>CM051033.1:49350515-49983015 GCA_027627225.1 Congeria kusceri
GTACTTCAAATGATGTAATTGACAGAAAATAAATCGAAGTCACTTGCAGAACGAGTATACACCCGTTGCTGTGTTACTGTTTTCCTGTGTGAGCAATACATCTCGAGACAAGAACGCGCACGTTAATCCCTAGGACGCCCGTGACTTTGCGTGCTTTTCACGTGGATATGCATGGCTTTAGCGTATAGAACGATTGCATCACAAACGGGATGTTTCGGGTTTTAATCTCCGTTGTTATTATCGCATGTTGTAATTATGAATGGTAATTATTAAATAGAAGCCATGGGACCAACCAATATACTATGCTCGTAATCGATGACATGGCATCGATAAATATTGTTCGGATTTTGTGTATCTACGTTGCGAGATCTGCAGAAATTAAAAATTAGCATGTCATCTGGTCACATTGTCTACACTATTGTACAGAACAAACATTAACTTGCGGATTCAGGATTCCGTAGAAAACATACAATATCACCGGTCATATGATAAAACACTTCTTGATTTAATAAATATACATGTTTTCAGAATATAAAAACAAATAATAATTAAAATACATATTTTAAAGATGACGCAATCAAGGCAAACTCGAATGATTCCTATGTGTGTTATTGTTAATAAAACACAAGAAACATCGGCTGTAGGGAGATGCTTAAAGTGTGTTAAATTGTTAAAGAATTATTGTACACTTGTCATATATTGAAATATTTTACCTACTTCAAATCATTTACATGTAATTGACAGAAAATAAGTGACAGACGATAATTAGGCTTAGAGGGACTCTTCACATGTTCTCATAACTTTTAAGTAATCTGAAACGTTGTCAACATTTACTTTCTCATTAGACGATTCTAATATCTCTAAACTAAGTGTCAATCACATGTCAACTATAACAAACCAATCATATGCACCAGTGTAACATTCTGTATAAGAGCAATTACTGTCAACGCTAAAGAATGGAGAACATAAGCATGGAGAACATTAATTCTGATAAATTAACATTTATATTATGAATATAATGATTTACACGTTTAACATATAACACATATACTGTATTGCCCTTTGTACTACTTTATTTTCGCATTTTTAACAATACATGTATATCATTTTGGCATTTTCTACAGTTATTGTTTAAAAACACGTATGACAGTAATTGCAATGTACTCTCATTAACTAATCAGAGTTATTGACAAGCGATTATACATTTCTACGTTTAAAAATTAAGTCATTTTCCAGGTTCGTATTTTATTCAATATGTTCTCATTTCCTGGAATGTCTTGTTCTAATTGGATGTAATCCATATCAGGTATCTACCAATTATAAACTATAGCATGTCTGCCGCATGCAATCGTATTATATATGGCCAGAAGTTGGTATATGCTTGTCATTTTAGCAATAAAAGATGTATAGTTATATATATGATACGTTTAATAATTATTTTTAAGGACCCTTCTTCCACGATACAATAATTTGCTGCGATTTGTCAGTCCATATCAAGGACACGTTCATGTTTCGAAATCGTGAAATGAAGCCATACACAGATGTGCGTTGAGATTTGTAAATCCATATCAAGGACACGAACATGGTTCGAAATCATGATATGAAGCCATACAATAATGTGCGCTGAGATTTGGAAATCCATATAAAGAACACGAACATGTTTCGAAATCATGATATGAAGCCATACAATGATGTTCGCTGAGATTTATAAATCCATTCTCAAGGTTACGAACATGTTTCAAAATAATTATATGAAGCCATACAATAACGTGCTGAGATTTGTCCATCCATATCAAGGACACGAACATGTTTCGAAATCATGATATGGAGCTATACAATGATGTGCGCTGAGATTAATAAATTCATTCCAAGCACACTAGCATGTTCAAAATCATGATATGCTGACGTGCTGAGATTTGTGAATACATATTAAGGACACACGTACATGTCATGTTTAGAAATCATGATGGGATGCACAAACCATCACATAACATTCCATAAACTCTCTTAATCAATATTAATGTATTAAGGCTAATTTAAATTACAGAATGGCTAACACGCTTATA
Organism: Congeria kusceri; assembly: GCA_027627225.1. Taxonomy (NCBI): domain Eukaryota; kingdom Metazoa; phylum Mollusca; class Bivalvia; order Myida; family Dreissenidae; genus Congeria; species Congeria kusceri. Next base: position 49,352,582 of record CM051033.1, read on the forward strand.
AACACTTTGTTAGAATATTTTGTTTGCTTAATTATCCAATTCAATTCAATTCAATTTTTATTGGTATATTTCCTTTGACCCTTGCAAACACATATATCTTCACAATATTTTCAATACACACATATGAAAAAAAGTTACAACAACTTTACATAATTATGAGCTAGGTTGCAATATATTTCTCCTTTCAAAAGCATAAAACAAGTACATGGCAATATTTCAATATTTTTGATCACTTCTCAATCACTGAGCTCATAATAACATTGGATTTATTTATTTTTTTTACCGTAAAGAGCGTTTCTAATACTAAGAAGGAATATACGAGTATGTTTCGCGCAGTTCCATGCAATTGGGAGAATTAAAAAGAAAATGAAACTCATTTTCAATACATGTTTTGCAAAATGGACCAAACCTATTTTCCCTATCGACATTTTTAATGCGACCATTTTCAGCCATAAGCATATGTTAAGTTGTCCGGAAACATACATACGCGTTTTCTAAACGTACGTTCTGTTAATCAATAATGTTTGATGTATGTATTAGGGTAAACCCTCTTTTAGTTATCAATTTTGAAAACTAACTGCATTACTCAAAATATGCATGTACAAAACGTATTTCAATATTTGAAAATCACTTAGCAAAAATTCATTTTTATTAACAACCCCTTGCTGTTCTTATTCGTATCCAAATCACTTGAATGAAATTCACTTTTTAGATCTGATGTTTAATACATTCTCTTTGTGAAATTCTCGTATACGAGGGGTGATCCAGAATTAACCGGACTGGCCTTGTATTTTATTTATTTTGGACAATATACTGCAGCATTATGGATAAAATACAGTCTTTCGCATTGTGCGATTTAAATAAAATTAATATGTTCTGTCATGATTTATCTTAAAAAAAGAATACGTGATAAATTGAATGACACTACATCAAAAATGTGCAGGAAAATGAACAAAATTGCTTTGAATTAAAACCGGTTTTAGTAGGAATCGGAATTTAAGATTGAAGTAGGACATTGATGTATTGAGATTAATGTATCCAATGTTTGCCAAAAGTAAAAAAATGAACCAAAATAAAAGTGTTGTTTGGACAGTTATATACACAGTGGAGGTTAAGAATGTCATACTTTGTAATGTTAGCAAGTGATTGACATATTCAATTTCTTGAAGAAGATATTTCAGTCACGGTGAATGCCAATATTATTATTATTATTAATATTTATATCAATATTAATATAATTACTATTATTACTATTATAAGAAGTAGTAGTAGTAGTAGAAGTAGTAGTATTAGTAGTAGTATTAGTATCAGTATAAGTGGTAATAGTAGTAGTAGTAGTAGTAGTAGTAGTAGTAGTAGTAGTAGTAGTAGTAGTAGTAGTAGTAGTAGTAGTAGTAGTAGTAGTAGTAGTAGTAGTAGTTGTAATAGTAGTAGTGTCATCAGCATCATTGGCATTCACCGTGACTGAAGTAGCTTCTTTAAGGTTCTGAATGTGCCATTCACTTGTTCACATTACAAAGTATGACATTCTTAACCACAACTACTTCACTTTAGCAAATGTTTATTACTAAACGCTTTCATAGAGAACATACCAGAAACACCAAGTTTCCACATTTACATAACGGGTAGCTTTCATTTTAAATGAGACGGACATATAATTTGAAATATGTGTGTGGTGATCTGTCTTCGAAATAAAAAATCAACATAAGAAAGCTTTGGCAGGTGCCACGTTATGACACGATTTAAATTTAAATTAGTGTCTGGAGCGCTATCACGAGGATCATGTCTTTAGAACTTAGAAGAGGTATGGTTTATAACGTTGAATGCTAGAATCGTTTTACTGGAACGGTTCAAAGGCCATACAAATTAGTTGCGCTGTAACACAATCATATATCGCAACTTTAAATGTTGATCAAACATATTGCAATAAGCTCAAGATATAATCTGCAAAAGATCACATACTCTGTCTTTGAAATTAAATGTCGATTATTGACATTCTAAACGGCTGTACATAAATTATGGTTGCAATGTTCATGCCAGTTTTATTTGCTGCAACTCTAACAGTATCCAGTATTAAAACAAGATTATCTTATTTCAATAAGTGGCAGAAAGTAAACATTGGGTATGAATTTATCGCGATTTGCGAAATGTGCGAGGTCTGTATACTCAGTAGACAATGAAATCTAAATATAACCACACAGAACATTCGTAGTTATCAAATTGTTTTCGTTTTCGGAATCGAACCCTTGGATTAATAATGGTAAGTTTCTTTATAAAGCTGTAATCATTTGTGCAATGAGGCCAAACATGGAATAGACAGAAAAAGTAATGGTATATTTATACTAGCATTGTTTGTCTGCATTTAGTCATGCACGGAATGGGAATTCCCTAGCATAAATAAGTCCTACTTAAACGTTGTTTATCTGCATTAAGGACGCGTCTAGGATAATTCATACTGTGTAGAACTGCATAACGACATTCAAGAATAACACAACGGCCATATATTTCTTTGATATGTTTATCCTGTAATAAGATATTTCATATTGGTCGAGTAAATGGAATGTCAATCATGTATGCAAATAATTCCGCAAGTGACATCAAAATGACGTTCTGGAAGAGTGAGGTATACTAATTATGGTAAGCAATCGTAAACTCGTGATTGTTGATTTATATACTATTCAATAATGGACAGATGTATCTGGGTCATTTTGGATGGACCCATCAAACTTATTAAAAGTTTGAAATCATTATCATACTGTGGTTTTGTTTACAGTCTTTTATTGTCCTCTAAGTTCTACATAAACATTCACTAACGCTATGTTTCGTCTGTAAGCTCGACGACAATATGTCTAGCAGATGTTATTAGGTATGAACATAAGACATCATTTATAAATAATTGATTCCGTCTTCAGTGACATAATTTGAACTATTAGTTAGTAAATGTACTGGTTTAATATATTCCAAACAATTACATATAAACAATTATTCTAACTGGGAAATATTATATCAAATATGCTATCTAGTATATGGCATTTTTGCTTAATTTCGTAGGGTATTACATACCAAAAATTTACAGAGTGCACTGTTTTTTCTTTCGAAAAAAGATCAAACGATTAATGTATAATTTATAACTATTATTCGCAGAAGATTTAGACAAACAGGCTAACACCACACTTTCAGTTATATATCATTTATAAAACGAATATTGATAGAAACTACCCGAAAACATAACTTAACGCTACATTATCGCGCATCAAACCTGAAACATTTGTATTATTTTGTAAATAAAGCGTATGCATTATTTTACTAATTGTTATCTTGAAGAAAGCTATCAAGTTTAACCAGTTCATTGGACTTGGAATGTCCCTGTGAGTCTTTTTAGAAGCCCAAAGAACACAATTAATTTAGGCTCGTCTTTGGATCATCGTGATTGCTTTCCATTTGCATAAATGCAAACCCATCATTCAATCAATTTGTGTGACCTATATACGAAATCCAAGCAGAGTTGATGATCAAATATAGGAATAATGAAACTCTAGAGACATCATCAGGAGAGAAACCCGTATTACCATCCACTAGTCTATATTTGAGGTAAGTGACCAATTGCCTATGCAATACAAAAAATACACACAACATAAAAATATAAAAATGATTAAAAACTGGGCTCACCGCCATGGAACGGTCAATGCAAAGCAGTTGGGGGTTTAAACAGGTTTAAAGGCATGCCACACTTAGCCCAGAATTAATCACAAAACACATACTTGCAAACAAGCTGCAACATCATAGCATTGCAATTCAAATTAAATAGTAATAAAATAAAATATTAATTCAATTGAATTAATATTTAATTACTCAATGTTTTAATGTTCATCAGAGCAACATAATGCTACTTTATGAGCATAATTTAAGCATACTTTTCAATTATCATGTGACTTGGTAACTCGATGGACATTTCCTTACGGTTGTAAGCGTGTGGTAGTTTAAATCGACATTCTGTACTCTTTTCAAGAGAATACGGTCAAATGATATGCATTATCGATTATAAATACCAAGTTATTTGCTTCTATATGATTTAAAAATGATATACGTTATGGTTGAATATGGTATAACTTCGTCTATGAATTATTGTCAGAATGTTAGAGCATGTTTAATATAATCAACGTCTAAATTAATAAAATAATATCAATCAGAAACAAACCAGATTACTTTAGTTTCTGAAGTGCTAGAACATAATGAGCTATTCATCATGTATAACACCAGGTTGTACTATTATTTACTTGTCACAATATGTAGAAACATTATGCGAATTGATGACGACCGAACATGCTGAAATATCTTAAATGCATTATGTTGCAACACTTATTGCAACGACCACCTGAATCTCAATTACATGTATGAACTCTAATAAACTATATAATATAATATGCTACTAGTACTTACAATATGATTATTACTGAGTGTCATAACCTTTGAGCGAATTTGAAATATTAACAATGAAACATTAAAGGCGCAGTGTGCTATGGATTGTCCATTGTTTTACAATGTCGCCATTTTAAAGACACGTTTACCAGTTATTGTACTGTGTTACTACTCACATGTACCTACGTATATTGGTTTACATCCATAACGTGTATACCTGTATCAGCATCTAGCAATACTTTGTCGAGATTTCATTAATTGCAACTATTAATTCATGTAAGGTATGGGATTTAAATATCTCGTTTATATTCAACATTAAATTAGCTAAGAACACCTCTAATAGGTGGTATTACAAATCAGCTGTATTGCTCTATTCAGTACACATGAACCAATAACAACATAATATTTTGCACTCTTTTGATTAGCCTATGCATTTCAGACTTTTACAATGATGATTTTTTATAAAACTCATTTAAGGTGATAAAACATCCTGTTTTTGTACATTTACTCTGTCTGTAAGGATTTATTTTCGGCGAAAGATCGTATAAAGCTAAATTGAAAATGTGTAAGATAGTTGAATAAATCCCTTCGCTAAAGATTTGAGGAACCGATTGTAGAATTAATGCAATTTGCAAAGGCATGATTCCAGTCAACACCATGCTGCATATCAAGGTTTTTTAAAACACATACATTGCATACGCAATTACACACCATGCAATTAAAAGGACATACAAAGAAAACTGTGCGTATGCATTGGAAGAGGAAAGCGACCTTTAAGTAAGAACTAGAAAACGTGGAAATAACACGAGAGACACTTGACAAACAAACCCGAGGATCAATATATTTCAACAGAAGATTTTTTTGGTGCCTGATTACACAGTTTATGTCGTCTCTGCAAGTGGATTTAAATGCGTATAAGATATACATCAGTCTGCTTTTCAAAAAAAATTCCAAACATAAAGACAAGCAAACTCCAGTACAGAAAAGGTTGACGTTAAATATACGTAAAATAAACTTCAAACAGTTTGTTAAACATTTACTTACCCAAACTGATATTAATTATGACGTCTACATTTTTGTCAATATATGATGGTTAAAAAAAAACAACATTATAAAATGATATACTAATTCTCGCTCAAATTCTCTGTCTGTCGAATAAAACTTCTGGAGTTGATTTTAATGAGATTGATAGAATAGCTACATATATTTGCATTACCAGTATCGATTGAATACTTTCATTAAGTATGGTATGAAGTAAGAACCAAAATACACTGGTTGTTATTATGATGATGCTAATTAATCGCGTATGTATTGAAGTTTCTCTATTCCATTTAATTAAAACTTATTCGCAAATAATGTACACAAGTTGAAATGGAAGTTGTAAATTTACGTTGTTTTTCTCTCGCCAGGTTGTGACTTTATATTTTTAAACAGTACTATAAAGATCTTGATTTTATTACATTTTCTATTATTTGCAGTTCAGTTCAGTTAAGCAGATATTTTATATTGCTGTTATATGTATTATTCTGTTGCTGTATCTGTTTGGTAATTTGTTATATTTATATCTGAATAATTGAATTATTTGGATTTAATGCTATTATGTATTGATTGTTTAAAGAAAGAAATGTGTACTCTACATTCTTTAATAATAATTAATATAGTATTAATTTGTGAAAACTATAATGTTATTTTATGTTCAGGCTTTTCCTCCTGGAATTGTGATACAGTGGTAATAAACATCGAACTTGCTTGTTGAATGGTTTTCGTTATGACTTCAACAACAAAGACCCTGTAACAAAAGGCGCCACGCGAAAAAAAAATGCACAATTTCGAGGACAATAGTGTATCATAAACATGAAGTATCATTTCGACAGATTGGTGAATTGTTCACAGTACCTTTAATGTCATTGGTGTACTTTAAACTTATTAAAATTATTAGTATTCCTAATGTATTCCTGGACCGTGAACTATTGCCATATGTGAGTATGTGGTGCACTTTATATTCCATAAATACTATCATAAGAGCTTTCAGTATTTGAAAAGCGCTTTATGTTAAGAACACCTTGCGCTCTTTCAAATAAATGCCGGAAAGAAAAAAAAAATGAAATGCCCAATATATTAACGTTAAAGGTTCCCGTGTGATTAAAATAAAAGCAATATGACATCGTCATACGGAACAACAAATGTAATACTTATCATTGAACATAACTCTCTAAGACAGTCGTTATGATGCTGAAAAGGACACAGTATTGTTGTACGTAAATGGCGAACATTTAAGATCAAATTGTCTGAGTAAATTTCAGCTGTTTCTAACAGAAATGTACACAATAAAGTAACAATACAATGTTTAAAAATACCGAACATTATTAATCGTTTAGCAATATAAACGAAGGCCAATGACGTCGGATATATTACAAATATACACATATATAATGCACTACACGTAATGACATATTGTTCCGAATCCGAAATTAATGCAAGCAAGTATTTAATGTGGAACACTAGTTTTTGCATCTTATATTATTTCATGGGATACACACTTTATATTATTTAGTTCAAATAAATGATAATATCGGTTCTTGTCGTGAAAAAATGCGTTAACAATGACCTGGTCATGTTAATATTTGTAATAGTTCGTACACAAAATAGCATTGAGCTACTTAATGGTAAGAACGGTAACTAGTCGATGACAACGTGTTGACTATTTGAATATATTGCAAGTATGTTGTTTGTGTCATTTTTTAAATCGCGGGCAACTTTAAAATAACGACAAGTCAACGTTTGGTTACATTGTACTTTTAATCTATCCAGACTAAGCACGGTCTGATTCGTGTACAAAACAACGGTTCAACATTCGTTTAACACATTTTTGTTGGTTTTTGCGATTTGAAAACATATCATATCACCGGCAGTGATATGGTGAAACACTTCGTGCTTTATATAAATACTTTCAGAAAAGAAACCAAAACAAGGGCAATACTCGTAAGACACATTTACAGGATGACGAATGCAAAACAAACTCTAATGATTCATGTATGCGTGCAATTGTTAATAAACGTGAAGGAGAATTTACAGTAGACGAATGCTTGAAACGCGTTCAATTATTAAAACACAATCATGCATACTTTGTCAAATATCTTAGCTACTTCAAATAATATATTTGGAAGACATAATGCGACACGCCATACTAAGGTTTAAAATTAGAAGGACTATTCATATGCTCATCATAACTTGTAATTGTTCTGAAACGTTGTCAACATTTACTTCCTCACTCAACGATTCTGATAAATCTTAAATGTCAATCACATGTTCAATTAGTTCAATTCCAAAAACAGCAAAAACATTCTGCTCATTAGTAGAATTTTCTATATCTTTTATATCATTACTCCGACTGACTGATAAGCGATAGTAAATGTCTATGTAAAACCATTTAATTTTCCCAATTCCCGGAATTTTTTATTTAATTTGAAGTAATCTTTAAACTATATCTAATAATTATGGGAAATAATATGTTTGATGCATGCACTCGTATTATATATGGACAAAAGATGTAAAATACTAGCCATGTTTAGGAATTACCATCTCACCACAACGCATATATTGTCTGTAGTTGTAATAATGTATTTAATTAAATGCACATTAATTTAAAAATACACGCGGATATACCTTTGTTACACATATTAGTTTCCTTACAATGTGCATGTATGCCATTTATTTAATAAACTTCATTTTTAAAACATTGTCTTCTTAAGAAATCTTGTTTTTTTTCATACACCTTTCAATTTCGGATGTTATAATGCAGCATTATATATGAATGTCTCAATTCAGTCTTTCCAATTGTGCGTTTTCTTATAGTGTTAGAAGGTCTAATACCATTAAACGATACTTTCATAGAAACAGTGTTTAGTATTGCCTTCTAAACACCATTATTGCAAAAAGCAAGATCGGGTTGTTTAACAAATTAATTCTATGACTATGTATGTGTGTATTAGGTATCACGATCTTGAGCAGTAGATCTAAAAAACATCTTGTTTAATGAGACATCAGTTTCAACTTCAAAATATGGTCACACTTTTGAATTGCCTAAGCCTGCGATTGAAAACATTGTATCACATTTGAAACGTATAGTGTTGGTAGGAATTCAAGTGTTTGAAAACCCCATAGAGTAGAATATATGGTGTAATGGAACTTAAATGACTGCTGATAAAAAATATAACTACACCTCGAGTTACAGATTTGTATATAATGTCAATAAGGGGCATTATGCACCTGATAAAATATTATGGATATTGCGGGAATTTACATACATATAAATGTTAATTGTGCATCAGCATATAGACCCAAGATGCATGTGCAAGCTAAGCATTCATTTCTTCAAAGTTTCCTTTATTTCAGCAAATGATTGTTTTATTACAAAATGTTTGCACAACGCGGAAAGCACTAACTTAAATTAATACATTCATGATACATCCCGACATTTTATATTATAAACAGATATTTAAAGGTTCAGTACATTTCTTTAACTTTTTTAAATTTAAAATGAGTGGCATTCTAAATCTCCATCAAAGCAAATGATTTAGGATTGTTACTTTATAGCTTTCATTCAAAAACACAAATGTTTCACATTAAATTAGTGCGAACGCTTTCATTGTTAGTGAAACGGAAATCCAATCTGCAGCATGTGTGTGGTGATCTGTATACACCAACACAAGCAAGAAAGCTGTGACAGGCGCCACAGTATAACAAGAAAATTAATGACAACGTTCAATTATCGTATGGATCGCTATCCCGAGGGTCATGTCTTTATATAACTTCGAAGATGTCGGCTATATAAAGTTTAATGCTAGAATCATTTTACGAAAATGCCTTCGGTGCATACACAAATGCCTTCGGTGCATACACATTGATTCACTCGAACTGTTCAAATGACATACATTGTGGTTGTGTTTTAAAGATTATAGCGTCAGTCATTTGGTATAACTTGCATGTTAAAACGTGCTGGTTGGAACTATCGTCTTAACAAACCTGATGATATACACATGTATATGGCAGGACTAAAATGAAATTACCATAGTTCCGGGAGGAGCAGCATTTAATGAGCTTTATTCAGTTCTTTAATTGTTTTTGATGTAATATTAATTACTCGTAACATAAACATATATCGCCACATGTCATCTAATCATATTGCAATATGTTTAAGATATAATCTGCAAAGGTTAATATACTGTGTCATTGCAATTCATTGCAATATCAATTATTAACATTCTAACCAGCTGCACATATTTTTGTGCTTGCTCAAATTCTGACAATATTCAGTATTACAACATGAGTATTTTATTTCAGAAAGCGTCAGAAAGTAAGCATTGGGTATGCAATTCATCGCGAATATTCCGCGACATGCGTGAATCCTCTATAATAAAGAATACATACAAAAAATCATGACGCATCAAGTTCGACATTAATACGTTTCTGCAATTAAATATCCAATATGACCAATCGGAATGTTTGTTGTTACCAAATAGGTATTTTTTCGGAAAGGAACCCTTGAATGGATAATAATAAGTTGGTTAATAACGTTGTAAACATTGGTGTAGTGATTGCCATCAAAAAAGACATGCAATACGATAAATTCATACTAGCACTTTGTATAAACTGGAGTTTCCCTAAATTAAATAAGTCGTATTCAAAGTTATGTATCTGCATCAACGATGTGTCTAGCATTATTCACATTGTGTAGAACTGCATAACGACATGCACGCATAACACAACCGACCACCATACGGGATTGTCAATAAAGGCGAATTTTAATGAAAATGATTTGACACTGAGGATTTTCTTTGCTATGTGTATCCTCTAATAAGGCGTTTCATATTGCTGGGGTAAATGGAATGTCAATTAAATATGAAAAAAATCAAGAGAGAAAGCAAAATGACGGTCTGGAAGAGTGAGATATACTAATGTGTGTGAGCAATCATAGTGCTTTCAATTGAATCAGTTACACTTATATAAGGTTGTATTGCTGAAACGTATATAACATCAATACAAAACAAAGTGGACTGTTTTAAATATGCATTGCGATAATTGCCGATTTCGGCCGAGTGTTTGTGTCAAAAACGTAGTCCGTTTACTCTTGCTACTAGTAAAATACGGAATCAGAAAACACTAGTATTAGTATACTTTTCATAAAAAAAAAGATTTCAAGTTTGACCAAAAGTTTACACAATTCTTGTCACATGTATTCCGATTGTTGCGTTATATATGAGAGGTGTTTGCAAATTAAAGGACAAATATATATGTGTCATTGGTGTTGGACCCATCGAACTAATTCAAAGTTTTAAAACATTATTATAATTATAATGTTATGCCTAAACATAATGTTATGTATGTTGTTTGTGTGCGCTAAAGGTTCTACATAAATAGTCTACGTGGAACTAACGCTACGTTGCTTCTGTAAGGATAATTGACTTCTTCTCTCAATAAGAAATACGAGTATGAGCATCTTCTTAAGCTCAACGACAATATGTTTATCAGATGTAATTTGTTATTAATTTAGCCATCATGTATAATTCATGTTCCACATCCTTAGCGACAGAAAACGTACTATTAATTAGTAACAAAAAATCAAATATACTAACTGGAAAGTGTTAAATCAAATTTGCCAGCGATTAGATGATATATTTACTTAAATTCTTACAGTATAAACTTTTACAAAGTTGTTTGTATGTACCTGTTCTTAATTTCCTTTGCCAGATCAAACGATAACTGTTGAAAAAAATGCAATTTATATTATTTAAATATATTTAGTAACATGTTTAACATTAAGCTAATTTAGAACGACTCGCATATGCGGCATTACAAACAATCGATACCAGTTATGCTGCACTTTTAGGAAAGGCCTATGCATTTCAGACTGAACGATGGGGTTTTGATACGGCTCCATTTATTATTATAAAACATCCTGGTTTTGTACATTAAACCTGTCTGTCAGGATTTATTTTCGGCGATAACTCATATAAAGCTAAATGAAAAATGTGAAAGAAAAATCAAATAAATCCCTTGGCGATGGATTGGACCCTGGTTTGAGAATAAATGGTAATTTAAGATTACAGTAGGCCCATGATGCATGGCAAGGTTTCAATACCATTAAAACACATTATTTTTATAAGCAATCGCAGACCATCCAATCAAGACGATATATACATGTATATACATACATTGTTTAACTGTGCGTGTGAATTGGAAGAAGTTAATAATCTTTAAATAAGACCAAGAAAAAATAGAAACAACAGAAAACTTACATTTGATAATCAATATATCTCAATGTAAGATGTGTTCGGTGCATTATTACACAGATTACGTCGTCTCAACTAGTTGACGGAAGCCACACAAAATATCCATCAGGCTGCTTTTGGAATGCTTTTTCTAAGATAAAGACGGGTAAACTGCAGTAGAAATAAAGGTTGATATTATTTGGTAAAACACACATTCAGCCATATACCATAATTTGATTGTAAAACAGTTACTTAAACATGATGAAGTACGATTCGTACATTGTCGTAAACTTAGTATGATTGCATTAAAGAAATAATTGTAAGATATAAAATAGGATCTAACACAAGTTGTCATTTCATACCATATTAAACGAATTAAGGAATTTTGTAAGAAAACGAGCCTATGGCGACCTTACTAACGAATTTCCTAGACGAGTTTAATAAAATATGGTATGAAATGTTAACGAGTGTCAGATCTTTTTTATCACATGCTTTAATCAAAATAAAACCCGTCTATGTTTACCATATAAGTTTGTAAATCCTTTATTTTGTGTACTGACGTGACGTCATTTCATGTTGAAACTAATTTCATGAGAATGGCCATTCAAAGAATATGTCGCCAGTCAAAACGCTCAAAATGTTATCTTGCACATGTGTAAGATAAATATATTCGTAATGGCTGTATTACACGGCAAACAAGGTATAGCATGTGATAAAAACAAATGGACTCACTATTTAAAGAAATTGTTTCTAAAAGAGGTTTACCATTTAAAGTAACTTTAAAATAGCAATACAATTAGCTTGTTTTAATATAGCACGTGAAATGTTTATCAAAAGTTACATTTATGTGTTAAAATATGTGTTAAAAAATTGGAAATCTGTGAACAGGTCCCTTTGATCCACAGTAGGCTAATTCTGTTTAGCCTGCTGATGAAGTCCTAAGTATAAGTACGAAAGGATTTTTTATTCCATTTTATCCTTTGATCAATATACATCACTCAATTCAATATACGTCAGATGAAAAACTTGACAATTTGGTAACATAAATATGTTACTGTTCAAAAACAAATCTTGGATATGTCGACAACATTGACTTCTGTAAAATTAAAGCTTTGTAACGTCAGTGAAGATATTTTCTACCGCAAATAAGAAAGCCATATATAAGGATATTAGCTAGCCCGACTTAAAAGTATCTGGCAGATGTTCTGTGTCATCATGCTATCATACATTTATAATTAATAGTCGCCGTCTTTAGCGACATATATTGGATTTATCGCAAAACCTCTCACTGACGTAGTGGTATATATAGTACACGTAATGAAAGTTATAAATATGCTCAAAGGAAAATTGGCTTATGATTATAAGACACTTTTACTTACATGTATATCAGCAGAAAGCTTGTTGTGTTGAACCGTTTAGATGTGCTTTGAACTTAGAAACCAAGACTAATTTTACTATGCCAATGGATGGTAATCACAACTGATATTATCATTTATTTAATGCTAAGTAGTGAAATATAGAAAAATATCAGTGAAATATATATCTATATCACTCACAGTGAGGAACTACTTTTTTGGGTCCCGATTTAATACGGTAAATGAAACGGACCAAAATCGATTCCGGGCTCAAAACTGTGAAATGACGTCATTATTTTGACGTCATGACGTTGTGATTCCCGTGATATTTTCAAATAAAATGCAAAAATACGAAGGTTAATAAAGCATTAAATAAAAAGAAAATGTGTTTGTTGTCGGTGTGATAACGCGTTATATCATCACCGGAAAGGGAGACAATTTACATATTTTCACTCGCACAAGCGCTCGTGAAACTATTTTATTGTCTCCCTTTCCGGTGAATATCTCATGCGCTATCACACCGAAAACAAACACATATCTTCTATTTATTCAATTGTAAAGTCCGAACGTTAATACTGAATCAGTGGCCAACTACAGTTTTTAACTCTGGAATGTATATTTTAAAGCATATGGGTTAGTTTGCAAACCTCCACTTATTAAAATGCTCATAGTTAAGGAATCAACACTTACTTGAATAATTTGTATTGTGTATATGAATATATGTTCGAAGTTTCGAAGAATAATGTGTTTATTTAAATATGAACACATATTGTACAGTTAACAATATTATAACAGCCTAGGCATAGGACTGACAGGTAATACCATGACTAATGTAGCACAGATTGTAACAGAAACTAATAGACGGCACATATAGCATACTTTATTGTCTAACTTTACGTATGTTTAATATTCATCAAATAAACAAGACGATACACGTATTCATGTATGTCTTCCAATTCAACTACATTTGAAACTATGTGAGATGTTAAGACAATGTTACAAGACGGTGTGTCTTGTTTAACACATCCATGTCCGTATCTTCAAAAATGTGTTCCTAATCTGTAACATACAGATTTTAAAGAAAGAAAACATAATTTTTAATTGATATTAAAGTTCTGTGTTCTTTTTCCTTTGGCATGAAGAAACCCAATCCCTCAAGTATACGTGGAGAACGGTTTACAATCAGATAACATCCAAGCTGAGCTACGGCATGAACCATATTTATATAATAGAATTAATGTCAGCTTTCGTTCGAAGTATGCATACTTGCTCATTGCAAATACCACTTGAATTGTGTCTATGAAGACCTTCAAATACTATACACTATCGTGTCGATGTAATGAGCAATACGTCAATCATTGTGTATTGTTAGAATTTAGAAAAGCATCTTCGAAATCTGGTAACATATAGCTAAGACCGGTATCAGATTTCCATGTTGTCTGAAACGCCAGTACTAATTGAGCAATTCCATCTTCTTATGCATGGGCTGTACAATAATGTAGGCAATCCAATGTATACAGTCTTTCCACCAAAAATACTGGCCACAAATGCTGAAATATGTACAAGAAATTATCATGAGGGATATTCAATGCCTTATATTTACATTGCATAGGCATTTTAATATGGAAGGGGTATGCATTCATAATCGTATGAACGCAATGCCTTAGCACCGGCGTACTAATATCTGTGTGTCCTATTTTTAAGCAAATTATATTTCTACAATAATATTTACATGAACTAAGCTGTCTTATACTGTTCAAGTTACTCTTTTTTGCATTTATTGTTGACGTTAGATTAAATGTTTTTATAATTTATATTCATGAACATTTCGTTCCAGTTCTTCTTCTACAAAATCAATCTGACATTTTTTTCACTTTTGTTTGATAGTTTTCTATCATGCAAGGTCTACAAGTAGTACGTATTATTTAACAAAGCTATTTCGCTAGCAAGTACTATGTACATGTTATGGTATTTAAGGTAAACATTACTTTTCTTAGCAGCGACCACAGTCAATCTCCATGACGTAACATCGGTTCAGGAACGTAGCTTTAAAATGGATATAATTTCACATTGATGTGTCTGTTTGCTATGTGCATTTAGATCGTCTAATTTATTGTGCATTTATATCACAGTTAATAATGATGAATTGTTTAACATGTACAATAAGAAAAAATTGCATTTTTAGATTTATATTAAAATGTTATCCTTTCTAATACAAGTTATGCCCAGGCAAAGAAAAGAGCTTAGATACGCCCGTGTGGATGCTATTTATCGATGATCTATCTTGTTTAGTGATCCCATTTGTGGATTGTTTTGCATTTTGGTCGCCGAGTGAAAATTTGGATATATGGTGTAGATTTAAAGCATTTAAAAGCATTTAAGTCTTCATCTTTTGTGTTAATAATAAAACAGGATTATCCAGGATGTGTTAAACTCTCAGAATAGGAATTGTGTGATTTTAAAGTGTCAGAACTCAACTGTGGTGTAGAAGTATTCATGATGTGGATTTAATGTCTTACTAAAAAAGCACCTCTTATTTTATATTAATCTTTCTAAAGCATGAGTAATGTTTAGTGCTTGTTGGCTATACCGGCCGAAATAGCAGCTCTTATTGATGTTACAGGTATTTTTGCATTGTTTAAGTTACTTTGTTAGTTTTGTAGCGATATGATTAATGCAAGGAAAATAAAAATGTTATGACTCCTAATGTTGACATTAAATTTCATTTGTCGCAGAAAATTGAATGTAAACTAAGGAGAAAATGACATTTTTGTAGGGAACTATTTTATTAAACGTAGTTTGCATTCTACTGTGTGTAGTTCGATTACAAGGGGCGGTACTTCGCTGTTCCAACAAGAACACTGCTGTTCGTTATATTTCTCATATAATGGCAACGAAATGCATGTTAAACAAAAATAATATAAAGTAATGCTATGAAATCATCCCAAATGTAATGTAAATATAAGGATTGAAATTAATTTTGGTTGCGTTCATGCGATTATGAACGCAATAGTCAAACTGGCAAATTATCCATGAAGCGCTAGCGCGCATCATGGATTTGCCAGTTTGACAACTGCGTTCATAATCGCATGAACGCAACCAAAAACTAAATTCAATCCTTAAATGAATCAGCTTTTAACAAGCTACACAGTATTTTGGTTAAGTATAAACCTTATGTAAAAAAACTTCAAGTACTAGTAAATCGGATCAAAATTAATCCTATCAACAGAAACATAGCATATATTGTAATTATGTATCCATTTTATTTAAGATTAATACATCGTTTTTAATACTTAAAGTGACGTTTTTTCTTTACCTTATTACTATCAACGTGTTGCCTCGCTTAGTGCTTTACATCCGTAACTGGTATTATGGATGCATTGCATACCAATATTAAACAGTAGCTCCTCATGACTCAATGCATTGCAACAATCATTTTATTATATTGTATTCGAATGTATCCTTCCGTTTTAATGAAAACGAACGTCATTTTGAAATTCTTTTTTATGACACAAATTGGTATGTCCACATTGACAATGCATGTAACCAATAACTCCAGTAATGTTGCACTCTTAAGAATGGCATATACATTTCAGGCTTTCACGATGATCATTTCAGTATAAAACATCGTTTTTTTTAACTTTAGTCCGTAACGAATATCGTGATTAACAAGACATTAGTCATAATGACGGTCTCGAATGTCATCATAATTTCGAGTAATATTATTACTTTACACACTGACTCTATTTAATACAAATAGTGTAGGTAGCAGTTAATTGATTGGATATACCCTTTGATTGGAACGCGTGGTATAATGGAAATAAAGTAACTTATGACTAAACATATAACCACAATAATATACTCAACAAAACAAGAAAGTATCTACTTATATAAATTTTATGTTTGTCGATACATGTATGTAATATTTAAACACACAATAAAGTCAATGAAACTTTAATAATCTTTCAATAAAATGCTATCATTTGTTTCTGAATCAATTCCATATTTATTGTAAATAACAAAGCAAAAACTTAACAGGTGCAACAGTTAAAATCACAAAACAGGAACGTGTGAGTAGACAGTTAATTGTCGCCTTTGTGCCATTAAACCTTCGACTTATGTCAGTTAAAATCCGTCTTGTTCGCAGGATACCAAGAGCTTGGTTTCGCTAGTCCATATTTAAACATGCCATGGTAATTGCACATGATTTGGATGATTTTATGAACCGACTATCCACACAGAATCGATTTCAATGACAACTTGCTCAAAATGTGTGCACATATTCACTACACAATTGGTAATCGAGTTTTGGTGGGCTATTTGGTATTAAATGCTACCGTTTAACAGTAAAAATTCACATGATATTGAATGTGGAAGAATATACTCTTGAAATCGATAGTCATAAATAAAAAATCTAATAAAAATTCATGTTTTTTAAGATACAGATGTTTAAAAGTGGATACTTTCTTTTTGTTTTGTTTTGACTATGTTCTTTGTGATTTTCATGTTTACACCTGCTACGTTTGTGTACTATGTTTGACCATAAATATGGAATTAATTCAGAAAAAATGAAATAATTTAGTTAAAAATGATTTAAGTTACATTGACTTTATTTTTTGTTTAAATATTACATACACATATCTAAAAACAATAAAATATATAAGTGGATACTTTCTTGTCCTTTGTTGAGTATATATATTTCAATACGGATATAGTACATGTATAATAATTCTTATACAATAAACCTATAAAGCACAGAATTAAGTACACACAATATTAATTGTGCTTCAGCTTATAAGCCCCAGGTGCATCAGTAAGTTATACCTTGTATTTAACTACTAAGTGTCATTTATTCAAACAAGTGATCAATAGACTAGAACACCATTTACACAACGCAGCAATCACGAGACACTAAACTAACACCACGCATTCACGACATACATTGACTTTGTTGAGAAAATTGACGTTACGACAGAGCCGAGTAAACCACGCCCACCGATTTCAAGGCAGACTACTCTGTTTATGTCCGTAAAAAAAAAACAACAACATGGTATCACGAGTCGCAGGTCGGTTAGCATTATAAGTACAAGCCACATGCTTTTGTGTCGGGTTTTACGATGAAAAAATGAGCATGACCGTTTAGGAAATCGTGAAATACACGGGAAGATCTACCGTACCAGTACAGAAGTGTCAGAAAGTAAACATGTTGATAATGTCATCGACATCAACGGAAACGCGTCTTACAGAAGCTTTCTGCAAATGTAAACAAGGAACAAATACCGTTTCTTTATTATATTGCGAGTGTGTGTTGTTTTTGTTTTCAGTTACATTATATAAATTATTGAAGTAACTTACCTTTTAAAGTTTGATACTTGCTTCTGTTTTCCACAGTTGCATTTGGCCAAGACGACTAAAGACAATGTCTGCGGTAAGTAAAAACCACAAGGCATTGGAGCTGCTCATCTTGATCCACACAGTATTTTATCATCCTAAATATTGATTTATCCTTAGCTTTTTTATTTATTCCACACATTAGGTCGATACTTTCACCTGCTAATGTTGCTAAGCACGCATGGTCTCCCTTTGTTTACGTTTCATTGACGGTTCTCTATTTGTAAAATAAATGCATTTTACCCTCTAATATTTAATTGCAATTGTTTATTAAACACATCTTTTTATATGTAGGCCCCTACCTAAGTATTTATATCCAGTATACACACTAAAGTTTTTCAGAATTAATGAAGTGTACAGTAGAGCGTTCTTTAGTTTATCTTTTCCCCGGACGCCATTTTGTATTGATGACCGAAATGTGAACGTTTGTTTTCAATCGTTTTTCGTACACATTACCCTCACTTTTCGATTCTTGGTTGGTCGTTTTGTGTCCGATCGGCACATTAACGAACGCTTGGAATCTTCTTCTGTCAGTCTTAAAGTTGATGTCGAACATACTTTCTGAACATACTTTCACAGTACATTTTCGACAGTTTGACATTTTAATGCAGATCTACGAGTTTATTTATCTTGAAATCTCCTACCCCACTTGTGCTTTTAAATCCTGTAACTGTGTAAACTAAATCTACGTCATCATTACGCATATGCACGTTATTTTTAGAATAAAGGAATTCCGTAGAACTGAATGGACTTTCACTTTTACTTTTTCTAAAGGTCACACGCCACCAAAGGGTGACTACAAAAATATAACAATTACTGGAATGTGCGACATGTTGGTACGTTTGACGGACAAAATGGCGGATTAAACACATGCTTATCAGTTCTGCGATCTGATTTGCTAATCGACCTGTCAATCATCGGTCCGTCGTAACGTCAATTATTTTAAGGACCAGTATATGTAGTTCACTTGTTAACATTAATAATGGCGTTCGTAATCTCCGGTTTTCACGGTTTAATATTGCGTTTTATTTCATTTTAAATAAGACGGAAACACATTTTTCAACAAGTGTGTGATGATCTGTATACGTAAGCACTTCACACAAATAAGAAAGCTGTGACAGGCGCCACATTATGACAAGAAGATTAATGATAACGTTCAATGATCGTCTGTACCGCCATCCCGAGGGCCATGACTTTAGAACTTGGAAACGGTCGCTTATATCATGCAAAAATCGTTTCACGAAAATCCATTCTTATAAGCTTTGCTCCCTTGCAAATACTCATGTAATTTCGTCTATGAACTGCTAATATGCCATGCATTTTGATTGCGCTGAACATAGCATGATGCCAATCATTAGGTATTGTAAGAATGCTAGAATGTGTTGATTGACATCATCGTCGGTTTCAATCTGGCAATATCTAACTAAGAATTATACCAGATAACAATATTACCGGAAGTTTAAGCAGTTAATGTATGTGCAATTTATCGAGGTTTGTTCTTCATATGCATGGCGGTACAATTAAGCTCGCATCACAATATATACAGACACATATCAACTACAACCAAACATGATCTAGTCAGTTATAAAAATAAATACCGAAGAATACATGCATACTGGTTCATTGCAAATAGCAAGTAAATATCAAGTATTAATTGCTAAAACATCTATACAGTAGTGTTGCTATGTACACTTCTTAGATATCAATTGTTTGTGTTTCCTCATACACAGGCAGTATCCATATTAAAATCCTAGTACCATATCAACAATTAAAGGAAGTTTCAGAAATTAAGTTTTGGATACACATGGAGTCTGCAGTTGTGAAACAATTTGTGACACTGCTTGTAATGTTTGAATTGATCAGGTAAATAACAGATCGTTTAACCGATCTTTAATACACAGAACGTTATACTATGGCACGTCACAACAAATGAATCGCGACATTTTTAAGCTAGATTTTCGGCAAACACCGATTATAAATACCGTTGCTTTGTACTATTCTGAAGGACTGGCATTCGGAATGACAAGTCGCAAATGTTGTCGATAGGTCCATTTAAGCTGTGAACAACTGGTATTTCAAAATAAAGAAAAATGAAGTCAAAGTAAACCTGAAGCTTAGGATTAGCTCAAATATGTAATGCTAAACAATTGCATCTAATAGGATCAAGCCCATGTATGTACTTTTATTTCAACATTTTTCGATAAAACTAAAACCTACTACGATTAGGTCCATTGGCTGCATATGCCAATTATTTCCCTTATATAAAACATTGATAACTAAAGCAGTGTAAGGCTATCTACATATGGTGTATGCAGATAAATAAGTTCATTCCGACCAGATTCTTAGGAAGCAAATTTGTATAAATAAAGAAGGCATATATCATCTTCCGGTGTCATCTTCCAATTACGAAGCCATTTTCTTTGTTGCTATTTCCTATTACGCAGATAGATTCCGGTTGCAGGAATCTAATTATAAGTTGTAATAACGTTACCAATAACTGAGACTCGTTTTTCTTTATATGCAAAATACGTGTGTCTTGAGATACATACAGTTGAATGTAGGTTCAAAATCGGAGATGTGGCTAACTGTTTAAGTTATGAACAACTAGGGGCTGTTAAGTAATTGATTTGAAACCGTCCTAAATATACAATGTCACATACTGTTTTGTATTAATTTATTGAAGGTTGGATGGCTCAAACCACGTTTAATGTGATTAACTTTATTGCTACAATTGAATATTGCGAAACGTGTATACACATTGTATTCATATGACTGTTTTTAAATTAACATTAAATTAACAGCTGCTATGCGAAAACCGTATATTATGATATAGGTGTTTATTTTCATCGCTTTTACGTTATTTATGTTTATTGTTTGTCATGTTCTAAATGTTCTAAATGTTTGACTCATTTGCATGTACTCGAAATATGTTGTCTTCTTAGGAATGTCCTATACATGTCAGACTTTCATGTTCCTTTTTATACGGATGTATCATTTTAAATGATTTAACAAAACGAGTTCTTCCACACTAAAGACGTCGTGATTTATTCTGATTTGAACGCAGTGATAATTGTGATTGCACTAAATAAATGAATGGAATATATCCCTTGGTGTTGAATTCTACACGGTTGTTAGGATAAATTGTACTTTCATATTCAAGTAAGCCTGTATGATGCATGTTTTGATTAAAACGCCTTGTAGCCATTCTAAAACACAAACTTTGTGATTGCTATTGAGTGGGGATTAGAAGAGCACTTTGCTTTGATAATAATAATCGTAAACACACAATGTAGCGTCCCACTGAATTTGTAATTAATATTCTTTCACATTAGTTCGTTTGTGCTCAGATAATAACAATAAGAATGTGTAATTTTTCTGAGAAGAAGCATAAGCTTTTTTGTAATAATTTATCAAATTTAACAGTTTCTGAAATACAATTCAGATAATACGCCATCAATATTTTGAATATAATAAATATGGAAAACAAAACAATGCGTGATTATCTTGTCTACATGGTTTGGACAGATAATATCTGCTGACGTTAATGATAATACACTAATTACATAATAATTCCAACAAACTATTGAATTAAGAATCGTACTTTTCAGTAAGTATTGTTATCCTCATAATACTTGACAGGACAATGGGACAACGTTTGCTGTCATACAAATGAGATAACAATCCCGGACAAACGCCTTGCTTAAGACAGCAGTCCAACAGGAACATTAGAACCTTTTTCAAATCTTCTGTTAGAATATTATACGCTGTTCCCAAGCTGATATCGCATCTATCTGCTATATCTCTAGTAGTTATTATACGATCAGCGTCCAACAATTCTTTCACTAACGGCAATGGTCGCCTTCTGACGTTCGTCTGACCAGGTCTCGGGTCATCGTGTGTTCATTCTCTGCCACCATGAACACGTTGATACCATGTATAAACATTGTTCGCTTAACCGAGGTATTCCCAAATGACTTCTCCATCGACTTATCATTTGCACTGGCTTGTGTCCATTCGATTATTTCAGATTCCATGGCAAACAAACACAAATTCGCACATTGACACTAAACACTATGCACGTGCAATAGCGATTGGTTAATGACGTCAATGTATGGCATGTAATAACGTATGTATATATGTAACTTCATCCGACGTTTTCGCGCTTAAAACTGACAAAATTCCTTTTTCTTTTTATAATTAAACATGTTACAGTTGACTACAAACATTGGCCTGAGCCCAGTAGGTCGTCTGTGGGTTACTATAGTAACCATAATTTCTGAACTGTTGCGCGGATACTTTCAATCGTTTGTCAATCGATAAATTATAAACGTATACAGTTTTATACCAAATTTTATTAGACTTGGATCACTCAATCAAAAGTTATATCGGTATTAAATGAACAGCCCACGTATATCTGAGACTACTAAGCTCGATGTCCGACACAAAACCCAATTACAGTACTCCAGTTGGAAATTGTACCCATAATACGTTCTGGCCACCAAAACTTCTGGAATAATGGCCAAAATAACACACACACACCAACAAAGAAACAATTCGTGTCGACCAGTCAATTATCGTGTTGACAAAATCGTATTTCGAAATCGAAATTGTATAAGTTTAACGACATGTTTAATAAGATTTATGTTCACAAGTGTGCATTGACGAAACTTTATATTGAACGCGTCTAGAATTGTTATTTGAATTCACTCTTTATAAGCATTAAACAGTATATACACGGTTTATTACACATATATTGCTTTCCGTGTAGAATTAAAATCACTAGTTTTTAATTATGTACAGTTTTTATTTTATACACTTTTTGTAACAAGGCTCCAATCACACAGTTATACATGGTAACTAACTAGGTCATATGATACTTAACTTCCTGGACGTCTGTATACTATGGAAGTCATTATCTACATATACACATTAATCTTTTTTTTCTTGCATACGGTGTCTAACTGGTTATGCGTTCATTCGACTACACATGCTAGTCGTCCATTAGCAATTAATCAAATCTAAATTACTTATCAAGTATTCATATCTGATTAAGAAAACATCTATCATCGTCTTGTCTCATATTTCAACTACTGTCCATTTAGCAGACTGATGATATACATTTTCTTTTCGGTTGCAGAAATGATATAATTAACAATACCAAAAATCGAGACTCGTTTTTGTATATCAAACATGAATTTATTGGAATAGCAACAGATTCAGAGTTTACAAAAATTGTCAATGTGGCTATTATATCGGATACACTTAAGTAACGTGCTATCGAATAATTATCAACCAGTAACACTTCAGTAGGTTAGTGCCCCTGGTTTAAATTGAGAATACGTGTGTATGCATTATAACAATTATGTTTTTTCACCAATAAATGTCGACAATGAAAAACATTATCCAAGCACAACTGACTCACTGAACTAATACCATTTATCGAAGCGCATTAGACGTTGTCTTTCAGAGACATTTGGCCATAAATCGTTAGTTTCCTTTTTGTTATACATTGCAACGCTTAAACATTTGTTGCATTGCTTGTGTTTATATGAACTCTTCAATAAAACTGTAGTAATGCGCGATACAACCAAACGGCTGCGACTTTTTGCTATTTGATTAGTCACAACTCATCTACCCGATCTCTCAACGCGTAGGAATGCATTATTCACTGCGAGTTTGTTCGTTTAGTTGAAATTGAATTCGTGTATTCTATAAAGCGTCGTGGTTTTGTAAAGTAAACACTTTGTGTTTAAATACTGAATTAAGGTTCTGTGTCAGGATTTATCTTGAAGAATATCAGTGATGAAATTGATAACGCTAAATGAAAATTGTGTATAGGAATGTAACAAATGCCATTATGTTTTGTGACAAACTGCTGCCAATAATCTCGATTTTGAAACTTCAGTATTCATTGTTCTCAGAAAAAACAATCGATATATTTTCGATGAAAGTTTGACTAAAATGTGCTTTGATACAACATACATGTAAATACTACTTGCATGTTAGCATATTTGCATTTAGTTGTATGTTTGGTGTACTGTGTAAGAGTGAATTATTGTACACAACAATGTCCAATCTCTGCCTCTGACGTTGGGGCCATTTAAATAGAAATTTTGTCTAACTTAATACCAAATAGCATCTGCTAGACAGATTCAAGTGAGGCTTAATACAATCCTAATACTGGGTTTTCTTATTTACAGAATACATCAATTATCTTCAAGGAAGCAACGAAGCGTCATTGAAAGGCCCTGTAGAACTTGTCGACATTTTCAGAATAGTTATTTTAACAGTAATACACGCTTTTTGTTGTACACATCCTGAGTTTAGAGGTGAGTGCAAAGTTAGTGTACATATAGCATACAATTGTGCTCAAATATCATATTATTGATTGTAATTATTATATTAATTCGGTTATAAACGTAAACGTTTCGGTTAAGCATAATATACTGAAGGACCAGACGCAAGGACAATAACACGTTGTCTACATGTCGTTGTAATTAAACATTATTTTAAATGAAACCCGTGCATTGTTACCAGTAACACCCATGTAGCCATAGGCGAGATTATACTGTATACAACTGTGCACAATTTTATCGATGTCCTTAACATAAACTCTGAGGTACTTAAGCTAAGTTTGTCATACATGTACATAAAACAGTAGCCATGCATATCATACATTGGCTATAAAATAAGTTTACTTATATGAAGCTAATTATGGTGTTACATTACTTTCATTTACCAACATTTGACTCCCAAATAAACATATATCAATACGTATATCAAACTACTGAATTAAATGCATCTAAAACGATTAAGCCAATGTGTTACATGTACATTGTCTATTTTTGTGTTTTTATAGAAAACTAGTACGATCAACGATATCGGTTACATGCCCAAGAATACCTTATCCGGGAACGTTCGCTTATTTAGACCAATGTCTTCGAAAAAGTATTAATATCTAATAAATATGGCATATATAATCTGCTGTCTCATCTTTCAATTATGTTTCCATTTCCTACCATTTCGCAGACTTATTATATAGAATTCTGTTGCAGGAAACTAACAATTAGTGATAATGATGTTACCAATATGAATAATTGAGATTCGTTGTGTATATGTATGCTATATTGACTGGGATAGTTTACAGTCATGTTGTAACAAAAGCATGGAGATCAACACCGATCATGTGGCTAAAAAAGTATGTACCAAAAATAAACCATATCAACTGAAATTAGTACCTATATGTGTATTGCATATACTGTAATGACATCGTTATAATGACTTGTTAGAATTTGCCTATAACTCATATATTCAATAAAACCAATAATACATATATTGGTTTTCGATACCGAATGCAGATATTAAATCAAAATTTAACATCGATCTTGTGTTGCAAATTTTAGTCAGTTATTAAATCTGTTATGTTTAAACATTTGACATTTTGATGAAGTTGACGTATTATAAATGTAATATTCTGATACAAATATTGCAAACTCACTGGGGTGTATATATTAGCTGATATAATATACATATATATCTAAAGTACCATACTAAGTTCCATGATAAAGGACAATGGCATCGTTCTTATCAATATCAACATATATTCTATGCACCAAAGTACGTGTTAATATTTCCAGTTAGTGACTGAATGTTTTAAACAATTCAGCATGTAGGACTTCATTTAAGTGCAACTCCAACTAATATTATCAAACATCAATATCATTTCAGCTATAAATACCTTTCTCTTATTGATACCAAATCAAAGTTGGCTTCTCATTTCTTCAGTAATAAGCATATTACAATTTAAATTATGTTGTTGCTTTTCTATGTAATGCTATGTATTAGTATTTATTTCAATAATCGTATTATCTTCTTTGTAACACTGTCAGCACACATCTCTTTCAAATCAATGCATTTCAAATAAATCGTGTAATATAGTAAATATCTTAACACGACACGCAACTTGTTGGCGCATGTTCCCATATACAATGAAGAAATCAAGTATAGGTTCTTTTGCAACAGATTATGTGCGGAGCCTAATGATTTATAGTTTAAAATATTCGGAAAAAAGGTTCAGTAAAATGCACCTGGTTAAACGCGCGATAACAAATTCGTAACAAACAAAGCCAAACGAATTTTGTATTAGATATTTTATATTAACGTTTTGTTACGTTTACGTTAATACGCATTTTTGTTTCCTCTTGTTACATAATATGTTTACTGTATGTATCAAACAAGATTACGTCGCGTTGTTTCTTTGATTGTTATCAATGGACGTCATTCGCTCAATGTTATAAATATTGCTGACGTCATATTTAATTGTTATGATTTATTTACGTGACTGAAATGCGCGTGTGAATGTACTTCGCGGAAAGATGGGTGGAAATATAGATAACTATAGTTCTCATTCATTACCTTTAAAATTACAGACTAAGATTGTGTTAGAATCATTACCTTTAAAATTACAGACTAGTATTGTGTTAGAATCGAAATAATAGCTATATATAATATGTTTTGTCGAATAACCGACAGTCAGGAGTGTCTATGCATAGGAATTAAATCACGGGTGCGAAGATATAAAATATTATTTCATAAGTATATAACTGTATATCAATAAATGGTAATGCCGCAATTGTTCTTTATCTAACATGTGCCTATTCTTCAAAGGAAATACATCATAGCTAATGTCAGTAAATCAAGCCACCGATGTGTTATACAGTTTAGGGTCAATAAAACAAATTGTATATGTTTTCTTCATTACGCATATAATTTTGACTTATTTATGACAGTGTGCCTCTTCTAAGACGCATCTTGGATCTGGAAACAAGTAATAGGAAATGACATGCATTAAAAACAAAGCGTTGCTGCCAAATGAGAAATGTTGATGAATGCCCCATCAAATAAGTTTAAACTGTTTTATTGCGACGGTTTGGACACTTTATAACCTTTAATGCGTTCCCTAAGCCTGTATTGTCATGTGGTAAGATATACATCTGCACACGAAACTGATGATGATGACAATACTGATGAAATTCATGTTTCAAGCACCAAACAGAAACAACTGCAATAACAAAATAAATTTAGGTTACTCGAAGAAAACATATTACGTATCCGTTAGGTTTCACTAAGGACGTCATTCAATTGTAATCACGTTTGAAACTATAACTTTTTGAATCATCATCATACGATTTTTTAAACACGTTTATGTTTATACAAAATATTATTAAACGGAATATTATTACGTTAATAAGCAATAACATTTCGTAATATTTCGTAATTGCAAAACAATATTACGTTTTTACGAAATATTAGTGCGTTGTTGCGAAAAAAGCTTTGCAAAAAAACAAGAACGTGAGATAGTATATTGGAGAAACTGCGAACAATTGTATCTCATTTGGATCAATCATTACATATCAAATTAACGTAGGATTATATTATAAATGGATGTGTATGATAAAACAATTAAAAACATATAATGTGTTGCATAACCCACTTTCTGCAATTTTATAAAAGCACTTATACATTATTATAGTTTTGTCATTGTATTTTTATAAAATTTCATTTCGTATGTAAATATATATTCATATATGCTAGTTATTGCTCTGTACTCTTAATAACTGATTGGACTAACTTACAGGCGATCATTAAGTTTTATGTAAAACATATTAGTAATTCCTTGCCTCATATTTCAATATGATTAAATTCCTCGGAATTGCTTATTCTATCTTGAAATAACCATAAACTGATACATGCAATAATATCGAATATGGACAGAAGCAAGCGATAAATTGACTACAAAACTATGTTGCATGCTATAATCTTTTCACGAAAATGCGCATAGGCAATACCAATTTTATTTCTTCTATGAACATTTAATATGCAATATGTATTAATCGCGCAGAACAGATTGTAATGCCAAGTATTTGGTATTGTAAGAACGCAAGAAAAAGATGACACCATTTAAAGATTAAAACCAGATTACCATATTACCAAAAGTTTATGCACTTCATGACTAATTCGTCGCGTTTAGTTCCTCATGTGCCTTGGTTTTGCCTATAAAGACATGTTTCAACAAAAAAGGCCGACCATACATGATCCGGTTGATAAATTGCGAAGCATTCACAGTGCTTTATTGCGAATAGCCCTTAATAAAAATTATCCACTTTACCTCATGTGGCTATGTTCACATCCTAGCAATCAACAGTTTATGTGTTCTCATTGCTTGAAAGTATACAGATTAAAATATGATTACAATATTGCAGGACGTTTCAAAAATTAGGTCTTGGATTAAATGCATCTCGATGCAATAAATTTGGTAATGCATAGAGGACAGTGTAATTATATTTTGCTAAGAACTGTGTATGGTTATAGTTTTCCAGACAGTGCTATAATTATGCACATTTACTGTCAAATAAATGAGAAAATAATACGAACGTAAAGAGATCTTCCACACAGTAAACTTCATAATGTGACTTTTTATGGATACTAAATTGAAATATCGCTACTGAATTTGTTGCCACGTCTTCTTAGCTCAACGTCTACCAAACAACGGTTATAACTACAGTTGCCTATTTCAAGAAGATAGTACTTTCATCAGGAATACAAAGTCGCAAATGTTGTCGATAGGTCAAGTCTCGGTTTGCCCAAATTGAATTTCAATCCCTAAATTTAAATTGAAAATTAAATTGAAGCTTAGGTTATGATTGAATGTGTATTGCTTAAATTGCAGCGACCAACACATGCAGGTATTTTACGGTTATGTCCTTTTGGCTGCATATTTCAATTGCTTCCCGTATATAGAAAATGGAAAAAAATGAAGCACTGTAAGGGTATCTACATATGGTTAATTCAGATAAGCCAGATTATTGGCAAAAAATGATAATGTTTCAGGACGGCATCTACCATCTTCATTTTTCATATTCCAATTACGATCTCATTTTCTTAGTTGCCATTTTCTGTTTCGCAGTCGTATACTACATTTTCCGGTTTCATGAATCTAATTATTAGTGCTTATAACTTTACCAATAATTTTTTTTATATGAATAATACGTGCATAACCAATGGGAGAGAAACTATGAAATGTAAGGTTTCAATACATTTTGGGTTTAAAATCGACGAAATGTCTAAATGTTTACGTTATGAACAGATGGTTGTTAAATAAACCATATGAAAACATTTTTAAGTATACACAATAAGGTAGTGTTTGGTGTTACTTTAGTTAAGGTTGCATGGTTGACATATACTTTTTTGCTATTAACTTCCTTGTAACAAATAAATACCGTCACGGTGACACATTGTACCCGATCTAAATATGACTCATTGTGTTTAAACATTACAGTAACAGCTGCAACATGCGACAGTATCATAATACTTTTTATTTGGGGGATTTAGTTTCATTTTCAGTAGGTTATTCATGTTAAAGACCTATTCGTAATCCATGTACGCATTGCTTCAATTAATTTTGCCTTTATATAAATGCACTACTGAGTATTTCAGACTGTCTCGTTGAGCTTTTTTATACAGAGGTATCATTTTCAACAAAACGATGAATTTCAAATTAAGCATTACGAAATTCATTATGATTTGAAGCAGTGATAAATGTGTAAACAATAAACGAAAAATGGGAAATGGAATGGTATAAATCCAGTTGCGTTAATATGACTCGGTTTTATGATAGATTGTAATTTAAGATTAAACTAACCCTTTGAGGTATGGTTTGAGTATATACATCTTAGACTTTCTAAAATACAAACTGTGAAATTGCTATCGCGTGGAGATGAGTGGAAAAACACTTTGCTTTGACGTGAATACAATTTTAGTCTGTACTTTAGCTTTTTTCAGCAACTGATCCCAAATACAAACAAAAACAAGAAATAATCTTGGAACCTTGTTGCAATTAGTGCATCTGTATTACTAAAAGCCATGATTACTATTTATTGCATTTGCTATTATCGTATTTATGATCAGACCGAAGTAAACGTTGGTGGTTAGCTATAACATGCAAACATGTACAGAACAAGAATAAGACCTAGAGGAAAATCACATGAAACTCTATACATGTAAGACGTGTTGTTGGCATTGAGACACTGAGAAGATTTCTAAATACAACCTGAATAAAACAATTACACTATATGTACATAGTAAATCATTTAAAAAAATTGATTTTCTTTAATAATGAAACTGATAAAGCTTCATAATCTTATTGTTATTATGACTATGATGACACTACGCACATTGCACGGACTGGAACGCAGAACCATAGAACCATAGGCAAAACAGAACACATACTTCCAGTGTACACATATAGTTTTCTTGTTAGTAATAACTAGTAATACAAGTATGAAATATAAACGGAATGTTATCTATAATTCTCAACATGCATGTACATGTGTATAACAATACGTGTATGTTCAATCGTCTTAATGTATTTCCAGTTGAATGATACGGAAACTCATTCGCTTAATCTTCATGGTGTATACGAAACATTTTCATCGAAGCGTCGGCAGCCGCCACAATGTGACAACAATGTAAATGACAGCTTTTATTTCTTGTCTGGCTCGCCATATCGAGTGTATTTTTTGAACTTGAAAGAGTTTCTGAAATGTTATACGAGCAAAAGTGTTAAGGTTATTTGAGGTGTTGTTATAGGGATACATATTGCGCCTTTGCAAAAACACGTCTGCTGTGAGTTTTACAAAGGCAATGTACAGCTATGTATAATGTAGGTATGGCAATTGTTATTAAAACTTCCAACACAGTTTAGCCTCATAACAAAATTATCTTGAACACTGATGTAAACTTTCATAAAAACACCTTTATGAAGCTATGTCTGTTGCTTCTGCCCAAAAAGCATTCGTATATACGTTCACGATTTGCGTTCAACTGTATTCTGACACTATAAGACAACTTAAAATGTTGATATTGCGAAAAAAAAATTTACATCATAATTAACATATTGAAAATGCGCATGCAAAATTTCAGACCGATCCACTTAGTAAAAATGCTTGAAAACGCATCTGAGAATGACGCATGATAAGCAATCTGGATTGCGTGTTCAGTGTTTTGATTATATCGGGTGCCTGAGCCAAAAGGTGTACTTAATTTATAGAAATCAGTCAAAATACTATAATATTTTTACATACTTTAATGCAATATTGTATACATCGTGTTTAGTTTTGGTTTGAGCATGACTTGGTGCGAGATGCACAAGACGAGTTTCCTTACATTTTTTTCTTTTTTTCTCGCTGTAAAAATCGTAATGTACATTCACATCATGATATTTATCGCATTTTTTCCGTGAAACGTATTACAGCCAATAAAACCACGCAGTAGCATGGTGATTTTATGTAAACATTGCCCCTTTAGTGCCGCTCCCTGTTTTGTGTTTAGGTTACAATATACTAATTCCAATCCTTATGTACTTTAATTTCAAAAAATCAAATCGATAAATTAAACCAAAAATAAATGCAACATTTTGCACATAGGGACCCTCATAACCGTACCTTTCCTTAAAGAGCATTCTAAGCTGAATTGATGTGAGCAATAAAAAGGGTATGCCATGTAATATGTAAGAAAGAACTCGACACTAAACAAAGTTGACTGTTTTATCGTTTATCAGCTACTTTCTAGTTGAATGTAA
This sequence comes from Congeria kusceri, assembly GCA_027627225.1. NCBI lineage: Eukaryota > Metazoa > Mollusca > Bivalvia > Myida > Dreissenidae > Congeria > Congeria kusceri. The sequence goes on from CM051033.1 coordinate 49,384,657, forward strand.
CCCGCCTCAGCGCAAGTGTCCTACTGTAGTTTCCAAATCTTAAAACATATCAGTTATTTAGTAATGCACATCAATGCTTACCCTACTATCATCTCCAAAAAAAAATATCAAAGCAAGTGTCTAAACCGAAAACATGTCTTCAAGTTAAACGTGTTGATTTATTTAGATAGTACAGCCCTACATGACTTGTTTATTTAGTTCAATTTGACCTATACATGTAGTGTCTCAACGAAATTTTAATTTATATTGCTCTGCATGAGTGTTCGTGTGTGTGCTGATAATAAGTAAATTAAAAAAATAAGAACGTATTTGACAGAAATTGTTATATGTATTATCGTATTTGTAATAATTAACGTATTCCAATAGTTTTGGAACACTATTGCGACAATGTTTTGCATCCATTATTCTCTTGCAAATATGGTAAACGAAAAATTGCGTGGTACTCCGGGGTCTACTTGTTTTGAACATATGATGTCTGCTGTAATTAATTATTATAGACTACTTACATTAATTATTGATAAAATCGTTTGTGATAAAAGTTCTACTTTTCAATAAATATACTTTTCAGACAATCCTTGAGGGGCATTGTTTATTGTCGTACAATTGTGACGGCTTATTCAAGCGACATTCCAAACAAAAAGAAAACAACATGCAACGGATAATTAATTGACCGAACTATCCGCGATTACTCAGTTCGATATCCTACAAACATAAAAAATGCAATTACTCCAAAACATGTGCGATGCCTAAATTTCTCGCATTCTTGTGAAACGGCCATTTAGCATGATTTTAAATTTGCTCATTGTTCATTCTCATCTAAATATTTTCTATTAATCATGCGAAAACAAAATTTACGAGGGATCTTAAATGCGCTCTTTTTTGGACTACGAAATAGGCGAAAATTAGGCCACCGCGAAAAAAAAAAGTACAGTATTCCGATTACAAATTCAATTGTTGTACAAAACACTTTCGTCAAAAATGAAGCTCTGAACTCCTTAATGACTGAACAAAGGCAAAGTGGTGATAGGTATAAATATGTACTTAAAACGATTTTGATTTTGACTATATCGTATTAGGAAACCGAACGATTGTATAGTTATCGATTTGTTTGATATGATATCTGATCATTATTGTGAACATTATTGTGCAATGAATGATCTTGATATCGAATGTGTCTAAGTTTGTTATTTTTGGAGTGTTATTTTTATCAGGATTAATTGAAAACGTCAACGGTTTCTTTAACATATATCTCCTGTCCGTGTAGGACATCATTTTTTAATAATGCATTCATTTTATATGTAAATCTACTATTGACAATAAAAGCTCCAATCTAAAACTGTATTCACAGTAACTATGCTCTTTTTAACTGCATGTATCTTCCATGAAAAGATATACGGAATTCATTATCTGCATTGAACAGTCACTTACAAACAAATGAACACATAGTATGCCTTCATTCGACTACACATTGAAGTCATCCGTTAGCTATTACAGACATCTGAATAACTTACACATCTTATACGAATAGTAACATGTGTGATATGCTCCTTTCGACATTGTTTATATTCAGCAATGACGGTAAAAAATACTGTGATTGTGCAATTTAAATATCTCCTTTGCATGGGAGAGACATAGACACATAAGTAATAATAATGATACATATGTTTAATGAAGAAAGGTGGGTTTTTGTTGAACATGTATTTTGAATAAGTATTCGTATCTAACATAAAACAGCATTCATGTTATTGTCTCATATTTCAATAACTGTCCATCTCCTGGGATTTTGCAGTTAACAGTTGCACCAATATAATGATTAGTGATAATCACGTTACCAACAATTATGAATCGTTTTTTTTATTTATCAAAAATTATTTTGATTGGAAGAGTAATATAAGTTACATCGCAACATATTGAGGGTTTATAAATTGGCATTCTTGCTATTATATCGTATATACATTAGTACCGCGTTTGTTATATTATCGAATACTTATGCATCGGCAACACTTAAATAGGTTACGGCAGCAAGTTTGAATTCAAAACGCCTGTGTATGCATTTAATAATGAATGTCAGCACACAATGTCGGCTAAGCTGACGCTTTTTCTAGCACACATGGCACCCGAAAGTGCATTAGCCATTGTTTTACAGATAAAAATGACAACAAATCAGTTGTTTTAAGCCATGGTTTTCATTTCACTTGGTTTTGAATCAATATTTAATGAAACTGCTGTTTTAACCGATACTACCGAAACTGATTGCTGTATTTTGCTATAATGTACCTGCATTGCCGTATTCAGTTTCATTTGATTAGTTTCACTATATGTAGCCGTTGGCTCAATTTATTGAGAACTCGTAAGAATGCATTATACACGCGTGCCTAGTCTTTCTGTACTGAAGAATTCCTGTATGTATTATACACGCATGCTTAGTCTTTAATCCCTATATGTTATCAAAATCGTGGTTTTGCAAATTAAAACTTTGGATTTAAAATACTTATAGGGACTATGTCAACGAAAAAGTGGCTTCCTATTGCACTCTAAATTATATCCTTTGATAGAAATGCACTTTACTAAGACATGTGAATAAAATAAATAACAAATAATATAATACACAATAAGATATTTAATCCAAACAAATTAGCAAAACAGTCTGAAAAATTAAAACCCCTAGCGGGTATCGAACTCACGACGCTGGAGCCATACGAAGAAATGACAGTAGACAGCGCTTTAACCAACTGCGCTACTATTTTCGGTAATGAGTCGTATGTATACTATGGTTATACACAATGCTCGCAATTCTGACGCCTAAATGTAAACAGGAAGAGGGCCAAACAAACACGACCCATATTATCAATTTATTTTTATCTCAGAATGCGTACACTCTTTTGCCATTATATACCCTGTTTTAATCAATATTATTTGCCAGTATTAAAATCTAATTTTCAGATTTTTTTTAAAGCTTGCCACCTTCAGGCCCTTTTCGATGACATGGTCCCTTTTATTAACGTGTTTTTTTCAGGATGTATCTTGAAGCAAATCGGTAATAAATTTTAGCCCGTCAAATAAAAATATATACATGAAAATGTAATCAATCGTTTGGAATACCATTAAACGTGATTTGAAAAGTAATCGTACCTTAAGATTAAATAATGTTGTCTTATTGCTATAAAATGGCGTCACTAAACCGCCAAATACGCCATTTCCAACCGTGCATGGCGATTAATGGCTCCGTGATTGGTCCAACGTTAACATTCAACTAAAACAATACTGTTGTGGTAGTAGTAGAAGTAGTAGAAGTATTTATAGTAGTAGTAGTAGTAGTAGTAGAAGAAGTAGTAGTAGTAGTAGTAATAGTAGTAGTGGTAATAGTAGTGGTAGTAGAAGTAGTAGTAGTAGTAGTAACAGTAGTAGTAGTAGTAGTAGTAGTAGTAGTAGTAGTAGTAGTAGTAGTAGTAGTAGTAGTAGTAGTAGTAGTAGTAGTAGTAGTAGTAGTAGTAGTAGTAGTAGCGGTAGTAGTTGCAGTAGTAGTAGTAGTAACAGTAGTAGTAGTGGTTGTAGTAGAAGTAGTAGTAGTAGAAGTAATAGTAATAGTAGTTGCGGTGTTAATAGTAGTAGTAGAAGTAGTTGTAGTAGTAGTAGTAGTAGTAGTAGTCGGGGCCAATTAATTACAAATGGTTTCGAACAGAATACCAAATAACATCTGCTAGATATATTGACTTTAAACTTAATAAGATATCTTAACTTGGTTTTTGTATATACAGAATAAATGAATTATTATCACTTGAAGGGACTTTGTCAACGAAAACTTGGTTTCCTTCTTATCCACTATAAATGATATTAGATGATAGGAATGCGCTATGCCAAGACATGCACATTTAATAAATAATAAATGGTATAATACATAATGAGATTTTGATACAACAAATCAACAAAATTGTACAAATTAAAACCCCAATCTGATATATAACTTACATCGTAAGAGCCATACCACGGCGCTATCATTCTGCTTTAAAAGAAACGTGTGTAAACTATGCTTGTACAGAATAGTCACCATTCTGGCGTCAAAATTTAAACCTAAAAAGGGCCAAACAAAAACGAACTATATTTTAAATTGATTTTTATCTCAGAATGCGAAAACTGTTTTTCCCATTTTATATACCTTATTTGTATCGTTATTAAATGCCATTTTTAATATATTAATTCCATTTTTTTAAGAAATTACCCCCGTTGAGGCCCTTTTGGTTGACACAGTCCCTTTTAGCAACAAAGCTTATCACTTTGAACTGTTGTGTAGCACTTGCTTTCTACTTCCATGGTATTTAATTAAACAGATACTCATGCTGTTGTTTTGTCTGCTATACATGCAGTAATATGCAGGTTATGAATCGGGTGTATGGTAGAAAAGTCCATATAAATAGTGATTGTTTTAGTTTCAGACAAAATTACATAAATTACATAAACAAGTGGAATATGCACGCCTTCTCTTGATAATAAAGCGTTCCAAACAGATTTGTTGAATTCCGACCAGTAGTTGCTGAGAAATAGCCCGGACAAGAAAGTAATGAATTGTGCACTATATACTAATTTCAGAATATTCAAAGTTCCATAGCTCAAAGATAAAATATTGAAGCGGAACGTCCTGGTAATATAACACCTTCTCTTCGTAATGAAGCTTTACCTAAACTTTCGTTGAATTCCGGCCAGTAGTGGCTGAGAATAGCCCGGACAAGAAAGTAGGACGGAATGACGGACGGACGGACGGAAGGACGGACGGAAGGACAAAGCGGCCACTATATGCTCCCCCGAAATTTTTCGGGGAGCATAAAAAAAGATGGCAACTATAATCATCCTGTCTCTATTATGTTGCCATTGTCTATCTATTCACAGACCGATCCGTTGAAGGAAACTAACAATTAGTGATAATGACGTTACCAATAATTGAAATTCGTTTTGTGTATATGTATAATGTATTGACTTAAACAAATACATTCATGTTGTCACAAGAGCATGAAAGTAAAAACGTCGGTCATTGTGTAAACAAAAATAAACCAAATCAACTGAAAAAACGACCTATATTTGTATTAGATATAATATAATAACATTGGCATAATGATTCAGTAGATTTGTCCACTAGAAAGTATGTTCAACGACACACTTATACATAAATTGATTGTCGATTCCAATATATTAAAGCAAATCAAAATCTTTATATAGATCAAAGATGGTGCTGTCAAATGAAATTAATAATTGAAATTGTTATGCTTAGACGCTTGACATTTCGAGGAATATTATCTGTTTATTTTGTATATGCTAATATTAATGCTGCAAATACACCGGCTAGCATTATAACAACTAGTATGCTAGTATACACGTATATTCAAACTGTTTAGTAACATGACACAACACATGACGCGTGCGTATCAAAACCAATGCACATTATATGCACCAAACGTACGCGTTAAAATTTCCTTCAAGTTGACAGTTTTTCATTATCAAATATGCTGCATATATTGGGTCGTTGATATTGTACCAATTATTTGCTGAACTATTAAAAACAATTAGAAATAGGTTCTAGTGTAATTCCAACAGGTCTCATCGCACTATGACTTATGTTGCTTTAAGAAAATATAACGTGATTACGTAACATTTGTTTATTACCATATATTTCATGTCAATATTAGTTTGTCCATAACTACAAACATGTCTTTGCTCCCTTATTGATGCCAAGTTGAAATTGGCTTCTCTATTTTTTTTTAAGTTAATTCAGTAATAAACATATAATTAATTTATTAATCAATGTGCATCTTCATGCAATGTTATTTATTCAATACAATAGTATAATGTATGCTATATATGACCGTGAACGCACGTATATTTCAAATGTATGCATTGCAAATGAATTGTATATTATTATAATAATATAATTATATAATAACTGGATGTTAAATTTCCTTTTCATCTCGACCGCGTATCTATTTTGTTTGGTATACAAAAAACACATGCTTTTAACTGTAAATAATTCACAGTAAATGCTCTGTCTACCAACCACCGATATCAAACCAGTTTAGGAACTATAAAACAAAGCATAATTATATATTATTATGTTCGACATTACCAAAATAATTTTGCCTCATTTTTGACCGAGTTCCTCTACTAAGACGCATTGTGGAGAATCTGGAGACTAGTAATTGGAAACGACATGTACTAAAAAGAAACCATTGCTGACATTTAATAGAAAAAAATGTTGGGACATGCCACATTAAATTAGTTTGAACTGATTTATTGGCCTAGAAAGGAGACTTTCTAAATTTGCAATATGTTTAGTCAAGCGTTGCCTAATGATTACATGTAATTGCAGTGGGTAGACATAAATTTACACACGGAACTGTAATTGATGTCAATTCTGATTAATCCGTTCTCGGACATCAAACCAAACCTGGTCCAACTTATTTAAAAAATAATAATTTCAGTAGAAAATGCGCAGCAATTCAATTAACTAGTGCCCCTTAAATTTATTAGGAACATCACAAATTATTCACGTCTAAAGCTAGCCCATTTAATTGACCGTGATATGACTTTGTTGCAATATTATGTAGGTAATATAATGTTTCATGTTAGTTACAACACTTATAGCCAAAGAATTCATATGTCAGAAATGTAAACTAAATTAAATAATATGTAACGCAATGTCTTGGTGTGAACTCAATTTGTTTGTCTTTGTTTTCCTCTGATGTACCTTTTGACATCAGTTCAATTACGTCTGCAATATTGGCATTGTGCTTCTGAACTTTGCAGTGTGCTTTATGGTGTTGCAAACTAAACAGTCCTGTCTAGATTTATCTTCAGAAAAAATAGTGATACATGCGATAACGTTAAATAAAACATGTGCACGTCAATACAATAAATTCCTTGGTGTTAGACTGTTTTTTAAAAAGAAACGTGATACAATATGAAAATAGGACTATACTGTAGAGTCGACGACAACAGTACAAATATAAAAGGAAATCCTTAAAGCAAATATTGCATGCGTATTAATATGTTACATGTTTTGTATTGATTGGCATTGAGATAAATACACTCAATACAATTTGGGACCTGTATACGAAATACAAGCATGACTACAATGTTAATGATAACTTTTAATAGTCGTCTGACTCGGTATCGCGAAGGTCATTTCTTTTGAAAATATAAGAATTCGGTATAACACTGCACCTGTCATGTCATGAACAACGTTCGAGCGATATGCATTTATCCATTGCAAATACCAATTTTATTTCGTATGTGTAATGCTCAAATGCTATGCATTATTGCTGGCGGTAGAGAATATAACACCATATAGGTATTAACGTTAGAATTCTGAAACATGTTGATTGCAACCGTTTACCGTTATTTTGTACTGTGCACTTCAGAGTTTCATGCTTCTGCGCACACCACACTTTAACCTTATACAAACAAGCCGGTTTTGTGTATAAAAAGGCCTATCTGTCGGGCTTTGTGTCGGCGTTGAATACAGCTAAATGAAAAATGTGTAAGAGAACGAAATGAAAGCCTTGGCGTTGGATTGGATCGAATTTGAAATAAATTTTTATTAACTATTTCAGTAGGCCCATAAAACAAATGGTTTGATTAAAACTCCTACACTTTATAAGAAATTTCAGACCATGCATTTGTATTAAGTGCTATGATAAGTGCCATGTTTGTGTTTCCAAAAAAAAAGAGTTTCGCTAACGAATAACAAGAAAACGCACACATGGCATAAAACAATATTCAGAAAGAACGATGAAAGTTGAGACAACAATATTAGTATAATCTGGCTGATGGAAAGACATATATAAGTAACACTGTATCCAACAGTCTGCTTTGGGGAACATATTTTCTAACATAAAAACGCACAGGCTGCAATGAATAGAGAAAATATTCACATTATTAGGCGACATGAAAGGCACAAACTGCAATCAATAGAGAAAATATTCACATTATTAGGCGAAATAAAAACGCACAGACTGCAATGAATAGAGAAAATGTTCACATTATTAGGCGAAATAGACATTGACATCATACATCTACAGTTTTTTTTTTAAACAGTTACATATCTAAATCAATGCGAATTGAGATGCGCAAATCTAACAACTTTAAACGAAACGATGATTGTTTAAACATTAACATAAAAAAGACAATTAATCTTTTACATCCTTTTTAAGTGTTAAGAGGATTAAACTTTATTGTAACATTATAAGGAGATTCGTGTACGTGCTAATAAGCGTATGTAAATATAGAATGCTTGTTAACTTTTATCAATTGACTTCAGCGTTTACTGCATCAAAAATATACAATTTTTAAGTTAAACAAGTCATTAAATTACGAGATATCGTTGTTTATCGGCCATTAATCAACGATGTGGAGTTATGATGCGTAGGAATTAAATCACGAGGGCGTTAGCCCGAGAGGTTTAATAGCCTCGCATCAGAACGACAAAGTGTTGTTCATTGGCTTATAATGCTAAAATTATTTCGATTCTTACATAAATGGACAAATATTTTTGCAATCGTAATGAGAACTACGCTTTACTATGCTCCACTCAGAATCGAAACTTCTTTTGGCGTTGTTTATTGGTTAGTTAAACAACGATAATTGTGTTCTTTGTCTATAGAAAAATTAGCGAGTACCATGTTATAATTGTTAAATAACAATTCCGTGCATATAACAGTGTGACACTTATAGCATACCAGTAGCAGACAAAACACATATATAGTGGTTTAATAGAATATAACTGAATAACGTGTATCTTAAAGTACACTACGAGCAAGTGAACACAACTCCGTACAGAACGTGAAAATCACCAGGCAAACATAATACGTGTATGGTATCAAATGACTGTTTCGACAGCGATTTCAATGCTCAGTACATGTAACGTTTTTTTTTACATTACAAATAAGGCTATTCTACATGTCCACTTATTATATATATAATAAACAGACTGTTAAGCGGTGTTGCTAAATGCGTTTGCAAAGAATAAACCATAAAAACTAACGTTTCACGTTAAAGTGTTGTCATGACTTTCATTTTAAATGACACGGAAACAATATCTGCAAAATATGTTTGGTATATATGTATATAAGAAAGCACTTCACACAAGCAAGAAAGCTCTGATTGGCGCCACATAATGTCAGGAAAATAAATGATAACGTTTAAATATTCCTGGCTCGCTATCCTGGGGGCCGTATCTTAATAATTCTGAAGACGTCGGTTATATAATATTACACGCTAGATTACTTTCACGAATATGCGTTCGATGCAAACGCATTCATTCACTGAAATACCAATTTAATTGCTAGAATAAACGGTAAAATGCTATACATGTTTGTTACGCTGAAAGGATCATGTCGTCAATAATTGTATATTGGAAGAATCCTAAGAAATGGCATCGTCGTCTATATTAATCAGGCAATATCCTGCTAAGACTCAAACCAGAGCTTAAACAATAATAATAACACTAACAATAATAAACAATTTATCGCATACATTCCTCATTAGCCTTGATTGTACAATTAAGTGCGCATCACAACATATAAAGACATATTTCAACATTACAAGCCAATCAAATCTGATGCAGTCACTTTAAGTAAACACTCCAAAACATACTCACTGCTGCATTGCAAATACCGTTTTAATATCAATTATTCGCTTAAAATGTATTATATTGTTCGGACACATTAACCTGACATTCGCTAACTCGATTAGCATAAATTACATAAATTGCTTGAATTGTTTTCTATATTTGTACTCGGTTTTGTTCGTGCACGAGTGTCACGAGTTTAATGATTGCATAACATCGTTTTTAGTGTGATACTCGTTTATCGATTTAACCAGTACGGAAACTAATACAAAGTATGTTCGTCGTAATGTATAAATGTTAGGTTAATGTTTCCGAGATATACATTATCAGCATCACAGTTGGTTTACACATTCTTAATAGCAACGTTCTGGTTTTACCCCGTTACTGACATCACGGATATATCAGCATCATGGTTTAATTTAGTATACTAGTAGCTGACAATATATAGAGAATTTATTTGTCAGAATTAATGCTTTCATAACATTAACAATTATACCAATTGAAACTGCATGTTTTAACCATCAATGGTGTGCGCTATTTTTTTTAGAGACTTCAGTTGTGTATGAAACATTTCGTGACATTGGTATACGCTTACTTGATCAGATAATATAACGCTGCCATTACGGCAAAATGGTACTTACACATACCTCCTATACAAGTGTTGTCGCTAATTATAGTTCTCCAGAAATATTTCGCAATAAATAAATAAAATAGTAATAATTATCATTAAAGAACCGTAGATGCCCATTACATGAGAATATAAGACATAAGAGATCGTTTAAGCGATATTTTACACACATGTAAAATTTGACATTGTATGGAAAATGAATCGACACATCTCTACTGAAGTAAGATCCACGTCTCTCGGCTCGAAGATCATACCTAAAATGTATTGATTGACAAATGAACATACAATTTAAGTTTAAGGTTAGCTCAAATGTGTAGTACTTAACTAATTCATCTCATAGGATAAAGCCAATGAAAGTAACTGTCATGTACTTGTACATGTATTTCAACATTTAGCAGAAAAACACTATGCTAGAACGATTAGGTTCTTTGAATGCATATTTAAATTAGTTCCATATATAGAACATTACAAATTGAGAATAGTAAAGATATCCACATATGGTAAATGCAGAGAAATGTGTTCATTCCGGTCAGATTCTTTGGAAAAATTAAAGGTCTAAATTAAGACGGCATCTATCATATTCCGGGTTTGTATTCCAATAACGATGCCATTCTCTATGTTGCCATGTTCTATTTTGCAAACGGATAATACAGATTCCGGTTGCAGGAATCTAATGATAGTACAGTTACCGATAAATGCGACTGGTTGTCTATATATCAACAATGCCAGGATAACAAGTAAACGAGTAACATACGTGAGAATGCAGTAGATAGCAGATTTAAAATCGTAGAGGTGGCTAAGGGTCGCATTTTTTCAACATAAAGTATAACGGTTGTTAAATAACTGATTTGAAAACATCGTAAATACATAATAGGTAGTGTGTTCTTCAAATTCAGTTGACGTTGGATGGCTGAACACTAGATTTAACAAATTGAGCTTGACGAATAAAATGAAAATACCAGATGTGGTCTATTTGCACTGTATTCCTATGCATTATTCGACAGCATCATATTTTGATTTGGAGATTTGTTTTCAGTTAAATTACGATCCATTTGATTGCCATATTCTCATTATTCTATTCTTCATTAACTCAGTTTTGTTTGTCCTTTCTCCATACAGATGTATCTTTTAACACCACGAGGTTTTGCACATTAATCATGATGGGATTTATTCTGATTTAAAGCACTGACAAATGTGCTATCTAAAAGCAATGTAAAATGAAATGTATCTCATGGCGTTGGATTTAACTTTGTAAGGTCAAAAATAAGATTAATGCAAACCTATAATAAATGGTTTGATTCCAAATTGTGTGGGCATTCTCAAATACAAACTGTGAACTTGCTTTGAATAGAAAAATAGCACTTTTGACGTGAACTTTAGCTTACAACTGATCGCCAGCAGAAACGAATACATAATCAGGGATTTACCGAAGTTTATAAGCACATCTGTATTAGTTACGGTCCTGATGATTATTTATCGCAGTTGCAATTAACGTATCTATGATTGGACCAGCGCAAACATTGATCGTTAGCTAAGCTCATGCAACCATGAGAACAGGATTAAAACCTTGAGGAAAGCACACGAAGATCTATTGTAAAGTAACATCTGTTATTAACATTGAAACACTGAGAAGATTCGTAAATATAGATGATAATATTGCAATATCTAAGTTGTACCCATTTTACAAACAATACTTTTCCTTAATAATGATATAAATGATAACCCAAATACACGAATTATATTATATTATTATGCTAATACTAATGCACAGTACATAGATTACAATCTCGGAATGCTGTACTTTTGGCAAACAACACGAATAGTTGTTCAATGAATACTGAAAATATACGATTTAAGGGTTTACATTCAGCGAATACAATAAAATCGATTGGAGCATGAACATTACACGAATTGTGCCATAATAATGTCATATGTATATTGTTTAGCAGTGCATTACATGTCCGTGAGACGAAGGGATTTTTTTTTTTTAATCCAATAAAAATTTTTATTTTGCACTTTGTTTTTTAAGTCCAATGCTTATCCTGGGACGTAAAAATGCTGTTGTGTTAGTTGTTTGTACATTGTACATACTGCACATTTAAATAATATTTGAAAAGCACATTATGCCAGGATAAAGCACGTGTTAATTATAACAAGTATGACATTGGAATACATGACAATACAAAAGCAATGATATTGCTGAAACTATTTCAGTACAATATGTATCCACGTTATAATCAATGCGCTTGACGGCATTAAAATAACTTACACGTTTGCTTAAGTTATAAAATTACAAGTTTTACAAGTTTACAAGTTTATTTCCATTCGTAAACAAAGGCCTCCGGCCCAAAATACATGTCAATATAATAACATAATACGATAAGTAGGAGAGTTGTGTCACGTTCATGTATAATGCAATACAATCAAAATGTAATAAACAGTTTCAGTTGAATAGGAAAAATAGTAACACAATATTAAGTATTTTGAGAGTTAACAATTTGTAGGAGATGATATATATAACATGATACTTGTTTTATTTTTGCTTCGTCATTAGAACCCATTATATTAAAAAAATCATGTATCGAATTACCAGCTCTATACCATGAAGATAAATATCTTAATCTTATTTCATTATATTTATTGCAATGAAAAAAGGCATGATATTCGCAATCCAAAACATGATTTTCATCGGTTGAACAGAGGTTGCATATTCTATTTTCTTTTAGTATATTATTATGTCTGCCCAATTCGATTGATAACTTGTGGTTTGAAGATCGAAATTTTGACATAGCAATTTTATATTTTCTTGGTGTATCAATTGTTAGATATTTTTCTGTATTAAGTAAGCTTTTATAATGTTTATAATAATGACATCGACTTGAGTTTGATACATCATCGTGCCATTTTTCTGTACAGCAATCAATTACACGTTGTTTAAAATTTGATAGAAATATGTTTTTATCTCCAACATCCTGGCTAATCCAAACATATCCAAACATATCCAAACCCATATATAAATAATAAATGTCGAATTTTCGTTGCCCAACATGTCCGACCAGATTCATCAAGAGATTTAAGTAATAAATAGCAATTTCTAGGATAACGATGAGACGGCATTTGAAGTAAACTACACCAATATCGTATACAATTTGTATAATAGGTTACACATAGTGGTAATCTACCGCATTCACCCAGAACTATACAATTGTTTGTGGTCTTCTTTAGTTTAAGGTACCGTTTACAAAACATAAGGTGAATAGATTCGACAGTCTGTTCATATTCAAACCCCCATATTTGTGACCCATTACAAAGTATTGGCGTAATCATCGAGTCAAATAATTGAAACATTTCATTTAGTGGAAAATGACCAAATGGCTTTTGAAATTTGTAAATTGAAAAGATACCCTTTTGTGCCTGAACAGCTAACTTATTAAGTGCTAAGGTCCATGATAGGGAGGGAGTAAACAAAAGTCCCATGTATTTATAACAGGATGTTATTTTTACTTGTTTTCCACGAAAATACCAATTTTCAATATTCTTAAGTGGTCCACCATTGCGAAAAACTATTATCTCAGTTTTATCAAAATTAACTTCCATACCAGTGTCCTGACAAAAAATATCAATATAATTTAGCTGCTCTTGCAGCTTTTGTACAGTTTCTGCGCAATTAGCAATATCGTCAGCAAACATTAAACAAATAATATCGGGGATTTCATTTGTAATAAAGATGCCGGTACCACATTTTTCACGTAAAAGGGTAGATAACTCATCGATAAAAAGAGCAAAAATTGTCGAACTTGTCTTATCTCCCTGACGGGTCCCGATGTTACATGGAAACCAACTAGTTACTACGTGCTCACCGTTTTTATTATCACAATCGGACATAATATTTTTGTTAGATAATTTAACACAAGATTTTAAGTTACTATACATTGCTTTTAGAGTACTTAAGAAGTTGCCATGTAGGCCTTTTCTTTCCAAACACTTAAATAATTTAAAGTGGTCAATTTTATCAAATGCTTTACGGAAGTCAACATACAAACAATAAAACCTGCCTTTCTTTTTGGATAGGTATTTTTGTATCATAGCTTGTAGACAGAATATATTATCAATTGCCGAATACCCATGTCGAAAACCTGCTTGCGATTCATCAAATTTATTGTAGTTCTCGGCCCATGTATATAGTCGTTTATTAATAATTTCAGAAAATATTTTGTACATTGTGTTTGTAATTGATATGCCCCTGTAGTTACCTGCGTCGTTAAGTGATCCCGATTTAAATATGGGGCAGATAACACTTGTACCCCATGACTGTGGGAAATATCCACTTTCTAAAATTTTGTTAAATAGTACACAGAAATATGGCGCAATATCTGTAGCAGTATATTTATAAAATTCCGATGGTATTCCATCAATACCACAACTTTTATTATTAAGAAGTTTTAACAATGATTGTTTTATTTCTTGCAAAGTAAAAGGTTCATTTAGTTCTCCAGCAGTTTCGTCGATGAAGTCATTATTGTAATTGATATCAATTCCCGTCGCGTTTTCATCAAACAGTAATTTAGAGAAGTGTGATTGCCACTCATCGGGAGAAATAACTGAATCTAAGCAAGGCTTTACGTTAGCACGTTTAATCATTTTCCAAAAATTCTTAGCATTATTTCTAGTTTCATATAAAGCTTTTCGTTCCCGAATTTGGTAATTTACTATCTTTGTTTTACAAGTGTTTTTAAAATCGTTTCTTTTTTCTTTATACTCACGTAAGTGGTTTTCTATGTTAGATTGTCTAAATTTGCGTAGCGCAACGTATTTAATACTTTTTTTTTCATCACATTCTGAGTCCCACCAGTCGGGTTGTGATGTATTAGATGCGAATGATCTAACTTTCATATGCTCGCCTGCATTCATATACAATGATGTTATGTGTTTTATTGCCTCATCAATATTAGCATTAATATAATTTCTTATAATATCACCATTTGTATACAGCGTACGTTTAAAATTTGACAGGAATTCAGTTATTTTACTTTCGCGCCATTTAAGACGACTAAAATGGTTGGTACTAATACATGAAATATTTGTGCGTTCTTTGGGACATATTTTTTGGTAATTCAAGATTGCAAGTTATAGGAAAATGATCCGATTCATCCCTGTCTAGTACAGTGAAGTTCTTTATGACGATATAAAAAAGTTCAGGCGATGCAAGCATATAATCCACTACGCTTGATCCATCATTGGAAAAACATGTAAATTCACCCATTTTATCTGAATCAAATCGACCATTTAATATGTGGAAATCGAATATACTACAGAGATTAGAAAGAGATCGTCCAAAATTATTTCCGATAGTATCTTTATTTTGTCTTAGAATTTCAAAATTGCTTCTTTCATACTCAGTATCCCCATAAATATAATCCAAGTTATCGCATGGTATGTAATCGAGATAATCTTTGGTTCTGCAATTAAAGTCACCGGTCAGAAAAAGTGATGCATTTTGATAATCTAATCTGATTTTTTCTAAATCATCATTAATTTTTGCTATACCGTCGTGATAATCGCTATTTATGTAGATCGGTGACCCTTCAGGAGATACATAGGTAAAATACATAATAACATCGTTCATATTGTACAATCTTGAAAACGAAAAATAAAGTACAACACAATCAATAAATTCGCAGTAAATCTGTTTAACAATGTTAAGCGATTCTGATGTATTACGTATAAACACACTTATACCACCACTATTTCTAATTGAATTGGGTTTACGCTTTCTAACATAATCGTAACAGCTAAATCCATTTAATAAATCTTTAAATTCACCTGAAAAATTACCCCATGTTTCACACAAATTAATAATGTCAAAAGCTTGTAAATAACATCTCAACTCGTTATTGTCTTGGTGTTTATTTAACCCAGCAATGTTCCACGAGAAAATACTGTAGCTGTCAGTGTGTTGACCTTGGCCTAATTCCTACCCGAATAGTGATTGGCTCTGCGTGACGTCATTTTCGTAGTTGTCATCGGAGTTGTTCGATTCAAATCCGGACGTTCGGTAGGCGTTTCCATCATTTTCGGTGACGAATAATACTGGCGAATTGTCACTTTCGGAAATACCACGTGCTAATCCATTCTGGTGTACAGCCAATCGATTTCTGTCATCGTTGTTTTGGTCAAACCCACGTGGTTGGTGAGCACGTGGTTGAAAGTTCCTACGTGTACCGATGCGTTCGATAGACTGCGTTTCATCGTTGAATTTATATATGTCACTGTTTATGTACAGCTTGTCAAATCGCATAGATGCATAATTGCCGTTATTCCTTTCAGTAATCATGCGTTCACCAAGCTTTTGTCGATGTCGCTTAACCCTAGTTGAAAAATCCCTCTGCACTGAGAATGGTGAATTTGATGTAAAAACAGATTTAGCTTTGTTGAAAATATGGTCACAGTCCTTGACATTATATTTGCAATACCTTTACTTTAATATGGTACAGTTACATAGTGTCGATAGCATTAGTGTACTCTGACTAAAACATATGGTAGACACGTACCCAATCATAACTGTCTAGCTAAAATACATTAGTAATTTGCCTGCTTCATATTTCAATTATGCTGCCATTTTACGGCTCTAATATCTCTAATTTGAACGAGTCTGGTTACAATTATCTAGCAATGATGTGTCTGGTATACGCACTCTTATGATATATGAAACTCAATAGTAATATAAGTATAATAATAATGAAACTCCAGAAACATCACCAGGAGAGAAACTTTTATAAACATACGTTGGTCCTTTATTTGGGGCAAGTGACCAATTGCCTATACAATACAGAACAATACACTTAACAAAACACAAAACATAAACATGATTTGAACTAGGGTCACCGCCTTGGAACGGTAAGTGCAAAGGATTCGGGGTTTATACCGGTTTAAAGGCATGCCGAACCTCACACTAAGCCCAGAATTAATCACAATACACGCACTGGTAAATAACACTTAACCTCATATCATTGTGATTCAAATTAAATAGTAATGAAAGAAAATATTAATTCAATTGAATTATAAGTTTATTACCGCACATAGAAGTAAAAATCATTTTATTTATTATTTTTCTATATGCATGTACATGCGGTTAACAATACTTGTACATTAAAGCGTATTTATTTATTTCCGTTTGAATGCTTTGGAAAATCGATCCGCTAAATGAATAATCTGTATACAAAAACCTGCATTGGTAGGCATCTATATTATAACAAGAACATTAATGCGAACTTATCGTCTGGCTCGCCATCTCGAGGGTCAAGTGTTGGAAGAGTTTCAGATATATAATAAGACCCTACGGATACATACTGCGCCTTTTTATTTTTTAAATTTTTTACATTTTATCGAACATCCAACACAATTTAACCGTATTCTCATAAACTTCATCTACTGAATATTTCGGAAGAATTTGAGAAAAACGCCTTTATCGTATTTGCAAAGCCATATCATGTACTTTAGCCCGGTTGGCAATCGTTAATACGTTTACTTTTCACCTGGATACTGACGCCATGTCATTGAATTGCTAATGTAAATTTCGTCGTATTCTAGTTTCTTTGTATGAAGCTATTTATAAAGTAAAAGTAAAAATAAGAACGCATTTCAGAGAACTTGATTTGTATTAATCAATGTATTCTAATACTGACATTTATTATAATAATCTACTTTGATAATTATTCCCTAAAGCTATTCTGGTAAATTCGAACGTTTAAGTAATTACAGTTCTTCAGACAATACTTGACGGGACAACATTTACTGTTATACAAATAAGATAATTAGCCCGAAGTTATGACTAATGTATTCGTCCTTCCAAACAATCAACAATCTTACATAAATTAATCGAACTTTATCGTATCGACAACTACTCAGTTCGATATCAAACTCATGTAATAAAAATTACTCTGGTGACAAAATTCAACTGATGTACACGACTATTATTAAATGTTCTGCAATCCAGAATGGCCAGAATAATGGCCAAATCAATTCTCGTTTTGGTAAATTCGTATTCTAAAATCAAACGATTGTACGATCATATTTTAGGTTGATAAGAAGTTTAATCTTTTAATAGAATATGTGATAAATAATAAAAATATGGAATACGTCTAATTTTGTTATATTTGATCACACTTTATCAACATTCAGGAATACCTTAAACGGGTTCTTTAACATATATCAGCTCTGCGAGAAGACCATAATAACCGGGTTTTTTTTTAAATACGAATATTTGGTATATGAACACATGCATACTTAAAATTAACATTTGTAAGAAAATCTCCAATCATATAAGCATCCATCCAAAAGCAGTTACGCAAATCTGATTTACTTTCTAGTTGCTGATTTGCATACATGTGTTGCATTTACTTTCTCCTAAAATGTTGCAGGACGCAGAAAGAGTACGATTCGAAAATGTACCATTTGTTCAATTTCGTTCCATTTCTTTCATTGTACAGACAAAGACGGATGAGAATTGGTAATGGTGCCTACATATCGTTAATTCAGAAAGGCGAATTCATTTTGATTATGTACTTTGGTATATTATACATATCTGACAAAGAACACCAACTATCAGCTTATCTCATAAATCGAATATTGTATCATTTCCTACTATTTTGGGACTTCTGATGTAGCATCCGGTTGCAGAAATATATTAATAAGTGATAATAATGTTAACAATAAATGGGAGAGAGACAAACGTGTCTTTGCAGAAGGTTTGAGGGTTGCCAAATTGGAGATAGGGCTAAAATACTAATAATACATGAAACCACAAAATGTTGTGGTTGCACAATACATTAAACGAGCAATAACAACGAAATTACCACCAGTGCGTTTATTGCATTGAACCGAATGGCCTTGACATATTATGAAACAATATCTACACATTATTAAACTATAACTTTCACAATTGTGCAAGAACCCTGGCCTGCTGGTAACACACTTGCTTTAAAGCCCATGTATCGCAATCGTGTATACATACCATAGCAATAATGCATTTGAGCAATACAATTCGGGACTGATGACGATAATCGTAGCATAAATGTCACACGGAAGGAATATGGTGCATCGTAGCGCATTAGGCATTGTCTTACTTAGACATCTGGCCATGAATCTTTGGTTTGCATTATCAACGGAAGGTCTCTTGGTACAGAGAAATCATTTTATATTGTGAAAATCGTGATTTTTAAAATCATTTTTATGTGTTCTGTCAGGATTTATCTCGAAGCTAGTCGGTGATGAATGTGATAATATCACAATGAAACGTGCATGGGTATGGAGTAAATTTCTTGCAATCCAGTAGTAGTAGTAGTAGTAGTAGTAGTAGTAGTAGTACTATTTGTTTTATCTATACCTAATCAGCTAGGCGCCGCGCCACGCCCCTTTATTGATCCATTACCCTGCCCTTTTTAAAGGCAATTGGCGCCTCGTGCCCTCTTATTTATCGACTCTATTGACCTTAATCAGGGCCCTACGTGATGGCATTTTATGGTATATTAATCAGTGACCAACTGATAAGATCAGCAGTAGAGGCAGTAAACTTACGATTTAGTGTAAAGATAGGCATACAATAAAAACATGTTAGTAGTAGTAGTATTATTATTATTAGTAGTAGTAGTAGTAATCGTAGTAGTAATCGTCGAAGTCGTAGTAGTGGAAGTTGTAATAGTAGTTATAGTAGTAATAGTAGTAGTAGTAGCAGTAGTAGTAGTAGTAATAGTAGCAGTAGCAGTAGAAGTAGTAGTAATAGTAGTAGTAGTAGTAGTAATAATAATAGTAGTAGCAGTAGTAGTAGTAGTAGTAGTAGTAGTAGTAGTAGTAGAAGTAGTAGTTGCAGTAGCAGTAGTGGTAGTAGTTGTTAATGTTTTTGTTATTGTAATAATAGTAGTAATAGAAGTCGTGGTAGTAGTAGAACAAGAAGAAGAAGAAGAAGTAGTAGTAGTAGTAGTAATAGTAGTAGTAGTAGTAGTAGTAGTAATAGTAGTTGTAGAAGTAGTAGTGGTAGTAGCTGTAGTAGCAGTTGTAGTAGTAGTAGTAGTAGTAGTAGTAGTAGTAGTAGTAATAGAAGTAGCAGTAGTAGTAGAAGTGGTAGTAGTAATAGAAGTAGTAGTAGAAACAGCAGTAATAATAGAAGTAATAGCAGTAGTGGTAGTAGGTAGTCATCGTAGTAGTGCAAGTTGTAATAGTAGATATATTACTAATAGTAGTAGTAGTAGTAGTTGTAGTAGTAGTAGTAGAAGTAGTAGAAGTAGTAGTAATAGCAGTAGTAGCAGTAGTAGTAGTAGTAGTAGTAGTAGTAGTAGTATAAGTAGTTGTAGTATTAGTTGTAGTAGTAGTAGTAGTAGTAATAGTAGTAGTAGTAGTAGTAGTATAAGTAGTTGTAGTAGTAGTTGTAGTAGTAGTAGTAGTAGTAATAGTTGTAGTAGTAGTAGTAGTATAAGTAGTAGTGAGAGTGGTAGTACAAGTAGTAGAAGTAGTTGTTGTTTTTGTTTGTGTTGTTGTAGTAACAGTAGTAATAGAAGCAGTGGTAGCAGTAGAAGAAGAAGTAGTATTAGTGGTAGTAGTAGTAGTAGTAGTAGTAGTAGTAGTAGTAGTAGTAGTAGTAGTAGTAGTAGTAATATTAGAAGTAGTAATAGTAGAAGTGGTAGTAGTGGTAGTAAATGTCATAGTAGCAGTATTAGTAGTAGTAGTATTAGTAGTAGTAGTAGTAGTTGTAGTAGTAGTAGTAGTAGTAGTAGTAGTAGTAGTAGTAGTAGTAGTAGTAGTAGTAGTAGTAGTAGTAGTAGTAGTAGTAGTAGTAGTAAGTAGTAGTAGGATTTGTATTATTAGTACTATTTTTAGTACTATGAACAGTAGTAGTAGTAGGATTTGTATTATTAGTACTATTTTTAGTACTATGAACAGTAGTCAGTAGTAGTAGTAGGATTTGTATTATTAGTACTATTTTTAGTACTATGAACAGTAGTAGTAGTAATAGCAGTTATTGTAGTAGTAGTAGTAGTAGTAGAAGTAGTAGTCGTAGTAGTAGTGACATATATATATATATATGTTGTACAAAGTACCAGTACATAATTGTACACTCACATAAACATACACCAATCAATTCCGCTGATGTCGTGGGCAATTACTTATACATGATGTCTGACTAAATACCAAATAACAGCTGATAGGCATATTAACGTCAGGCTTAATGCGATTCTAACACTAGGATGTGTTATTTAAGGAATAAATCAATTATCTTCAAGAAACCGTTATGGAAGCCTCTATACAGAACTTTCTGTCGACATTTGCAGACTATTTATCTAAATGGGACTATGTCAACGTAAAGGGCCTCAAGGGGGCAATTTCTTTAAAAAACAATAAATTAAGATATAAAAACAAGCATATGATAACTGTTAAAATAAGTTGCACATCATAAGAAAAGATTTTTCGCATTCTGAGATAAAATTCAATTGATAATATGGGTTGTGTTTAGCCCTTTTCTTGTTTACATTTTGACGTCAGAATTGTGAGTATTTGGAGTAACAATTGTCTACAGATGTAACCTTACAAAGCAGAATGGCGCAGATGGTAAAAGCGCTGCCATCGAATGTCTCTTCAGTCGTGAGTTCGATACCCGCTTGGGGTTTTAATTTTTGGAAACATTTTTGCTGATTTGTTTTTATCAAATATCTCATTATGTATAATTTTATTAATTCTTTATTATTTGTACATGTCTTATTATAGCGCATTTTTAACATTTAATATCATTTATAGTGCAATTGGAAACCAATGTTTCGTTGACATATTCCCTGTAATATTTATGCGTGTTTGTTCCCATATATATATATATATATTGCAGTACAAACGATTTACATCGGATAGTAAACAAAGCCATAAAAAAATGTTGTTTTTTTATAATCGAACATAAATCATATATAAAATATAACAGCCATTGTACGACTAGAGAAATGTAGTGTCAATACTAAGCTGAAATCTAAAATACGAAAAAAATGCAAATCAAGTCAATGCGTTACAATGTTTTTGTTTCAGTATTTGACCATAGAAAGCAAAACAATACCACCACGTGCACCAGTTGATAGCCCCATTTTTAACATCACAAATGTTCTTGGAAAAAAAAACTAGTAAGGATATCTTATGAAGGAAAGTTCGAAAATTATTAATACCTAAAAAGACGGAACTATAATCTTCTTGTCGTATCATTCAATTATGTTGCAATTTCCGAATGTTTCAAAGACTGAAGATTAGGCATCCGGCTCAGGAAACTAACAATTAGTGATAATTATTAGTGCCATATGGTAAGATCTAGGATCACAAAAGGTACAGGGTGCTACTGAAAGGAGCAGGGTGAAAATCCGTACCAGTTTGTTGACATTTTCTAATAATTTGCTAAATATAGGGTATTTATTAGTCTAATACTTGTTTAATTAAGGTTTTTAGCATAGTTTATTCATTTGTCATCGAATATTTGCAAAAATATATTAATTTGCAATAGATATTCAACATTTGTGTGTTGACCAGCCCAGAGGGCCAGCAGGTGGGATTTAAAAGAAGCAGGTGCACCACCCTGCTATTTTGCTCTTTCCCGAGTTATATTGACGTTACAAATAATTGAGATTCGTTCTGTAAAGGCCTAATGGTTGTATAATACATTGACTTGAAGAGTTGTGCTGTGACAAGCGCATAGAGGTAAAATATCGGTCATGTAGCTACAATAGGGTATTTACCAAAATAATTTAACCATATCAACTGCAAGTATGGCTTATACGTGTTCTGTATGTTCTATCATGGCACCTGCATAGCAATCCAGGATATACATTTTGTGACAATTTTCGAGTAAATATATTGCTTACCAACACCTATGTAGAAACGTTAATCAAAACTTTAACATAGGTAGATGCTTGCCACTAATAAAATTCGCTATGCTTAGACACTTGACATTTTAGGTATATGAACTATTTATGTGTATAATTCTGACATAAATGACCCAGATATACTGGACTTTATATATTAGCTGTCGTAATATACGTGTATAGTAAATCAAATGTAATTATATGAAAAAACACACACACACTCAAATGAGTAGGAATGTGCATGTTTATTATATGCGCCAAAGTACGCGTTACTGTTTGCTTCAAGTTGCAGGGTCTTTACAAAATGTGTACCTATTAGTGGCAGAACGTTTTTGAAAGGACATGTAATCTTTGAGTAACGAGGTGAATTGTAATTCTAACAGATACACTCATATGAATGGGTTTTACTTTTACTTACTTCACCCATGACTACAAACTTTTGTACTTCTTATTGAAATATGTTAATAAGTTCGCTTCTCTAGTTTATTCAGCGGTAAGCGTATTAAATTCCAATGCACATGGACGTGTATTATTTTTATATCCACTAAATGTTAATTGTGCCATTATTTTTTATTTCAGTCGTGTTCCTATGTTGCTTGTACTGGCACGCATGTGTTATATCGTGAATAAGAAACAGTAATAGCTCAGTAAACAAACCAACGATGTAAAAACAGTATAGGGTCAATGAAAAAGTAAAAACAACAACACGTGAATATGTTCTCAGCATTATGCCGGTAATATTGACTAATTTAGGACGGTTTTCCTCTTCTAAGACGCATTATAGATCTGGAAACTATTAACTGAAAATGACAGGAACTAAACACTAAGCATTGCTGCCAATTGAGAACTGTTTTTAAATGCCGCGTCATATTAGATTGAATTGTTGTATTACGTGAAAGGAACGTAGTGAACTTCGAACATGTTTAGACAAGCATTGATTGCATAACGCTCGAATAAAGTTGTGAGACATACATATAAAACAGAAACTGATTTACAATAAATATTTGCGTTGTGGACTTTTTCGTCTATCTATTCAGACACCAACAATAAAACATGGTTGCATAATCCAATCGATTTACTTCGAATGCTTGGACAAACAAAAACAAAGTCGGAGCGATCTTTGTCTAGTGATTAATTGATGGGTGGTTAACAAGAAGTGTACTCAAATGATGTGT
The DNA here is from genome assembly GCA_027627225.1 of Congeria kusceri. NCBI lineage: Eukaryota > Metazoa > Mollusca > Bivalvia > Myida > Dreissenidae > Congeria > Congeria kusceri. The sequence continues at coordinate 49,408,957 of CM051033.1, forward strand.
TTTGTATTTGAACATCTTAACGATACATGGAACTCTTCACCGTAATTATACAATTATTATGAATACAAAAATACTTATTATACAAAATTTGTGTATGAAAATAATATGGATGTCTATATAAGTGCAAAAGAATAACTATGCATAACTTAGGTATAATAAAACAGTGCCTAATACAGTAGGAATATTATGCTAGTCCGTCGTTCCAAGAGTATGTATTCGTCAAGTGGCTTGTGTGATGACATATCACACGAGACGCGGAGCCTCGAGTGTGATACCAAATAACGCAAGCCGCAAGACTAATACATACTCTTGGAACAATTGACTAGCGTAAGATTCTTTTTATTATATACCACGAGAAACTTCAAATGTGCATTTACCTTATTCTATTTGATTAAAAACTACAATACTGACTTATCAGTGTAGGTATAGATAATATTTGTTTATATAACTATATGATGACGTCATTAAAAAATTAGTCTGGCTAGTATGGTAATACGGGATCGGAAAAATAGCGAGTAGCATAATACGGGATTTTGTTTCTGACGACATGTATTTCACCGATTGATACAGCATGTATTTTGTTAAGATTTTAAACAGGTATATAATAAAAGTAGTTACGTTCATCTTAAACAAAAATTAAATTGTAGGGTCGCCTTTTTAACGCGTGTTCAATTTTTGCATATAAGTGTTTTGAGTTTTTAATGCACTGACCTACATTATATCTATGCATTATTGTGATTTAATTTACGCATTCATAATAAACATACTCTATATATGCACATTATTTTACTTTTATTTCGCGCTTTATTGTACTGGTTTGGACGGTAATGCACCATTAAAGGGACTGTGTCAACGAACAATGCGTTACACTAAGACGTGTACTTCAAAATAACAATAAATAATATAATACAACAAAGAAAACGATATAAGATAAAAACAAATCGGAAATCATGTTTGAACCAATTAAAACCCCTAGCGGGATCGAACTCACGACGTAGGAGGCATTCTAAGAAATGACAGTAGACAGCGCCTTTACCAACTGCGCTATTCTGCTCTGTATATAATGTTTGTAAACTTGGTTTATACGAAATACCCACAGTTCTTAGGTCAGAATGTAAATGACTAACAAAAACGATGCATATTACTAATTGTTTTTTTTTTATGTTAAAATGCGAGAACACTTTTCTTATCACATATTCTTAATTTTAACCGTTACTTTATGTCATGAATAATATCTTAATTTGAATTTCGTTTTAAGAAATTATCACTCCCTAAGCTCTTTTCGTTGACATAGTCCCTTTAATCAAGAGGACTCGTGCTTGAATTAGCATGCGCCTAGTATGTTTAAATTTAAAAATGCAATTCAGTATTCATTATTACAACTACACTCGATATATTCCTTTAAACCGATTGAGATATAACATCTTAAGTATTTTAAAATATACTTATCAAAGAAAAGCCTTTTAAATGAGTAGTGATAAGTGTGTTGTCAGTTTAATGAACTAAATGTTATTTTGTGATACAGCCAACTTTTAATTCACAAGTGTATAAAGAGTTGTCAACTGACAATGGATGGTTAAATCTAAATAGCAGTGTTAAAGTATTAACACGTTTAACAGACTTAATATTGCAAATGAACAGTGTACTTAACAAAATTGCAAACATTTAATCACCATGTTCGACCTGTGGATACAATCTTAACAACAAAACCGTTATGTACGTTAGTGACATGGATATTTGTTAAATCGGACTTATCAGCTTTGTAAAAGTTAAATCGGACATATAAATTATGTAAGCAATTATTGTTATATACAACTCCCGAAATAATGGCACGGTCAGGAACAGTGACACCGATGTCTGTAGGTGCTATTTCTATGCATTCGGATGCAACCAATAATGCACAGCAACTCTCTGACGATCCGAGGGCAAAGCTCATGTACTACATTGACAAAGTGTGTGGCGTCCTTAATTTGCGAGGGATCGACCCGTCCTTAGACAGGTATTCCAAAATAAACTGGTTAGCGATAATGTTTTATACCAAGACAAACGCCGGATTTTTATAGACCTATATCCTTGTTATGAAATACATTATAATCATTTATTTATGTACTTATATATTTGTTGCATTTATTATTGTTTTAGCAGTTTTAAGTAAATGAGTATTTAGCAGGTTTAATTTTAAAAAGGTCCTAATCTAGATTTACTGATTAGTTAATTAACTTATTTATAATGCATATAATGTCTGTATGCAATAAACATATCATTCATGCATGAAATTATTCATTCATTCATTACATTAATTAATTAATGACCAAATTAATAAATGAATATATAAGTGAATGAATGAGGAAAGAAAAGAATAAAAAAATAAATGAAGGAATGACAATAGATAGTTGGCTAGAAAGCTTGATAAATATACAGATTGATTAATTAATTGGTTGGTTGTTTGGTTGGTTGGTTGGTTGGTTGGTTGATTGATTGATTGATTGATTGTGATTGATTGATTGACCGATTGGCTGAAACATGTTAAACGAGAATAACTATGGACAATAATTCATGTAAGTTGTAAGTAACTTCGCCATTATTGTATGTATGGTACTTGTAAATGGCATAATATATATTTCTTTATCTAACATGTTTATTTACAGGTTTATGAAGTATCACGATTACAGATCTATAGACAAAAGCAACCTTGAACAATTGCTGCTCACTGCCAATGCATTCAGACCTCGGCGACTGCTGGGACTCTGTCTCTTTGTCAATAACCAAATGTGCCAAAACGCCGGCTATTCAACGATGACAGTTCCAAAAATACGGAAAATAGAAAGACGGTTCAACATCGAAGCGGACTTCGTTGACATTCCAACAGTTGGCCGGATACAACTTACAAAAGTGATGGTAGTGAAAACTTCGTGGCTACGGTACATGTTTACTTCACCATACGCAATAATTGAACAACAACTGCAACGTTACTGTCTAGAAGAGGTGGATGAGGAAGAGGATGAAGAAGAAGATCACAGGCGTGATGATGAGTTAACGAAGAAACTTGACAAAGCGTGTTGCATTTGTATTATGTGCTAATATCCAACGCCGAGACAGTGTTTTCATTTAACCAGTTATTCTAAACTGTGACTTTTAGTTGTGTTAGTATTATAATGCAACGTCGTATATTATAACGTATCACGGTGTATTGGTTTACGGGAAAAAAAACAAACAATGCTTAGATATTATAAATAAGTAGCGGGATTCGTTCACATCGTTGAGATTTATGACGATCGTTTATTGTACTTAAATACAAAATTAGACGCATTTCCAGAATCTGATATTTAGTCGTAAAATGCTAATTAGTCCATTATGCTTAACCAAATCATTTCCAGAGAAAGTCAGTTTAAATAAATTGTACAAACGTTCTTAATGTACAATTGTTTCCAAGAACCTGGGTTAATGCAAGTCAAAAATAAGCCGATTTCAGTAATTGCAATAATGAAGGGCACAATTAAGCTTTACCATACGAGACAAGCTACCAATTATAGCAATTAAACACTGAAATATTTTAGAGGTACAAGTCGGATATGACTTGACAGATGTGGTATATTTTTTACGCCAACTAATTACACTAGAACCCCTACAATATATAATAGAACAGCCATTTTAACTGGAAATAACGTATTTTCCTAGTAGGTTATAAATACGTGTTAACTATAAAACAGTTTCAAGCAGTCAGTTAATATGTAGGGCCTATCGTATGTGACCGCCAACTTAATATAGCGCTACAAACACTTCAATATTCTAGAAGTACATGAATAACAGATTTAACAGATGTGGTTTATGTTCACGACGTCCGACTGACACTAAAACCGTTAAAGTGCACAGTAGAAACGTCATTTTACTTGACAAAATGTATGACTGTTGTGTTTCAAATATGTAAATAAATGCTGGCCAATTATAACACAACAGCAAATGACACCAATTTTACAAGGATTACACTACGTGATATTTCAGCTATTTTATAAAGACATTAAGTCACAAACCTGATTATGTGCCAACGGATTGTTCCTTTGTATTGGGTCGTCACAATACAAATCATAGAGTGGAATATTGTCAACGACCTATCCAGAAACAATTGTCTTTTCAGCCTATATTCAACAACACCTGCTTTGATTTCAAACATGGATATAGTCTATTTTGTGGCACACTTGATAATACGTTGATTATGGGAAAATGGAATTTTAGGGGAAACTTTGGATCTTTGGAGTAAATATTATTATTAAATGTGCGTTCGTACATTAAACAATATATATATTTAAAAGTGATTTGAAAATTACTTGAACATGTCTGCCTTCACATCGTTTTTGAGCGGGGCTGACATTAACCCATTGAATGACAGTGAGGACATACAGTATAAACTGTCGAAAGACCGCAGGGCGAGACTCATGTATTACATCTACAAAATAAGCAGCATACTTAAACTGCCGGAAACCGACGCTTTAATAAGGTATGGCTTTAAACTGTTGCTTTTATTGTCGATGTATATTGATTTTTCTCAAAATGCAAAATCTGAAAGTGAAACATAATGTTATGTAGGAAAGTAGACATAAATGTCCATAAATGTATTACTTATATAGAAAAATCTGACAAAACATAATCTTTATTAAGTAGTACGTGTATTCGGCATCATACGTACAAATGTCACGCTGCATCCTAATGGAGATGTGTAACGCTACATACATACTTTTCAACTTAAAAAAATGATTACGTAATTATCTTGTGCCTTGCAGATATAGTGATTTCGATAATTTTCGAGAAATTGGCGATGAACATTTGCAAGAACTATTGGATACCGCATATTTACTACGACCTAGAGTGCTGCACGGTAGCTGTCTGTTTGTGAATGACGAAATGTGTCTTGAAGCTGGATACGCAGTTATAGTGCTTCCAGCAACTCACAAAGCCATTGGTGTTCCCAAAAATTACGTGGACATACCTACCATCGGAACAGTTGAAATAATGAAAGTATTGATGGTGAAACAGTCTTGGATCCGTTATATGTTTACAAGACCTTTCACAAAACTACGGGAAGACTTGAAGTTATATCGACTAAGGTTGGAGGAAGATGTTTATCTGAACGCAGAAGAAGAAAGACAAATTTATGAAAAAGGAAGCGTATCGTGTAATTTGTCCTAAGTCCTGCGTCGACATTCAACTTTGGTTCGACATACATGTACTTAGGCACACGAAGAGATCTATAGTGATGTACTACTATACTGTCGTAAGAGATCTATAGTGATGTACTACTATACTGTCGTAAGAGATCTATAGTGATGTACTACTATACTGTCGTAAGAGATCTATAGTGATGTACTACTATACTGTCGTAAGAGATCTATAGTGATGTACTATTATACTGTCGTAAGAGATCTATAGTGATGTACTATTATACTGTCGTAAGAGATCTATAGTGATGTACTATTATACTGTCGTAAGAGATCTATAGTGATGTACTATTATACTGTCGTAAGAGATCTATAGTGATGTACTATTATACTGTCGTAAGAGATATATAGTGATGTACTATTATACTGTCGTAAAAATAACCGTAACTTGATGTCTCGTAAGGTAATACACACAGACGTAATGGCGTAATTTTGCAGTTCAGTTAGTTTTTGTTCTTTTTCTTTTGTCGATGACTTTTGTTATTTTAACAGCGAGTCTAAATAATGTATATCACTTATGTATACGTCTTGTTTTATGTGGAAAATCCGATGTGATTGTGAACTTGGTGGGATATCTGTATAATATCGTACAGTAGTAAAACTAGTTTATTTGGAATCCCAACAAAAGTGCGAATTTCGCCGAGGCTCGTTTTGTTCACTAACGTATTGTACCGAAGTACGAGACGGTAATACTCGTGCAGCGAAACAGTGCTCTCCCTTTGAAATAAAAACAAGGGAAGTAACCGAATTATATATTTTTGTTTTGATATTATGATTGAAACACATACATGTGTGTTGTTCTTTTTTTTTCTTAAAACGTCATCAGCTTTAATTTATTGTATAAGTCATATAATTAAACAAGTATGTCGCCTCGTTCAACATGGATTTTGCTGTGCACCATCACATGCTGTTGCAAAGCTGAAAAGTCCATATTTGTAAACTGACATAGACTTAGAATAAGAGTCTTGGATTCTTGACGTTCATTGATTCAGCTACAAAATATAGGTGAAATACATATTGAAATATGCACGTATTATCTAAATGAAAACATTGCGATATTAAATGATATTATTCATCACAGAACTTACGATATCACTGCGTATAACTAAAGGTACGGTTTACGAGTTCTCGTAAGATACGGGTGTTTTGAGGTAATTAAAAAAATCCCCTGAGGTGACACTAATGTACTGCTTCGAAAATTAAAGCCATTAGGTTTCTTTCGGATAAAGGCCTCTGTATAACATGCACATGAATTTGTTGTATATGGAACTTACACGTATTTAGTCCTTAAATATATTATTAAAAGTACTATGCCGACGAAGATGTGGCTTCCTATTGCACAATAAATTATATTATTTGATACGAATGCGCTTTATTAAGACATGTGCATTAAATAATAAAAATAATATAACACACAATAAGATATTTAATACAAACACTTTTGCAAAAAAACGACCTGAACAAATTAAAACCCCAAGCGGGTATCGAGCTCACGACTTATGAGCCATACGAAGAAATGACAGTAGATAGGGCTTTAACAAACTGCGCTCTCATGCTTGGTAAGAAGTCGTTTGTAAACTACGGTAATACAAAATACTCTCTTGTCTGACGTTAAATCGTAAACATGAAAAGAGCCAAACAAACACAACCCATATTATAAATTGATTTTTATCTCAGAATGCGTACACCCTTTCCCAATAATATATACCCTGTGTTGACCGTTATTATATGCTAGTATTAATATCTAAATTTCAGATTTGTAAAAGGAATCGCCCCCTTGAGGCCCCTTTTCGATGACATTATCTCATTACCGTTTTTTGATATACTATTAATACCATTTTACGTACATAAAGTGTTTACTTCATTATATTGTACGTTGACAAATATGGATCAAACACGTTGACAAGTGTGGTTAAAAAAGTATCCATATTACTCTATTAACTTACTATACATTAAACGCCGATTAAGCCAAATGTATTAATGTAGTTTGAATAAAGGAGTAACAGAACTAATTTTAAGATACCATATTTAGTTGGTTGTCTAAGGCTCCTGGATTGTAAAAGCCTTCTTTATATCCGTTGTTCTTAAAAGCAGTATTGCCTAACTTAATGTATATATCGTAAACGACATTATAGCATTCCCCGCAATTCACAATGTAAGTATATGATAGATTTACCTATTTGAATGATGTCAGCAATGCAGAATTTCAGAATGAGCAAACATAGACCTGCCGACAAATTATTTGTCGTCGTTTTAGCGTGTGGCACTAGTAAGACGTGACAGAAATCAGCTACCATAGCAATATAATGTCTGAAATATAGTCTAATCGTAAGGTAACATTCTCAATTGTAGGGCGTTTGTGCACACCGAATGTGTATTATCTTGAAACCGTACTTATTAACACGGTCAGTCTCCAGTTAAACCGAAACCTATTGCTGACTACTCCGTCTGACGTCACATAAGAGTATTATGAGACTCATCTTGTTTGGAACGACATTGTCACAACGCCTTTCTCACATGGTTTATTTTACACCTGCACGTGTGTTAGATAAAGTTTTATAGGACATAAACAAGTGGGTCTTGACTCACTGCAATAATATATGGGGTTACTTTAAACAAATGTTGTATGATTGTGTATTATAAACAGAGGACTTAACCTAGCATTGATGTGTAACCAAATATATACGACTGTTAAATACTCCTAAGGCATGGTCATACAATACAATATAAACAAATGTTATTCCCTGTGATTTTCCGGCATATGTTAACAAAACAATAGCTAATAAATAAACTACAATATACAATAAAGCATACATCATATTCGTCTATATATAAAACTAGAAGAAGATGAGGCATGCCTGGTAACTACTACTACTACTACCACTCTACGACTACTACTACTACTACTACTCTACGACTACTACTACTACTACTGTTGCTACTGCTGCTGCTGCTTCTGCTGCTGCTGTTGTTGCTGCTGCTACTGCTTCTGCTCCTGCTACTGCTGCTTCTACTGTTTTTGCTGCTGCTACTGCAACTACTACTACTACTACATCTACTACTACAACAACTACTACTGCTACTACCACTACAACTACTACTATTACTACTATTATTACTACTACTACTATTACTACTACTACTACTACTACTACTACTACTACTACCACTACTTCCATTACTACTACTACTACTACTACTACTACTACTACTGTTACTACTACTAAAACTACTATTACTACTACTACTACTACTACTACTACAACTGCTACTACTACTTCTACTATTACTGCTACTGCTGCCTCTGCTGTTGCTGCTGCTTCTGCTGCTGCGTATTCGGCAATGTTACTACTAACGTATTTGTATACAAACGCACCAATAATTATATACTTGTACTTAAATAAAATCATATAATAATAAGGTTCGCTCAATTGTATACATAGCTATGTGCTTTTATCTCTACACAAAATCCGATTTGTTTTGTCGTGTGATACGTCATGGTATTATTTATTCTTTATATTTAGTCGTCGTATGTTTATGGTACCCTATGCGTTAATGGTGCCACGTGCTGCATGTGGTGTTTGCATGATATATACATGTATATTTACTGAGTGAACATAATACCAATTAAATATAATCATACACACACGACTGTCTAACAATAACATTTATCCACTTTATATAGCAATTATTTTAGGGAAGTTTGGGAAGACCTGTGATCCCAAAAGAATATAATCCGGAATAGGCGTCGTCGCTTGATGATTGATCGCATTGATATTACATCAGTTCCCGACTTTCATTAGATAACTTTTGAATCTAACAGAAGAGAAATTGAATAGCTGGTATTTGCATTTAGTTCATTATAGAACATACAAATGTGTAGTTAATATTTGTATGAAAGGTTTCACAATGAAAGTAACTAGAACGTTTTTGTCTAAATAGTGTGTTTTTATTAAATTATTTAATTGTTGCTTTGGGATATTGGATATGAAATGTAACATACATTGTTTATCCATAAAAATGTACGACAATGATTATGTGTTTAAGCTATTCTGAATTTATTTCAATCAAATATATTTTTTTCGCACGCAATTATGGAACAACACGTCTTTTATATAACCGTTTATCATGATTAACAGTAGCTTAAGATGAAATAATAAACGAAATGAAATGGCAATCGTGTCATCAAATGCTAATATCTAATTGATTAATCCGACGGAATAATTTCATAATTGCCGTTTAAATTGTTCGCTGCGTGTTGGCTATATTCTGATAACAACTACTTTAGTAGTAGTACAATAGTCAGTGTGCAAATTAATGTTTCAGAACCATTCAATTTAAATGTCTGGTTCAGTTAATTGAGCGCGCTTACACAAATGCAATAACACGGCTGATTGCCCCCATCACTGATAACTTTGCAAATCGGTGTTGAATTTCGTTTGCACTAACTTTGATTACAATGTGGTTTGATTAATAGGTGTTGTCCGCTTCGCCGCTATTCGAAAGAACTACGACATATCCAACGTTCGACTCATCCGAATACATCCTCTGTAATTAATATTTGGTCCAAATTATTGATAAATCGTGCTATAAAAGGCCATAGTGTAAACGTATAATTTATATTTAAACTAAGTACCGATTACTCAATTGAAGGCACGCTTAAGAACAAACGCCCGTTAAAAGCATTGGCAACATGTTTTAAATGCATTACAAACTTCGACCGCGGTCGCATACACTTTGCAAGGAGCTTTAAAGCCGCAGTCCATATAATATAATTAAATACATCGTAAACTGGCAATAGTTTCAATAAATGATATTTAGTCGACTGAAAACTGTTTCGTATTTAAGAATAGCATTTTATTAAGTCTATGTTCAAAGACACTTGGTACGAACGACATAGACAATAATGTACATGCTGATTAACTCGAGAGGCATCACTAGCTATCACATAAAGAATATATACGATAACAAGTTACCGATTTTATTTCATTATTTTAGTAAAATATTTCTTGACTGCGGCTTTAATACGTCAAGACAAACACAAACACGTGTTAAAATATTATGTAGGATAGGCAACCACTTCGAAAAAAAGATAAATTTGAGTTAAACGTTTGAGACAATCGTCGTCATTTTATAAAATTAGATGAAAGTCGGTAATAAGTTTCCACTGATTCGACATATCCGGAACTTCGACTGAAGCGAGTTCGAGCCAACGAAGTTTTGCTGTAGACCTAATTTGCTTACATTTCCATTAGCTTTCTTTAATGATTTTAGAAGGCGTCATTTATTTTATCCTAGAACGCAGACCATCTGAACATTAAATATTTAAGTTTGGATGTTGTATAAAATGTATGTCAGTCATTTAAACGATACAATACTATTTGTACAAATAGCTTTGATAATTTTAGGAATTCGCATATTAACTGCAATCGGTTTTGAGATAAAGTATGTTATACATATATAGCCTTAAATACAGACCATTGGTTCATTGTAAAACTGTCTGTAAATTTTGTATTAAAACTATGTCTGTCGTCTGATGAAACAATACTCATTGAAACGCTGACTTAGTGTGCCTGCGAATTCGCATGTCATATCAATTACGATGTCTTAAAATTAAGTCAGTTATGTTGCCAAAGATTCAACCCATTTGTTCATAATTACTGTTTGTATGTTGTATTAAAACTGCGTTTGATTAGCAATGGTCTTTGCAACACTTACAAATGTACATGCGAATTATATTAACTACCAAAGATTTGAGATAAAGTTAGTTGCATGGCCTAAAGTGCAGACCATTTATGCATACTAGCTGTTGTCTGTTTGGATTTTGTATTAAAACTAGGCCTGTTTGTCTGGCAATACGCTTTTTAACGCTGACTTCTCAATTGTGTTTACTACGAACACTTCTGAATTGAAGTCAGAAGTATAGCTCCAAAATACAGACCATTGGCACATTATAAAAGCAGTCTGTTTGGAATCTGTTTTAAAATCTATTCAAACAAAGTTTATCTTAAGCTAAGACTGAAACAATACACTTTGTATGTTTCAAAAACGGCAAATTGTTTTAGAAAAGTTATTCAAACTGATAATCAACATAACAGATATAAAGGCACGTATACAAACGCACACATAAGGGTTCATTATTCGAAAAACTGCACCACAATAACCTATACTCTTCAACTGCATCATAATAACCTATACTCTTCAACTGCATCATAATAACCTATATTCTTCAACTCAAAACGCACATGCAATTCGCTCGTTCCATCCTGCGCCTGTTCTCTTCTTCAAGGCGAATAGCCTCTTCGTCCTCCTCTTCCAATAAATAACATTTCATCCCACGTTCGAGGGTACTATACGGTTCAGTATACATGTACTTCAACCACGATCGTTTAACCACGAACACTTTTGTAATTTCTATTCTACCTACAGACGGAAGATCAACATAGTCTTCGGGAATTCGAAACCTCCGTATAATACTTGGCGTTTTGGGAAACGTCAAGGAGGAATATCCAGCCTGTCTGCATTTCTCATTGTCAACGAAAAGGCAAAGACCAAGGAGCAACCGCGGGCGTAGACAGTTGGCAGTATCGAGAAGTTCTTGCACGCCTTTGTCATTTATGTCTGTATATTCATGGAATTTCCTGTACCTACATGTTTAAAGAACACATTAATTTTGAGAAGAGTTTCAACTAAACAGCTGAAAAATGGATTATGTAGGTATTCAAGGTTATATAACGAGATGTGGGTTATTTATATTAACGAAGTTTAATGAATATTTCTAGGAAATTCTGGAAAAAAAGATAACTAGCTGGATCTGGAAAATTTTATTTAATACATACATACCCACATTAATTCCAGAAATGGAAAACGGCTCTCAACTGAGTATATATTAGTGTCCCTATCTTTTTTCTATATTCAAGAGAACATAAAAGACTACCTTTCAATTGTCGGGTCTATGCCTTTCAGGTTGAGTATTCCACAAATTGTGTGAATGTAGTACATAAGCCGTGCCCGTGGGTCATCGGATAACTTGTAAGTTACATCCCCTATCTGGTGGTATATGGAAACTTCCCCTCCGCTTGTTGGTGTTGCCGTCCCTGACATTGCCCCAATTGTCCGCTACTTCCACCTACATTCATACCACGTTCATGCCTAAGTTAAAAGTCCAAACAGCGTCCTACATCTTGTAATTGTGAGCATGCAAATGCTTACAAGTTGTACAATAAACAAAGCTGCATAGTCCAACATTGAGTGTAACACTCGTATATTAATTATTTCAATTAACAGTTCTTACTAGCATGCAACGAAAAGAACTCCAATATAAAAGGATCAAATTTAGCTGTTAGATTCATATGCCAAACACTGGATAAATAAATATATAATTTGATGTCCAACGATCGTCGTAATATGTGTGAGACAAAGCCAGTGTAATGCAATTGGCCATGCTACAAAATAAAAAATGTTGAATGCATCTTAATACAATGACATTGACAATAGCGATCAACTGTTTTGAGAGAGCCACAACGAGTGAATAAATTAAATCAGGTTTATACCAAGCCTACATTCATCGATAAAACATTTTTATCTGCATGATCTCGATTTGGGAGGGTCTTCGCCTTTGCGGAATGATCGCGCTGTCTTCATACAACACTTGAGTCTCGGTGTGCCAATACATAACCTTGCGAAGTGGTTTAAGTAATGTAAGTTTCATCAATACCTAAGGCTTAAGTAGTCGACATCCAAATATAGAAGTATTAGTACAACTGTAGGTGTTCTTCAAACAGCGTGTTTGCTACGCGTATGTAAACGTACGAAACCGTACCCATATTAGTTTGTAACTACTACCACTACGAGTACTATTACTACTTCTACTAGTACTACTACTACTACTACTACTACTAATACTGCTACCACTATTATTGCTGTTACTACCACTGCCACTAACGCTACTGCTATTTCTGCTACCACTACCACTACTACTACTACTACTACTACTACTACTACTACTACTACTGCTAGTGCTACTGATACTTCTACTACCACTACCACTACCACTACCTCTACCACCACTACTACTACTACTACTACTATTACTACTACTACTACTACTACTACTACTACTACTACTACTACTACTACTACTACTACTACTAACACTAATACTAATACTACTACTTCGACTATTACTTTGACTACTACTATTACAACTACTATTTCATTGATAATATTATGAAGCCTTTGTAAATATTTCAGCCGGTATTTTGAAAAAAACCTTGATATTTTTTATATAACTTTTAGTTTTTGAACAGTCCAAATGCCTTAGTTTTTGTTGTGTAGACATTTAATGATATTTAATGACAATCTGTGATAACTTCCCTTTAATATTCGCAAGAAGAACATACTGAAACACAATTTTAAATCAATTGATTTAATAATATTACGATGAAGATTCATTCGCATAATTACTTTAAAACGATAGAATATGCATTTCGTCAGAGGACATTTGCTAATTCTGCAATTTCAACAGTCGCAGTGGATCTCTGGTGTTCCAATTAAGTCAATGTCCCAACATTCGCAGAGAAATGCTAATAAAATAATAATGCGTTTCGTTCCGAATTTTGTACAGCAAATTGGGTCTGATTTTTTTTTAAAACTCATATTACATTCTTCTTTATTTCATATTGCACAAAAGAGTTTAATGGCTGTACATTTAGTTATTCTGTATTTCTGCATAAGCATGTCTTGATCGAAGATATACATTTTCCAAAACAATATTGTTGACCGCTACAGTAATGTCAAACTACAGCACCAGTAATCGGCACTAGGGTTGGATCCATGCCGTTTGTTTCATTTTATAGTGATACTAAATACACACGTGTAAAAGGATATGTCAAAATCATATATGTTTACATCAGGTTTTTACATGTGTAAATTCTGTGCAAAACAATGGTCTTTTCATGACTAATATACTTCTCTCTTATACAAATTCGCCTAGTAAATTAGTGTGAACCAAATATACTCAAGGACATGTTGTCGAGTGCTACTGATAAATCATACGGGTATTCGCATTTGTTTGTCCCCCACATCCATCAAATAAAATTCCAAATGGTTTGAATATAATAGGACTCGGAATTACAAATACATATGAGGCGTGCAGTGGGAAAACCGGGTTTGAAGCATGTGCGTAAAGTGTCGTCCCGGAACAACATGTGCAGTTCGCAAAAGCTAATCCGGGACGGCACTTTCCGCCTACAGTGAATTTATGTTTAGAGAAGACTTCCTTGAAACAGGAAATACCATAAAAAGCGGAAAGGAGTGATCCCGGATCAGCCTGTGCCCACTGCGCGGGTTGCAGAGGCTGATCCGGGACGACACATTACGCACATGCAATAAACAAGGTTTACAAATGTTATGAATATGAACATCCATTATTTAGTCTTACAACGTTTGTAATAATTAAAGCTTCATTAAGACGTGCCTACGACAATTGAATCAAAGCAGTCCCTAAAGTCAACACAATGTGATAATTGAGGCAGAGAGCTTTTGTTGTGCTTAAGACAAGAAGGGAATTGTGCAAAATGTGACTGCATCCTCAGATGAAGAGGTTGTATTTGCCAGCAGTCATTTGGTGGAGTGTTTGGGTTAGCGCAAAGATATTAGCACAAAGTGCTATAACAGTTCGCTGGCAGCACTTAAATACAAATCTTTTTCCAGAAGAGATTGTTTTTAGATTGTTTGCGGAAGCCAATGGTCTTTAGTAGAGTAAATTTGAGAGATTGAACCGCGTGACCAACTTCTTTTACTTTGCATGATACGAAGCACTATTAATCAATCCCCCACCCCCCAATTTATATGCTCCTTCAGCTATTTCGGCCCGTTCAGGATTAGTCGACAAGTTGACAGTAAGGCATATTATTACGTGTGCATTACGTAGTGTGCATACAGACATATATATATATATATATATACACAGACTACCGAGTTGAGAGAATAACAATGAGTAGTTCCAGAAATAAACTATTTTCAGGACAGAGACATTTGCATCCAACCTTGAACACACTTGCACTGTTGGAAGATGACAACTGAGTCTCAGGCGAAACCAAATGTAAACCAGATCAGTCAGAACCCCCTCCCCCCCCCATCATCTGCCATAAAATCTGCTATTTTGCTCGCTACCTCCCCCGCACCCCCCCCCCCGCAAAGTTCATTTGCATCGCTCGATCCCCCTTACCTCCAAATCCGTCGCATCGTTCTACTCCTTCCATAGCAGTCGAGCCCATCGTTACCTCTTCATCGGCCGTATCGCTCGACTTCCAAGTCTCTGTACATCAGCTACATTGCTCGACTCCCACCATCTCCAAATCAGCATCTGTTATTCTGTTTTAACAATCGATTGTAAACGGTAGGGAAAATAGTCACATTATCCGCCATAAATCACGTCAAATTCATTTATAACTTTGAAGTAACGGAAAACGTTTTGAGTAAAGAATCACATCTGAACATCGTATGAATCGCTCGTTTCAGCCTTGAAGTTCCGTATATCGCCAATCTTTTTCTTGTTAGTGACATTGAATAAATTGCACCCAATATTGATGCTATTGCTAGTACTCGGGTGATCGTTTTGGGTCATCATGGCCTTCTTGTTTTACTTGATTATAATCGGTGTTAATGTCATATATGTGATATGTGTTGGATGTATACATTTACAACTTAGAATTTAGCAACCGTTTTTTACCTAATTACATTATACATAAAATAGGTTTGATACTGGTACCTTTTTCCATGTAATTAGATTTTACTTGGGATAGTGTCACATTATAAGTGTAGACATTGAGTAATGGCTGATCCTTTTATTCATAGCATATGTGCTGTACAAAATAGACATAACAATGCAGTGTACATTTCTACCTGACATTTTATGGAGTGTACTGTTCAAGGCACAACAAAACTATTCAGACTATAAATATGGTTGGATTAGCTAATGTGTTCTGACGGAATGCATAATATATCGTTTCAAATTAATTAAGATAAATAAACAACGCGTAATAAAATTAAATTGAGAATATGTTAGATTAAGCAAAGTTTTACCCTTTGGATTGTGCGAATACTGTTAAAACATTCCAATCATAGTCTTGGTGTAGGGTGTATCATGCATGCTAGCTTCATGAAACAATTTGTTTTATTGAACCATATACGAGCCCATTTAAAGAAGAACGTGACAATAATGCGATGGAATGTTTTGTTTAATAGTAAATAAATAAAGTCACGAGTGTCTTTAGGCAACGGCATGTCATTATCCCAGCGCAGATGTAACAAGAACCTCGATGTTAGCATAGCTTTTGTTGAAGATGCCACATATCAAGTATCAAGTCCCAAACGTTCAGTTCTAAATTTTGTTTAAATTTCCTTTAGCCATTCTGAGAAAAATATGTTTTTAACACGAGACCCCGTACGATAGACACACACCAGATTTACAAATATAACAAGATCGTGTCTTAACTGTTTCCAAGAAACTACACAAACAACGGTATACTATATACAATAGGAAATGCAAATGACTTATTGTATGCTTCGAATGAGTGCATACAAACATCAACTACCCCATTTTATGACTCGATACAAGCGATAATAAAGTTTTATTTTTTATTTACAATAATGCAATAAAACCAAAATTTGTTTGTTTCATGTACTGTAACCGCTCATTTCGTGTTTCGTTTCTTTTTTGGAAGAGAATTGTTGATGATGCAAATTGACATATATGAGTAATGGATAACAGTTATGATTTCCGCGTCGTGATTTCAAAGTTATCGGATGTAATAGACATGCGGCACATGGACCGTACATTGGCGAGCTGTCCGATTAGATAATCATGTAGGCATGGGAACAGTATTTTTCTGTAAGTGCTGCCCGCGAACTGGTGAAATCGTCGCTTCAGCAAACACTCGAACATTGTCTACAGCACTTCAAAACGTTGCAAACCATTATCACCACATTATGATTTAGTGACATGTTTTGTTTCTTTTGCCGTAGACACGTTTCAATTCTGGTTTAAATTTCACGTTGCGTGAGCTCGATACATTTCTAAAATACGTGTTTCTGAATGTTATCACAATTTCAGTTAATGACATTGAACCAGTAATGATAAGTAATGATATCAACCATTCGGTAATTGCAAGGAGAGCAGCCCTAATACGTGTCCTCAACCAGCATGATGATGAGATCCTTAAGTAAAAATATCTCAATGTGTTATCAAGCTATTGAGCTGAAAATGTTTTTTTAATAATGGTTACCTTGACCTTGACCCCACCCACCTTAAGCGCAATCCCAAGCGAGGCTTCTATGTAAGGTATCTATGTATGAAGTTGCATTAAAATATCTCAATGAGGTCTCAGGTTATTGAGCGGAAACCGTTTTTCTATTTTTAGTTAGGTGACCATGACCTTGACCTTGCTTCCACCCACCCCATACGCAATCCCGAGCGAGGACTTGATATAATATATATGAAGTTTCATTTAAATATCTCAAGTCGTTCTCAAGTTATTAATGGGAAACCATTTTTGCTATGTTTAGTAACAGTGACCTTGACCTTACCCGTCCATCCCATAAGCAATCCCAAGCGAAGTCTCAATATAACGTATCTATGTATGAAGTTTCATTTAAATATCTCAATGCGTCCTCACGTTATTGTGCGGAAATTGTTTTTGTTTCTATTGTTAATAACAGTAACCTTTACCTTGACCCCACCCATCCCATTACAGTCCCAAGCAATGTCTTAACATAAGTTATTTATGTATTACGTTTCATTTAAATATATCTTTTTAGTAACAGTGAACTTGACTTTGACGCCACCAACCTCATATGCAATTCCAAGCGAGCTCTCTATATAAGTTATTTAAAGTGTCAAGTTTCATTAAAATATCTCAATGAGTTCTCAAGTTATTCAGCGAAAACCGTTTTTCTATTTTTAGTAACAGTTACCTTGTCCTTGATCCCACACACCCCATATGCAATTCTATGTGAGGTCTTAATATAAGGTTTCTATGTATTCATTTTCATAAACATATCTAAATTCATTCTCAAGTTATTGAGCGGAAACAGTTTTTTTTTGTTTTTAGAAACAGTGATCTTGACCTTGACCCCACCCACCCAATATGCAATGCTAAGCAAGGACTCAATATAAGGTATCTATGTTTCAAATTTCATTAAAACATCTCAATGCGTTCTCAAATTATTGATCGGAAAATGTTTTATTCTATTTTTATTAACAGTGAAATTGACCTTGACCCCACCCAGCCCATATACAATTCCAAGCGAGGTCTCCATATAAGGTATCAATTTATGTTGTTGCATTACAATAGCTCAATCCGTTCTCGAGATAGAGAGCGGAAACGAAAAGTGCTGCGCCCGATCGCTCGCCCGCCCAACGACATACGCCAATATAATAACATTTTTTTTTTCCAATAAATTTGATTAAACATGAATGCAGAGTGTATTAATTGTAAAATTATTTGGTGTGAATTTTAAATATAAGTGGTTTCCTAATAACATGAAACCAGGTTTCAAAGCTTTTTCCTGTCATTGTGTTTGTGAAATTGGTATTTTTTTGTATTATTTTAAGCTACCAAAGATACAATTATAACATACTTATTTCTATTTAGTAAAGTTTAATCAATTTGTGTTACATATGCATATACATTTATGCGGCAATGACATGCACTATATGATAGGGATATACACATGGATTGTACCTAGATTATACAGCGTCATTAACGTCAAATTCAATCAACTTACCGTAATTGCTGGTGGAATATAAATTGCTCATACATTTTATATTCAAATTAAATTATTCATATTTGTTGTTCACTTTATGAACCTTTCCAAAGGGCCAAAATAAATATTCCGATATGTGAAATATGCTAATCGGAATGAAGCGAAACATCCAATGTCCAAATAGACTGAAACTAACGTCGGGAAATTCTAGGTTTATAATAGTGCATATTATAAAGCAACTGAATTTGATTCTCATTATCAACAAAAGGTAAAACGACACATACATACACCGAAATTTGGACGTCATTGGTTAACTGACTTGATCGCATTATATCCATTCATTCAAGACCAACGTACATTCGCGTTTTTGTTTCGAAGTACTAGATTAGTGCCGGACGGTGCGTGTAACAAAAACGGAGCAATTCTCCATGAGACGTGTTGTTTTACTGATATTATATTTATAACTATAATATATACTAATTGAACAATGATCGAGGTATAACGAGACCAAATGAACGGATGTTCGTCATATAAAGTGTATAAATAACTATAGACTTGATATTAAGACCGACAAATATTATTTTCTCCGATAACAAAATGAATGGTGTATTTAAAAAACTCACAGTTGCAACGGACTGTCTATTGAGAATTTGCTTGAAAATAATAGTAAAAAAAACATACAGACTTAGCTAAGCATAATACTTGTGAATGTTTATATGTTGTTCTAATAGAACACACTGCTGAAAACAATAACTTTACAACACTATATATACGAAATAATAATACACCTTCATGAAAATCATACTTTATTCAAGTGCTGCTCTCGAGCTGTATTAGCACTCGATGGTGAAATCGTCGCTTTAACTAACACTTGAGAAATTGAGTTTTTTTTGCCAACCCTTGGGAGGCAGCCGGATTCTTTATAAAACCAATTTTATAGCGCTTCAAAACGGTGTCTTCATTATCTGAAAATTATGGCTTTGGGGACTCTTCTGACTTAATTGTCGTCACCTCGTTTATGGTAGCTTTTAATTGCGAATTGCATAAGCCTGAATTAAAGATGCTTATAACGATAACATTGATATAATACAGATATTTGATTATCCAAATATTATAGCCATTTTATTATAATGGCAGTGAAATGCCATGAGTACAATTAACTCAACGTTGGAGCGTAAATTAGTTTATGTGATGCATATTGGCTACCCCAGTTTCATAATTATACTACTATGTTAATCTTCTATCCTCATGTTACACCGTTGCAATAGAAACACTGTCAAAAATCAGTACATGCAAAGAGAGGAACCCTAAATTATGTATGATGATCAAGAGATTTGGTGGTGAGAACGTTAATGATATAGTGTTTTAACTATAATTTGATCAGTCGTGGTGTTTAAATATAAATGCAAGTTGAAACCCAGAAGGTACTAACGGCCTTTAAAACCAATACCAGTTAGTACCTTCTGGTTTTCAATCCTCGATATGAACTAACTCTACAAACTTTGCTGGTTAATAGTAATTAATCACTGTAATACATTTTCTGAGATCTTTTATACAATATATATAATATAGCTCAAACGATTTTTTTTCAAATATTTAAACGTTGAGCGATTGATTATTTTCACAGAAACTCAGAGCCAATATCAACTCCAGCGCTTAATTAACTCATTTATACGTACTTCTGATAAATTCGTTTGAACCAGCACTTTACCTCTATAAACTGTTTAATAGGACTAAACGTCGCGCCTTGTCACGTCTTCGACTATCCTCGCATGGTTAAAGGATTGAATCAGGTCGATATGGTTCCGATAGACGTACAAGAGCGGAGAGAAAATGCTTATTTTGAAACACCATACATTGAGGACGAATTCCATTTTATCACGATTTGCAATCGTTATTCAGAAAAACAGCCACTGATTGATAAAAATATTATAGCAGACCCAGTATGTTTAAATTTATGCAACTTCTTAAAACCACAAATAAATTAGAACTTATAGGTTTGTCTAAGAATATCTTTTTCGCAATTAAGCCTATAAATAAAATAATTAAAATGAACCAGTGACATGTTTGTCCCTTTAAAATGTTTGATGCATTTTCTTCAGTATCAATTCACACATGTATTTTTGTATACTGACTGAGAATTGTTATTTGTGCTATAGAACACCACAACAAAATGTTGGATTTAGGATAGAAATTGTATGCTTAAGTGGTCGTATTTGTAACAAATGCTTAACATGGTTTGTTAATAATATTATTCATATTTTAACTTCCATTTTGTTTCAGTAATGCTTAGAATCCCAAAAAAACTCTTATCACATCGAATATGTTAAGAACATTCTCCATATGTAATTTTAAATTTTGAACATCACATTTCCATGACATGTTGTTCAATTATAATAGTTATCATGTACAAATGGCAATATACTGATTTGTATTCGCCAATAAAATTGTATGTCTGTCTGTCAGTAATTGTCCCCGTGGTGTTTATAATTTATCATGTTATTACTTGATCATGTTAATGTGTCAACGAGCATATTCTTACTTTCCTTTTTTGGTTCGTTTGGTTTCAACATAATTGTGTCAGTATATGGTGAGACGTGTGTAACAGTACTAACGTTATTGTGAAAATAAACACTCGGCTTTACTCGGCATCTATTGGAATGCACATTGTCATCTGTAAATATTGTCAGTAGCTTGTTGTGTTTAAGTTCCTTGGTAAGTCGTTGAGCGTCATTTAATGACGTCTGTTTTAAGCATTTCCAAGAAATAAATAGTACTTCGCTCGAGAATAAACTACCTTATCCAATAAAAATGAATGTTTATACTTAACAGACGTCCATGTACACGTGGTGGAGATATCACCACTTTAAATTCGAAATTCTTGTTTTAGCAGTATTTCACTTCGGAACAATACAACATGTTAATCGCATTGGTTTTGTAAAGTCCCTGTCCTTCACAAAATGTATGTACATGGATACTCGTAAGTGTTTTGCATAATTACAGTCACTCAAAAATTGGGCTTGCAAAACAGCATCTGCTTCTAAACACTATGTGATCGAGTTCGCATAGTCACGCAATCAATGGTGGTCTTACAAGTTGGAGCCTTTGTTTATCAGTATTAGTACTGATATGTATTGAGTAGAAATACTTCCTAGCCTGCATGTGTACTGTTTACAGAGGAATAGCTTTCACCTGACGGACACACGACAACGTGCTTTATTAGTTATACATCAATGAGTGTTGATTAATAAAAGCAGAGAAACCGTTTGTAAAATGAATCTTAATCGATAGCATACGAATCAACTTTCAGTTGAAAAATAATTTTACTTGAAAAATTGTGATTTGATATTTGTCAAACCTTGTTCATTCAGATTGTGATATAAACCATCTGCAGGATGCATAATATCCGGCGGTACTATAAAATAGAAATTTAGGCTGCCAGTTTATATACGGTTATTTTTTCGGAAAATATAGTTGCTAGGATATACATAATACTATTAGCAAGCGTCCTTCCGGTGTTGGTGGAGGTGATTTATCAGATGAGTTATTTAACTCATTGCTTTGGGAAACATACTATAATAATATTAATGACGTGTTTATATATACCAGCCTTGACAAATATTTTGCCAAACTTGCCAGTATTACGTTCTAAAAAAACTTTGTTTTGAAGTTTGCCGTTAGATAACGGTTGTTATTATTCCTGGTATGTTAAAATAATATGCCGAAAAAGGCATCTAATTAATGGAGTATTACACACGTGCGGTATTCTAATACTTTAAAAGTGTCTCTATGTCTGGGTCAATAAGCATCATCGTCGAAACTAGGCATACTAAATTTACAGCTCAGTAATATGCATGCACAGAAATGCCTGCGGAAGTACCGAATTTCGATAATATACGGCGATAGATGATTTTGCAGAAGCACAAAAGTACTCGTACCACAACCACGCATTTTGTAATGAAGGTCATATTGAGATAAATTCCAACATTCTGAATACGCGAGTTCATGTGATGTGTGTATTCTGCATAAAGCATACCATTTGGCCAAATTCTTTGTACAATATGTAAATATGTCAATCACAAACAAAACCTTGTAAATGTTAATACCAGTAAGGGTACAAAATAATGTTTTTATATACATAGTTCATTAAAGCTTTCTCTTGGCGTTTACAAGTATTTCCAACGCGTTATTATAATGTACAGGTCATTGATTGTGCAGAGCAAACCTTAAATTTAGTTATGAACGATTTTATTCACTGCATATGGTTCACAGTTTGTTAGAAGGACTTATGTAAAAGGCAATAACATAAGTAAACAAACAACACTCAATTACCACAGTTCCGAAATCAATTACCAATTATCAGTGACAATTACGTAAGTCCCTGAAATATCCTATTAGCGTTGAGTAGTTGGTATCTTTATTAAATGTAACAAAAAGCCGGGAATTATCCTATTAAGAGTTGAGTATTTGGTCTCATTATTAAATGTAACAAAAAGCCGGGAATTATCCTATTAAGAGTTGAGTATTTGGTCTCATTATTAAATGTAACAAAAAGCCGGGAATTATCCTATTAGAGTTGAGTAGTTGGTCTCATTATTAAATGTAACAAAAAGGCAGGATTTTACAGCTATTTCCGAACACTGATATAAACAATATACAGCTTGACTAGAATCTCAATTGAACGACAAACGTGTGCTTTTGTCTTGATGGTACATTATAAAAATCGTGAATGAAGTTATTTATCGAACTGTACGCGTTATTTTAGATACAAATACACAAACATACAATACATGGTTTTTATTATGTTTTTTTTCGCTTCATGTGATTTAAGTCGATAATGCTACTAAGGGGAATGGTTACGTATATAGTTAATGCTATATGTATGGCATACGCAAGTGATTCAAATGCGGAAATAATTGCACCTAGGTTTCTGATACTGCTGTCATGCTGCAATAAATAACTTGGAATATATATATATATGTGTGGGCGTGTTTTTAATATGATGATATTTTTATTTTTTTTTAATTTAAGTTTTATTAAAACGTATCATGCAACGTATTAAAACTATGTGTCCACAAGCACACGTTATTTGTCCATAAACGTGAAATTTCATTATGACTTAATAAGAATAAAACGCCCACACAAAGTTGACAAATACAGTTAACATCGTTTTTAAACGGCGTTTTGAATAATTATTTAATGTGTAAATGCTTGCATTATTGACGCATACGCAGTTTTTGACTGTGTTACATGAACGAAATAATGTTGCACACTTGATTCAGAAAATTGCATACCTGTGTTCTTCACACTCTTTATGCTCTATGATCAGGAGCATTAAGTTCATGGCTTTACTACAAAGCACATTTACTACGAGCAAGTAAAACAGTAATATGTTCCATGACAAAACAAAAATATACCCAAATTCGATCTGGTCTTTTGACCGCTTATTCATTGTGTTTCTTTGTATGGCAATCCTTACAATCTGCCATGCTTTGAGTAAAAACAAACAACTATTTCAACGCGGCCTGACTCTTTTTTTTAACTAAAAGTAACGTCCTCGTGGCTTATAGACCGTACACTGGTGTTTATTCGATTGTTCATTCATGTATTTCCGATTAAACTAAAGCTATACTGATGCAATACTAATGATAATGACATCTTCTGTCTGAATGTTCATTGTTTGATACTGAAAGATCATTGAAAGAAAAGCCATGCATGGGTCGTTGAATGTGATATAAATTATCGGCATTGTTTATATCAAAACATTTGGGGTCGAGCTTATTTTTGTTGGTAAAAGTATTATCCATGTCAGATGTATTAAACAATGGCGTGGTATAACATTCATACAATAAATAGTGACTCAAACTAAACTGAATATGTTTCGGTCAACGCTCTTTTCTTCATTTTTTTTTTATTTAACTGCCGCCCTTGGATGGTTTCGCATTTCATGTGTACATAGTTGCTTATACTACAACTTGAACAAAGTACCTTTGTTGCAAACCCTTGGGATTTGCCACATTGTGCAAAACAACATTTTTTAGGAATCTTCGAAACGTTTCCGCCATTATCACCACATAAGGCTTTATAATTTTTTTTCATTAATGTGTCTTCTTTTTAGCGTGTAATTACAAAGTTTGAAGGCATAAATACATTAACTTGACTCTAAATGTGATACATAACAGTTTTAAAATTATTGAAAGTCAGGAGTAAAGTCAAAATCTTAAAATAGGTTTTGTGGGTTGCCTATTGAACCTCAACTTCAGTATTGATCACGAAAATCAACTAAGGCTCTTGATAAATTCAAATACATGTTTCTGCTAGACATTATTATGACATTGTGCGGGACAATATGCAGTAACAACACGCTCATTTTTCACATGTGAATATCCCCTATCTTCAGCTCGTGATTTTGCCAACCTACAAATCCAATATATCGTTAAACTTATATCGACAAAAATATCCATTGCCCGAAAAATATCCAGTCAAGTTTCAGTTGTTTCTCATAAAACACATCTACAGACATTTGGAATTTCATTTAGTGTCGTAGAATGTTTCCCAGTTCTGTGTTAATTCTCCCCCAGGTGCTGATACGCCATTTATATTCAATAAATCTTCAGTTCTGATAAAAAAAAGCGTGTATGCGTCAGCTAGGACTCTGTTATGGTAGTCTAAAATACACCAGCTAACAACGTCCTATTTAAATAATTCAGAGGTAGGTCAACAATAACCATTGGAAAAGGTTCATTTACAAATAATAAATAAATTAAACTGTTAAATACGATGTTCATGATAACAAAACAAAGCTTTTCACTAACGTATGTAGGTGCAGATTATGCATAGAAGACTAAATGTAGATTATTTCGCGGTCGAGGAAACATAAGTAGCATAGGTTAAAAATCAATTACTGACGACTACTAGTATACTGTGATTGTTTGCAGTGTTAAAAACTGTTTAGCACAGCAAAGTGCTTAAAGGAAAGTTACTCTTTAAACATTTGTCAGAAAAGTTAGTTCAATCTTTGAGATCTTAATAAAAAATGTGGTATCTTACAATACGTTGTGAAAACATCATGTTTTGAAGAAACCTCCTATATTTCCTAGTTGAACCAATCTAAATGTCGCATTGCTCCCTCGAGAGCTACTCTGATTGTAATATCCCAGCAGCCATGCATCAAAAGAAAGCAAGAGAATTTAACAATTGGGACAATAATTATACTTCTGTTTGTCGACAAGCATAAACAATTAGTTAAACAACCTGGCACTAGCTTCTGTGTACCTCTCTGGAGAGTGGAGATAAATATGAATCGAGAGAGTTGATTTGGTATCTGGATTTTATTTACAGTAATATGCATTCTGGTGTCTGACTTTACAGTAATATGCATTATGGTGTCTGACTTTACAGTAATATGCATTCTGGTATCTGACTTTACAGTAATATGCATTCTGGTGTCTGACTTTGCAGTAATATGCATTCTGGTGTCTGACTTTGCTGTGACGTGCTAGTGATCTATATATTAGTTGTGGCATTTAAAATTTCTTCAAACATCTGTAATTTTAAATCACACGTTATTGTCTACGATCCCGTGCATACGCTGATATCTCGATGGTTAGGTTTGTCAAAGATCATGTTGACAAATTATTACAGCTGAACGCTATCCCTCTAAATATTGTTGATTTCTGGCCAGGATAGTCCATATTGACGCATAGTCATTCAGTGAACGCAAAAACACAAACATAACTATGTTATGTGATGTGATTGCGACCACTATTAATAGTTGTAGCATACTTTTACCGAAACATGTTAGTTATTTAAAGAGCCCGCAGGTCGAGTTTAAATAACTAACATATTGAAATAAAAGTATGCTTCATGTGTTTTATACCATATTTAGCGTGCGGTATATTGAAATTTAGTTTTAATTTATACGCACTACTTAATGCACGGTTAGGCTCCTCCCACCAGCGATTTCACAGTTATTAAACACCGCTTAACAAAGGAAACTCTCTGAAATATGGTATAAATGTAAGAGATTGTTTGAGAAGACAAAAACTATTCATCGCATTTAATGTATACAACCGAACATATGTTGCAAGTGATTCGTTAACGTGTTAATATGTTAAGCTAAAAACTGGACAAAGTGCGGGGCCAGATCTGATCTTAAATCAATTTATAATAAATGGCAGAGATGAACTTTCACCCTATTTACATGTAAAGACTGTCTTCAACATAGTTGTATACTACAGACACACGATTACATTATAATACATTAAACGTACGATGCTATGTATGTTAGGACTGGTGAAATGATAAACTACTGCCAACGAAAACAGAAACCACATAATACAGTGACGGTACAAATTCAAGGTGCATACAAAGCATAATCAATGAAATTAAAGATGAGTTACTGCTGATGCACGAACGTTTGTTGTCGTTGCTGTTGATTGGTAAGCACCTTTACCAGTATCGAATTTACACAACGGCAGAGATTCGCAAAGACTGTCTCTGAATTGCCTACTCATGCTGCAGTACATCACAAAGTTTATAGAGTTGTTGGTCAGAGATATTATGTCTGTGGTGTCGGCAAACAACATATAATAATCCATAAAGAACCCGTCAACGAACACGGAAATAAGCACTAGTACTGCCACAGGAAGGGCAGATATTACAAACATAGTCATTATGGCCAACAACATTATCGTAGTTCTCCTGTGAGCACGCATTCTACGTGAGCACGACGTCAGTTTCAACGATTCTGTCAACTGAACACTTTGGCGTATAGTCTTTAACAGCATACAACCTAACACGCAAATTAAAACGCATGGAATTAATTGCCCCACCAGGACGAACAGCCATACGTTAATTGCGTTCATCGTTGTAGAGTTCTTTAGATATATCTTAAGGCTTTTTATTTCATATACAGTCGTGTTGTGTGAAGGAACATAGCTGGGTTCTAAACCGGATAAAGAATAATTGGGAATGCAGACCATGATTCCAGCAACATACACTCCGCATATTACCAGTTGGGTTTTCGGAATGCTCAAGTTCCATCGACCTCTGGATCGAATGAACAGGTACCTGAAATCATAAAATATTGTTAAGACTTAAAATACATAACGAGTTGATTAAGAAATGACATACGAATTTACCATGAATGGCA
This sequence comes from Congeria kusceri, assembly GCA_027627225.1. NCBI lineage: Eukaryota > Metazoa > Mollusca > Bivalvia > Myida > Dreissenidae > Congeria > Congeria kusceri. The sequence continues at coordinate 49,437,094 of CM051033.1, forward strand.
ACCATGCTGTCATAATACAAACCTTTCTATGAAACGCACATATTAAATATTAAATACAATGGTCTACCAATATTGCTTTGGAAAGGCAACTGGATGCTTGAGTTATAAAAAGTACCACAAGGTGTTGATAAAAATTTGCACCATCCCTTGTGCAGCTGCAGATTTATTAACGTATATACTGGCATTCAGATTTGCTTTTATTTAGAATACTCATTATTTAGAAAGACGTGTATTTGTGTTGTCTGAAGTGCAAATGATTTGTAAACTAGAATATCTCTGAAACATAACAGGTGTTTGACGGTTTTATGTTATGCAATAATTATATCAAAATGACAATGTATTGCTGGTTTGATACATGTAGTTCTTTCTTCTTGTATGAATTATTCAAGGTATAAATACACGAAAACTCTACACGGCGATGTGGTAACAATCTCTAGTCTGCATATACATGTTTTATCTTTCACAATGTTTGTTTGTATCATGTCGTGTCGTTAAATAAATCGTGTTGTTCTATAATTTTTCAAAATAAAATGTTTCCAGGACACGCTACTAATTTGAACCACTTTTCCACTTTCGCAAGTGATATAAACCTGAAAATAAAACGTGTCGTAAACTCATAACACATGCAACGTCTAGTTATATTATTAGAAACACAGGAGATTGTTTGAGTGTCGGCCAGGGGAAGCTGTCGCAGTTCCGGGGTTATCGTAATCATTAATGACAAAATTACAGCACCGGTGTCCATAACAATAAACCATATCGATTAGGGTGTTTCGCGGAGAACATCGATGGCGCCTTTACTTTTTACTAATACACACCCGGTCTTTTCATTTCAACATAATGTAGTTAATATGTAAGACCCACAACGTCTTAACATATATTACACGAGGCATTATTTCAATGTGTATTTTTGGCATATGTTCAATTTTCAATTCGTATTATTTGCTGCAACCAACTCTAGTTTCGTAGTGATTGAACGTATTTTCGATAATACACAACATACAATGTCATACCAGGTACAGCGATGAAAACAGTACATTCTTACATGATACCCGCTAATTTTTCTATAGACAAAGAACACAGTTATCGTTTTTAAACTTACCACTACACAACGCAAAAAGAAGTCCCCATTCTGAGCGAAGCATAGTTAAAAGAAGTTCAAATGACAATTGCAAAAATATGTGTCAAATCATGCTAGAATCCTAATAATGTTCGCATTATCGTTGTTTATCGACCGTTAAACAACTCTGTCGTTCAGATGCGTGGCTATCAAACAACTCAGCCTAACGCTCTTGTGGTTTAATCCATTCGCAACTCCAAATCATTGTTTATTGGCCAATGAAAAACGATAAATAAAACATTATTTATTAATTTTATCATAAGAAATGTATTTGCTTCATCAGAAAAGTAACGTTGGAAAATAAAACTCAACTTATATTATTTCCAATTGCAGGAATTAAATCTACCCACCTTACTGCTGACATGATAACGGCTAGCCAGAGGGACACGGTGTGAGTGGTGATGCTAAGACACGAGTGCAAGATCAAGTAAGAACTCCAAAAGTACGTGTATCGATGAACAATATCACCTGAAACAGTTCATGTTCTAATGTGTACATCTTAGCTACATGCGTGCAACAAATTATCAATCGCACATTTAACCGTTGAGAAAAGCCTTACGTGTAAATGTAAGTTACATTAAATTGATTTAATAAAAATAATAATTATGGTCGTTGTTTATGTGTGTATTTGACGTGTTTGTTTATTTCTGGTTAATATGTTTCTTGATATCTTTTTTTAAATCCTTCGTTCATTCCTTTTAATTATTTACTTATAAACATGGACTAACAGAAATCTAATGGAAAATGCAAGTATAAACATATGAGTAAATTGATACTTACTGATTTCAGTCTCGAGATAAAAATGGATAGCATACGGGATATAATCCAGAATAGTCAGAATGTCTGATATGGCAATACCTATCAGGATGCAGTTGATAGAATTACGCATCTTCGGTTTACTCAAAACAAATATGTTCACCACGTTTGTTATTACTCCGAACACACAAATAATAAGGCTCAAATAGGGGTAGACATGCCAATAAGCTAGCGCGTACGACTCCAATCCCATATAAAGGGTAGAAGGTGACGCGACACATGTGTTGTCTTGACAACTGTTTGCGAGCGCTGTGCTGTTGTTCATCGTTCAGTTACTGCAAGTAAAATAAACATGGGATTATTGTTCACATTTTAAAACCATGCTTTTTGCTTTTACTTACTATGTTCACTGTATAATCTTTAAAGAGTTCATATCGGGTTTTAAATTAAACTATAATGTTCTTATAATGTATCTTACTTTAAGATGTGGAACATATTTTTTTCGTTTAATGCCGATACTAGCAATGCTATTCGATTGATGTCTGCTAGATCGTAATAACGGCAAATTATTGGCTGTATCATACATGTTATACTTACGGGAGATATAAATAAGCGATCTAGTGGAAATAAAACAGTGGTACTAAATTGGTCAAATGCATGGCAGTTATTTTACAGATTACTAATGTGTTGATATTGGCAAACTAAGTTCTTAAATTGAATAGTGTTTTGTTGAACCTTTATATAATGTTAAGGAAATGAACACCTGCCTCGAATAATGATTATTGAACAGCATCAACATTACCGTAAGAAGCATAGTGTTACCGCATGTTTGATAAAGTTTCTCTCTTTAAGTATTAACATGTTCACAGCCAAAATAAGAAATTGAAAATTAGTATTTGTTTAAGCAGTATAACAGCACCGAACACTTCATAAGAAAGCATAACATTTGTAGTTTGTTTTTGTCATTCCGATTGTATTTCTTTTCAAAACACAACATGCATATTACATAAAATTAGTTTACAGTACATAGTATGTTTTACAAAGAAACTTGTATGTATACAGCAAAAAGAACAAAAAGAAAACATGTCTTTGAATAATATGCCCTAGTAAAATGAAGAGAACAAAAGACTATGCTAAGTTTAACATGGATGGGCTCGTAAAAGGATTAGAATGAAATAAATGAGTCCAGCGTGACTTGAAAAATTCATACTTATTTTGTACGTGTGAAATTGTTTCTTCTAATTGTGTTCGTTTTTTGAGGACATTTGGAAACATATTTATTTGTGGCACGCTGTTTTGATTTTTACATTTAAATATATAACATTTTGCAAACAAAATTATAAAGTCAATGCAGTACGAGTTAATTGTGCTTACAGTTTGATTAGACCAGAATGATATGATGGTATAATTCAAATCTAGCATATCTCCTGCATCAATTTTGGAACGCATGTCCAAAATATTTGTACGTATTGATATTCCCAAAACATGTGGATGTTTGATTCAGGATACATTGAACAAAAATCGCACAAACATGAGCATTTTAGTTTGCATTTATGCAAATAAGCGTTGTTGGGAATAATGTGCATCAAATATTTGTATTGAAAACTTCTCAATTTAGTATCAATACATAATTGTTTAGGTTGAGTGAAAACTAATTTTGAAATAATTTCTTCCAAATTAAGTAATAATTTCCATTTATTTATGTGTTTGAAATCTTTTGATTTTTTTTAAATACTAGTTTTCCATATACAAGTTTATTTAATTTGGTCGATTCTATGATGTTGGTGAACATGTATTCTGGAGCAAAATACTCGATGTGGCTCTGCTGTAATAAATGTTTCCATTCAATAGGAATGTTGTTTATCAAAGTGTAGTATTTAAAAAAAAATCATCTTTGTTTACATTATACAGATAAACGATTTCTGGGAAAGTGTAAAATTGTTTGGTTCTGAAATAGAATATATGTTCTAAAATTAGTATTCCGTTTTCAAACGATAGCGTTTTGTATTTATACTTTATAAATGAATTATTTCAAATAAGTTGTTTTTAAATTGTCATGTGGTCGTCATTAAAGGACACGCACGTCCGCCCGTGAATCAGAATTTTCAGAAACTCAAATTATATGTTTGTGGTTTTAATGTCAGAGGGTTTTAAATTTCATTCAATTTGTTTAATATTCGTCTAATGAAGTCGTCTAATGAAATATTGGTTCAACAGTATTACGATAATTTCATGGCCTTTATAGCGCCATGTGTGTTAATGTAATATGCAATATTATTAATATAACATACGGCGAATATATTGTAAATAAAACATACTTTACTACAAGCCAAAATGTCAACTGTACATTTTCGTTACGTTCAATGGAAATTTAAATGTTTTGTTCTGATTTCGTTGTTGTAATAAACGATGTGTTATCATTGCAAAAGTTTGGTAACTAGAAAGAACTGTCCTAAATTTCCTAGTAAAACCAATTTTAATGTCTCACTAATCCCTAGAGAGTACATTTGTCTGTAATATCCCATTTCAAATTTATCACAGAATGAAGAAAAACAAGAAATTTGGGCATAGATCATAAGTGTATTGGCCAAAAAGCCTAAAAAATACTGAAATTACGAGACATCCGCCTTTGCGCCTATCTCTGGAGAAAAATTTTGAATCGAGATATTAGATTTAGTGTCTTGGCATTTGAGTCTGTATTTTTGAGTGTGATTCTGATAGAACGATGCACGTCAATGGAATCTGTTTCTGTGGAAAGATACGATGATTGCATTTATTCGTCTACTGGTGAACATGTTTTAATATTAAACAAAAATACTTCTGATGTAAGTCACAAGCTATTGTCAGGGGTTCCGTTGGTGTATTGATATTCCGAACGTTAGCTTTGTCCCAATCCCAAACACATTTCCTCTAAATATTACTGTTCCATGTCCTTGATTAGTCATTAGTGACGTATGTCCATTCAATTAAGGCGCAATAACAATACAAAACCGGTCCGTTTCATAAATGTATCCACTTTATTTAAAATATCATATTAAAGTATCGATAGCAAAGCCGTTTGCCATACCGCTTTTCCAAAATCTTACGATGCAAGAGCAAAGATCAAACATGCGTTGGTTGAAAAGACAAAACAATTAGATAAATCATCAGGCATCAGCGTCGGCATCTATCTCTGGAGTGAAGTTTTAATTCGAGATAATGGATTTGATATCTGGAAATTAGCATAATATGCATTCTTATGTCAGATTAGCTTTTGACGTACTTGTGTCCCTGGACAGAATATTGCATTTGGCTGTTTTCGGAGCGAAATATACGATTGTAATTTCATCAAATCGCTCTTGATATAAATCTCTCATTATTGTCTGATATTTCGCGCATGCATGTGATACGCCGAGGGTTCGTTTTCTCCGAAATCTCGTAAACAAACACCTACCCGTTGCACGCATTTTTTCTAAATATTGCTTGTTTATGTCTAGGACAATATTCTTAGTGACGCATATCCATTCAGTTAATGCGAACGAATAACACAATCCTAACTTTGGTTTGTGTTGTGATTTATAAGCACTTTATTTAAGCTTGCGCTGTGTTAAATGTGTAAACAATGGAATAACATAAGCAAATGTGGGGTGTCGTGGGAAAACCGGGCTTAATGCAAGTGCGTTAAGTGTCGTCCCGGAGCAGCCCTTGCAGTCCGCACAGGCTGATCCGGGACGGAATTTTCCGCCTACAGTGGATTTATGTCTAGAAGAGACTTCTTTGAAGCAGAAAATACCATAAAAGCGGAAAGTGCCGTCCCAAAACAGCCTGTGCGGACTGCACAGGCTGATCCGGGACGACACTTTTCGCATTTTCATTAACCCCGGTTTTTCCACGACATGCCTCATATGTTTTATTTAAATGGAATTTTATTTTTGTAGTTAAACTGAAATTTGTTACCACATCCTTGAAATCTAAATTAATGATGTTTTGGCATTCTTATATGTACATATATGGGCCCGTATTCAACATCCCATTCTTATATGTACAGATATGGGCCCGTATTCAACATCCCATTCTTATATGTACATATATGGGCCCGTATTCAACATCCCATTCTTATATGTACAGATATGGGCCCGTATTCAACATCCCATTCTTATATGTACATATATGGGCCCGTATTCAACATCCCATTCTTATATGTACATATATGGGCCCGTATTCAACATCCCATTCTTATATGTACATATATGGGCCCGTATTCAACTTGCTTTATTAGTTATGCATCAATGAGTGTTGATTATTAAAAGCAGAGAAACCTTTTGTAAACCGAATCTTAATGGATAGCATACGATGCAACTTTCAGTTGAAAAATAATATTACTTGAAAAATTGTGATTTGATATTTGTCAAACCTTGTTCATTCAGATTATGATATAAACCATCTGCAGGATGCATAATATCCGGCGGTACTATAAAATAGAAATTTAGGCTGCCAGTTTATATACGGTTATTTTGTCAGAAAATATAGTTGCTAGGATATACATAATACCATTAGCAAACGTCCTTGCGGTGTTGGTGGAGGTGATTTATCAGATGAGTTATTTAACTCATTGCTTTGGGAAAATATACTATTATAATATTAATGACGTGTTTACGTATACCAGCCTTGACAAATATTTTGCCAAACTTACCAGTATTACGTTCTAAAAAAACTTTGTTTTGAAGTTTGCCGTTAGATAACGGTTGTTATTAATCCTGGTATGTTAAAATAATATGCCGAAAAAGGCATCTAATTAATGGAGTATTACACACGTGCGGTATTCTAATACTTTAAAAGTGTCTCTATGTCTGGGTCAATAAGCATCATCGTCGAAACTAGGCATACTAAATTTACAGCTCAGTAATATGCATGCACAGAAATGCCTGCGGAAGTACCGAATTTCGATAATATACGGCGATAGATGAGTTTGCAGAAGCACAAAAGTATTCGTACCACAAACACGCATTTTGTCATGAAGGCCATATTGAGATATATTGCAGCATTCTGAATACGCGAGTTCATGTGATGTGGGTGCCTGCATAAAGCATACCATTTGGCCACATTCTTTGTACAATATGTAAATATGTCAATCACAAACAAAACCTTGTAAATGTTAATACCAGTAAGGGTACAAAATAATGTTTTTATATACATAGTTAATTAAAGCTTTCTCTTGGCGTTTACAAGAATTTCCAACGCGTTATTATAATTTACAGGTCATTGATTGTGCAGAGCAAACCTTAAATTTAGTTATGAACGATTTTATTCACTGCATATGGTTCACAGTTTGTTAGAAGGACTTATGTAAAAGGCAATAACATACGTTTTGGTTAAACTGCATGTATTGTAAACAAACAACACTCAATTACGACATGTCCGAAATCAATTACCAATTATCAGTGACAATTACGTACGTCCCTGAAATATCCTATTAGCGTTGAGTAGTTGGTCTCTTTATTAAATGTAACAAAAAGCCGGGAAATATCCTATTAAGAGTTGAGTATTTGGTCTCATTATTAAATGTAACAAAAAGCCAAGAAATATCATATTAAGAGTTGAGTATTTGGTCTCATTATTAAATGTAACAAAAAGGCAGGATTTTACAGCTATTTCCGAACACTGATATAAACAATATACAGCTTGACTAGAATCCCAATGGAACGACAAACGTGAGCTTTTGTCTTGATGGTACATTACACAAATCTTCGATGAAGTTATTTATCGAACTGTACGCGTTATTTTAGATACAAATACACAAACATACAACACATGGTTTTTATAATGTTATTTTGTTCGCTTCATGTGATTTAAGTCGATGATGCTAATAAGGTGAATGGTTACGTATATAGTTAATGCTATATGTATGGCATACGCAAGTGATTCAAATGCGGAAATAATTGCACCTAGGTTTCTGATACTGCTGTCATGCTGCAATAAATAACTTGGAATATATATATATGTGTGTGGGTGTGTTTTTAATACGATGATATTTCTTTTTTTTTTCATTTAAGTTTTATCAAAACCTATCATGCAACGTATTAAAACTATGTGTCCACAAGCACACGTTATTTGTCCATAAACGTGAAATTTCATTATGACTTAATAAGAATAAAACGCCCACACAAAGTTGACAAATACAGTTAACATCGTTTTTAAACGGCGTATTGAATAATTATTTAATGTGTAAATGCTTGCATTATTGACGCATACGCAGTATTTGACTGTGTGACATGAACGAAATAATGTTGCACACTTGATTCAGAAAATTGCATACCTGTGTTCTTCACACTCTTTATGCTCTATGATCAGGAGAATTAAGTTATTGGCTTTACTACAAAGCACATGTACATTTACTACGAGCAAGTAAAAGAGTAATATGTTCCATGACAAACAAAAATATAACCAAATTCGATCGGGTCTTTTGACCGCTTATGCATTGTGTTTCTTTTTATGGCAATCCTTACAATATGCCATGCTTTGAGTAAAAACAAACAACTATTTCAACGCGGCCTGACTCTTTTTTTTAACTAAAAGTAACGTCCTCGTGGCTTATAGACCGTACACTGGTGTTTATTCGATTGTTCATTCATGTATTTCCGATGTATTTCCGATTAAACTAAAGCTATACTGATGCAATACTAATGATAATGACATCTTCTGTCTGAATGTTCATTGTTTGATACTAAAAGATCATTGAAAGAAAAGCCATGCATGGGTCGTTGAATGTGATATAAATTTTCGGCATTGTTTTATATCAAAACATTTGGGGTCGAGCTTTTATTTTGGTAAAAGTATTATCCATGTCAGATGTGTTAAACAATGGCGTGGTATAACATTCATACAATAAATAGTGACTCAAACTAAACTGAATATGTTTCGGTCAACGCTCTTTTCTTCATTTTTTTTTTATTTAACTGCCGCCCTTGGATGGTTTCGCATTTCATGTGTACATAGTTGCTTATACTACAACTTGAACAAAGTACCTTTGTTGCAAACCCTTGTGCAAAACAACATTTTTTAGAAATCTTCGAAACGTTTCCGCCATTATCACCACATAAGGCTTTATAATTTTTTTTCATTAAAGTGTCTTCTTTTTAGCGTGTAATTACAAAGTTTGAAGGCATACATACATTAACTTGAGTCTAAATGTGATGCATAACAGTTTTAAAATTATTGAAAGTCAGGAGTAAAGTCTAAATCTTAAAATAGGTTTCGTGGGTTGCCTATTGAACCTCAACTTCAGTATTGATCACGAAAATCAACTAAGGCTCTTGATAAATTCAAATACATGTTTCTGCTAGACATTATTATGACATTGTGCGGGACAATATGCAATAACAACACGCTCATTTTTCACATGTGAATATTCCCTATCTTCAACTCGTGATTTTGCCAACCTACAACTCCAATATATCGTTAAAATGATATCGACAAAAGTAGCCATTGCCCGAAAAATATCCAGTCATGTTTCAGTTGTTTCTCATAAAACACATCTACAGACATATGGAATTTTATTTAGTGTCGTAGAATGTTTCCCAGTTCTGTGTTAATTCTCCCCCAGGTGCTGACACGCCATTTATATTCAATAAATCTTCAGTTCTGATAAAAAACAAAGCGTGTATGCGTCAGCTAGGACTCTGTTATGGTAGTCTAAAATACACCAGCTAACAACGACCTATTTAAATAATTCGAAGGTAGGTCAACAATAACCCTTGGACAAGGTTCATTTACAAATAATAAATAAATTAAACTGTTAAATACGATGTTCATGATAACAAAACAAAGCTTTTCACTAACGTATGTAGATGCAGATTATGCATAGAAGACTAAATGTAGATTATTTCGCGGTCGAGGAAACATAAGTAGCATAGGTTAAAAATCAATTACTGAAGACTACTAGTATACTGCGATTGCTTGCAGTGTTAAAAACTGTTTAGCACAGCAAAGTATTTAAAGGAAAGTTACTCTTTAAACATTTGTCAGAAAAGTTAGTTCAATCTTTGAGATCTTAATAAAAAATGTGGTATCTTACAATACCTTGTGAAAACATCATGTTTTGAAGAAACCTCCTATATTTCCTAGTGGAACCAATCTAAATGTCGCATTGCTCCCTCAAGAGGTAATCTGATTGTAATATTCCAGTAGACATCCATCAAAAGAAAGCAAGAGAATTTAACAATTGGGACAGTAATTATACTTATGTTTGTCGACAAGCATAAACAATTAGTTAAACAACCTGGCATTAGCTTCTGTGTATCTCTCTGGAGAGTGGAGAGAAATATGAATCGAGAGAGTTGATTTGGTATCTGGATTTTATTTACAGTAATATGCATTCTGGTGTCTGACTTTACAGTAATATGCATTATGGTGTCTGACTTTACAGTAATATGCATTCTGGTGTCTGACTTTACAGTAATATGCATTCTGGTGTCTGACTTTGCAGTAATATGCATTCTGGTGTCTGACTTTGCTGTGACGTGCTAGTGATCTATATATTAGTTGTGGCATTTAAAGTTTCTTCAAACATCTGTAATTTTAAATCACACGTTATTGTCTAGGATCCCGTGCATACGCTGATATCTCGATGGTTAGGTTTGTCAAAGATCATGTTGACAAATTTATTACAGCTGAACGCTATCCCTCTAAATATTGTTGATTTCTGGCCAGGATAGTCCATGTTGACGCATTGTCATTCAGTGAACGCAAAAACACAAAAATAACTATGTTATGTGATGTGATTGTAACCACTAAGTTGTAGCATACTTTTACCGAAATATGTTAGTTATTTAAAGAGCCCTCAGGGCGAGTTTAAATAACTAACATATTGAGGTAAATGTATGCTACATGTGTTTTATACCATATTTAGCGTGCGGTATATTGAAATTTAGTTTTAATTTATACGCACGCTACTTAATGCACGGTTAGGCTCCTCCTACCAGTGATATCACAGCTATTGAACACCGCTTAACAAAGGAAACTCTCTGAAATATGGTATAAATGTAAGAGATTGTTTGAGAAGACAAAAACTATTCATCGCATTTAATGTATACAACCGAACATATGTTGCAAGTGATTCGTTAACGTGTTAATGTGTTAATCTAAAAACTGGCAAAAGTGCGGGGCCAGATCTGATCTTAAATCAATTTATAATAAATGGCAGAGATGAACTTTCACCCTATTTACATGTAAAGACTGTCTTCAACATAGTTGTATACTATAGACACACGATTACATTATAATACATTAATCGTACGATGCTATGTATGTTAGGACTGGTGAAATGATAAACTACTGCCAACGAAAACAGAAACCACATAATACAGTGACGGTACAAATTCAAGGTGCATACAAAGCATAATCAATGAAATTAAAGATGAGTTACTGCTGATGCACGAACGTTTGTTGTCGTTGCTGTTGATTGGTAAGCACCTTTACCAGTATCGAATTTACACAACGGCAGAGATTCGCAAAGACTGTCTCTGAATTGCCTACTCATGCTGCAGTACATCACAAAGTTTATAGAGTTGTTGGTCAGAGATATTATGTCTGTGGTGTCGGCAAACAACATATAATAATCCATAAAGAACCCGTCAACGAACACGGAAATAAGCACTAGTACTGCCACAGGAAGGGCAGATATTACAAACATAGTCATTATGGCCAACAACATTATCGTAGTTCTCCTGTGAGCACGCATTCTACGTGAGCACGACGTCAGTTTCAACGATTCTGTCAACTGAACACTTTGGCGTATAGTCTTTAACAGCATACAACCTAACACGCAAATTAAAACGCATGGAATTAATTGCCCCACCAGGACGAACAGCCATACGTTAATTGCGTTCATCGTTGTAGAGTTCTTTAGATATATCTTAAGGCTTTTTATTTCATATACAGTCGTGTTGTGTGAAGGAACATAGCTGGGTTCTAAACCGGATAAAGAATAATTGGGAATGAAGACCATGATTCCAGCAACATACACTCCGCATATTACCAGTTGGGTTTTCGGAATGCTCAAGTTCCATCGACCTCTGGATCGAATGAACAGGTACCTGAAATCATACAATATTGTTAAGACTTAATATACATAACGAGTTGATTAAGAAATGACATACGAATTTACCATAAATGACAACCATGCTGTCATAATACAAACCTTTCTATGAAACGCACATATTAAATATTAAATACTATGGTCTACCAATATTGCTTTGGAAAGGCAACTGGATGCTTGAGTTATAAAAAGTACCATAAGGTGTTGATAAAAATTTGCACCATCCCTTGTGCAGCTGCAGATTTATTAACGTATGTGTGTTGTCTGAAGTGCAAATGATTTGTAAACTAGAATATCTCTGAAACATAACAGGTGTTTGACGGTTTTATGTCATGCAATAATTATATCAAAATGACAATGTATTGCTGGTTTGATACATGTAGTTCTTTCTTCTTGTATGAATTATGCAAGGTATAAATACACGAAAACTCTATACGGCGATGTGGTAACAATCTCTAGTCTGCATATACATGTTTTATCTTTCACAATGTTTGTTTGTATCATGTCGTGTCATTAAATAAATCGTGTTGTTCTATAATTTTTCAAAATAAGATGTTTCCCGGACACGCTACTAATTTGAACCACTTTTCCACTTTCGCAAGTGATATAAACCTGAAAATAAAACGTGTCGTAAACTGGCAATCTCATAACACATGCAACGTCTAGTTATATTGTTAGAAACACACGAGGTTGTTTGAGTGTCGGCCAGGGGAAGCTGTCGCAGTTCCGGGGTTATCGTAATCATTAATGACAAAATTACAGCACCGGTGTCCATAACAATAAACCATATCGATTAGGGTGTTTCGCGGAGAACATCGATGGGGCCTTTACTTTTTACTAATACACACCCGGTCTTTTCATTTCAACATAATGTAGTTAATATGTAACACCCACAACGTCTTAACATATATTACACGAGGCATTATTTCAATGTGTATTTTTGGCATATGTTCAATTTTCAATTCGTATTATTTGCTGCAACCAACTCTAGTTTCGTAGTGATTGAACGTATTTTCGATAATACACAACATACAATGTCTTACCAGGTACAGCGATGAAAATAGTACATTCTTACATGATACCCGCTAATTTTTCTATAGACAAAGAACACAATTATCGTTTTTAAACTAACCAATACACAACGCAAAAAGAAGTCCCCATTTTGAGAGAAGCATAGTTAAAAGAAGTTCAAATGACAATTGCAAAAATATGTGTCAAATCATGCTAGAATCCTAATAATGTCCGCATTATCGTTGTTTATCGACCGTTAAACAACTCTGTCGTTCAGATGCGTGGCTATCAAACAAAACTCAGCATAACGCCCTTGTGGTTTAATCCATACGCATCAGAACTCCAAATCAGTGTTTATTGGCCAATAAAAAACGATAAATAAAACATTATTTTTTAATTTTATCATAAGAAATGTATTTGCTTCATCAGAAAAGTAACGTTGGAAAATAAAACTCAACTTATATTATTTCCAATTGCAGGAATTAAATCTACCCACCTTACTGCTGACATGACAACGGCTAGCCAGAGGGACACGGTGTGAGTGGTGATGCTAAGACACGAGTGCAAGATCAAGTAAGAACTCCAAACGTACGTGTATCGATGAACAATATCACCTGAAACAGTTCATTTTCTAATGTGTACATCTTAGCTACATGCGTGCAACAAATTATCAATCGCACATTTAACCGTTGAGAAAAGCCTTACATGTAAATGTAAGTTACATTAAATTGATTTAATAAAAATAATAATTATGGTCGTTGTTTATGTGTGTATTTGACGTGTTTGTTTATTTCTGGTTAATATGTTTCTTAATATCTTTTTTTAATCTTTCGTTCATTCCTTTTAATTATTTACTTATAAACATGGACAAACAGAAATCTAATGGAAAATGCAAGTATAAACATATGAGTAAATTGATACTTACTGATTTCAGTCTCGAGATAAAAATGGACAACATACGGGATATAATCCAGCATAGTCAGAATGTCTGATATGGCAATACCTATCAGGATGCAGTTGATAGAATTACGCATCTTCGGTTTACTCAAAACAAATATGTTCACCACGTTTGTTATGACTCCGAACACACAAATAATAAGGCTCAAATAGGGGTGGACATGCCAATAAGCTAGCGCGTACGACTCCAATCCCATATAAAGGGTAGAAGGTGACGCGACACATGTGTTGTCTTGACAACTGTTTGCGAGCGCTGTGCTGTTGTTCATCGTTCAGTTACTGCAAGTAAAATAAACATGGGATTATTGTTCACATTTTAAAACCATGCTTTTTGCTTTTACTTACTCCTTTTCACTGTATTAATCTTTAAAGTGTTAATATCGGGTTTTAAATTAAACTATAATGTTCTTATAATATATCTTACTTTAAGATGTGGAACATATTTTTTTTCGTTTAATGCCGATACTAGCAATGCTATTCGATTGATGTCTGCTAGATCGTAATAACGGCAAATTATTGGCTGTATCGTACATGTTATACTTACGGGAGATATAAATAAGCGATCTAGTGGAAATAAAACAGTTGTACAAAATTGGTCAAATGCATGTCAGTTATTTTACAGATTACTAATGTGTTGATATTGGCAAACTAAGTTCTTAAATTGGATAGTGTTTTGTTGAACCTTTATATAATGTTAAGGAAATGAACACCTGCCTCGAATAATGATTATTGAACAGCATCAACATTACCGTAAGAAGCATAGTGTTACCGCATGTTTGATAAAGTTTCTCTCTTTAAGTATTAGCATGTTCACAGCCAAAATAAGAAATTGAAAATTAGTATTTGTTTAAGCAGTATAACAGCACCGAACACTTCATAAGAAAGCATAACATTTGTAGTTTGTTTTTGTCATTCCGATTGTATTTCTTTTCAAAACACAACATACATATTACATAAAATCAGTTTACAAAACATAGTATGTTTTACAAAGAAACTTGTATGTATACAGCAAAAAGAAAAAAAAGAAAACATGTCTTTGAATAATATGCCCTCATAAAATGAAGAGAACAAAAGACTATGCTAAGTTTAACATGGATGGGCTCGTAAAAGGATTAGAATGAAATAAATGAGTCCAGCGTGACTTGAAAAATTCATACTTATTTTGTACGTGTGAAATTGTTTCTTCTAATTGTGTTCGTTTTTTGAGGACATTTGGAAACATATTTATTTGTGGCACGCTGTTTTGATTTTTACATTTAAATATATAACATTTTGCAAACAAAATTATAAAGTCAATGCAGTACGAGTTAATTGTGCTTACAGTTTGATTAGACCAGAATGATATGATGGTATAATTCAAATCTAGCATATCTCCTGCATCAATTTTGGAACGCATGTCCAAAATATTTGTACGTATTGATATTCCCAAAACATGTGGATGTTTGATTCAGGATACATTGAACAAAAATCGCACAAACATGAGCATTTTAGTTTGCATTTATGCAAATAAGCGTTGTTGGGAATAATGTGCATCAAATATTTGTATTGAAAGCTTCTCAATTTAGTATCAATAGATAATTTTTTAGGTTGAGTGAAAACTAATTTTGAAATAATTTCTTCCAAATTAAGTAATAATTTCCATTTATTTATGTGTTTGAAATCTTTTGATTTTTTTTTAATACTAGTTTTCCATATACTAGTTTATATAATTTGGTCGATTCTATGATGTTGGCGAACATGTATTCTGGAGCAAAATACTCGATGTGGCTCTGCTGTAATAAATGTTTCCATTCAATAGGAATGTTGTTTATCAAAGTGTAGTATTTAAAAAAAAATCATCTTTGTTTACATTATACAGATAAACGATTTCTGGGAAAGTGTAAAATTGTTTGGTTCTGAAATAGAATATATGTTCTAAAATTAGTATTCCGTTTTCAAACGATAGCGTTTTGTATTTATACTTTTAAATGAATTATTTCAAATAAGTTGTTTTTAAATTGTCATGTGGTCGTCGTTAAAGGACACGCAGGGCCGCCCGTGAATCAGAATTTTCAGAAACTCAAATTATATGTTTGTGGTTTTAATGTCAGAGGGTTTTAAATTTCATTCAATTTGTTTAATATTCGTCTAATGAAGTCGTCTAATGAAATATTGGTTAAACAGTATTACGATAATTGCATGGCCTTTATAGCGCCATGTGTGTTAATGTAATATGCAATATTATTGATATAACATACGGCGAATATATTGTAAATAAAACATACTTTTCTACAAGCCAAAATGTCAACTGTACATTTTCGTTACGTTCAATGGAAATTTAAATGTTTTGTTCTGATTTCGTTGTTGTAATAAACGATGTGTTATCATTGCAAAAGTTTGGTAACTAGAAAGAACTGTCCTAAATTTCCTAGTAAAACCAATTTTAATGTCTCACTAATCCCTAGAGAGTACATTTGTCTGTAATATCCCATTTCAAATTTATCACAGAATGAAGAAAAACAAGAAATTTGGGCATAGATCATAAGTGTATTGGCCAAAAAGCCATAAAAATACTGAAATTACGAGACATAACCTTTGCGCCTATCTATGGAGAGAAATTTTGAATCGAGATATTAGATTTAGTGTCTTGGCATTTGAGTCTGTATTTTTGAGTGTGATTCTGATAGAACGATGCACGTCAATGGAATCTGTTTCTGTGGAAAGATACGATGATTGCATTTATTCGTCTACTGGTGAACATGTTTTAATATTAAACAAAAATACTTCTGATGTAAGTCACAAGCTATTGTCAGGGGTTCCGTTGGTGTATTGATATTCCGAACGTTAGCTTTGTCCCAATCCCAAACACATTTCCTCTAAATATTACTGTTCCATGTCCTTGATTAGTCATTAGTGACGTATGTCCATTCAATTAAGGCGCAATAACAATACAAAACCGGTCCGTTTCATAAATGTATCCACTTTATTTAAAATATCATTTTAAAGTATCGATAGCACAGCCGTTTGCCATACCGCTTTTCCAAAATCGTACGATGCAAGAGCAAAGATCAAACATGCGTTGGTTGAAAAGACTAAACAATTAGATAAATCATCAGGCATCAGCGTCGGCATCTATCTCTGGAGTGAAGTTTTAATTCGAGATAATGGATTTGATATCTGGAAATTAGCATAATATGCATTCTTATGTCAGATTAGCTTTTGACGTACTTGTGTCCCTGGACAGAATATTGCATTTGGCTGTTTTCGGAGCGAAATATACGATTGTAATTTCATCAAATCGCTCTTGATATAAATCTCTCATTATTGTCTGATATTTCGCGCATGCATGTGATACGCCGAGGGTTCGTTTTCTTCGAAATCTCGTAAACAAACACCTACCCGTTGCACGCATTGTTTCTAAATATTGCTTGTTTATGTCTAGGACAATATTCTTAGTGACGCATATCCATTCAGTTAACGCGAACGAATAACACAATCCTAACTTTGGTTTGTGTTTTGATTTATAAGCACTTTATTTAAGCTTGCGCTGTGTTAAATGTGTAAACAATGGAATAACATAAGCAAATGTGGGGTGTCGTGGGAAAACCGGGCTTAATGCAAGTGCGTTAAGTGTCGTCCCGGAGCAGCCCTTGCAGTCCGCACAGGCTGATCCGGGACGGAATTTTCCGCCTACAGTGGATTTATGTCTAGAAGAGACTTCTTTGAAGCAGAAAATACCATAAAAGCGGAAAGTGCCGTCCCAAAACAGCCTGTGCGGACTGCACAGGCTGATCCGGGACGACACTTTTCGCATTTTCATTAACCCCGGTTTTTCCACGACATGCCTCATATGTTTTATTTAAATGGAATTTTATTTTTGTAGTTAAACTGAAATTTGTTACCACATCCTTGAAATCTAAATTAATGATGTTTTGGCATTCTTATATGTACATATATGGGCCCGTATTCAACATCCCATTCTTATATGTACAGATATGGGCCCGTATTCAACATCCCATTCTTATATGTACATATATGGGCCCGTATTCAACATCCCATTCTTAGACTTAAGCCGTTAGAATAAAGAATATTCTAAAAAATGTTTTTTTTTTCTAAGAACGCTGTTGATTTACTCTTACTTGGTATCCACCTATGCAATTGTAAGCATTCATTATTCCGAATGATTAATCAATGACACTAGTGACACTGGTACTCGACATATTTGCGAACGAACATGTATTGTTTTTTGAGACTAAGACTAATCTTTATTCTTAAGTCTTAGAATTGGCCAAGGACTCAACATACTGTACGAATATATTGAACTATTCTACCTCCTACATTTACTAGTCAAAACAATATTAATGTCGTATTATCCCCTTAAGAGACAGCCGTGTGAAATGCCCCATTTCGCAATCTCCAAAATAAACAGGAACGCAAATACGAACATATTTCCCAAAAGCTTAAACTATTAGTTAAATAACAAGGCATCCACGTCTCATTGCATGTTTTAAGACTGATTTTGGACATGCTTCTGATTTATCTGTTTGTATGGACTAATAAAATGATTGCATTTAGATGATTTCAGACAACGTGTTTTAATGTGTTTAATGTTTCAATATGAATACACATATCAGAATTTAATAAAACACTTTGTTCAGGGATTTCGTGCACGTATTGGTTTACCTGTGGGTTATTTTGTTTCTGAAAACTCGTTGAAAAACGCCCACCAGTTGAAAGCTATCATTATTAATATGCTGTTTTCTGTCCGGGGCGTCCAGGGCAATTCCTTAGTGGCTCATATTCATTGACGTAACCCGCAATAATAACAAAAATAACCAGCTAGTGTTTTATGTGAACGTAAACACTTTATGTACGAGATTATTTGAGAATAGTGGGTATTTGGCGCGTGTCCCGCATGTATTAAATATTATATTTAAATGTTGTTTTATTGTGGGATGTGTAAAGCTTTTATTATTATTTTTAGTATTATATTTTATTATTATTATTTTTTTTTATTAGTATTATCAAATTATTTCTACAAAATATTAATATTTTATATATTTTGCTATATGCAGCTTAATATTGGCTACTCTACATTTATATAATCAAATAAATACATTGTTAAACGATTACCCTGATTTTACGAAATGTGCACCTCATGATAACAGGTTTTGTTTTATTAAAACATATCGTTCAATTGGTAGTATGTGTCAAACTTTTTATTTTTTGCATGTCGTACATATGTCATTTTTTACTTGGGCTTGGGCATACATGGATAGTATTACCACTTTAAATTAATTGTGTAAATTCAGTCTACTTTTGTTCATGTACGCATTATTAATTAGGCATTTAACCGTTTGGTCTCATGGTTTCAATTTAAATTAATTGTATATTGCAAAGAAATAAAACTTATTATATAAGTGTACTTTTTTATTTAATGGTTTACTTTGAATGAAAATCATATTACTGAGCGTTGTTATATAAGAAGTACCGGAACAAATATTTTCATCACTGCGCTTACCTTAATAGAATCCAGCGAATCAAACGAAGGCAAAAATACTGTTAAATGTGTTCACATAATTATTGCATGTTACGGTTGACAACTCCATTAAATAGCATTTTGTTAATCCATAGAAATGATCCGTTTTCACGAAATTAGACACGTTCGTATCAGTTTCAAATCCGACGCTGTTACGTTTAAAGCAGAGAAGCGCTACATCAGTTGCGTTCTGTAGGATAACGTTTTACCAATAGCGCATTAAATCCAAAAACCTCACGGCAATATTTCAACTTTTACTAGAGTAACGCGAGCGTTACATGCCCTATCAAGCTCAGCTTTGTGCGAGTTGAGAAATAACTCATGCCTAAGCGAAAGAAGCAAATCACCAAGATTTATCTTATACATATCGGATGGTTCAACACATTAATATTTCATGAAAGACACATCGCAGTTGTAAAGGGTCCGCTATCTAGATTAAAGGGACTGGTATACAGGTTGTCATTGATTAAAACAAAGTCATCAAATGTCTGAACAAATCTAAAGCATCTTAACTAACCAAATCAAATATTATATCAAGCAAAACGCACACAATATAGCAAACACCAAACGATTTCGAGCCTGTGATCTCCGGGTCAAAATCCTGCAACGCTAAACATTTGGTTAGACCGACTTGTGCCAGCTTGTTAACGTTATGTTCAACTTAGTTAAATACATTATGTTTAAAACTTATTTGCGAAAATCGTTAGAAACACTGTATAGCATCATGCAATGCCTGTGATGTTTATTCCCAAACAACACATTATTACTACTTTATTGCCTCGGCTGGAGTGTTATTGCGTTTCGTTATGTATATAGAGAATACTAGATTAGTGTTGAATATAGGTAAGTTCATTTAGCGAGGCTTAGGAAACCTGAAGCACGAGCCTTGGCGAGTGGTTTGGGTTTTCGTGCTGAGAAAATAATATCTGCATTCAACGCGTACCTGGTATTTTATTAATCCCATCATGTTCTGTCTTCAATTTGAAACCAAACGATAGCAAATCACTGAATAACACGAAAAACATCAAATGACTTCACGAAAATAAACACCATGACGTCATTATAATGCGTGTGTTTGCTGTATTCAACAAGGAGGAATACACCTAAGTTTATCACAGTGGGTGTTATTTCGTCAATGCAGGCGTGATGATGGAATGAAATGTACTTTCGTTTCGAAATATATATGGTTGGACACCGTTTGTCGGTATTGTCGAAGTACCGAATATCGCTTCATAAAATACCGGTATATACCGTTTAGTAAACTATCGTTATTTCCATAAATGAAAAATTAAAAAAGCATGTAAATTATGTTAAAATACCATGTAATACAATATGTTAAAATACAAGTCAAAACTGTGTAGGTCTAAACAATGCCTAATTTATACTAACACCATCTGCTATGGCGAGCTACTATTTTATACTGACTTAGTTTTCATTTATATAAATGTCAAAACTGACATTCATTTATTTGAGGCAATATTAATTAGAATAAATAATTCTATTTAAAAGATTGTTAACGACCAATATTCAACATGTTATTTTAATCTAATTATTATTATTATTATTATTATTATTTATTATTATTATTATTATTATTATTATTATTATTAACAAAATTATTATTCAAATCAACATTAAAATTCTTTATGCTGTTTAAGCACAGCTGAGCAAGAAGTGCTCAAAGGGAACCTATTGTGGTCAGTCACTGTCCAGCTTCCATAGTCAACAATTTACTTCAAACAACTTCTCTGAATTTGGTGCATTTTAACCATTATTTTTACATGAAATTTAATATGTAACCCTCTACCAAATTCCTTCAAATTATTTCCAAACAACATTTCATTAGATAGATTGTTTTACTTGAGCATTGGCATGTTCGTTGGGTAACCATCTACCACATTCCCTCAATTTTATTAGTACATTACTGTCAGTGGTCCGTCTGTGTTGTTATACTTAAAAAATCTCTGAAAACATTAATAATTTTGAACATTGCATTATAAGGTATTTAACTCAGGTGTGCAACCAATGGTCATATTAGCACTTATATTTTAAATGTAGTAATTGCATAATGCAACCATTCTAGTTATAATATGATTTTTATACGCCATATCATGCTTTTCTTAGTTGTTTTAAGTTGAAAATGACATGCAATAATTACATAAATAAATACAATCAGGTGCCTTTCACTGACTGAGTGGTGGTTCTTTTTCGCATAACAGTTCATGATCTTCATTCTGAGCATATATCTACAATGAGTAATATTAGTACTAACCTTACAAATGAAAGCTCAATTTGCAATTGAAATGCACTAAAATGTATCACGATTGGTATCATTAAAAATATCGTTTCGTTTCGTAATTTCAGAATCGGTATCGTACTGGTTCGTTGTTAACGATATCCAACCCTAGAAATATCTGACAAACAATTTGAGCATAATCATTTTGCCAACCTTTAAATATGATAAAGGGACTTGATCGCAGATTTTCGTATTTTGAAACATGTCATTATATGCCATAACTGCAAAAACTAAAGCTATTGGGCTAACCAGAAACATATAAATGAATAAATAAAAAAATAATAAAAAATATGACATGTAAGGAACTCGTACCTCCCACCGCCGGGATCAAACATCGGTCGCCCTAACCCCTCGGCCATTCTGACTTACAAAGTGTATTTTTAACGTTATGTGATAGATAAATGCGTTTTCCAAAATACCAATAAAAAGCGTTTTAAAGGTTTTATAATTGTATTAATTAAAAATGTTTCATACACAACAATATTTTAAATATATTTCTTTGTAGGTAATGCTATTTCGTTTGTTTATATATACTGTATTTTTGTTTTTGGGATCTATGCATTTTTTTAATAGTCAATCTGCCAATCTGAGATAATGTCAGTTTAAATGGACTTTGTCAACAAAAAGGACCCGCAAGAGGCAATTGCAGAAAAATATTCTGAAAATTTAATATTCATATAAGCATATAATAAAGGTTATAATAATGCAATATAATGGAAAAAAATGCATTATGAGAAAAAACCATTGTAAAATTTAGGTTGTGTTTGTTTGGCCCTTTTTATTGTTTACATTTCGACGTTTTGACGTCATATTTGTGGATATCTTACGTAAATATAGTATGCCCATTCATTTTCACAAGTCAGAATTGCGCTGTCTACTGTCATTTCTTCTTACGACTCCGTCGTCGTGAGTTCGATACCAATTCAGGGTTTTATTTCAGGTATTTTTTTTTATTGTTTTTATCAAAATTAGCATAATGTATTAAATTTTTCATACGTTATTTATGTATACGCCTTTGTATTTCTGATTACTTTAACAAAATACCATTCAAAATGCTGAAGGAGATCACATTTTCGTTCACATAGTCCCTTTAAGTGAGTTGCCGTGTACGACTTGTTCAACACTGACATACACAGATCAAAGGACGCCTCTGGAACGAGGAGCGTAATGTATCTGAATCATTATCCTCACTACCACAAGTAATATACAACACTGGCTATTTAGCCGAGAACCTGATATCAACAATGATCGGTTATATGCATACATGCCGCATTTAGATTGATGGTTTTCAATATAAATAACGATTTGTATAAGAACTATATTTTTTATTCCTATATCACTAACGTTTTTTTTTCTGTCGTTCGTATGTAATGTGTTCATAAATTATAGGAAAAATGCCATTGTAAATACTTGGTTGCAATTGATGTAACACATGTGCTTACGTGCATATATTTAAATATTAGTTATGTCAACGAATAATCAAATATTCGATTATTCGAATACGTGACCGTATATTCGAATAGTATATGACTATTCGTAAATGACTTTTCTGGCCTGATGCTTTCAGATTTTTCTATAGACAAAGACAACAATTATCGTTGTTAAAATAACCAATAAACAACGCAAAAAGTACTCCAGATTCTGAGCGGAGCATGGTAAAATTTAGTTATTATAACAATTTCATGTGCATCAGATTATGTTAGGATCGAGCTAATTTTCGCATTATCGTTGTTTATCGACCAATTAACAACTCTTTTCGTTATGATGTGTAGCTATCAAACCACTCGCGCTAAAACTCACGATGTTTAATTTCGTCGTATCAGCACTCCAAATCGTTGTTTATTGGACGATAAAGAACGATAAATTGAAACTTATTTCTTATTTCGAGTAGTAAATATCAAAAAGAAAACATCTTTTAAAATGTATCAGTTGTGTTAAATTCTCTGTTTTTGTTGTGAAAAACAGATTAGCATGCATAAACTTAATCAGTATGATCAACGGGTCCCCACTAAGTGTTGACTGAAATTGGCATCCACTGTAGTACATTTATCTTGAAGCCATGTACTTCGGATATATTGTGGCTGGATCATTAAAATTATGTTTGCAAAGATGTTTAATCATATTAAATATTTCTTGACATCATTAGCTTTTCATCGTAATACTCCGCATGCGCAAAGTTGTTCGGATTGTTGACATAGGTGCAGAAATATTAAACATAACCATGTCATTGTTTTCGTACTGTGTTATCACAGATATAGATAAAAGTGCATTTAGTTTAGACAAGATGGCGGAAATGTTAGAGACAACGTACGAAATACAAATTATGTTTTTACTGACTTGTGCTAAATAAAACGTAGCTTCTTGTGGCGACATTTACTTTAATTTGCCATCTTACGTAAAAAAGCATACGCATTGTATCTGGACACTAAATAGTTAGCTGACTGCCCCTACTGCTGATCTTATCAGTTAGTCACTGATTAGTATATCATAAAATGCCATCACTAAGGGCCCTACAAAACCAATACAGTAATGGCAATATTGTCGATATATAAGAGGGCACGAGGCGCTAATTGCCTTTAAAAGGGCAAGGTGGCGGATCAATAAAGGGGCGTGGCACAGCGCCGTGCTAATTAGGTCTGGAAAAAAACACTAGCACTATATTTTCGTAAACATATAAGACAAACAGTTCCATAATTACGAGAACTTATTATAATGTACTTTACAATATACATTGTAAATGAACAATGTTTGTTTGACTTATTATGAACATTTTCAAACAAAACAAACTACCAATTGTTTCATTTCGAATACCGTCTATGTCGATGAACAGGAAGTCATAGTGTAAAGAGTTGCGTTGTACCAGTGTGCAGTTCAACATGTCTTAAACCGGTTTAAGCCCATAATGCTTTGCACCAGCCGTTCCAAGTCGATGAACGCATATATATGTGTTGTGTGTTTATTTTGTGTTGTATTTTAGTGGCCATTTGACTAAAGTATACAACATGTACGGCCGCAGGATAATTCTCTCCTTCTGATGCAGCTGATGAGTTTCATTTTAGATTTATTTCATGTCTCCCAGCTGTTCGTCATGGAATTACATAAAGTATGAGGTTGATATAGTAATATATGATATATGATGATACAATGTGTTCATTTCATTTGAGTAAGTTTACATCGCTTATATACCACCCATGATACAATGTGTTCATTTCATTTGAGCAGGTTTACATCGATTATATACCACCCATAAATTATACTGCGGTAGGGCTTTTCACTCTGAAAATGAACTCGATATCGATCATTTTAGAATTAGGCCACGACATTAATTTGGTTGAGTGGAAACAAGCCTTGTAAACACATTATACTGTGTTTGCAACGAACCAAGTGCATTTGTGTAAACACAGTCACACACGGTTTGCATACTATAATCAGAAATTAATAAAAGAGGTTTCCAAAACTGGATTATGAAGATACTGATATACCGATATGGAATCATAATACATGTACTCTCAATAATGACGCGCCACATTCACATCAGATAATTGTATCTGCAATTTTGTAAATCAATTCACATTAGGGAAATGCATTATCCGTCAAGTGGTTGCATGATATAATCAGTATCTGATTTAATTATACATGCTTATAATACTGTATATTAATAGTATAGTTATTAAATCAAAAGCCTCAAACGAGCACTATTGTTTAGCGAGTCAAGTCTGTCCTTCCGGCACGTTGATAGTGCTGCGCATGGCACGAAAGAGCTGATTTCGAATGAAACTTCATATACGTTAACGGTAAATAGCGTTTTGAGGACGTGCAAGGCACAATTACAATTATTATACAATTATTATAGTAGTATTTGGCTATTATATAATCTTAAGCTAAAGGGAAATGAGATTCAGTTCTCCACTTCGTAAGGGTCTTAAAGGACGTCTTAGGTTTATGCTGCGCTTGAAATGCCCCTTGATTAGCTCGAATATTTAAGATAGCACTTAATAAAAATACTTGTATGCAAATACCGCCCTTTGTTATGATGTCTGGCGCATAAGTAAATAACGTAAATTGCCAATGTTGTGTATAACTCGAACCGGTATAAAAGGCAGTTACATAGAATGCCATATAAAATGATATATTTAGTCAAATTTAGGTGTTAGTATAAATACCTGGAGCATGTATTAGACACATATTTGACTTCAGTAGCTATTATGAAGTTATTGCCCTTTGTTTACGTTTCTTGAGTGGACGATTAATCCAGTAGCAATTGAGGGATGTTAATGAAACTAATAATTGTTGAGAGTTATCTTCAGTAGATATGGCGTTACTCTCGTTTGGTAATTGTATTCAGTAGAACATAACTATATTACTCTTATTCTAATTCAAATAAACAAAAATCAACTGGAGGTCAGTGAGAACAAATGCAGAATCAAGGGACACTAACGATCGTATTAATGCATATATCGTCATTTGTATAACTTTATTGTTCAGACAATTATTATATTAGAAGTGACACAGTTCTGGCGCAACGTGATGCCATGAGAATGGTAATCGGAAGAAATTGTAGAATACATTACCGATTACTGTGTCTCCATTATGTTTTGAATTTGTGTCTTGCATTCTTGTTTTAATCATAACTGAATTAAGGGAAAGTACATAAAGTGTTAGAATTTCGCGAGGGCAATATCATCTTACATCTTATTAAACTTGTTTTAAGCACACTTAACATTCTGAACTGTGTTGACGATAAAATTGATTTAATTAAAACTAAAAGGTCACCTTATCAATTAGTTCGTATGCAGACACCGTAATACAATCTTTCAAATATTTCTTAAATATAACAGCCACTACAAAATAATTAGTGATTTTGTTGTGAAAATGGCTGAAGGTCCTAATATACAATAAACTCTTATTTGAGGTATACTTTCGCCACGTATTATCACATGCTTATATTTTAAGTTATATTGAGTATCCATATATTTTGTTATTTATAACTAAAACATATATAACGGCGTTATATATGTCGACATATTATCAGTAAGTAATCACTATTTGGCAATATCAATGTTTAGACTCCGCGAAACTATTGAATAGCTAATGATGTTAAAAATTTTAATTCGCGACGCAAAATTTTCAAAATATTTCCTTAATATACGAACACATAAGAAAACGTGTCGGGACAATACTGCAAGGTTATCTCTATCGTCTCTATCTGTACAATAAGGACATGCAAACATTATGTATGCGTTACGAACCTATTTCCATATCAAATCAAGGCAGTGCATAATGTGGTGCGTTAACTTGATGGTTATACACGCCCTTTTAATGGGAGTATGTTTACTAAAAGGGCCCACAGGGGCAAAAGGCAGTAAAACAACATACATTAAAATATTAATACTGGCTTATAATCAATGTTAAATAATATACATATAATAATATACATACGATAGAGAAAGAGTTTATGCTTTCTGATAAAAAATCATTACTTAATTAAGGTTGTATGTTGTGCTTTCTTTCCTTTGTATTGCGCAACAAAATGTGTTTGTAATAATTTCATTGCAATTATTATGTTAATATGATAAGAAGAAGTATGCTTACACTGCGGTAAAATGCGTTGTATTATATCTTGCACCATTAATTCAAACAGTGCCCTTAATGAAAACCGACATATAGCAACTTGTGATTTCGTTAGCTGTAAGATAAGAACATCGGTCTTATCAACTGTGATGAACCAAATCATGTCAATGCCATGCCATGGCTTTAAAATGAGAACTTCGTTTCCATCATGGCTCTTACAGTGAATGGAATACGGTAATATTTTGTTTCATTTCATGTGTGTTGAATTATGGTGTATGCTCTTTAACAGTGCACACAAACACGCCTTTAAATTGTTTTTTACAAATACATATACTTCGTATGCGGATGATTCGCATTTAATTGAAAGGTCTTAACTGGCTTACATAAAAAATGGAATACAAATCGTTTTTTTTCTTATAAACAAAACCATGTTGATCCGAGAATCTGGAAACGCATCAATGTTTGCAGAAATATCAATGAATGGTTACATTCATTTTCATAAACTATTTAACACATGTCAGATTCTTAATATGCTCCAGGGACAATACTCTTGTAATCGTTGGACATTCTCCTCGTAGCGGTTACTTCCCCTGTGCGGTTTACAGTAACCACTGCCATACGTATATTGAGAATTAAAAGTAAAAATGAAAAGGGATAGCTAAAATGTAAACATTCCAATGCAATGATTTTAAGGTATCCACTGTGTTTTCTTCTCTGTCCAACGTTTAAATATACAACATGGGATCTAACTGTACGTGAAAGTTGGTCGGGCATATATTGTATTTGAGCTTTTCTCGAAACCCGACACATGTATGTGTGGGGGTTGATTGTTCGAATGCCAAATCTCATTTTAAGCACTGAGTTGTCTCCTGTTTATTGCTTTGCATTGCTAGGAAACGCATTGGACAATGGATGCTAGCGGTCGTGCTGTTTGCTGCGTCAGGTCAGGCCGATTATCCGTGCCTTTGCTCGTACCAGATCGAGGCAGAGATTCTATCACAGCCGAAACGTACGGCCAAAGTGGATGGGTATATGTACGAGTTTGACTGCAAAGCGTACTATTCCATCCCCGGACTGGACAAGGCATATGCGGCAGTGGGCAACGACAATAAGGTGAGACAAAGTACTGTATTTATTCTATGTTTTCGGACGCATACAAGTAATTATTTGTTTCTTTTTCCGAGATAGTTTAAGCAGTAGTCAATGTACTTGGGGTAGGGGATTGCATATGAAACATAAACATAAATACAATTTCATAGGAAGGGACCTTCATAACACCTGATGAGTCATTGGGCAATAAACATGGAAACAATGCCCGAAAATCATAGTTTTATTTCATTTTAATATTGGATTCTACGCCCTTCCTTATTTATGTCTGAGTAACAATTAGTGGTAAATTTAAAAAGAACAACGTTTTAGCATAGTTTAACAAATATGCTTAGTTTGCCTTGACTTTAAAGGGACTATGTTTTCGAAAACGGCGTCAAGGGGCTTTTTTTTAATCTGAAATATATATGTTAATACTGGCATTTATTAATTGTTAAAATAGGGTATACAAATAATGCGAAAAGAGTGTACGCATTCCGAGATAAAAATCAATTTATAATATGAGTTGTGTTTGTTTGCCCCTTTTCCTGTTTCAATTTTGACGTCCGAAGTATGAGCATTTTATATAGCCATAGTTTACACACGTCTCCTTACCAAGCATGGTAGCTAAGCGCAGTTGGTTAAAGCGCTGTGTACTGCCATTTCTTCGTATGGCTCATAAGTAGTGAGTTCGATGCCCGATTGGGGTTTCAATTTTTGCAGACTTGTTTGCATATTTTTTTTTATCAAATAGCCCATTGTGTATTAGAATATTTTTTTATTTAAGGCACATGTCTTGGGAAGGGGCATTTCTATCAAATAAATTAAATATAATTTATATTGAAATAGGAAGCCAATTTTTTCGTTGACAATGTTCTTTTGATATTATTTATGTCAATGTGCGTTCTATTTCAAATGTGCAAATAATTCGTGACTGAAATGCTCAAAGGCCATACCAAGTGTTTTATCGATTGTGAATAACGTGCGTTGTACTAACTATGAGCATACAACATTTTAATTGGTTTAGATTAGTAACCTCAGAAAACAATTTGTGCTACCGAATTTTTAGATCAAACGAATTCGAAAACTTATGTTGATATTCTACCTCATGCAATTTATCAAATGAGAGAGTAACAGTGTTGTATATATCAAATGATGACATGGACACAACATGTACATTGCTTATCATTCTATGTCTGTTGGGTCAGAGGCCTTTAATTACCAGCCAATACTGTTGACTTGAAAAGCACAACATTCAAAACTAAAGATGTTAGTTATTGAGTATCAATGTTAATGAATGCTTTGCGTCATCTTGATAGTCCTTTATAGCAATAGCAAAATCATAAGCAAATTAAAACACACACACGCAGAATAACAAAGTAACCGTTATGTACTTTATAAGAGTGAAAACATCCATGATTCGTTGATGTCTGCTGCTTTGATAACCCTTATTGTGTTATTACCAAAATGTGTATTTAAACATGAATGTATATTACACGTCTAAGGTATTGCTAAAAGTGACCAAAATGTATGAACACGTTTAAATGTCTTTGATACAATATGTGCTTTATAAATGATGTGTGTATGCTATTATTCCAGTATGGATACGTTAGAATCACATCAGATACCCAAATCCAAGTGTGTCAGGGAGCTATCCCTCCGGTAGATCTCGGTAACGTTATGGTTCCTTTATTCTAAATGATTATCAAACAATGTTTTATTTGTTTGCCAAATAGTTTGTGTCAATCAAATACAAACTTAAGTACTTGCACATCACTGTGTAATTACATGTATGCTTATATACATATACAATCAGTTGAACTGAATGTTCAATGTATGCATGGTTTGCTACTTACGAAATATTTCAGTGACTACAACGCCTCTGCCAACTACTGAACTTACAACGACTCAAAGTAAGTACATGTTGATACGGTTCTCGGTTAATTACAATATGTAGACAAATGCCTTGTAACTCTTTGTAAAGATTCAATATACAGTACATGATAGTATATGACCAGTTGCTTATATACATATATATGATCATTTGTACTGAATATGTGCATGATTTTCTTTTTACAAACTAATTTAGTGACTACAACGCCTCCGCCCACGACTGTTCCTACAACAACTCAAAGTAAGTAAATGTTGATACGGTTCTCGGTTAATTAAAATATGTAGATAAATGAATTGTAACTTTTGTAAAGATTCCGTATACAGTACATGATAGTATATGAACAGTTGCAACGCCTCCGCCCACCACTGTTCCTCAAAGTAATTAGACATGGGCTTGTATTCACAAACCGATTCTTAGACTTAAGTCTTAAGAATAAAGAATATTCTTAAAACTGTTCTGTTCTAAAGAGGGTGTGTGTTTTATAATTTCAATTGGTATTCAGTTTAGCTTTCTGTATTTACTATTATTTATTAATTGCATAATCAATGGTACACTTCATCTTTGCAAACGCACAAGTATTATTCTAGTGTCTAAGTCATTTTTGTGTTTTAAGTCTAAGAATGAGTTGGTGTATACGTGCCACGGTTTCTTGGTTAATATGATGATGAATGAAATGCAACAATGTGTTAAGGTTTCAGTATATCGAGCATGATATTGTGTGGATGGGCATACATACATATAGGACTGATTGTGCATGATTTGATTTCGTACAATCTTTTTGTGGGTATCACATACAGACCAACGTCTGAACTTACTTTAAGCAACTAGTGCGACTGCAATGCTAAATATAAAGCGCTGAAATTATAAATAGCACCCGATTTATCAGAACGCCGCATTCAAATGAAATAATGATAACACAATATATCGACTTTCATATTGTTTTTTTTCATTGATGAATTAGTGCTTACAGGCCATATGCATATGTTTGCGCGCCTGATATTACTATTGTAGCAACAACCATTAAAACGACACGAGGGCACTCGCAAACTAGCCACCAGACTTCACAAGCAACCACAGCCAGTCCACCAAGCACAACAACACAGACAATGCCAATCACCAGCGCTACAGCTACAACTAGTCCAACAACCATTACTACTGTAACAACCCGGCAAACAACCACAACACAACCAACAACCAGCACAACAGCAACAACCCGCCCCACAACCATGACAACAACCACAATGAGACCATCAACAAGCTCAACAACAACAACAACAACCCAACCCACAACCATGACAACAATCCCGAGTCCAACAACCAGCACAACACTTACAACCCAGCCCACAACCACCACTTCAACTACAACAACTACCACTAGGACAACGTCCACTACAACTACAACACGCTCGCCTCAGACAACAAGTAAGTTTCTGATAACGATTACGCAACTAACAAACTACTTTTTTCGTTGTGTTTGAACTTATTAAAGCTACGCAGATTACACAATATATCGGTCTCGTTTTTAACCCGGATTTATATTACACCACAACTGTTGGATATACACATACTGTTATTTACGAGCGTGATAACCATAATGCGCAAATATATGCCGTTCAATATGAACGACGTATCACATAGTATTATCGTTATTTCAGTCATGTCGAGACAGGTCTATTGCAATTCCCTGCTTCGTGCGTCCAATCCTCTATATGTGACAAACGACGGGAGCTTCTGTTATGAGTTCGTTAACATGAGCGTTCCGTGGAAGGTGGCGGGCAACGACTGTAGCAACCGTAGTGGTAATCTTCTGGAAATCGACAGTGAGGCTAAAAACAACTTTATAGTCAACTTTATTGGACACATCGGACAGGTTCCTCTGATCTGGATTGGTCTTCATGACAGGAGTCAAGAGGAAACCTGGATGTGGGACACAGGCGAGTATTGATACTTGTGAGATTTTAAGCACATATATTTTTTAACGGAAGCATCGTTTGGCGTTGTCTTAACATGGAATGCACTAAAATTCGTGTGTTTATCAATAAACTGGGAATATGCTTTTTTCAATAACGCTCTCATGTATTTGAAAACATATTGTAAAAAACTTTCAATTTGGTCATTCCCGACAAAAGAACATAACATATATGTTGCATTAATATTACGCAAGTATTTTTTACATTATGTAATTGCATTATTGAGTTCGTTAATTTGTTTCCTAATCCCCTTTTACAAAATGCCATAACTAGTTTGCCCATTGAAAAGTTAAAAACACGTATAAATCTAACACAATATATAAAATCATGTACTTGTCTGCACCTCGTGTATTAGGCATTTCACTGAATAAAACCCAATACACCAACTGGATGCTTTCGCGCTTCCACGATACCTACCACCTCCAAGAAGACTGCACCATACTCGTTTACAATCGGAACGGACAGTGGGATGACGTGGACTGTGATGGAATCAGTTACGGTGTAATAACATCGAACGCATACATATGCCAGTTCAGTAAGAATGTTTCTTTTCTTTTTTTTTTCTTTTTTTTTCAGATATTTAAATTCGTTACACATGTACTTGTTGCTTATGTGTAATTTTATATATTAGGGAAAGATTTAGGATCAAAAAAGTGCTGCTTAAAAGGAGCAAGGTGGAAAGCCGAACCAGTTTGTTAACATTATCTACTAATTTACAAAGTCCAGGATTTGTATGAGTCCAATGCTTCCAAATAAGGATATAAAGCATAGCTTAGTATTTATCATTGAATAATTTCAAACATGTATTTAATTCCAAAAGATATTCAACATTTCCGTTTTGACCAGGCCAGAGGGGCAGCAGGGGATAATCATAATGGAGCAGGTTGTAGCACCTTGCTATTTCTATCTAGGTCTTTCCCTAGTATATACTGACCATGTCATTTATTTTCTTATGTTCATTATTTTTCTTCTGACACAATATTTGTTAAATGCACAATCGAGTATCGACTATATTACATTTATTCCTAATAAATAAAACACCATATGCGGTGTATCTTCTCTGTTGTTTATTATTACAGCATCGAACGCAAATTTTACTGGTAGTAGTTCATATAAAGATCATAAAACTATCAACACACGCAAATTATGTGAAAGCAAGCCATGCATGTAATATAATTACACTCGTGTGTAGTTGCGACGAGTTAATGTATATAATAATTAGTGAGCTGAGTTTTTTTACATTTCAGAAATACCCGCAGTACAATAACAATCTGATGACCAACTATGCAGTGAAATATGTCGAAACAGTTACACATCATGGTGTCGTTCATTTAAGTCCATGCGTCAATTTGTCCCTTCCCTCAATTTATATCTGAAAATGAAATAAAATGTGAACGACACGTAATTGTAAGTAAAATAAAACACAATATAACGTGTTTGCATGCAGAATGTGAGGGACCGATTTATCATTCAATGCCTAAATTGTTGGTCACTCATGTATTTCTCTAGTGGGCCTGTGACTAAACACACATCAGCAATACGATCAAATATAGATCAAACTCAACCACTGGCTTGTGTTACCATTTAAATGGCAACAGCATGCTGATGGATCCATTGGTTGTCATTGCAAGTCAACGGAAAATGTATCATTGTATGATTTCAACGAGATTAAAAAATAAAATCTTCTTTGAATATTTAATTAGTATTTGAAACCAACGTTGCCTGCTGTTTTAAGACAATACATTATTAAAACGATACATGCATGCACGAATATAACCACTTTATATCACCGTATTCACAATTATCAAACGAGCCCACTACTATGCCAATATCCTATATTCATGTTATCAAGCGGACACAATCTACAAGTTTACTAAACATATACATGTTGTATGTATCTGATAGGGTTTTACACCATATTTGTTTTGTTTTAATCTTGATCATGACAAAATATTCCAAAATTACGTGGACCGCTGTTGCAAAATTATATACTGAATGTAAAGATAACTAATATACCGAGTTCAATTAAATTGACGCATAGAAACAAAAATGTAAAAGCTTTTATAATAAATGTAATTTACCTGTTACAACATGTGTAAGTATTAAAGCTTAAAACTGATGTAGCATTTGTACAAAGTAAAACTTACAATTTTAAATAATATTTTCACCCTTTATTTGTTTCTCCCAGAAAGTAAACATTTCGGTCCTTTATAAGTATATAAACAGTGTCTCGAACAGTAGTTGTCAATTGCTTCTTAGTTCATATTCATAAACTACTTAATAAGTCCATATTCATTAACTATTTATTACGTCCATATTCATAAACTACTTATTAAGTCCATATTCATAAACTACTTATTAAATTGCGTTCAATACAATTAAATTCAAAACACAAATGTGCGTGCTTACTGTACTGGCAAATCCATGGCGCCTTAGTATCATCGGAAGAGCATTTGGAAAGTTTCCAAGACCCTTCGACGGCCGACATCAGTATACAGCTATCAGAAGAATTAGGCTGCGGAAAGTTCCCGTTTGCAGAACAAACAAATGGGTCTCCTTCAAATATAATTGTCGTATTAAACTTAATCGAATTAAACTTGGAATATTAATGACAACGTATTGTACATTTTAGCTAGTATAACATTAATTATAAATTTATAATAATGTTTAACAATCGTTATTTACGCGTTTGAACACACTATTGCACTGTAATACAACGTGGCAAATATAATTGTATTATACAATGTTAGCTTCAAAGTTCACGCCATTATTCGTTACTTAAATAAAACGGGGACACGGATTGCCGCTGTGATTTAATGAAAAATCAATACTGAACTGGAATAGATATCCCTATCTGGAACTCACGCCGCCATAAAATATCACTATTTTGCATATATTATATAAATATTAAAATATTTCAGAATCATGTGTACCTACTCAAAAAATATTTATAGCATGGTTTAATTATAGCAATGGACCTTAATTATATTGCATGCATTTAGGTGCTTTAAACAAAACGTTCAACTTACACAGCATACAGAGTAGTATAACAATTTCCCATGACTTTACATCTTTAATATATGTGTTCAAATGCATAATCCGTCATTTAGCCCGAAACTAATTATTTGATGCTTTTTCGTACTTGTATTTTATTTTTTATAACGATTTTATTACTAACCATTAGACCATTTCCAAATTCCTAGAGCATTTGTCAGACCAATCCAATAGTCAGTAGCGGGGTCCGAATTTCGTCTAAACTCTTCCAATAATGTAAGAGTACTGTAATCGTGGATTGACACTAAATATCCACCTCTGTGTTGGCAATCTCTCTCAGCTGTACGAACAATACAATAACATTTTAAACATTGATTTTGAGCAAGTAGTATTGCGCAATTATCAACTTTCAATTTACAGAATCATTGACCTTAAAAGGTATACCGTTTGAGAAGTATAATGTAAAAATTGCATTAAGACATACAACTTTATATATAAAACAAATCTAAATTGGCAATCTTGTTGATAACAATCATGGTAACAATATTAAAGGGGCTTTGTCAACCAAATATTGGTTTCTTATTGCATTATAATTGATATTAGATTTTAGAAATGCGCTGTACTATGGCATGAACATTAAAAAGGAATCAATATTGTAATACATATCGAGATATGAGAAAACAAATAAGCAAACAAGTTTGAAAAAAAAATGAAACCCCAGGCGGATATCGAACTCTCGACAACGAGCCATACTTAGAATTGAAAGTTGACACCACTTTAACCAACTGCGC
Organism: Congeria kusceri; assembly: GCA_027627225.1. NCBI lineage: Eukaryota > Metazoa > Mollusca > Bivalvia > Myida > Dreissenidae > Congeria > Congeria kusceri. Next base: position 49,473,133 of record CM051033.1, read on the forward strand.
CATTCTGCTTTGTACAGAAACATGTGTAAACTATGGCTATACAAAATACTAACAAAATTCTGACGTCAAAATATAAACATGAAATGAGCCAAACAAACAAACATTGCCCATATTATACATTAATTTTTATCTTAAAATGCGAAAACTCGTTTTCCTATTATATATTCCTTTTTCTAACCGTTCTTATATGTCATTATTAATATCTTAATTAGAGAACCTTTTCGTTGATACTGTCCCTTCCACCAGCAAAAAATCGTTCCAATTAGTTTGCACAAAATATACCAATTATGGGCATACCCAGGAAATTGATTCGACGCTGTATCAATAACCCTAAGGGCTTTGAAACAAAGAAGTTAAAAAATGTTAAAGCTAAGCTTACAATACATAACACTCTGTATGTTCGAGACATACTTTATTTTTTGCAGCATCCACCAGATGACTTGGGCATTGTATATCTCACAATGTTACTTTAAAACTGATACGTCACATATTAGGACAATGACTAACATGAAAAACATTGTTTCAAATTTAGTTAAACAATTTATTATTATATAAAACTGACTGATATAACATTATTGACACACTAACAAAAGTTCCAAACACCCTGGTGTAATCATAATAAAGTATTTCGACCCGATTTAGAAGTAAACTTTGTTTGCACGAATTTGTTATATATATTATAATATATTTTGGATACTCAAGAAATTCGTAAATGAACGTAAATTATTAAGATTATTTCAAATATAATCTCTCGTTTGAGTAGCTATTGGACCTAGCATCTGGCATATTAATAAACGGCCCGAAATTAAAACAACCCAATATCACACACCGAATAGTCCAAGTCTATTTTTAGAAGGGCTTTCCAAAAAGGGTCGTTTAGTCCGCTGTTATTAAGATTGTTTTATTATATTAATTGATGCATCATTGACTGCATTTGATACGTATCGTATGTTGTACATTGCAAACAACTTGTGTAGCCTAAATTACATGTATCTATTCATCTGTGAATTAGCAGCTTTAAAGTCCAAATAAGTAAATGTTAATAATATTAAAAAACAACAACAACAGAATACCCACCCTGATACCAAGTGTTTGACACATTTCTGAACTCATAACAATAGTGGCCGTGTTGTCGAAATAGCGGATACATGCCATTGTCGTAAATACTTTCGGCTAAAAATTGATATGGGCACAGGTCCACTCGTCCTGTAAAGACATTGCCAAAACATTAAAAGTAAAAATATGTCAATTTGTTTTGCCGCTTTTGTTTTGTTTTAGTAGCACATATTCAATTTCACTTTTTAAGAATAATTGAATACGTACCATATTAAATTATATATTTAATAACATAAATTTTATTTAATTTAATCAAAGATTTGAAAATCATACATTTATTCGCGAATTTGTAAGAAGCATGTTGCCTTTTTGTATTTGATTATGTATTTTTAATAGTTAAACTCGTCCTATTTAACGGAACGTAGCATGCAATCTTATTTATTTTCGCCAAAGCGAGCATACTTAATTTTAGTGTGATAGTTAAAGTCTATATTCGTATTTGTATGCAAATTATAAGGGTAAAGACGAGAGAAAAAAACTTCGCGTATGTGCATCTTGAATATAGAGGAATTTAACTGGCGGATACTGGACATTGTGTCTCTTTTCAATGACTAAATTTACCTGTGTAATTTATGGAATATTCCGTGTTGGTCGTAGTTTTGCCAAGACAGTCTTCGGGAAATATCGTTTTACCAACTGTTGTTGTTGGAGTCGTAATATAGCTACTGTTCACTATCGGTATCTTAGATGTATGTGAGTCAAAGTCTGTGGTCGATGACATTGCACTTTCTGTCTGGATTATCATTGTAGTTGAAACGTCCATGTAAGTGGTTTTTGTGTAAACGGATTCAGTACTATTACGTACGTTGTCTGTAGAGGTTCCTGTCACTGTTGTTGGTGGTAAGGTTGTTGCAATGTTTGTTGTTAGAGATGCTGTTCGCGAGGCATTTGTAGTGAAGATCGCGGTAGAGTTGACGCTTGTAGAATTTATTGCAACTGTCGTTGGTGGTAAGGTACTGTTTCCTGTTGTATATGTTCGCGTGGCACGTGTAGTGATAATGACAGTAAAGTTGGCAGCATTCTCTGTTTGTGAGATCGTTGAAAGGGTGCTCGTAATACGACTTGTGTGTTTCATGCTGCTGGTACTTGGCTTAGTAGTAAATAACATTGAAGTAGAAATAACTGTTGGTGCTGGTGTCGTAGCTGCAATAACAATAATAATAATAGTAAATAACAACAACAACAACAACAACAATAATAATAATAATAATAATAATAATAATAATAATAAAAATAATAACCATGAATATTATTATTATAAACAATACAATTATTGAACATACATGTAACCATGATCATGATATATAAATATTCATGTATGTAATATGATTTCTACCAACGTTTCTAATGCTGTTTTTGTGTTCATAAAACAAACAATCTTAAGTTGTTGCTGCTGATTCATATTATATTTCACATTATTGCACATCAACAACGTGTGCACAAACCAGACTTTCTCGCTACGTTCCTTAAAGCCGCAGTCCATATAGTATAATTCTTGCATCTTAAATTGTCATTAGTTCTAATGAACTTTAATGACGTTTATTCGACTGAAAACTGTTTCTTATTAACAAAAGGCATTTTATAATGTCTATGTTCGAAAACGCTTGGTACGAACGGAATATACACGAATGTACATGCTGATATACTCCAGAGGCATCACCAGCTATCGTATTCAGATAACTTTACAATATAAAGTTACCAAAACGTTATTATTTTACCGATTTCAGTGCGGTTTTATGTATTTTAATCGTTAAGATGTCCATTAGAAACGATTTCTGCAAAGTTTTATTTTTATTAACATATTTCTGGACTGCTGCTTTAAGCTATTCATATAACATTTTTATATCGCTGTGTAACATAAACAATCATTTTTTTCGATTGGAACTGTTATGCTTATTAATGCGTCTTAAGTAAAATCGGTACGATATTTTGTTACAGTGTTTGCTTATTGTTTATACACACGTGAGGTGTATACAATCTGATCGTAATCTTATAGCAATAGCAATAAAATACTGAATGTATATTTGAAAACATACCACAACAGCTCAATAAATACGTGTTTCAGTTACTGGTAAAACGACTTTCTGATTGAGTCGTTGGACTTAAATGGTCAACGGCCTACCGACCCTAGCCAAATCCAAAACATTCCACTGTTTCATTTCATAGTGAAACTATACCACATACTTTTTTAACTAAAACCACAAGGAGCACAGACCTCCGCCAAGTAAGCCCATTTACCCTAAATTTCAATAGTAATTAATCATATTAAAATATTCCTAGATCCTATTCCGGATCACTTTCACACTTAAATAATGTTTTCATTTGCAAATTTTCAATCTTCAAAAAATGCAATGAAAAGCTATGTATAACTTTATGCGTAAAGTTGGTTTACACACACACAAACCATCGCCGAAAAAATCATAACCTTGTCCTATGTATACATACGTAGAATGTCTGATGCTGGTGGAGCCCCGGGACATACTTGTATCTGAAGGTTTCCATCGCCTTTTTCAATGTAACCAAACTGAAATGAATGCAGTTAACTTAGAGATCCAACTGCGATTGTATTATCAATTGGTGATTTATCAATGATTGCAAGACGGCTTGATACGATTGAGTTTAAAGGGCCCACACACTTTGAATGTTATGGTCAATTTTATGGATACAATTAAATTGTTATTCATTTTGAGCCACAAACTGTTCAATTATTGTACTCAATATTTTCTTTCATTTTTTATTTAAATGCTTGTCTGACAAGGACGGGTCCTGTTGTAGTTTTATGCTTCTGTGTTTGGCATTGAACATAATAACACGACAATAGAAGTACTGGGTGAAGAATTGGAAGTCGAAATAAGGAAATGCGAAAATGTCATTCAATATGTTCAAAACAGGGAATATAAAATCGAAGTGCCTTTCAAATCTTGTTCTCAGGAAGCAGGGATAGTTTAAAACAACCACTGCAGATTTTAAAACATTAAATGCAAAATATAAGTATCACAGTTCATCGGTTTAGAGTCGCTCTTAAATTTTTTTTTCTTTATCCAAAAAATTAAATATTGCAACATATTATTGATACATAGTACAACATTGCCACATTATTGTTATACTTTTAATAAATATCTGCGATTTCTGATGTGTCTCAATATATTGCATTGATCTTCAATGCAGATACACACTTCAATATAACTGTAAATTCCATGCATTTACCATATTATTGACCATCGTATTGAAAGTGTATGGGCCCCACAATGTCAAACCATTTTACATCTATTTCTCGGCTGTATTAATTCAGCGTATTTCGCGGTCAGAGAGTAGTGCGAATAAAGACCAGGCGTACATTTGTCATTTGTTAATACATTTAATGGTACATATATATATATATATATATATATATATATATATATATATATATATATATATATATATATATATATATATATATACATATATATATATATACGCGTATATACATAGAGCTATGAACCTTTAGTAATCTGTGTTTGCCCGATGATTAATGCGTTATATGTGAGTGTGTATCATTACGCAAAATAAACAGTTTATTGCATACATACCTAATTTATGTTAGTTTTAAAATAATACGATTGTTCGTTATAAATATAAATGTATAATTGTCAAATGCATGCATTTAAAACCCAAACCTTAAAGGGACTACGGCATCTAAGGGCCCCAATGTGTTAATTTCTTTAAAAAATCATCTGCAATTTATAAATGAATACCCGCATAAATATAACGGTTAAAACAGGGTATTCATAATGGGAAAAGAATTTACGCATTCTGAGATAAAAATCAATTTATAATATAGGTCTTGTTTGTTTGGCCCTTTTCCTGTTTACATTTTGACATTAGAATTGGAAGCATTTTTGCAACCATATTTTACTCACGATTCCTTACCTAGCATGATATCGCAGTTGGTTAAAGCGCTGTCTGCTGTCATTTCTTCGTATAGCTCCTAAGTCGTGAGTTAGATACCCGCTTCGGGTTTTAATTTGTTCAGACTCTTTTGCTTATTAGATTTTATCAAATATATTATTGTGTATGAAATTATTTTTGATCTATTGAATGCACGTTTTCTAGGATAGCGCATTACTATCATATAACATAATTTATAGTGCAATATGAACCCAATGTTTCGTTGACATAGTCCCTTTACAATAAGCGGTTGTTCAAGAATGCGCAAATTTTACACACAGATAAATAAAATGTTCTTATAATATTTATGAAGTTGTGCTTAATACAGAGCAATACGTGTCAATTATTTGATAATATTGGTTGGTTTTGTTCATGTTGGTATTGTTTCGTAAATAGTTATAACGAAAACATGTTCTTGTACTAAAAGTAGATCTACTCGTATAGAATTTTTATTTCAAATATTTTTCTCCTCTTTTTAAATAGGTGTACAAACAGTGACACCTCTCAGAAGAAGACAAAATATAATACATGTATTTACGAGTATACATGTGCACATATAGTTCACAAATACATTGATGATTTAAATTAAACCACCGTTATATAACAGATTGCTTGAGTAATACGAATTTCAAATGTAATGCTGCGGATAATATTTATTTAATGAAAATATCTTATTGAAAAGTGCACGCACATTTTCGGAAACCAGAAAAATGTACGCAAATTTTTGAAAACATAAAAAACGTTCAGTTGTCAGTGAGTCGTAAAATCATTCACTGTGTCTAGCGTACAACTATCGATCAAAACAGGAATACACTAAAATTAAACTAGTTTCATCAAAACATTACCTGGTGGTCAAAAGCAACTCCGAAATGTCCATCGGCGTCTCTTCCTATGAGAGGCTTGCAGTCAAACTCGTAGAGATACCCTACGACACCAGAGTGTTGTGCATTGCTATATACCTCTTTTTCTATCCCATAATAGCACAAACAATCGTAGTCGCTAAACACGAGTTGAAGTTGCAGCGACAAGATAATAATGTATGTAGCTAAATTAGAGATCGACATTAGTTAATTAAACGTTACCACTTTAATAATGTATTCAATAAGCGTTAACTTAAACTATTTCATGAGCAATACACGTTTTAAATTAACACTAAGCATGGTCATGTGTATGGGAACAAATAATGTCATCCGGTCATATTTATAAACCCTAACCCTATACAGTGAGAAGTTAATGTGTTGAAATAATTATACATGGTCATGGATAACCCTATCAATTTATGTCACAAGTTATCGTTCTATCGCTTTGTAATCAATATGATATTATCATCAGGGTCGTTCGACTGGACCTTAATGATACCACTGAACATTACTGCAGTTACCAGTTTACTTCAGTACACCTATACATATGTCGATAAGGGTATATAGTTTTTATATGGCTAATATACCACATTCATGCGTGTGTTACCATATATAGTCACACAATTGATGGTCAAGGTCCGTATGTGGATTTTTCCCGTAATATGCTATTTCGGCCGCCACCAACTCGGCCATTATGAATAATTTGCCCGTGAAGGCGCGCACATTCAACTCTATACGTCATCAGCTATAAGTGGCTTTGAAGATGGCTTCGGAGAGACTGGTCGGGCCGCTTTCAAATCGTTTGTTATCCTATCTTCATAGACAAATAACACCCCGTGGGATAAACTAAGCAGTATTTCCACACTGTAGAATGCAGCAAACAAGTGCAGTATAATGAGGTCATTTTGTTTATTTTCGGGATGTCATTGTAAGTTGATCGTGTTTTTTAGTGATTGTCTTTCGTTTAATTTCAAGACTCGTGATTCAGGTTTTCTAAGCCTCGCTAAATAATTTTATCGCCATTTAACACCAATTGAGTATTAGTTATGTACACATCCAAATGAAATCGCAATTATACCTAGAACTCGATGTCTGGATGCATCCAGGTACATCTGTCAACCTTTATTATTTTTCCCTAGTAAAGCTGATATAGTCCAAACGGCACGATTCAAAACGAATTAAACAAACGTGTTACTTATACTAAAACGAACGTATTAAGGACGTTAATGATTAGTTGTGCCATTAAACGATTATCACCCTCAAGCTTATAGTGACCTGAGGACGTGGTCCCGACGGCCATTATCGACATCCTCGGGTCATTATTGTATCGCATAATCACAAGAATCAACTAATTATTAACTGTTAATCATGCATCATTGATATTTTCAATAACACAGATCAAACTAAATGAATGTGCGTTATTATTGTTTGCCTTTATAAATGCATGCCAAAATCTAAATTGCAGTGTCCTTTTCTTGATTACATACCAAATTGTATAGTGAAAAAAAACTGTAAGTTTCAATCACGGTCAAGTATGTTAACTCATATATAATTTGTATACTTTTATCAGAGGTACAGTCTACAAACTGGAACAGTGACCCCAGGTTCATAACATTAGGGTATTCAAGTGTATGGTAAGCAAATAAAATTGTATACACGTACATACCAAACAAAAACATGGCAATCACGTACATAAACCAACATGACAAAGGTTATTTACGTACATAAAACAACACGACACAAGTAATCACGCACATAAACCAACATCACACATTGGAATCGCGTACATAAACCATTACACCGGGTAATCACGTTAAAAAAAAACAACATGATACAAATAAATCACATACATAAACCAACATCACACATGGTAATCGCGTACATAAACCAACATTACACTGGGTAATCGCGTATATAAAACGACTATTAACAGGGTAATCACGTACATTAACTAATATTACATCGGGTTATCGCGTACTTAAAACAACATTTAACAGGTTAATCGCGTATATATAACATGTAAAAGTGTAATCGCGCTCATAAAGCGACATTACACAGGGAAAGCATGAGCATAAAACAACATTACACACAGTATTCACGTAAATAAATAAAACTTAATTTACACGCAGAGGATACTAAAATACGGCTTATGTAAAATTACATGTGCATCTACTAGCATAACACTGGGATTTCCCTTTCATCCGACAATGTAATGCAGATTATTAATATATCCTACAACGTAAAACAGATCATAACGTAATTACCACTACTCTAGATAAACATAGAGACGTGACCATGTTTCTAGATTAATGTTTTTTCCACCGAAAATAGGTAAAGCATACACACGGGAGGAAACCCGGCGAATGCAATAATACCCTTATTAAATGAACTGTGCTGATCATTGATCTATACAGACCGACAGCGACCTCTCGGACACCAAAAGTAAACACAGTCCATTTGATAGGGGTATCACTCTAAATGCATTTTGTAGTTTCAGTTTAAATTGCATTAATTTCAAATATAGTATTCATGTTGATGAACAGACAACTATAAGCAAAAGAAGAATGGTCCAGTGGTGTGCGCGGAATATTTTGGTGACGGCGAACCGGGTTCGATTCTGGTGTGATTTTTTTTTAAAGTTTATTTTTAATTGAAATTAATGAAGTGATATCTGTTGCTTTTTTATTTTTTGTCATCTGTACGTTTTTGTGCATTTTCAATAGCATGACAATCATAACAAAGACAAAATAGAAAACAATCACGCCTTTTACTTGTTGTGTCGGTCTCAGAGTCAGCAGCATCCTGTTTACTGGATCTGTCCGTATAAGAGTCATCAAAAGTCATCAACAACATTATATTCTATATACTACTTTTATAACCTGGAAAAAAAACGTTTCAACAGCAGGACTCGAACTCATGATCATTGGTTCAAAAATACCGCACCACGCTTTTACCACCTGAGCCATTTAATCATATCGATGGTAGTGGATATATACCAATACAGACGTTCACGGTACCAGTGCAGTGAGTTACCATTTCATTGCTGTTACCTCGCTTTATGATGTACCTATTTTTGGGACAAACCATTAATCTAGTACATGGTCACGTCTCAATGCGCACTGTCTATCTATACCCGGATCGACTAGTCCATGTTTATAACGGTTGTCACTTGCATTTTTAACCGACTGTGTTTTGTACGCACGAACACACACAAAAACAAGCCACACAATAGAAACTATAATACTTATTTCGAACAACGCAAATTATTGCTTGTTAATCGTAAGTGAAAATACCAAATGCATTGCTTCAAGGATGAAACAGCATTTTACGTACTTGAATATGCACGAAACAATGGTTTTCAGGTAAATTCACCGTTACACAGGAATTTCAAAAACATCAGGCACACTTAACAAAAAAGACACTCAAAATAAATGTAGTTGTCGCCCTTCTTATCAGTTTAATGATTGTAACATCATGCTTTGGAAAGAATCACAACTAATATGCAGTGTTAACTTATCGGCTGTAACGTGTGAAGATTTTGCATGACAGCGTGTGTTAACATTAGCACCAGATATAGTTCGTGCTGTAATAGCATAGTGTTATATATCATTAAATAAAAAGTTACTGACAAAATGAAAATCACTGCAACCTGTTTTAAAAAAAAGAGGATACAAAACTGTGATTTACAAGCGGCATTAATAAAAAACTTTCCCCTCATATGTTTTTTACCTATTTAAAAAAACGCATGTAATGTTCTGAAGTGATGCGCACAACTTTTGATATAAGTGAAGAGAAAGATAGTGAATATTATAAAATAGTGTAACACATATTGCTACATAGTATATAGTATACATATTGATAATACCCAACATAATACCAACGTGTATTTTATTAAATTGCATAACGAATAGAATTGCCTCATGGTTGTCTAAACAAATTTAATTAAATAGTGGGTGCTATGAGGTGTATTTAAATGACAGATACAGCGAACTGTTTCGGAAACGCCTATAACAGATACAGGAAAGTGATTCGGAAAACTTGACAGAAAAGACGCCTATAACAGATACAGCGGACTGGTTCGGAAAACTTGACAGAAAAGACGCCTATAACAGATACTGCGGACTAGTTCGGAAAACTTGACAGAAAAGACGTATATAACTGATACAGCGAACTGATTCGGTAACCTTGACAGAAAAGACGTCTATAACAGATACAACGAACTGATTCGGAACACTTGACAGTCGACGTCTATAACAAATACAGCGAACTGATTCGGACAACTTGACAGTAACGACGTGTATAACAGATACAGCGAACTGATTAAACAAATTGACAGAAAAGACGTCTATAACATATACAGCGAACTGATTCGGAACATTATCAGAAAAGACGCCTATAACAGATACAGGGAAGTGATTCAGTAAAATTGGCAGAAAAGACGTCTATAACAGATACGGCGAAATGATGCGGTAAACTTAACAGAAACGACGTCTATAACAGATACAGCGAACTGATTCGGACAACTTGACATAAAAATATGTCTATAACAGATACAGCGAACTGATTCGGAAAACCTGACAGAAAAGACGTTTATAACAGATACAGCGAACTGATTCGGAAAGCTTGACAGAAACGACGTCTGTAAATAAGACAAGCAGGTCAGACAATTCGGTTTTTCTGATTTGTGTCTTGTACTTATCCAATTAACGACAATCAAACTATGAGCTTGTCATTCGAATTCGTCCTCGTATACATTTTAATTTCAATAGAAGTACATAAGACATTCATTAAGCCACATCATGTTTCCTTTTGTACATACGCAAACACGCTTTATAATAATTGCATATTCAACTTTTTTGAACCGGACGAAATTTCGTTATGAACATAGCAGTTCAGAAGAACAATAACATTCGCAATTAATTAAATATATAATAGCATATATGTCATATGTAATATATGTCAATGTTTCATTAAAACTAATAATTTCACCATCGTTACAGGAATGGTAAAACGTTTTATACTAATGTAAACCCACATTCAACACTTGTGATCCTTTAAATAATATTGATAGATACCAACACAGCTTTTTCCAATAATGTATTCTTTTCCTGTTATATGCGCTGTACATTTTATCAATATCGGAAATGACATTTTGTCACTTACTTTATATGTTGTCATCTTTGAATATTTTTATTTTGTATGCATTGATTGTGTAATAACATTCGTACCCTTGCAGTGGTGTGTGTAGGACTTGAAGGAATAATGATAAATCTAATAACGTACCGTGAATAACAAAATTCAATGATTATAGAATGTTGGCCCAGTAGTTATGCATCGGGGTCGTTTTGCATGATTGCATTTTGCTCGGCGTCGCGTACGCTTTGGATGGGTGCCTATGATTCTGACGAGTCCTCCGCATATTCGAATTATAAAAACGGTGGCATACCGTTTTAGAAAGATGTGTCTGTTTAGGCATTGTTAGACCGTATACAGCTCACGCTGTATACAGCTTAGTGCGAGCTGTTTACGTAAGTTGATAACGTATACAGCTTACGGTGAGCCATATTCGTTGATTGACAACGTATAAAGCTTACGTTAGCTGTATACGTTGGATATATACATACACTTTTGAAATTGATATTTCGTCTTAACGTATATAGCTCACATGGTGAGTGACTAGTATAAAACATAATTGTTGATACACGTATACTAGATCGTCATCACCACCATCATAATCTTCGTCGTATAAGTAGAAGTTAATCTAATAGCAGTAACAGTAGCAGCAGCAGTAGTAGTAACAGCAAAAGCAGAAGCAGAAGCAGCAGCAGCGGCAGTAGCAGAAGCAGCAGCAGCAGCAGCACTAGTAGTAGTAGTAGTAGTAGTAGTAGTGATAGTAATAGTAGTAGTAGATGTTGTTGTTGTTGTAATAGTAGTAGTAGTAGTTGTTGTAGTAGTAGTAGTAGTAGTAGTAGTAGTAGTAGTAATACTAGTAGTAGTAGTAGTAGAAGTAGTAGAAGTAGTAGTAGTAGTAGCAGTAGTAGTAGTAGAAGAAGTAGTACTAGTAGTAGTAGTAGTAGTAGTAGTAGTAGTAGTAGTAGTGGTAGTAGTAGTAGTAGTAGTAGTAGTAGTAGTAGTAGTAGTAGTAGTAGTAGTAGTAGTAGAATTAGTAGAAGAAGTAGTAGTAGTAGTAGTAGTAGAAGTAGTAGTAGTAGTAATTGTAGTAGTAGTAGTAGTAGTAGTAGTAGTAGTAGTAGTAGTAGAAGTAGTAGTAGTAGTAGTAGTACATAAACAAAACATTAATTCAATTAAAGTAAAAACAGAAATCATGATCAAACTCTAGTAGGAAAAGCATCAGTAGTAGCAGCTGCAGTATCCTCCTCCTCAACTTCAAATTTAACTTCATCAAATTATCAGCGGTCTCAAAAAAGGTGGTAAATACAAACAAGAGTCCGCGGCGACTATATTGCTCAACAAACAACACCTATATTAAGAACCAGTAGTGTTTATGAGTCCCGCCAATTTCCGCCATGTTCACAATTTTTAAAGGGCCACCCAAAACGCATCTGAGCGAAACGACATTTAAATAAGTATAATAGTTTCAGAAAACTAGATTTTTAAAGTTTCTCTGATACCTATGTTTTTCACAATTTATATGGAGGGCGACCCAAAGAACATTTGTGTCACATGCTTGTTCAAATTAGACCTGAAGTTTCTATGCAAATTTGGAAAGTTTCCCACATTGACATAAAACGAAAATAAGCCCCGTTCCTGTGGCAGCCATGTTTTGTCGCTGATTGCAATACATTTTAATAATTTAGAGGGTTGCCTAAGAAGAACATTTGTGCCATTTGTTGTGTTTTTGATCAGTCGCGGGATATCCGAGAAAAGGATTTATGAAGGTTTTCCTGTCGTTTGCCGTGGTAATCAGAGTGTTAAATGATATGACAAATTTGGTAGAGGACCACCCAAAGATTATATAGGTGAAATGTCTTTCAATTTGGGTCAGTAGTTTAGAGAATATGTCGTTTGAAATAATTTTAGTCGGACAGAAGGACGTACGGCTAACGCCGGACAAATCGGATTCTAATAACTCTCTCTCACCCACGGCAGAATAATGACCTCTGTAACGTTTCTAATAAATGTTAATGTGATTGAAGGACAACGAACAGTCGAAAGGGCGGACGGACGGACGGATGGAAAGACAGACAGACACACTACGTATACAACTTCTAACACAGCAACAGCAGCAACAGCAGCAACACGACTTCAACCATGCATTCGCAAGACTGTGGCCAGTACGATGCTGATGATTTTGCTGACGAAGATGGTGATAATGATGATGACCATAGTCATCTTTTAGACATGAACTTTATACGGCGATATGCAGCATCTTGACGTATAAAGCTTATGGTGGGCTGTATTCGGTGTAAGCTGTATAAGGTTTTATAGTCAACGTATACAGCTCACGCGTAAGCTGTATACGGCGTGAACTGTATATGGTCTAACAAGGCATCTATACGGCACCTGAACTGTTACCGTTTTCGTGTATAAATTGTGTATAGGAATACATTGCTGTGTGGATTCTGAATTTACTAATTCATTTATCATTTATCATGTAATTGCAAATTTATGTATGCTTTATAGTTTACATATTTTAAATACAGAAAGCCACTGGCAAGAACATTAGTGTTATAATTAAATTATAACTAAATTATAACTAATTTTAAACAAATACGTTAATCTGAAGACACTTATCTAATTGCTTATTTATTTATGCCATTGTTCACATTTTCTGGCGTAATGCAACCATATACATCAATAAACTTGCAATTGATATTGTAGTATTTAGAGTCCCAATTCGACCTGAACGGCGTTTGCTATGCAATGATTTTGTGAGGCGTCTGGACGTTTCGAATCATTGTAATTAATGTAACTGATAACCTTCATAACAACAGAAAGCATTCAGGCAAATTCAATATATCGTATAATTACAGATACCATAGTTGTGCTTCCTTGTCCAATTATAAATGATGTATAGTCTCTACGCAGACTAGACATTATTTGTACGCTTTTATGTATACTTTGTTATGTTTTATCTCGTTAACCTGACGCCATTTACTTATATTATTGTTATGCTCATCAGTGAGTACAGGGTTCGATACATCATTTTATTATACTATTTAGATAAATCTCGCTTCATTCATAAACTATAAGTTACTTTCATAATTGGTATTTCGTTTTGTGGATATGATCTTAAAGCTATCGTTAATTATGTGTGCATATTACAACAAATTGAAGTAGCAAACGAATGCAGTGTCAAGAGTGCGAGCTTGAGCATAAACATGTGTCACATCATTAAACAGTCATTCACATGTGGATAACGAACATTTCAGGAGAGCATTTTTGGAAGCATTTTAAGGAGTGATGCGGCAGTTTTGTTTATACCGAGGATATGTTCAACCTATCACCGCTTAATTAAAGTTAGAATGTATATTTTGGGAAAAGCTGCTATGTTAAAGTGCATGTGTTTGGTGATTATAATAATTATATGCAAATATGTCATTTGTTTAAAAAGTCTCGTGTACGGTTACGATATATTAAAAGTGCAGACAGAGCTATCAACACTTAAGCTAATTTAGCTGTAAACTCTGAATATCATGTACAATTAAATACTACAAAGTTTCCCACAACAAGCAGTTTCAACCTGATCAAGTGTTCCAGTGAGAAATAACCTATTTATCCCATCTTCACGCCTGCATTGACGAAAGAACACCCCGTGGGATAAATTTAGCTGTATTCCACCGTGTTGAATACAGCAAACACGCGCATTATAATAAAGTCATTTTGTTTATTTTCGTGACGTCATTTGATGTGTTTTTTGTTAATTTGTGATTTATTTCGTTTAATTTGAAAATAAAGACGGAAAATGATGGGATAAATAGAATACCAGGTAAGTGTTGAATACAAATACGTGTATTTGCTCGGCACGAAAACCTATACCACTCGCTAAGGCTCGTGGCTGAGCTTTTCTAAGCCTCGCTAAATAAACGTATCTGTATTCATCACTAACCTGGTATTCTCTTTGTTTTCGTTCAGAACTGTTGATCACGCTCACAAGTCAGTTTTTCTGAACAAAAGTATTATACTCGTACTGAGCAATCGATAACCAACCACGTGATAATCGAATTAATACAATCGGAAATACATTATTTTTTTCAATATAGCATTTGCATGTTTGTACTTTTGTTAACTATAAAGCTCTTTATTTAAGTTACTACGGTCATGTACTGTTGTGGAATCGTTTCGTATATAAGTTTATATTTAAGATATATATTAGTATGCTTCATGTATAATAACGATTACATTGCATATGGTTTCAATAGTAAATTGCATAGGAAAAAAATTCGATAATGCTTTAATGCATACAATTACATGTCAGTATGGGTTAAATGTAAATATGTTGTTGTTGAACTTCTAAACCGGCATTTAAATACAATAATTGTGTGTTTATATTCTTCAAAAACTCTGAGTAAATTGTAGGGCCTGAAACAAGAAATTGCTTGATTCTTACCGTATTCAACAATCACGGCAACTCAATATATTTGTTGTAGCTAAGTACAAAAAGTTCGTTTAAATATTTAGGCACAACTCTGTTGACATGATCTTCATACAGTAAGTATTGATATTCCGTTCAGCAGATTGTTTTGTTGTTTGTAATTAGTGAGAAGTTCCATGATATTCAGTCTGTAAAAGCATGGATAATGAATATGTTTCTGGGATTTTTTTTTTCAGAAAAATAATGAAACATTATTAAAACAAAATATGTTTTCTATCTACCCTTTTTATGCAACAGAGGGTAAACAAACGGTATTGTCATTACAACCTAATATATATATATATATATATATATATATAGAGAGAGAGAGAGAGAGAGAGAGAGGGAGAGAGAGAGAGAGAGGGAGGGAGGGGGAGAGAGAGAGGGAGAGGGAGAGGGAGAGGGATATATATACATCTATAGTTGTGCATATCACAACTATACAGCTGTTTAGGAATATTTACCTCCAACTGCACCAGTATTAAAGACAAACGTTTACACAAACAGGTCCTTAATTGTATACAGGTAGGGAAAGATCTACAGCGAAATAGCAGGTTGCTGCACACTGTTTCTTTTTGGTTCCCCCCTCCTGCCCATTTGGGCTGGTCAACATAGAAATGTTGACTGATAGTATCGTTTGAAATTCAATATTCTTTTGCAAATATTGAATGAGACATGAATACACTATGCTTTAAAACCTTAATAAGAAGCATGAAAACCCTGAATTTAGCAAATTATTATAAAATGTCATCAAACCGGTCCGGCTTTCTAACCTGCTCCTATTGAGCAGCACCCTGTATCTTTTTTGATCCTATATCTTTCTCTATACAGGTGTATATTGCTCAAACATACCGAATGACGGTCGATGGCGCATGGAAAAGTTCAAGGCAAACAGCTTTTAATTAAATGAGGCGTGTCGTGCGAAAACTGGGCTTAATGTATATGCATAAAGTGTGCTCAGTTCGCACAGGCTCATCCAGGACGGCACTTTCCGCTTTAATGGCATTTTCTGTTTCAAGGATGTCTCTTTTAAATATAAATCTACTGAAGGCGGAAAGTGCCGTCCCGGATTAGCCTGGGACGAAACTTTACGCACATGCATTAAGCCCGGTTTTCCCATGACATGCCTCAAATATATTTCACAACGTGTTTCCAGTATAACGGGTGCTGTGCTAGTTTGATTAGCTTAAAACAAGAAATAATGCATTGTCATTAAATGTATATTCCATATTAAGCAAATACATGTTTGAGAATTACATATTCTACTTCAGTAAGGCAATTTGGTCATTATTAATTCACATGATTGTTCTGTTTAGTTACAGTTATTTATATTTGCTATTCACATGTAATTTAAAATGTAACGCATGTTCCGGTCACATGTAATTAGAAAATACCCCATACCATATAGGCTCTAATTATTATATATGTGATGTTGAGAAGGATAAGACGACTATAAGGAGGATATATGTCAAATCACTTGGCGCCGTGTCAAATCACTTGGTGCCATATCAAATCACTTGGCGCCGTGTCAAATCACTTGGCGCCGTGCAAATTGATTATACACAGTAACACCAATGAAGTCATTAATTTAATGGATGCAAATATGATGTTTTCTGTAGATGAATCTCGCTCGGAAAATTCTTAAGTTAATCTACATAAAAGTACATACGTAAGTTTAATGTTTGCATAGTAACGTATGTTATCTTTCATTTTCAATTTCGATAGTGGTATGTAATCTTCTAAACGAGGCCTCTTCACCTGATCTGTATGGCACATATCACCTATTTTGTGGAACATGATATATTAAAGCACAAGCGTTCAATAGTGTTTAATGTTGTTTGTCAATATCGTGTTAGTTAAAAAGCAACAAGGAAATCAAAAACTGGCGACCATTACGTATGTTTAATTTGAAATTATTGCAATCAAAGTTTTGTATACATGTCACTTCTTCAGTGGAGTATTACCCACACCGATAATATCGTTTCTTTAAATGGTTCTTAATGTTACAATTATTGTACCGTATGGATAAATATTGTAGCGACAGTATTTGCACGTTTTAAGAAACAGCGACACATCGATTTATCATTTACATGTATGTGGCAGTTTAAGTGGTAATTATAACGCTACTACATGTATGTCAGATATCAACTGTATTATACAAACAATTAAGACAAAACTTGACAAATTGTATTATGCACATAAAACAAACTAATTTATAATATGTGTAACAACACGTTGATTAATTTGAAAAACTCAAAAATCTGAAGATGCGAAATCGATTTTGTTGCATGTGGGGGTGAATGAAAGGATGAACGGGAATAATGAGGACGTTGCGATGATTTGACATGTTGTTTTTTCCATACTGGATATGATTTATTGATGTAACAATGATTGTATAATAAGGCGCATAAACAATAGCGAAACTAAACTGTTAGATATGACTGTACTACAGTGCACGCAATTAAATATATGTAATATATGAATGATACATACATATTATTATATTACTAATAATGTGAATAATTTCAAACTCGGTCATGGCCACTGCTTATAGTAGCTATCTGTAGTAAAATGATTAATGATAAAGCAATAACATGCTATTATAGTACTTTAGCATACATCGCACGTTTATTGTTTTCTATTTAGTCTTACAACATCAATACGCGTCATGTGCGAAACGTCATAAACTTTCATATATAAACTTAATAATGGAAATGTATAAACACAAGGCTTTAAAACATATATAAAACCGCATAAGCAATATGCGCAAGCGTATGTCAATTCTGTCTTAATGGAAAGTTACATGCGCTAGTTTTAATGTTAAACTTAATTTTTTATCAAGATTAAAGATGTTAAGTAAAATGATGTTGAATATATGAATATATATACTGCATATATGCAAAAACACATTTGCAAAATGTTGTTGGATTTTTGTTATACCAAAATAAGTGTTTGATGTTTCTGTGTTTTATACGTATGAACTTTGCTGAATTAACCAGTAGATATAAAATAGATCGCTCCGAATCTCTGTTTATCCAAGGTTGTTTGTCCAAGGATTTGAAGTAAATCGATTGGATTCAACCATGTGCTATTATTTACAACTAACAAGTATATATTGGTCAATTAAGAACTAATTTTCAGTTTATCAATGTTTATCGGCCAACACTGCTCTGATGCGTAGGAATTAAACCACGAGGGCGTTAGCCCGAGTTGTTAAATAGCCACGCATTCTTAATTGATCAATATATACTTGTCAGTTGTAAATAATAGCACATAGTTGCATCCAATTTTTGGATTCTAACATGAGTTGACACATATTTTTGAAATTGTAATTGGAATTACTTTTTACAATGCTCCGCTCAAAATCGTTATTATGTTTTTGAGCTTTTTATCAGTACTTGAACAGCAATAATTTTGTTCTTTGTCTGTAGAAAAATAAACCAGTATCACGTTAGAATTATTAATAAACATGTGTATTGGCGTGGTATTGCCTGCATGTCTTTACATATATAGCAATTGCTGACTTACTAATTAATAAACACTCGAAATATTTGTAAGTACTTTAAAGAAAATAATCATATTTTTTCACAAATCGAGAAAAGTCTAATATTTGGAGGATAAATGTAAAAGGAATAGGGGTAGTAATACATGGCGGTACACATATCAGTGTCCTGGTAGTAGTAGTTGTAGGAGTTGAAGTAGTAGGTGAAGTAGTTGTAGAGGTTATCTTGATATTCATTGAATGGGTAGCCATTAAATCAGAAGTCCCTAGTTGGCGGTATTGCATCTCCCAGCTCGGTCACCCATTGAGTACCATTTGTCCCCCCTTGTGCAAAGCCGCTTATCCAATGATCTTTGTAGACGGGAACTGGTCCTGAAATGAACGAATACATTAAAGCATATCACAATTAGCAACATAATTAAATAGTACATACCACATTACCTTTGCAAGAGCAAATGCTTTCACCTGTCGCATGTGTTCAGTTTTTGCATGTTCGTATGCTACCATTCGCGGTAAGCAACGTTTCATTTTGTACGTTTATATTTTCAAATCATCATCTTAAAACGTCATTTTTCAAGACAACATTCTTTCATAAGACTTATTTAATAATGTTATGTTTGCAGTTAGTTGTCCTGTACAATTTTGTAGCCAACTATTATTTATTTAAACGTACACAATTTAAACATAATCGGTGAAATATTGTGTATGTTGTATTGCTTTGGTCTATCTAAATCAAAACGTCTTTCAATTTAACAATGCGAAACATCAAAGCGTACCCCAAGACCGAAGGATGTGCTGAAACAGTTGCATCTTTGCAACACTTGTGATGCGAGCCAGAGTAGCTCCTTCCGCAGCGCAGTTCGCTTGGGACTCAGCACAGGTTAGAATCAACTGAACCACCCTAAAAAGTATTTAATCTGTTAAATACGTTACAGTTCAACATTAACATATCAACATATTAAAAGATCCCATCACGTACTAGTAGTATTGCTTTAGTAATACACAGTACTACTACTTGCTACTACTACAACTACTATTACTATTATAACAACAACAACAACAACAACTACTACTACTACTACTACTACTACTACTACTACTACTACTACTACTACTACTACTACTACTACTACTACTATTACTACTACTACTACTACTACTACTACTACTACTACTACTACAACTACTACTACGACTACTACTAATACTACTGTTACTACTACTAATACTACTACTACTACTACGTCTACTACTACTACTACTATTACTACTTCTACTACCACTAATACTACTACTACTACGTCTACTACTACTACTACTACTTCTACTACTACTGCTTCTACCACTACTACTTCTACTACTACTACTACTACTACTACTACTACTACTACTACTACTACTACTACTACTACTACTACTACTACTACTACTACTACTACTACTACTACTATAATGGTTATTATTATTATTATTATTATTATAATTCACCCACCTGAACGATGTAATAGAGCCGTCAGACAGTAAATACGTGTTGTATATTACTGGGTCCGCAGGAGTTGATGGCAGCGTAAAGTTTGTAGCTGATAAGTGGGAAAACCACGGTTATATAAATATGAAAATATAAAAACATGAATATATGAAACACAAGCTGTATCAGCAGGAGCAGGTAAGTGACCAATGGCCTATTACAAAACCTAGGGTTTTAAACCGGCTAAATGGCGCTTCAAATAATAGATAGGTATACAAACATTCAAGTTATATCGTTAGTGTTAATACCACGACCTAACGCCCATTGAATCCCATATAAGCATGTATGCCTTGATTAAAAAGGTCTCGTTAAATAATAATTGTTTCTAATAAAAAAATAGAAAACTCGAAAACAAACACACACCACACCTTTAAGTACTTCTAATGTCACGGCCTTGGCACGGTCAACACTAGGTTTGAACCGGTTAAATAGCGCGTCAAAGAACAGATATACCGAAGCCTGCTATCCATCAGGGTTACTCCCCGCCTGGAGCCGGTTGCCCAAAAAACACTTACTAAACAGATCACCCCCCCTGTTTCACCTATTCAGGGGGACTCAATAAATCAGGGGCACCACTCTGTGGGTCCTAGAGGGTCTTCCCCGCTCCGGGATTGTAGTGGCTCGACATGTTCGGGCTCTACAATCTCGGATAATTCTCTATTTAATGTAACCGGGAGAGACTCTCTGGTGTCTGTGCACTCTAGCATACTAGAGAACCTTACAATCTCAGACATCTGTGAAAAAGAGGAGGAGCCCTTAGTTAGTGTGCCCCCTAACCGTCCCAGAATGGTCGACACCCAGACCTCCCCTATGAGTACTCCTGATTTTAACGATACTAGGCGCAACTCGCTTTCAGGAGCCTCATTTATTAAAATAAAAGATCCGCCAGCAACAGGTCATCGTTATCGCAACATTTATCTCAGCGAGCTGACGGATCTCATCGCTGAGATCATCAAGGACCATGATCGGCCAACTGGGTGTCGGGTTACTCCCTACATTATCAATAAAATAGACTCCCGCTTTAAAAGGGGCAGGGAGTCTATTCCCAAAGTAACCCCTAAAACAGGCACGCCTGATATGGAAAGCCATTCTGGGTCAAGGGCTCCTCCGTCTCCTCCAGATCCTGGGATCAGCCCCCCGGACAACAACAATCCAACTAACAAACACGAAGGCAACATTAACCCAACCAACAAACCACCTTCTTTATTTAAAACCCGGCCATCCCGGCCGGCTCGCACCCCCTCTAAACTAAAAACTACTCTTTCCATAAATAAACTTCTCTTGAGATCACCGCACGCCAAAGTGCATAATATCAAGCGCAGGCTGATCGCTAATCAGTAATGGACAGCGATCTTAATATCGTTTCCTTTAATGTTGGAGGTTTATCCTCCAACAAATTCACAGAAATTAAACATTTTCTAGACGAAAATCCAAATATTAATGTACTGGCCATACAAGAAACAAAATTTTCTCGCAAAGAATTTAAAACAATTCCCGGCTTCAACATAGAGTTCAAGAACCATACAAGCTTGATAAATAATGTAGCTGGCGGTCTTGCCATCTACATTAAAAACAACATAAATTATGAATTACTGGGAGTGAATAACCAACTAAAGACTGATGGTAGCACTGCTATCGAGGCACTAGCAGTAAAATTGATTATAAATAAGAACCGGCCCCTTATTTTGGTCAATCTATACTCAAGAGGATGTGATCTTGAGACTCTTAATGGCCTATTAACAGATCTAAGGACCATTAAAGGACCCTATGATGTAATATTCACAGGTGACTTTAATGCACATCACCCCGCTTGGGGCTCCAATAACTCAGACGCAGCAGGTCGCGGGGTCATAGAATGGTTGGATGAGCATGACTTTGTCTTGCTCAATAACGGTTCGCCAACCAGACTCAGCCCCACCGGGTCAACAACATGTATCGACCTGACTGCAGCTAGTGCCGGGATAGCAAGCGCTTCTGCTTGGGAAACCGTTACAGACAATTTTGGATCTGATCATTTCCCACAAATGGTTACACTGTACAACTATCTTGTACAGGGAACTGATACCCCTAGCCCAGGGGGACCCAAATTTGTCCTAAATAAAGCAAACTGGGATCAGTTCCGGGACCTCTGTTCAGATCTATCCCTAGCAGATGTTCACTCTCAGGACCCCAGTGTCTTCTGCTCTAATTTAACCAATAAGATCCTGTCCATTGCTGAGTGCAGCATCCCCGTCTCCTCCGGTAAGGGAAAAGCCAGTAAGAATGTGCCCTGGTGGAATGAGGCATGTTCTAAAGCGGTACAGGAAAGAAAAGCAGCTCTAAAAATACTTAAAAAGAACCCCGCCGAGCACAATCTCAAAAACTATAGATCCCTCGAAAATTCTGCAAAGCGGGTAATTTTGGAAGCAAAAACTCAAAATTGGAAAGAATTCTGTGAATCAGCAGTTGTTAATAAAAGTAATACTAGGGATTTTTGGCAAAAGATTCACAGAATTAAAGGAAACCGCATCAACCCTGTACCGCTACTAAAATATAAAGGCGAAATTGCCACAACCCCAAGGGAAAAGGCTCAATTTTTGGTCAAACACTTTAAATCAGTCTCCAGTGACTCAAATCTCCCACAAGAAACTTTGGATTATCAAAAACGATTTGAGCTGGAGAATAAAAACATTTTAAACGAGCCTGGGGATAATAACACGCCTCTAAATTTACCCTTTACAATGACAGAACTTAACTCTGCAATTAATGGTAGAAGTAACTCCGCCACAGGCCCAGACAGAATATCTTATATGATGTTCAAAAACATGCCGGCCATAACTCTAAAAATCTGGCTTGACCTATTCAATCGGGTATACAGATCAGGAACGGTACCCCCCGAATGGAAGCAGGCTACAGTGATTCCTATTCTAAAACCTGGTAAAGACAAAAATGATCCAGCCTCATACCGTCCAATAAGTCTAACATCTCACGCAGGTAAATTACTAGAAATAATGGTTAAAAACAGACTAGAACACTTATTGGAAACCAAAAATATTCTGAACCCCTTCCAGTCTGGCTTTCGGAAAGGGCGTTCTACACTTGATCAGCTAGCAAGACTACAACATGATATTATTTCAGCTAAAAATCAAGGCCAATCATTATTAGCTATATTTTTGGACCTTCAGGCGGCCTTCGATTTAACATGGACCTTTGGTATCTTAAAAAAGCTAGCTGACTATGGAATCACTGGTTACTGCTTCCACTACCTCAGAGCTTTCCTAGAGGGCAGAAAAATACAGGTCAAAGTCGATGGGGAGTTATCAGAGGAAACCATAACTGACCGCGGTACCCCTCAGGGGTCCGTAATATCCCCAACTCTGTTCTCCCTCATCGTCAATGACCTACCTGAGACAGTCAAGGATTCAGGAATGGTTATCTCCCAATTTGCGGATGACTCCAGCACTTGGTTAAAGGGGTCTAATATGTCACGCCTGCAAAAGAGGGCTCAAGCAGGCTTAGACTCCATATGGAAATGGTCAATTGAATGGGGATTCAAAATTTCACCAACCAAAACTGTAGGTGTATTATTTGGCGATCAAATTAAGCACTCTTTGGACTTACATTTAGGCGGCACCAAAATTGTTTTTGAAAAAGTGGTGAAATTTCTAGGTATGTTCCTAGATAAACAGTTAACTTTTACTCACCACTTTAAATATTTGGCTGAACGGTGCGAAAGGGACTTAAATTTAATGAGAATGTTAAGAGGCACAGGTTTCGGTACAGATAAAAATAGCCTCTTACTTCTCTACAAGTCCCTTATACGTCCAAAGCTAGATTATGGAGCCCAAATCTATGTATGTGCATCGCCAAACGCCCTTAGAGTGGTAGATGCCATTCAGAATAAAGCACTTAGGATAGCTCTGAGGGCCCTGAAATGCACCCCTAACGCCATGCTTGAGGAGGAGGCTGGTGTGCTGCCGCTCAGTCTGCGCAGAAAACAACAGTCTATCAATTATTGGGCCAGAGCCATGTCCCGGCGTGGTTCAAACCCTGTAAATCAGCTGGTCGGGACCGGCACCTTCATCAAGGGTAAAATACTTAAGCGCAAGCATATCCCACTCCCCTTCGGAGCAAGTATTAAGACCCTGTTGGGGGATGCCGGTCTCGACAGGACCCCTGTGGCAGACCTGAGGCCATCCAAAACACCCCCCTGGACCCTGGGACCCGTTGATGTCGACATAACCCTATCAAAGACTCTAACGAAATCTGACTTACCGCAGCTCGTCAAGTCAGAAACTCTCATACATATTGATAATAGGTATGCTGAGCATTTAAAAATATATACTGATGGCTCCAAATGCCCTAACTCTGGTTTGGTAGCCAATTCATTTGTTATTCCTTCCAAAAATATTACAAAAACACACCGGCTCAGCAACCATCTGTCTATTTATTCGGCTGAACTTTTGGCAATTAAATATGCATTGTGCTGGATTTTGGTCAATAAACCTACTAAAACTGCTATTTTATCAGACTCATTATCATCACTTGAGTCTATCAAAAACAGAAATAGCAGATCTAGGCCTGACATTTTATCTAATATTCTGGAACTTCATCAACAGTGCCTAGATAAATCTTTAAAGGTCACCTTAGTATGGTGCCCAGCACACGTCGACATCAGTGGGAATGAACAGGCGGACAGGGGGGCTAAGGAGGGTCTCAGGAGGGGGGCTGTTGATGTGGGGGAGTCCCTGGCGCCGACTGAGATCTACTCACTGGCAAAGAAATTTGTCCTCGGTGAGTGGAATCTCTGGGCTCCCAATGTGTCTGCCTATCGACATACTTTCCACAGACCCACGAGGACCCTCAGGCCGCCTGACAAGTACTCGCCAGGCTTTAAGCTTGATAGAGCCGTCACGCGCCTGAGGATGGGAACTACTCTCCTACCCGGTGACAGGGGAAAGTATGTCCTTGGGCTGGACCCTGGGTGTCCACGGTGCCAGGGGCCCTTCACGGCAGCCCACCTGCTGCTACAGTGCAACACCTACACAGGGCAGAGAGACCGGCTCAGGGCCGCATTGCACTCCCATGGACTAGTTTTAAACCTTAACAACGTGCTAGACCCCAAGGGAGCGGCCAGGGGTCCGGTCTTCTCTGCCCTGTCAACCTTTCTCACAGACTGTCAGATCACTGACAAAATTTAGGTCTATAGGGGTGGGTAGGAATTTGACTGCATTGCACCCCCTCCTCACCCCTCGGACACCTTCAATTTCAAACATCCTCTAAGAACCACGCCGGATTGGAGTGCACGGTGCAAGGATCCTTTTTCCTTGCATTTATTTGCAGTCGGTCATATCAAGGCCAATTACCAAAGATAGGTATTGGAATTTTAGAAATCATCAATACTGTGATAAGTACAGTGCTTAATGCTGTATTTTATATACTATACCCATTTTAACATCTTGATATGGCCTTGTGCAAGTCTTTTATCAGGGATTATAATAATCCTGTTTTATTTACTAACAATTTTACCAAATTGGTACAATTTCACTCCCATAGTATTCAATCTCTTAAGATTTTAATCCTATTTGCAACCTTTTGCTCCATTTTTAAGTTATTTAATCTTGCCGTGCACTCCCTCTGGTCCAAAGGACTACACCAAATTCAAACATCCATACCAGTCCAATTATACTTCCTTTACCCACCCAAATTCACAGAAACCAACCCCTGCTGGCGGACCACCCTACACTTCGTATATTTCATCTTATTCCCCCCTGGGCGGCTTCTCGTTTCTTTTATTCTTCATGTACAATATATGTAGAATTGTACATGTTATAAATAATGTTCTAGTTCCTTAAATTCCTGTATATAAAATGAACAATACATGTAGAACTGTACATATTAAAAATAATGTTCCAGTTGTGTTAATTCTTAACTGTATATAGTGTTATTTTCTTAACATATTGTTTTAAGTGGCCCTATCTAGGTAACCGTTTTGTCACCAGCAGCCTATCTTGCTGCAATTTATGTAAATTTATATATATGCAGTTTTTAACTATTGTTTTAACGCCACCCTGGGGGTGAAATTATCATTTTAAAATAGCCCAACCCTCCTCAGATTTAAACAGACAGGGTCTCAAGTTGGAGCACCTTGCTATATTCCCTGTCTGCAAGTGTTCAACATAAGCTAACCACTTATCTCATAATTGTCTATTATCTATAACTAATTAAATGCATAACTAACTTGCCTATGCAAGCCCTTCTCTTAAATAAACAGCATCCACATTCCATCAGTGGATGAACCCTCACTCATTTTATTCAATTTCAAGAGTATTTTTACTCAACATTTAACATGAAAAGGAATAATAATCCTAAATACCACCCACTCACTGTATTAAGCTGAAATACCCATTACATTCAGGGTATATTTATTATTATGACCCCCTTTTAAATTATTTTATTGGCAAAATTCCGCCTTTCCATATACTGACAGCATATAAATGTAATATTGACTTGACAATATCACATCCATTCTTTAAAAGCTATGTTGAACCACTTAGAGATCTGGTTAAATATTAAAGTATTCATTAATTTACCCTAAATACACGACCGGTACTATTGTGCCTGTATCTTCCTCCAATTTTCTTATGTTTATATGGTTATTAAACCATATATTTGTTCCAGATCTCTAAGTTACAAAGACTCCAACAACCCCATTACAGCATATGCTGGAAAATGGGTCTAGAAATATGATGGCTCATATAAAACTATATGTTTCCCATCATCAAATCTTATCAGGTTGGGCTATCCTCTCTCTTTCTCTCTATCTAGGTATCAACTGCAAAGGAAACAATAAATAAATAAAGTTAAAATACTAATTATTTTTACATTCCTCAAATTTAAATAATTATGTCACTTTTAAAGAGACATAATACTCCAAATATTATTATGTCACTTCCATTTCAGACATAATTCCTAAAATTTACTCAATTATACCACTTTTTAACTCTGCATATTTTAACCTAGCAGAGCTTTGATTAGAAATACTTTCCTTTGCAAATCTAAATTTAGCGCTCGACACCGATTGGTCACACCCCCTTCTAAACAGCTAATTCCATTGGTTCAATTACTATCCGTTTTTGAGCGTCCTATTTTATATGCAAATTCATTTTCCCACGCTCTGAATTCTTCGCAAAGATCAACCAGTGCATTTTACTGCTATATTATTTTTCCATTGTATATATTAACGCTTCTATCAATATTTTCCAAGAATTATTCAATTACAGTGCTTCTTGGAGTAATGACTATATTGTCAAAGACTTTTAACAGTAAAATAGATTTTTGCGACTAGATTTTTATTAAAGCACCGCACCCACACTGCAAAGATTTTATTGTAACACCCTTTGAAGAAGGGTTGTTTTAGTATTTTATCAAGCAGAGTTTTATATGTTAAGCAGTGTGCTCGGGCAATGGTTTTTAACCGAAGTCCCGAGGGTAAATAAGCCCACTCGTCGTAGATATACCGACATTAAAGCCATATCGGTAGTGTTAATACCACAAACTAACAGCATCCATGGCTCGATTAAAAAGCTCAGTTGAAAACAAACACAACACACCTTTGTTTTATTTCATCACAGTGGAAAATATTTATCACGCGCATTGTCATTTATTTATTTTAGTTACGTCGTTGTTGGTGTTTCAAGTTATTTCGTACGTTGTATTTAGTTTATCTTTAAAATATTTAAAAAATATGATATGATAAATAAACTACAATAGTACTAGTTACTCGTAAGTGGTAAATAAAGGTGAGTCTGCTCGTATCGAACAAGTGTACAAAGCGCCAGATTTTCTAAGACTTGCTTCAAGCAACTTATCGTTATTCAACGATTAGCATGCATTATCAAAGTATTCTACACGTATACAAAAATGGTTTGAATGTTATTAATTATGAGAGTAAACTACCTGATTCCAAAATGTAATATTTAGATCCTGACGAGCCGATTAGAAAATCTTCGATGTATCTAAAAGAATAAAACCATTGTCATGAGATTTCGGTACACATTTATTTGAACAAGCATTCAACAGCAAGTCACGTACTATGCCGGTACTTCACCAGCGGTACCGCGGCGCTTACATTAAGAACGTCATTCCACCGCAGCAATTTACATTTACAATGTAAAATGTGCTTGACCAGCAGTTGATCAATATCTCAACGAGCGCCAATCCCTACCTGTTGTTTCACTCGTGTGCGCTGAGTGCGTACAATGTGTTTTTAGATGCTTATCAGATTAGTATTTTACCGGAACATTTACATAAATCCGATGCTAGCAGTATTACAATATGCAAACATAACTTTTATGTTCAGAAAACGCTTGAATGAATACTAAATGCGATACACTGTATTTGGAAATATATATTCTTCAATGCATAATATCACATATAATATATGTGTTTATATAGGCTATAAATTAATAAAGGGATACGTATTTCGTTGTTATTGGCTATATACATGTAAGGCGAGTATTATTCAATCACACCTTTACATGGAATTATACCGATTTAAACGGACTATGTATACGAAAAACTTATCACTACTATCAACAGAATGATAGTATGTTTTTTTTTTAATGTAGAATACAAAGATATATAAATTAAATCAATTATTAATGCTGTACTACATCCTGGTTATTTTGAAAACAAAAAGAGCACAACACATCAACGATGATTTGAAAAATTGAACTCAAATGGGTTTGGAACAACAACGAAGTAGCATAACATTAGACAGCAATCTAACAAACTGCGCCCTTCTATCTGTTCAGAGTATCTGCACAAACTATGATTATACTAGTTACTTATTATTCTTACTTCAACATGTGAACAAGAAACCTAAAATAAACTTATTTTGTCTGTCTGTGCAAATACGCTTTTCCCATTAATTACGCATTACTTGTGTATTTTATTCCAAAATTAATACGGTACCATACTTTCAGAATTTTTACTGATTTTCTGCCCTCTTGATGCAATTTTATAATATACATGTTACCATTAAGTATATTTATATGAAACTTGCTTCACAATGTGCACTTCAACATAGAGTTGTACATTGTTGAGAAAGTGAACAAACATTAACTCACCTAATGAATGGATTAAGCTGGCACTGAGGCGCTGCAGGCCTGTAGAAG
Organism: Congeria kusceri; assembly: GCA_027627225.1. Classification (NCBI taxonomy): domain Eukaryota; kingdom Metazoa; phylum Mollusca; class Bivalvia; order Myida; family Dreissenidae; genus Congeria; species Congeria kusceri. Next base: position 49,502,822 of record CM051033.1, read on the forward strand.
AACGAGGCGCACGTGTCTGTGAGTCGACATTTAACTGCGCACTCCGAGACACTTCTGGTCACGTGCTCTGAGATGAAGTGTTCCTCACCCCATAGGTTATCTAATTGGAAGTTGCGCACGATCTTTTCCGTCGTGATATTCTGGGCAGAAACGACGGCGCCACCTATAGACAGTGGAAATATCTCTTTATCCATTATAATATCTAATACAGCACCAGACGTATAAAAGCATCAATGCAAATGAGCGTCGTAGTTTATCAATGACACATAAAAAAGAAAAAGAAGACTATGTTAGGTAAAACGGTTTATCTGTAGATCACTTTTCAAATTGTAAATAGCGCGTATAATGTTTACTGTAACAGTATGGGATTAGGGTAAGACAGGATCGTACAAATAATTATGTAACTAAGTATTAGATATGCTAATTCTATATACAGAGTTGCCTCGCTGATCACGTAAAAAGCATACATGTATACATTTGTAGTACATTATATGAAATGAATAAACTAAACAAACTATGCTTTATTTTTAAGCTTTAAATGCCGACACGATGTCATCAAATTCATGCATAGACGCCGCGCTCATGCTAGGCGCAAATACGAATAATGATAATAATAATAATAATAATAATAACAATGCATAGTAAATTATAAAAAATAACTTTTAAACATTTAAATGGAAAACAATTGTATTAAACATGTACGTTTTACTTACAGATAAATGTAATTAAGTAAACGTGCATTATCTTCGAATATATATCCTCCAACATAAACTGTAAGCAGGATTCAGACGGTCGTGTTTACCTTTGAATGAAACATTTGGGCGCAAAGTTTTCGTTATATATACATCGTTGTTCTTAACAGTGTTTTAATTTATGTTTTATTCGATATTACTTTAAAATGTGACGCTAGCAAATAGCCCATAGTTTGGAAAGATATTAGCTACATATTTGTTTTTTAAATCATTCATACTAATAAGAATAGGAAACTATTCTTTAATCAATTTGTTTTCAAACCATTATATATTCCGCTAGTTCGTTTCAACAGAAACATGCTGGGGATTTTCAATGCGTGGCGATCCTGGTGTTTCCAAAAGCAGATCAATATTGCATTGAATTAAAAGGTACAGCGGTGACTTTACTCGTGTAACAGGTGCGAATAACAAGAATCTTGATCTTGAATAAACAGCTCAAAATAATGCCAATATAGTCTTGACCAAATCGAACGAAGTATTCCAGACTGAATCAATATAATAAAACAAATATTAGCAACCTTGCTACTCAGCACGGCGTGATCTGCAGGTCGTTTAATATAGAGTTGTTAACCACAATGTTTATACAGAGAAATTCGTTGTTTAACGGAAGTTTCGATTGATCTTTGATCCTTAAATTTGTATAAACATTTAGTTGATACAACGCTTATTGCATTATACAATACTGTGGACTTAGTTTTGTTTAAATATTGCGCATTATAATTTAAAGCATTTTTTCCGGTAAGGTGTTTAATTATGTATATTTAAGAACAACTAGTTGCAGCCGGTTTTAAGTTACGCGTGCATGTATTTAATGCAACTGTTGTGACTAACCTTTGGTTGCCAGGTACCGAACGATTCGATTTGATTCAATATTGTTCGGTTCGGTTTTGGCTATAATTCAATATGCAACGATTATTTTATATTAAAATAGTTCGCATACTATTTAATAACATTAATATCAAGATTAAGTGGTTTAATTATATATATACTAGTAAATTAGAAATACTAGTTTAGCCCTTTTCCAGTTTGCCAGTTGCACGTTGTTTCCAGTTTAAAGCAAAGTTGAGTGACTTTATTGGCTGAAATAGCATCAAACCTTTGCTATGCTCGGAATCAGTCAAATGTGGAGGTTGGTACTTGTATACCGTGTTACGTTATTTTCCGGTACGATACACATGGATCGATTTAATGAATACACCAAGGACAATTAATGTACAATTATATATTGGATTTGTACTAGCTGGTGACTGTTAATCCTTATCATTGAAACACTTAAATGTGATCAATATCATTATCAGTTTTATATATGTAGTGACTTGTACATGATTTACACATTTATTGAATTGTATGATTGCCACTGTACCGAATCCGAACCGTTAGGTGAGCGTATCCGTACATCCTTAAATTGACTTAATACGTTGTAAAACCAATATCGCCATAAGAAGAAGCATGTCCATAATTTGACCGGGAATGATATATGTATATTTTAATTATCGAGTAAACAAGTATTAAGTGTAATTTTAAACAAATATACACATACAAAATAGTATCTGCAGCATAACAAAAGGTAAAAGTGGCCAAGGTCGCAATAATCAAATAAAGCAGTATTCAAATAGTTCGGGGAAAGTGCCTTTGTATTTAAGGCGGTAATAATACGCCGTGAACTCAATGTACCTTTACAGTTTTTGTCACTGACATGTGTGCACAGTTTTTGCCAGGAATTCGTTGACAATCATCTAGTGGTTTCTCCCCACTAAAATATCATCATATGTAATATGATCAAACAGGATCAATCATATACAACAATCAACTTTGTCTAACAGCTTTCATTAAACACAACCTAATTGTTTGCTTGTGTGATACATTGTTTGCTTGCGTGATACATTGTTTGCTTGTATGATACATTGTTTGCGATGCAGATTGCTCAGCTTTCAAGCATGACATTATATTAAGACATTCGTTATACTGTTAGTGTTTCTGTTAAATTGTAACGTGTAATAATACTTCACTTGTTCAACTATTTACGTTTCCAGAATATCGGCTTTGTTATTATGTTACAATGCAACGTATGCACGTAAAAACATAATTTGGACATTATGCTTTCGCAACAAAAACATAAACAAACTAAAACGTGTTAACTAATCGTTTATAACTTATGAAATCCTTGCCTGACAGTGTGTATAAGCATTGCCACCCAGTGGGAAATGTATAATTCTTGACGTTACAGATGGGTGCTGTATTCCATTTAATTAAGTGTGAATGACAGTATGAATAGCATTGCAAGTTGCTTTAAAGATATATGATACGCACATTATATTAAAAATCAGCTTCTTCAAGTGCAGTATTTACCAAGATAGTTAACACCAACGGAAACAAAGGCATGAAACTAAATTAAACATGAAATCAAATAAAACACTCTTACAACCGACTAACGCATCATAGGGAAAGATGTAGAGCAAAATAGCAGGGTGCCGCGCACTGCTCCTTTTTGGTGCCCCACTGCTACCCCTCTGGGCTGGCAAATACAGCAATGTTGAGTGTCTTTCAAAATGTCATATATTTTTGCAAATATCCCATGACAAATGAATAGACTCTGCAACATAAAATTAATTAGACGCATTAAACTCAAACACCCTAGATATACTAAATTAATAGAAAGCGTCAACAAACTGGTCCGTCTTTCCACTCTCCTCCTTTTTAGCAGCACCCAGTGCCTATTGTGATCCTAGATCTTTCCCTACATCATAATATAAATAACAGAAAAACACATACACTAGAGTTGCTATATTATAAATACATGTTAAGGCATTGGAAAACACATATACATGTTGCTAAACAGCAATGCCATGCTTCGTAACATTAGTTAAACATATGTCTAAAACAATTGTTTACAAACCACTTGTCCTGCATAAAAAGGAACAAGTTTGAAAAATAAAAAAATGAAAATGGCATCGCAAATTTAAAAAAAAGTATGAATCGTGGAAAAGCCTAAGTTGCACATCAAGTTTTATATAATGATAGAAATGCAATGTTTAATGTAAAATACGTGGCCACAGTTTATCAGTTTAACGCATACTACATATACCCAAACATATTTATATAACACTGGTATATAAGTTTGCAAACGTGTGGTTTTGCAGAGATTCCAATAATCGATATTTGATATTTTCTGGCTAAAACGCAACATAAATATGCTAGTTTTTCAACGAACCAATTCGACTCTAATTGTGTTTGTCATGCAGGATTTTGTGAGGCGTCTAGACGTTTCGAATGGTAGTATTTACTGTTACATATGTACTTCATTTTTTATCATAAATTATTCAAAGAAAAGAAATATGTAATGTAATTAATATACATAACAGATAACATAGGTTTGCTTCCAATGATAAATAATGTACATTGTACCCACAGATTAAACCTACGATTCTAGCTAGTCAGAGTTAATGCTTACTCTTAATTTGTTAATCGTGTATGTCTCGAGCCTGACTCCACAAATTGATATTCTTCTTATGATGTCTAGGAATAAAATGTTCCATTCAAAGGGTACGTTTACTATTCAGACGCGTTTCTGATCCTCAAACCATTGTTCAGATTGAATATTAAGTGGGATCATCCGTCTTAACGTCTAGGATGTTGCAACTGGTGTCTACTGTACACCCATAACCAGGCAAATCAATCAACGAAATAGAGACTTATACAAACACAGTTGAAAGTGAAATTGCTTAATCTAATCAAGTATACTTCGTCCCAGACACCAGCAGACAGTAATAAATAACCACAGGAATGTCTCAGACGTTCATTAGTGGTGTATATTTGCTGTCGATTAGTGCCAATAACACATTCCCGATTGTGCAATGTTGTTTATGAAAAAAACGATTTTGATACATTAAACTGCAATGCAATTCTTTCTGTTGATCGTTTTACTTTACAAGTATGTGCAGTGGTATTCGGCGATTAGATTGATACAGGTTTATGAAATCTAACATTTGAAAATGCAAAGGCTTGTACAATATTATAGCAACTGGAGATTTAACTATGCATTTTTCCAAATGTGTATTCAATTCCGACATGAACAGATACATTGCAGATCAATATCTTTACAATACAACATAATGCATGTATAATAATAATAAATGTATTGTAAACGATCATTGTTGAGGATATAAAGTCTAGAGTATACAAATGTAGGAATTATACGAGTACATAGTTAAACAATCTGTACTAATTTAATGCAGCAAATCAACATCCTAACAGCGGTTTCTCCTGTTGTGCTACATTGATATCAGTATCGCGTAGCAGGGGAGACCACTCAGTGGTGTTTGTCAAATTAAAAACAACCTTTAAAATATATTGTCACTTTTTAAAAGTTCGCTTATTATTTGTTCACAATTAATGTAATTTTGATTTAACATACACGTGTTACAAGAGGTTTGTATTATAGTGGCGTTATATACACAATACTAATTTAAACTCAATTTACTATCAAGTATACAGACAATGGAAATTATCTTTCAACCATAGAGGTTAAACTATTCGTGATAAAAGCTGGAAAGACATATCATGTAATTGTGTAAGTCTGTTATTGTACGAGTGTTTTAGTTGTTGGTTGAATTTTATGTTTTATTTAATTTAATGTAACAAGGATTAATCTATACCTGCGTTTGTCCATTGTAGTACACGCCTTTGTTTTTGTTTCGGTTTACATATCTATGTGGTGAACAACTGAACATTTTTCGGGAATCAGTTGTTAACAACAGACGTACTCTAAATGGATCATAAAGAGCAAGCTGCACAGCTATTTATTATGTAAATCACACTTTATTTAATAAACTATAACACTCATCTGTATCGACAAGAATAACATTGTTTTCCCATTGATGCTGTCAATACACGCTGTCACGCAACATTGCAGACGATCAGATAGGCTAACATTGCATTTTAGTTGTGTTTATTTCAAAAGCATGATGTCCACATTATGTTTACTGAGCTAACGTTGTATTGTAAAAAAAATCAATATTAAGACCGATTTTCGAGTAAATAACTTAACCTTAACAATTTTAAACACGTGAACGACAAAAACTCTCAAAGGAATGCTTTCCTTAGTGTAAGAAGCTATGGTGTCAGCTAAGCAATTAAGGTCGCGCTTAAACAATGAGGTTGGGTATTTATTAACTAATCTATGGTTTAAAGAAAGTCTTTGTTTTATTTGAAATGCGTTGTTATTCAGTATTTGAGACGATGGCAGTTACTAGAAGTAAACCAATCTATAATAGCAATTCTTTTCTTGCTAACACTGGTAACTATTCAGCACGTTATTGTGTGGTGCACTGAGCTTGTGATAAAAAAGGTGCGAAAGTAAAAGTGGTCCTCTACAGAGATTGTTCAAATGATGCCCCAGAGGTCAAAAATGGTCATGCCCTGGGGTCGCATTGTCTATATAGACTTAAAAAGCAAAATGACTTTTAAACATCCTATGAAACCGCGGTGTTTCCGTATGATATGTAACATTGAATAGTGGTCCTCTACAAAGATTGTTCAAAATAATGATGCCCCTGGGGTAAAAACTGGTCATGACCCGGGGCGTCACATGATTTATATTGACTTAAACGCCAAGTGGGCCTTAAAAATCTTCTGCGTTCAAACCGTAAGGCCCTGAGGTTTTATATTTTGCGTGAAACATTGTGTAGTGATCCTCCACAAAGATTTTTCAAATTATGCCCCTGGGGTTAAAAATGGCCACGCCCCGGGGTCACATGGTTGATATAGATTTAAATATCAAAATAACTTCAAAAATCTTCTCCTCTGCAAGAGCAAGGCCCAGTGGTTTCATATTCGGTATGTAACTTTGTAATGTGCTCCACTACAAATACTATTCAAATTATGCCCCTGGGGTATAAAGTGGCCACGCACTGTGGGTCATATGGTTGATATAGACTATAAAAAGCGAGATTGAAATAATATATTACATTGAAAAATATACGTCTTTTATTATCTCGTTCAAGCGGTTTTGGAACATGAAAAGGATGTTAGTATAACATAGTAATGCCGATATCTTTTGTGACTTATTGTTGAATGCCTTTTCAGATACATATGTATCGAAAACTCCTGACTATTTTTTATAGATTCATCGTTAATTTGCTAATACACTCGTCTGGATCTAAATATTTCACGTTGAAATCATGTAATTTGCTCTTGTTCATAATAATGTTTAATCAATATTAAATCCGCGCTTGGTCTTGGTTTGTTTCGCGACGAGAATACATACACTTATTCATCAGTCAAATTTATCTAGCACATTTTTATTCATCGTTTTATTTTATGTCAATGTTTTTTAACTAAACGAACTGGAATATACAAAATAACATGAAAAATCTAAAAGGACATAACGGTAATCAAGAAAATGACACCACCAGAAGTCGAGTGACTGTGATTTATTAATATATAAACACCGTCTGTTTTCCATTCATCAGCCACGAACGTTACGCTGCCTCCAACCCCTGCGGACGCAGTGATATATAACACATATTTACTGTCCGACGCCTATGTAACATCGTTCAGGTGGTTGGAACTAATTGTGTATGCCACTAGTTGAAGTAATAGTCCTTGTAGTAGTAGTGTTTCCAAATTTAATTAACCGCCCTTAAAATTAATGAAATACTAAACGAATGTTAGTAGTAGTTGAGTTTAAAATACTTTGATTTAGTAATGTTGAATTAAACTGCAAATTATTTAACATATTAAATAAAACATGAAGGGTTGCTCGGTCGTGGGTGAACTGTACTGAGGACCAAGCAAACTGTGCAGCGGAAGGGGTGACTCTTGCTCGCATCACATCTGTTGCAGAGTTGCAACTGTTTTAGCACATCCTTTATTCATCGGGTACTTTGTACTATTAAAATTTTACTGTATCGCTCTGTAAAATTGAAACATGTCTTACATTTAATAGACTAAACAAAATACCAATAACATATTATTTCTCAAAATTCGTCGAAAGATATTTCTATGATTCGATGATGTTTACATTATTTACTGGTAAATAATAGTTGACAAGGAAATTTGGCAGGGTAACTAGATGTCAACCTAACAGTATTTAATTATGCTGATGAAAGCTAGTGATTTTAAAATTGACATTGTTAAGACATGTACTTTTAAAATATAGACAGTTGAAACAAAACGTTAGGGTGAAGGGTATCGTGGTAACAAGCAGTAAACTGAACAGATACAACTGGTAAAATTATGTGGCCTTGCAAAGGTAATTCATTGTTTAATATTTATCTTTATTACCTAATTATCTATATAAATAATTTCTTTTTATTGTATCCTTTTCAGTGAAATATCGAATTTTATTGATAAATCTTATATTTTCACTGCTACAACAGTGAACATGTAAGATTTTATATTTTCACTGCAGTGACAATATAACATAAAACGCAATATTTTTCTATCAGTAACATCGATATACCAGTATAGGTTTGCCTCCCTTGTCAAATTTATATACATATACATGTTTTACATACATTAGTTTACAGAAAACACACGATACAATTGAACAAATATTTAATTTAGCGACAAATTTGCACAAATTATGGCAATTTTTTCCCACCATACTTATGATAAACAATTTTGGAACCATTTATGACGTTATTTTTATGACGTCAGAATACACAAACGTATGACATTAAAGCTAATCACGCACAATCTTATTTATTTATTGTACACAAGCATAAAATAAAAAAGGAAATGTGTTGCTTTCAGTGAATGATCAAATATTTATTTCACACGTGGTCATAAAAAAATATATTTTCACTCGTGGTTACGCCACTTGTGAAAATATTTTTTCTATGACCACTCGTGAAATAAAATTCGATCATTCACCGAAATCAACAAATATCCTGTATATATGTTCGACTGTTTCAAATACATTGTACATGTTTTAATCGAGATGTGAAACATCTAGGACTGTTTACCAGTCCGATGAACTGTTTCATACGCAGAAATGGTGCGCACAAATGTCAGTCTAAATTTGTCACATGACAGTCCAGAGAAAGAGTTAAAATCTAGTATTTATGTCATGTAAATTATAGTAAATGTGAGAATTATTATTTTTATATGACATTCGTTTAATAAAACACCTTGTTAAAACGCAACAAAATCAATGGCTGATCAGTAGGTTATATTTTCGGAATAAAATCAAACAGTTCGCGATGATTTTTGAATGTAAGCACTATGTTATGACATAAGTTAGGTAAACGAACAGTTATACCAAAGGGATTCTGGAAATAGTTAAACCGGTTGTCCCTCATTGTAAGGGATGATATTTGTAAATGTTGTTCCAAAATCATCCCTGACACCTCGGGGCAACAGTTTTGTCTGTTCCCTAAACATCTATGAAATAACTGTATAATGTGTGCTTATTGCGATATACGTACATGTATTGTTCATTTATGCAGGCGAAGTTCCTTCCTTAAAGATCATTGGATAAGCGGCCTTGCTCAAGAGGGAATCAATGGTATTCAATGGGTGACCGAGCTGGGCATGTTATACCACCAACTAGGGACTTCTGGATATATGGCTCCCCATTCTATAATTACAGCCTCCTACGTGTGCCGCTATGTATTACACATCTTATTTCTTCAAAATCGTTCCTTCTTTATTCACTCTTTACTCGATTTGTGAAAAGATATAATTATGTTTTAATTTGTTACAAGTTCTTAATATACATATAAGCATAACATCATTTCGAATGTATTTTAATAGTAAGTCAACATGTATATTTATTAACAAGTCATCTGTTTTATACGTATAAAACACTAACAATATACGCCAACGACAATAACACCAAACAGTTTTATTGGTAAGTCAGCACAATTAATAAATATAAAAAACATAAACATCAAACACAAATGTTTGCCTTATCAAAAATGTGCCAATGTGTTGTTGCATATGCTGTATACATATATGTATTCATATCGTGGCCATCATTAAACTTGACATATTTAATCTGGATACAAATTTAAGTGTAATAGTAAACCTAGCGCATGAAACTTCAACTATGACAGAACAAGTATACGTTTTCGCAGATTGCTTATTTGGTATCAAATATAAAGCATTGTGTTTATACATTTTCTCTATAAAGTGTATATTTATGAAATATGTGTACGTTTTGCCGTTTAAAATCGATTTTGCACATTACTAATACTAATGTTGTTAGATTAGATTGAAATACATAAACGTGTGATGTATGTTAGCGTACAGCAGTACCATATAACTTTGACATGTAACATTTTACGAAATACAGCTACTCTTAGCAGTGGCCATGACTGACGTTGCAGTTATTGTATTTTGTGATTATTTATATCATTATGCATGTTTCATTCACATGTTATGCAATGAATTTATTTGCGTGCATTGTAGTACAATCCTATCTGACTATTTAGTTTCTTTATTGTTTATGTGTGTTATTTTACAATCGATATGTTGTCATTGTATAATGTCCAGCATGGAACAAACAACGTGTCAAATCATCGCAACGTTCTCAGTATTCTCGTTAATTTTCCATTCACATCCAGGTGTAATATAACCAATGTTGCATCTTCACATTGTTGTTTTCTCTAAACATTGTCAACGTGTTGTTTATTATAAATTTGTTTGTTTTATGTGCATTATATAATGTCTTATGTTTTATCTCATAATATTTGTATATACACTTAATATCGAAGCAATCTGGCATAAATGTAGTAGCGTTATTTTTTTACCACTTAAAGTGCCGCATACCTGTAAATACCAAAATAATTTTTATGTGCTACCAAATATATTAGCATGTGTATTTGCAGTGTGCGATTTGTCTTTAGAAAATGCAACGATCTATAAAGAAGTTGGCAACCTTAACAAAACCCTATTAGTGCTTATTCTCGCTTTCCTTCAGATTCAAATATGCATCTATCCAATTGTTGAAATTCCTCACGAACATGAAGACTAAACTCAAAACAACACTTAAATTCATGACGCCATTTGTGTTTACTTCAATTTGTACGCCGCCAAAGACATTGAAAAATATCCTCCGTATAGTCGTCTTATGCTTATCAATCCCATATATATGGCATAATGTTAATTCGATCATGAACACCAAACAAGTAAAATACTTTTATATAATATCGAAATGAAATCTAACGTGTGTTTAACAATTTCTTAATACACTGTATTTAAACGCGTTAAGATGTATTACTTAAAAGCATCGATAATATAAAGGGATTTTGTGTTTTATATAAGACATGGAACTAAAGTTTGTTCTAAATCAGTGTAAGGTGGCTTTACATTTTCATTATGACAACTATTCTTGTGCATAAATGCCACTGGCTGAGACAGACAAACGAATATACTTCTTCTGCTTAACTTATCCACGTTTTTGTTCTGACTGGCAAATATAATTTATAATTAGACCCTACGTGGTATGGGGTATTTCCCTATTAAATGTGACAGGAAAATGCCGTTTAAGTTCGTTATGAGTGGCAAATAGAAAACAACCTAACCAAACACAGCAATCGTGTAAATAAAATAAGATCGCACTGTCTGTCTGGGGTAATTTGCAACGGCCACACAAATATTTGGTTAGCATATTACTCATATTTAATGACAATGCATTATTTCTGGCTTTAAGCTAATCGATCTAGCACAGAGCCGATACAGAGATAACAAGTTATGAATGACCTTTGAAGCTGTTTCCGATTTTTTTTTTTCTTCAATATTGTCTCGAAAGAAATTGTCAAAGACATTCATATAGCAAATGACTCCCCATGCGATTGTGTACATTTAAGATGGATACTGATGACCGATATCATGTTTAATAAAATATAAACCACATGCAATTAATTCATGTATGACCTAATATTATAATGATAATATATCAATTGTGGTCGTTAAAGTCCGAAGAGGCCCGAAAAAATGGCGAAAGCCCGAGTGCGTAGCATATATCATCTGTTGAAAGGCATATCAAACAACAAAATCATCTGCTGAAAGTAATACTAAAACTTATTGCATGCTTTTACACATTTGTGCCCAAATATTACACAATTAAAACAATTACGTAGTAACACAACAATTGAAGAAGCCGTGATGTGTATGGTACGTAGCGGGTGGGGTATATAATATTAGTTTTATTTAGCCCTCCAATTAAACGTTTAACATAATATAACACATAATTGTTATTAAATTACAAGTTTTGGAAGCCAAAAAAGCATACTTAATAGTAACGATGTGCACTAAAGCCTGGCCAATTATTGCTTTTCCTATGCAATTAGTCATTGAAACCACATCGAATTATGTAATCGTTATTTTACGTGAAACATAAACATATATCGTATTTAATTTAGCAAAATACAAGCACCTGTGGATATAGCAACCCCACAATAGTACCTGACTGTGTTAACTTAAAGAAATGCCTTATAACAAAAACAAAACAACTATGCAAATGATACTAGGTAATCTATATACACTTCCAATTGTATTGGTTCGGTTATCACGCATTCCATATTAAATTACAAATAAATTTATGAATTATGCAAACTAAAGCGTTTGGTTTCACTCATACAAATTTCCAATCAAATTGTTATATAAGATGTGTATCAAGATATCGTTTAAAACCTAACAATTCTAAGGAAATTCGTTTGATACATTTACAATTGTTATTGAATTGACGTGTGCGCTATTATAATTGATAATAATTTATGGTTAAGTTCAAAGTTTAATGTACATGAAATTCAAGATATCGCAAATAGCCGTGACATAGTTCATGCTTTGTTTTACTTACAGTTCAAGGCACTCACAAGAAACAAGTTAAGGCATCCTGTTAAGAATAGTTAATATTTATATATCACGAACACATATTATTATACTATTTACGCTAGCAACTGGTAAAAAAATAATAAACGTTAAGTATTAAAAACAAACGTTACTCGAAAATTTGAAGTCCATGGTATTGCTTACAATTTCGACACGATGAATGCAACGGAAGATCAATTGTGTTCTAAACTCAAAATATCGTGCAGTAGGCGGGCAGCTAACGAATATTGTATTGGCCTATAATAGTTTACCTCGTGCATGTATACGTCTAATGATAATACTTTCAACGGTTAATACTGTTTATACAGTTAACATATATGTATATATATACTTTGTTTAGACAATTCATCATCTTGAACATCAATATTTATTCTCTGTAAATGAACATTATTTTGGCTCCTTTTATAGTCGATCTTTCGTCTATATGCCCCTTTAAGGTTATATCAAAACGAATTCATGCTGGTGTTGAAACATTGTGTTAAAACATTTTATTTACACCATATGGGACATGTTGTACATAGTTGCCATATCCAAATATACATTAGGATTCTTTTTCCCTGCACTAATTTAGTACTGCTATAGTGAATATAATAATGTCTATATACGTTGTACTACTTTTGTGTTCGTTAACATACACTGATTAAAACAATGCTTATTAAAACAAAGTGCATGTATGTAAATAATATTAATTTTGAGTGATTTTGTGTTTTATGTCGTAGCAGTGTTCGACCAGTGGCACAAAGTATGTTCGGAAACATTATAGAGTTACTTAAAAATTTCATTATAACGATTGCTTTTGTGCATACAGACCCATGTTGAGAAATACATAGATGATATTTGTTTAATGCAGTGCAAGATCGTATTTTGTTTCATGAGTGGTCATAGAAACAATATTTTCACGAGTGGTGCAGCCACGAGTGAAAATATATAGTTGCTATGACCACTCATAAAATAAAATACGATCTTACACTGTAAGAAACACATTTTCGTTTTATTTCATGCTTTTGAACGATAAATAACAAAATGCGTGAGATATGCTAAAGCGTCGCAGGTTTTGTGTATTATGACGCCATAAATATGACGTCATTATGATTACAAAATTGTCGATCACTGTTGTGGTGGGAAAAAAAGTGCTACTCTTACTGCGTCGTTGTCGCTTAATTATATGTGTATTACATTTTATTATGTGTTTTCTGTTGTCTAAAAAGGCCGATATTTACACTGATGATTTTGGTATTTACATACTTTCAACAATTTAACATAAAAACAAAGGTAAAAGTAGTTCCATATAACCACGAGTGAAATGATCAAACGTTATCATTTTATTCGACCTATAGTTAAATGATTCGGGTTTTTTCATTCACTGGTATTCTCCACTCATTCACCGCATAGCATAAAATAAAAACAAAGTCATTCGGCCTCATTCCTTGCACGTTTTTTGTCCAGACTGGCAACTATTATTAATAATTAGAACCTGCGAGGTAAGGGGTATTTTCTTTTAAATGTGACCGGACAATGTCGTTAAGTTTTAATGTGAATATCGATCGGAAATAACCTTAACTAAACAGATCAATTGTAAGTATTAATTATGACAACATTGTCTGGCTGAAGTAATGCTTTATGCCTACACCATTATTTGCGTTTTATGCGTCAGTGAGTGTTCTAGATAAAAATGTAGAATGGTACTGGTACTCAATAAATTTAACATTGAACGGGTATTTACCATACAGAGGCAGAACTAAAAATAGTATTGTTTATAATAATATTTCAAAGATTGATAATAATTGAATGAACAATTGCTTATCAGTTTAGTGGGCTATATTTCCAACAAAATATCGTTAAAAACTCATTTTTAAATTTAATATGTGCTGTATAAAAGTCATTCACAATTTATGTCAAGATTTAATTAGTAATTTCAAATTATTTACTCCGATTATCCTTTTATCTAGGTCATTGTGATGATGCATTAATTCTGATTTGAGCCTATTGAACTGGCACGGAATTCGTTATACAGGAATCAAGTAATGAAATACACGGTTTAAATTCCCAGTGCTTTGCCTTAAACCTACCAATGCGTCGTTGAACGTTCGAAGGCGGTGAACCCAGTTTTATTTCCAACCATTGGTAAAGTGTTCTGCTTCGTATGGTCAAGTGGACACTTGCCTGAACTCAAGGATCTGCTTGTTTTTACGTAGGCAGTTAGAGGTGCATATCTATAAGAAGATGTATAGCTTCTATATGCATATTATATCAACCAGGGCCCGTGGTCACAAAGCTCCTTAGGGAAAACTTAAGTAAATTCCTTAAATTCAAAAAAATCCTTAAGTCGCTGGCTATTTTATGTATCGGGCATTTAACATTAAAATGTTGTAAACCTGTAAATATTGCTTATTTGTTTAGTATTGCAACCTTCTTTGTACAGAAATCACTGGATTTCACATAGAACATTTTATCTGAAATGTTCACTTAAGTACCACTTAAGTTAAGATTTCCCTTAGGAGCTTTGTGAATACCAGGCCAGGCTGTAAGAAAAATATTGTTTGTAGAACCTCTGTTGCATGTAATGTTAGGTTAGAACAGTTTTTGTTTTTATTGTATTATTATTATTACAGTATTATTCAGACAAAAGAAAGATCTATGCAAGTATAATGTACCATGACATATTTATTTCAACCAACATTAAAGGAACTGTGTGTTCGATATATGCAGTAGACAAGAAATGTTTGACTGTCCGAATAACATGGTACTTATCATTATTTGTAATCAAACAAATCCATCTGCAAAATAAATACTTCACTATGACGATGTTTTAAAAATTTGAGCCCAAATATTTGACGCAATAAATAAATGTTGTTTATTTAGTTTGTTAAAAGTAGTTTAGGTTACTATTAACTTAATATGAGCTTCATGTCGGTGCTGTACACTGTAATTCATGCACGATATTTATCCATTGATTTGTTTTATAATATGAGCGTCATGTCGGTGCTGTACGCTGTAATTCATGCAAGATATTTATCCTTTCTTGGTGAACCCCATACAATGCTTAAGGACCCTAAGATAAAGAAATCAAGTAAGCCCAAATGCCAACAGCGATGTTCCCAGGCACACTAACACTGCAAATACGCGGTAGGCGTTTGTGAAAGATATTCATGTAGATGAGCTCAATAACGGCATGTTCTTTGTCTTTAGAATATTCGAAGAATTTGATGTGCCCAAGATGGATACAAAGCCACCGAGTACAGACCAAATTTTCTCGAAACTTTCTCGGTTGAGTCATACATATTTGAATGGTTTGTTTCAAAGAAACAAACCATTATATTATTGAACATTCTGATTTCATATTTGAATAAATTACACAATTATTTGCTCTTTAGTTACGTTGACTTTTTCATAACTGACATGTAACGTGTTTGGGTCAGTTACTACATTGTTAGTCTAATACAATATACGTTAAATAATAACAATAAATAGAGGATATGTGTTTATTTTCGGTGTGATAACGCGTGATATCGTCACCGAATAAGGAGACAATTAATATTTTCACGAGCGCTTTATCACACCGAAAACAAACACATTTTCTTTTTATTTAAATGCTACTTGAATATTCTTTACGCTTGATTTTTATTAAGGGGATTTTCAACACGATATTTACAATATTACTTCCGCACTATTTTCTCCATAATGCGTTATAATCGCGATTAGTAATAAACATTCCAGCGCCGTCTTGGATTACGATCAAATGTGCCATGGAATAGATCTAGTTAAGCAACTTAAATCGCAAACAATTTTCTTAACATTTGGTGTTATTAATCTTCATTTCTTTACTGTTTTATGTGTGATAAATGGTGACCACACCTACAATTAATTATTGTGCAAATCAAATAAAATTAAAAAAAGTAGTCCATCACTGTGAGTGATATAGGGATATATCTCACTGATATTTTTTTTATATTTCACTACTTAGCATTATATAAAAAGTCATTATCTAACACAATAAAGAGTGTTTCTTGTAGTCTTGATGCATCTAATTAATTGGATGCAACCAACAAAATTATGTGCTGATGTTATATAAATTATTATTATTATTATTATTACTATTTAATTTATTATTATTATTATTATTATTATTATTATTATTAGTATCACATGTATTTATAGTAGTAGTAGTAGTAGTAGTAGTAGTAATAGTAGTAGTAGTAGTAGTAGTAGTAGTAGTTGTTGTTGTTGTTGTTGTTGTAGTAGCAGCAGCAGCAGCAGCAGCAGCAGTAGTAGTATTAGTACTAGTACTATTACTACTAATACTAATACTAATACTACTATTATTAACTGTACTGTCTTCACGTTCATTGTTGTGTGAATGATGACTAAAGAGATCTTTCGCTATCACAATACATGTTCTTCTAACCTGTTACTTATTACCGATACATTCCCAAAACAAATCAGCCCGGGTTAATGTATTCATCATATTTATTATCATAGTTGTCCCCGATCTCTTTTGTGTAACATTGATTAGCTGTTAATCACGTGACATCCAAGTGCAGTGATTGATAAACTTGCGGATTAATTTGCATTTGATTGACATTTGTGGAAACGTCTATGGACGGTACTCTATGGGAAATATAACCACCCCTACTTAGGTTAAACTCTGAAAAAAAAAACATTGACAATAAAGACATTTTGTACAGGACATCTCCGTCAAAGAAATAAGACCTTGCTCTCTGAATGGCTAAAAACATTGTACATCAAATCCCATCGTAAGGTCAATTGAAGCCCTACTATAAGAATTTTGAAACACTAACATATGTTATGACTTTCGGGCCTGTTATTGACATCCAGGTCAGCAGAATTGCTTTCATTAGCAAATATAGGACAGAAACGTATTGTCATACAATTTCGAGTCAATTACTTATGTAAATATGGTCTACATTTTCACAAAGAAATATACTTATTTGAATTCTTACTGTATTAGGCCATGTAACACGTGTCCATGTGAAATGTGTTTCAAATTAATAAAACAAATGTGATCAATGTTTACTTTGTGGTGCTTTACCCTGTCAGACTTGGTCCACAAAAGTAGATCAGTGTGTGCATTGTTTATGAAGCAATATTCTCAACAATACTTGTTTCTTTATATATAAACAAAATTATAGTGACTACTTAATAATTATTTTTCGACATTGCTGAAATTTCTATCAAAAGACCTTTTATGCAAACAAAGGTTATTATAAATGCACTTTACAAAATACTAGACCCGCACAATTATTATAAATTGTTATTGTTAACATATGTTGTGACTTGCCTGCCTGTTAAAGACATTCAAGTCACCAGAATTCAACATTGATTTTATTAGCAAATGTAGGACAGATACGCATTGTCATAACATTTCGTGTCAATTGCTGATGTACATATGGCCCACTTTTTCACAAAGACATGGAAATTTCGAATTATTACTTTATTCGACCATTGTAACACGTCCATAAAAAATGTGTGTGTTTTTCTGTTAATAGAAAGGTAACAAATATTTACTTTGTGGTGAATTGCCCTGTAAGACTTGACCTTCAAAAGTAGATCAGTGTGTGCATTGTTAATGTAGCATTATTCTCAATAACAATTGTTTCTTCCTATATTAACACAATTATACAGACTACTTACTAGTAGTTCTTCAACATTGCTTAAAGATTTGTCAAAAGACCTGTCAGGCAAACACATGTTACGAACAATGCATTTGAGAAAATACAAGAAAACGACACACACAAGCATGAAAATTATTATAAATTGTTATTACAAAGGACACTTTACCCACCATGTTCTAGATACTGTTTGGATCGTATAGGCATAAACGGCATTTGGAAAATAACATATTTTGCCTAAATTGGAGAAAATGGTTAACGATATATGTGGTTACATTTTCGACATGTGTGCAGCATGCAAGCATCGTGGCAAATGGATAATTTGCTTACAATGTATAATGTTGTAAGAGTGTTTTATTTGTTTTGTTTTCCAAATATTTCAGGTCGTTTGTTTGATGATTCTAGGACATTAGCCCCTCTGACAAATCCCCTTCCTGAAAAATTGCTAAAGTGGTTATTAGTCCCTTCCAAATACGACATTAGACCTTTCACTAATTTTTGCACATGCGGACAATATCCATATTATATCCAAAATTAAACCAATGAAATGCGAATACACTGTATGTCAGTACATGACGCAATTGTAAGATATACAGTTTCATCAAATCAAGTAAAAGAGCACAACACTTTATTAGTTATTACAACAAACAATCAATACAATAATATTGCACCTTTATATTTTTGAAAGAGACGTATGGATTGTTTGGTATGGGATATTAGCCTAGTTATTCCAGGGGATACTGTCTTAGTTTTAAAAATCGCGAACCGCTAATCTTCGCCTGTGCATGTCTTTAGGAAAGGAATAACGTCCGTTTACCTTGTTTGATATTTACAACCAAATATGTTTATGTGTCACTCAGAAACTTGTTATTCCGGTTGCTCCGGTATATGTTCAACCATTGGGTAATTACTTTGTAAGTGTTCATTCCATTTAATTACTGTTTAATTTGAATCGCAATGCTGTTGGACTATCTTGCATGTTCAATTACATGTATAGCTGGGCCAAGTTCGGCATGGTACATACAAAAAGTTAATTTCAAACCAATAAAATTTTAACTCAGTTTAACACAAACAAAAGTGCGTGATTTGTTACACTTGTTTGCATGTCTTCTTGGACCGTAAACTCACAGAGGATCGATACCAGTGTACATACTCGCCTTAATATTCGTTTTTACCAATGCGGTGTCAAGTAACCGATATGTTTACATAAATAATCAGCTGGCTTTAACTTGTCATAGCTATTAAAATTAAGTGAGTTATCCAGTATAGAGTTTTATAAGTGTATACATATCGTAAACACGCGACTTACACATTTATTTGCCGGATGAATATTTGCAATTAAACAGTTGGAAAGTACACGTTTATCCCTCGATGACACCAAAAAAAGTGGCTTCAAGGATATAACAGCCATGGTAGTGATATAAATAAGGATACTTCTTGATGACAGAAAATCTAGTACTATAGGTGTGTATAGAGATGATTTGGAAGTTGCTTCTGAAACGCAGTTCGCGAGCATAAAGTTCGGGTATTTCTGGGGCATGACGGACATGTCCGTTCTGAACGGCTCGGTGTTTGGGGTTCTAGTACCTAGATTTCTGAGAAAAAGTGAATGCAGGTTGTACGAACTGCAGTCGGATGATAGTATTAAATACCTGCGTACCATCACACTAGACAGGAGATGCTATGGGATATGCTTTCAACGTGATGTTCTGTTCGCGACATTTTCGCCGGCGTGCGGTTGTCCGGGTTATGTTCGAATGATGAACCAACAGGGAAAATCTCAAAAGAAGCTTATGCAGGATAAAAATAAGAAGGATCTGTTTAGAAATCGTACTTTGAAGATATACGTGTACAGCAAATTTAGAATCTTTGTATGTGATGAAGGAGAATTGCTAATCTTAAAGAAAGATGAATTCGACGAATCGATTTCGTTTGTTACTAGCCACAAGCATTCGGTGTTGACAATTGCCGTAAAGCGAGACGGCACGTTGTTTTTGTCGACCAGCTCAGAGGACGGAGTGGTATTGTTGCACCCGAATGGGAAGTGGATCTACAACAACTTCATTTTAGCCGCAAAGTTTGGTTGGAAATCTTCTGCCGTCGCGTATACAGAACATGGCGAAAAGTCACGACTAATCGCTGTGGTCAAGTGCAAATCCTGGTTCCGAAATCACTCAAACTAGTTGTCTACACCCTATGCCAGACGAAAATCCCCGGCCGGACAAATCCCCGCTCGTCAAACTTGTAAAAGCGGAAGATTCCCCGTTCACGGTTTTGCAGAGCCGGACAAATCTCCGATCAAAGTTGTTCAAACGAGGACAAATGCCTGATATAGCCCATTAATTAATATGAAAGGTCGTTCCACAAACGTCAGAAAAGTAAAGTATATCAGGTTATCTAATTATCGTAATTGAAATAATGATTCTAATTGAAATGATTTTACAAACAACCTAATTAGCAGTTGACTTAAAAACAACTTTCAGTTTGCTTTCACACCATGTTCTGTAATTAATTAACTGTGATATGATTAACTCCATGCCGTGAAAACTCATTAATTAGTTCATATAAATATTAATATAAACTATTTCATCAGGGGTATGTATACACGAAGATCCTGCAAAAGTGCCCTTGACCGATTTAGATGTAAGTTAATAGTACAGTGGACTATATTATCGCGTCAACGCCACTGTTCAACTACATGGAACTTTTTGAAGTCGGAACAGAGTTGTTTTCAGACCATTTCCCGCCCAAATGCACTCTGAAATTCGATAAACAAGCGCCTTGTGACGGAACGAACATTTCTAATGTCAAAAGTGCATATCATTTCAAATAGAATAACCAGTTGAAAGAGTCGTTTGTAGATCAATTTAATTGAAGATATGACAAGTTTGCAAAGACTATTTCAAGTGGCGACCAAAGAAGCAGAATAACAGAATTTATTGATATTTTACAAACAACTGGGGACCGTATGAAGAAAATAAGATGCGGACCAAAAAATAAACATAAAACAAATGTCACACAACCGAAATGGTGGGACGCAGAGTGTCAGGATTTAAAAAGCCGTAAATATAGAAGTCTGAGAAACTCAGCGTCGGATCTCACTGCCTAGTTAAAAGACAGAACTAGTTTCAGACAGCTGTGTTATCAGAAAAAGCAACAGTTGGAGCGTGAACGACGTCATGTGCTAATGGAGAGTAGTGACAACCCCAAGTTGTTCTGGGATAATATAAACCGTGCAAAAGGAAATAGTGGAGCTCCAGAAGACTTTATTTCTTGTGACAAATGGTACGCGTATTTGAGCATTCGTTTTCCGGCACACCGCATGAATATGAACCTACTAACGAAGAGTTACCTCCCATAAACAGGAATTTTAAATCGAACGAATTAATCCAAATGATATCAGAGGAAGAAATTTTAAACAGCATTAAATCATTAAAAGGCAACTGTTCTTCGGGGACCGATGGATTATGCATAGAAATTTTTAAATGTACAATTCATAAAAGTTTGCCGTTCATACACAAACTTGTTAATGACATTTATAATAGTAGCAACTTTCCTGAAAGTTGGGGTGAACGTATTATTACCCCCATTCACAAGAAATAATCTAAATTGGACCTAAACAACTATCGAGCAATATCATTAAGCAACACTATCAGCAAGCTATTTGTAAACGTTCTAACAACACGAATCAGGACGTGGTTCGAATAAAACATTATCCACGAAGCGCAGGCAGGATTTCGGCGGGGATATTCGGCTATCGATAACATTTTCAACTTGCAGTCTATTATACAAAAATACACAACAAGAAAGAGGGGGGGGGGATTCTACGTTTTGTGCGTTGATTACCATACGGCCTTTGACAGCTACGATCACCGTAAACTGTGGGAATGTTCCATACACGGAAATTGTATTAATATCTTTCAGTCATATTGTATGACAAAATGAAAGCATGTGAAAAGGTAAAAAATGGTCTTACTGACTTCTGTGAGTGTAAAATTGGGACAAAACAAGGCTATTTAAGTTCACCGATTATCTTCGCGTTATTTATGAACGATTTAATTAACTATTTACAAACACATACTAACAAAAATAACGGTGTATTTATTAGTGAAGAAATGGACGGGCTTTACAGAATATTATAAATTGCATATCAAACTTAAGTGATAAAGTTGGAATGAAAATTAACCTTGAGAAGTCGAAGGTTATGGTGTTCCGTAAGGGAGGCCGATTACGTCATTACGAAAGATTGTCATTTAAAGGAACGCAAATAGAAGATGTATCTTACTATAAGTATCTCGGGGCATTTTTACACCAACATTTTCATGGAGCATGGGCAAGAAACCTTAGCTAGACAGGCTCAAAAGGCAGTTTATAATATATTTAACATGAGTAAGCACTTCGGGTATTTCAAACCTAAAGAAGCCTTTAAACTTTTTGATTTCCTATCCTGTGTTATTCAACAGAAATATCGGGTTATGAGTTCTCAGCTAACACAGAGAAAGTGCACATTGACTTTTGCAAGCATATTTGCGGATTAAACAAAAATGTCGCAAATTTCTTTGCTTTAAGCGAATGCGGGCGACTGCCAATTTCAGTGAACTACATGACGCAGGGCGTTAAATATTGGATTCGATTCACTCACAAGGGAGAATATCGTTATCCGAAACAATTATATATTATGCTAAGAAACCATGACGACGCTGGCAGATTAAATGGGGCCTCAAACATAAAACGGATGCTGTTCCGGTACGGATTCGGCTTTGCCTGGCTGGCCAATGGTGTTGGGAACACTAGTGAATTCCTCACTCAGTTCAAGAACCGACTGAAAGATTGTGCTCTTCAAGACATTATATCTAAAATCAACAATTCCCCGAAGGCAGTGCTCTATAAGGAATACAAGACCATGCTGGATACTGAACGATACTTATCGTTAGATTTGCCCTTTCTCTTAAAAAAAAAAACACTGTTAAATTTCAGATGTTCTGGACATAAGCTGTCGATCGAAAAGGGAAGACATTTTAATATTGAAGGAGATTTTAGATTTTGTGTATAAGCATAATATGTTTAAAATAATGCACCGCCCTCTAGAGCCTAGCATCCCAAATTTGGGATGTACCTTGTACGATGCTTTTAGATAGGAGAGATATGAAATAATAACAATGTATAAATATTATAATATAAAACAATGATAAAACGTTGCCAAAATGACTTTTAATTTGAAATATTCAAACATGACAGTAAAATAAATTAATTGAAACTAACATAATTTTTTCATATTTTCCAAAATTAACTTTTCCCACCTGTTTCAATGCTACTTCTGTATAAAATGCCAAGTTCACATTACAGACAATTAGCTGGTTTGAGGGTGATAATAAATGTTTAAGTACTTGTTTGTGAATTGTTGTTGAAAACACAGACCATCTAGTAAAGATATCGGCCAGAAATAATCAGCATCCCACAAATGGGATGCTAGGCATTAATGGGTTAATTACATGTACATATATCAATCAGTTTAATTTTCTACAATCATACAATGTCTAAATATAATTAACTTCAAGCACTCGAATATATGAGTGTTATACGGAATAGATTGGCGTTTAATACAAATATACCAATTACCGTATAGACACAACCAATTGAATAATAGGAATACATACATACATGTAAAACAAACAAACTTTGTATATTATTGAATACCAGTTAGAGAGCATAAATAACTTTCAATTCGCCGTCTTTTTGTCGATTGAATTGTGCCATTAGTATACATTAAACGTTGTATACATCTTTCCTAAACGTCTAGACACATTTACTGAAGTGTATTGAGAACAAGTATTGAATATGATATTGCGTTTGTATTGCTTAATACGTTTTTGGAGACAACACTTTACCTTACAGAGCAGATAGACGTCTTGATAACTTTACAGACATACACTTTAGCGTTGATCTGAACAATGACATGGAGCGTTCCTTGACACGTTTAAAGCCAGATTTCTGCAGGGCAATCTACACTATAACCGTTTTACCGAAATCATATTTGTTAGCATCTTGTTTCACTTTACGTACTAACAAGAAAACATGAGCATATGTGTAGAGCACAATGCCTATACCTAATGTATACACTGAACAAAATTTATAACGCACCAAATGTAAATTGATGTATTTTCTTTATTAATAAGAACTTCAACTGCGCCTTTGACAAAACGGAATTATTTCGTGTTGTTTTCCCAATATTTTGAAATGCACACATGCATGTATAACTCAAATAAGTATAGCTAACATTTGAAGCTAAAATTCTCATTCATAAAGAAAATACAACGATTTCCATTTATTTCCATTTGGTGCGTTATAACTTTTGTTGAGTGTATATTGAAACACACAACTAACTTCTAACTTATGCCACTCTCTTAATAATTCGAATATGGCCATGGAGAAAGGCTCGTCAGAAAACCAGAATCACAGTCAGTGCACCCGAACTCGATGCCAACATGCAACACGACCCCGATACGCCACTACTAGATCAACATATAATTGAATTGGTATTCGGCCGTACGCTTTGGGATTTATAATAACCACTACTTAGGTCAAAGTCCGACAAACACCGTTGAAAATACACGAATGTATTTACAAGACATCTCCGACAAGCAATTAAATCCTAGTTCAGAATGGCTAAACACACTGTGAATACAATCTCGTAGTAGGGTCAAAGGTCCTAGCCTTAGGTGGTAAAGAATTATTCCACTAATTGCAAAGCATTTATATCAAAATGAACACTGGTGTTTAGTGTTGGCTTACATTGTTTGTCACGCCATTCCTGTAACTATGTTTAATATATTATGTGTTTATTAAAACTTGACAATTTTACAGATGACCTCTATGCTAAAATGTGTTCAATTAATTCCGAATTTCAGTTTCTTTCGCTTATGCTATGTTCATTAGGAAAATTGCTCCCATTCTGAAAGTTTGAATAGCCAATCATAATAAAGCGTGTTGGTGCACATGTGAAAACCAGATGTGGCTTAATGTGTACTTCATGATGCCGCTTTTAAATAACAATTTTGTATCCTATATGTTTTAACAAGACATAGTTGCAGTGATACTCTTTATGTACGTGTTATTCACTTTGTATTTAATGATTTATAACACTCTGCTATTACAGCACGAACAATTTATTCCCGCTAAAGCTAAATTAAGTTCAAGTTCAAGCTTTATTTATTGTCAGAGTACAGTTTTACAAGACAACATTAGCTATGAATAACTATTTTCCGATATGAATTTAAATGTTAGCACACGCTGTCATGCAAGATCTTCACACGTTACAGCCGATAGGTTAGCACTGCATATTAGTTATAATTATTTCCAAAGAATTGATTTAAAAAAAAAGGTTTATTGCGTCAACGTTGCACCAATAATAAGACCGATATTAAGAAATGATTTGAACAGTTGAAGCGGATAAGAAGGGCAGCATCTTCATTTATTTTCAGTGAATTTTTGTAAGAGTTACTGAGGCTTGTGAAATTCCTGTGTCACGGTGAATTTACATGAAAACCATTGTTACGTGCATATTGGAGTACGAAAAACGCCGTTTCACCATTGTTGCATGCACGTGAAGCAATACGTTAAACAAACGTTCCATGCGCAGTTCGGAATAAGTATTATAGTTATATTGTGTGATTTTTTTATGTATGTGTGTTCGTTTGTACAAAACAAAAACAGTCGGTAAAAATGCAAGTGAGAACCATTTAAAACATGGACAAGTACATGCATGTACAGTTCGACAGCGACCTCTAAGACACCAAAGAACAGTACAGATCATTGATAGTGGTATCAATGTATTTGCTAAATTTTCTGCCGGTTAAATTCGTTATCCATTTTAAATATTTCAAATATAATATTAATATTTATCAAAAGACAACTATAAACAAAACAAGAATGCTCGAGTGGTATGCGCAGAAGATTATTGTGACGGCGAACCGGTATCGAATCTGGTCAGAATTTTTTTTTAGTGAAACTTTGATTTGTATTGCAATTTATGAAGTGATATTTGTTTTTTACATTCTTTGTTCTAAGTATTTAAGTGCATTTCTTGTGTGACTATAATAACAATGACAATATCAAACACAGTTATACACTTCACTTGCTGTGTTGGTCTCAGATTCATCAGCCTCTGTACCTGATTCCATAGTTACTACAAGTTTCTCTGGAAGGGTGTCCACGGCGACGTCGTCTTGCCTGTAATGGCCCTTTAAACAGACCGCCCATTTCTTCGCAGGCCTTCCTAAAAACATTAAATACATGTACATTAAATAATTTCTAATAATATAACGCGCATCTTCGCTAACTGTGAATAGATTACCGAATTCAATAGCTATTCAGCGCCTTGTAATTTTGATTTTTGACTCATAATTAGACTAGGCATACATCACATATGATCTCGAACTACAAACAAGATTGAAAGAACCCGGCCGTCATGTTTGCAACATTTAATATCGACATGTTGTTATTAGTTGATTGCTGAAAATATCTACATAGTGAAGTATGTGCTATTTAAGATATATACTATTTTAT
This sequence comes from Congeria kusceri, assembly GCA_027627225.1. NCBI lineage: Eukaryota > Metazoa > Mollusca > Bivalvia > Myida > Dreissenidae > Congeria > Congeria kusceri. Next base: position 49,529,607 of record CM051033.1, read on the forward strand.
CGTAACATTATTCAGTGGTAATGTACTGCTTTATTTTAAATATATATTTTGAACAGAGTCAACGTTATAAATACAAGTACAATATACTGCATTTTGATGTAAAATTACGATATGCATATTTATGTTTTTATCTTTATATATACTCTATTCCGATGGAATCGCGGTACGGACGGTGTCGCTGTGTGTAATCAATAAACGTCATCTAGTGGACATTTATTGGAAAAAAAACCCACCCCTTTTTCTAGTCTCGGCTTTTTATTATGAAAACTATCTGAAAATGCATAGAATATTGCAAAGTACATTCTTGTTTGCTTAAACATGCTTGTATAAAGCATTTCTTCTAAGAGTCTCATCCGATTTTATTGCAGAATTTTTTTAATAAGATATTGTTTTTACTCTGTCGTCTGTGCCAAATTAGTAGGAGTAGTTCCCCGTGGGCTTTATACATAAGTTATTTCCTTTCCGGTAATTAAGGTTATACTGTACACTATTTATTTTTCAAAACTGGCAATGATTGCTTCACTTCTTACCGATTACCGCGACTCCGTCGTCCAAGTTGTCAAATTTAGCCTTTAGACCGTGTTGTGTGGTTCGGTGTTTTGCAGGTATTCCAAATGAAATAATTGTTTTTTTGCTGATTGACATGTGTGTTTAAGGCATTTTTACACCTTATAATCGTTTATTAAAAGTTGTAAGTGTTATCTTTCCAATTTGGTTATTCAAAAATTCGTTAGTACTGCGACTCCATCGGAACACAGCATACGAACAACTAAATACAACACGTCATCAGAGTATCCATATTCACATCTATTGTTTGAGTTGTTGTGTTTCAGTTTCATAGCCCTTCATAATGATAACTTGCCATGTGAACGATATCAACCGATGTGTAGGAATGTGTAGGAAACTTATTTGCAAACGCATGATATTTCTTCTGGAACTAGTAGACAAACTATCAAGTAGAAACTTCGCTCTGTATTAGCAGTTTTGAAATTAATGTCGGATTTACAGTTAAGGTACCCTTGCATAATTATTGGTATTAGCCATTTATCCTGTTTCTACCTGCAACATTGACCTAATAAAGTGATGACCGGCTAAATGTTCCTATCTCTAGTCAACAGGAAGTGGCAAGGTTTGTCCAGTTAGTAGTGTATTCCTACGCGCGGAATAACCAGAATGACGTGGCAAAAAATGAAATACATCTCTACTCACCTGAGTGTTTCATCCATAGAAACGTCGTGTTGTCTAGTTTAAAAGAGATCCCAGCTTCCATAATGAGTTGTTAATCCGCACATGTATGGCATAATCGATAAAGGTGTAAACAACATCTTCCTGTCATTCCATTTCAAAACACTTGATGTAAGCGGGTTGTTCTTTCTGAATAGACTTTCTTCAATAAAAAACAAAGATACAATTTATTCATGAAAGAAATAACCCTTTACATACATTTTTGTGTTGAAATGTTATTAAACTGAACGAAGAGTAGATCTACATCTATAAATTTATAAACTTTATAATTTGGCCACGATGTTAGCCACCCACAATCCAAGTACATTATACAAAACTGACATTCAAATGGTGTTAATCTCATCGTTTCAATTGCAGGCATATACTCCATACACTTTTTGATTTAAATGTTATTAACATAATGCATCCAAAACACAGAAAAACTTACCATTGTATTTCGATTGCTTTTATTTAAATTCCAACACACTCGCGTCCTAGTTTGTACACTGTGTAAACTTCAAACTCAACCGAATGACGTAGGCGTGACGCAATACAACTTTTCAAAAATCAATGTCTGTTTGATACTGGCTACTGTATACTAATTCTTGTTCGTCAATATTATTGGCGTCAGCAAATTGAATTATGTTTAAAATTTTAGAATGATTACCGGTAAGAAACAGATGACTATTTTATCGGGAAGTACGCATAAATGCTAGCGAGTTATAAGGTTCGAGGCTCGTCACAAAACACAATAGTTATTAGCTAAACATTTAATTAAACTACTTTTAAAATGCAGTTTAGTAGAAAACATGATAAATAGAATACATGATAGGTACCGGGAAGGAGAACATGTATCCGTTTCGGCCCGAAAACAAAAATAGTGCTCGCTAAAGCTCGCCCTGTTTTCATTTTCTAAGTCTCACCTGATAAATTGTCTCCATCCCGGCACCAACCATGTATTCTCTATATCTTTGCCTGATCTTATCATTAACCCATTGAAGACAATGTTTGCACATGATTTGATGGCATATACTTATAAGAAAATCTTAAAACTAATGCACTAACACAGAAGAGCTTTGTCAAAAATATGAAACGTAACTTAATGTAAATGATTCGAGATCTTATTATTTAAGATACGAATCACATGTTTTGGAGGCTTAAATATTACTGACATTACCAGACACAGACAACCGCCTGCGTAATATGAGCATTTTTTTACACTTGTGATTATATACCTCTCCATTTCATAATTTGTCTAGATATGGATGTACGGTAGACACCAGTTGCAGCATCCAAGACGTTAAGACGGTTAATAAAACGTCATGTTTCAAATTGAACAAAAGTGTGAGGTCTCTAAATGAGACACAACAGCAGTTTCAAATAGTATTATTTTATTGTAATGCTCTTTTAAGCCAAAATGTGATTTATTACATGATCTATAAATAAAACGTTTACAACTGAGCCGTTTTCTGCTGGTTAATATGTTTCCATATAGACCGGTTTGACTATATTATACACTGCTTTATAAATAAACGTTCAGGACTTGTCTCGATTAGTTGCGCGCATGGTCTAAGTGCATTGTGGTATATTTTATAGAGTGGAATTAGTTGTCTATGGAAAAAAAAACATTTCATTTCAATAACATTTTCAATTTCAATAAGAAATAAAATGGCCAATACAATCCGGATCATATAAAAAGACAGTCATTGACTTATTGGCTGCGAAATATGATGTTGATATAGACCGCAAAATAATTACTGACCTTGGCTATTGCCCCGGTAAAACATGATTATTGTTTGGTCCATATCACATCACAATTCGCAGCCAATAAGTAGGCAATTGTATAATATAAAGCAAAATACGTAGATTTTATAACGTAATACCACCGCTACGTACATTACATTTTTTTGTCAACGTTGGTTGTTATGAGTGTCTGTTTGTTAATAAGCTACTTTATCCAATGTATGTACACTTTTGCATTAAATATCCTGGACGGTATGGTAATGGAAATAATCAAAATGTTTACATGTTTGTGGTGATCCAGATGAGCGTCTGGATCCACGTTTTATTTAATGGAGCCTTTTGTTATTGAAATGACACACTGTGCCGTACAACACAGTACTGACTGCTTCGGTTGAGGTCTGCGCATTTTGACTGTTTTCTAGTTTTAAAAGGTGTTTCTGTTGATATGATGATAATTATGACAATACATATGTGAACAATACGTATGCACTCACTGTAAGGTTGGATTTTAAACGTAAATAATAGCAAATATCATATTTATTTTAATTTTCACCGGTACTTGTTTAAAAATTATATATGAACCAAGTAAAGATATTCATAGCGCATAATATTTAATAATAGGAAGAAAGTGATCAAGCGTTATATCATGTGAAGTAAAGTTGATTGGGATAAAATTAGGGATGTCAACGAATAATCGAATATTCGATTATTCGAATTCTTAATCAAATTTTCCAATACAATATAGTCTTTCGAATATCAAAATTAAAATAAACAAAAAATATCTTAAAAAATGAAAAACAAAATCATCTGCCACGATAATCTTTTGTTATGACAGTTGTGTTTTTGACACACAATTGAACACTTTGGGTGCTACAGTGCGCAACTTGTGAACACATATTAAAATCAACGGAAGGTAGATTGACACCTTTGATGTGGACCTATATGTAGTGTGAAGATTCAGTTATGTTTTTAAAGGGAGCATGTCTAGGAAAGTGGATTTCAAGTGTGCATTACGATTAAAACGTTGGAAAAAAATATTACAAATGACATCAACTAATGTTTAACTAATGTATATATAGATCTAATGTAAAAATCGTTTACGCAGTTTTATTTTTTTTATTTTATATAGTTTGCACTCAAGCTTTAAGCCTCGGCCATAACCCACTGCGGTGGCCGCCGACCGCAGACGAAGGCAAACGCATGCGTTTCGTATGAACTTGTGAAATTTGAACGGGCATCGTGCGGCCAACTTACGGGCGAGGTGCGTTCGCCGCACGTCTTTCGCGCGTTTTCAGATTAGCAGAACGCAGCTGTGTCTGCGAATCGTGCGAATGACAAGTGTCTGTCCTACCGACACCGTGCGACTGTGAATTACTTTTTATGTCGACGCATGACCAGCGCATAGTAATCGCACGATCACCGCAAGTTGTACGCACGGTCGCCGCAAGACAGCAATAGTATTTTGGCAAAAACACGAATATCAATATATTTGTTTTTGCCTAAATATCCTGCATACATAGGTGTCATTTACGACTTTTAATTTGACATGTATATCACAAGATGCTATGGTTAAATTTTATAAGTTTGTTAATATACATATATTATTTTTCAAGTAGCAGTATGATTGTAAACATCCTGAAATAAAGAGATAGTATTGAAAATGTGTTAAATGCATGCAAATAATCGCGGTTATTTATACGAAGCATCAACTTAAGCGCTTGCGCTAATGTCTGTTGCGGTTGTTGCAGCGACTTTGCGATCGAGAATAACACGCACAGGCGCCGTAGGTCCGATGCACGTTTTTGATAAAAATCTCGACGTAAGCTTGACGTAAGGTCGACGCAACCCGGTTATGACCGAGGCTTTAAAAAGCTAAGCAGAATAACGTAGTTTTAAGGGCGGCGCCTACTGTCATTTAGAATAACGAAGCTTTACAAAGCTAAGCAGATTAGCGTAGTTTTAATGGCGCTGTTACGAAGCATTTTTAATGTTAATTACGAAACATTTTTCTTATACTTTGGTAAATTGGACATAGGCCCACATGGTTTGATTGACGTTAATTAAATGAACACACGTCACAAAACCGACATACCGAATTTATTTAACAGTGTTATGTTATTTGTAAATGCCACTGTGACACGGTTTTCAATCTGAGCACTGTATGTGGTATTTAAACAGGTTTATTATAAACGTTTGTTTTAATAAATGTATTGAAAACCGACTTTCAATAATGCGTTTTAGCAATACATGTAACATATTGAGCATAATCATAACATGCATGTATACTACTTGTAATAGAAAACGTTTGAACATCAATGTTACCTACAAAATACAAAACCTCTGGGCCTTGTTGTTTCAGTGGAGAAGATTTTTTAAAATCATTTTGCTATTTAACTCTATATAAACCATGTGACCCACGGTGTGTAGTCAGTTTTGACTCCAGGGACATAATTTGAACAATCTTTGTAGAGAACCAATATACAATGTTACAAACCAAATACCTCTGTGCCTTGCGGTTTAAGAAGAGAATATTTAAAAATACATTTTTGCTATTTAACTCTATATAAGCCATGTGACTCCCGGGGTGTGGCCAGATTTAACCCCAGTGTCATCATTTGAACACAATTTGTAGACGACCACTATACCAACCAAATATTAAACCTCTGGGCGTTGTTGTTTCAGACGAGATTTTAAAAATCATTTTGCTTTTCACGTCTATATAAACGATGTGACCCCTGGGGTGTGGGCAGTTTTGACCCCAGGAGCAGCAATTCAAAAATCTTTGTAGAAAACCACTATACAATGTTACAAACCAAATATGAAACCTATGGGCCTTGCGGTTTCAGAGGATGAGATTTTTTAAAAGTCATTTTGCTATTTCAGTCAATATAAACCGTGTGACCCCCAGGGCGTGGCCAGTTTTGACCCAGAGGCATCATTTGAACAAACTTTGTAGAGAACCGCAATATAATATTACATACCAATTATGAAACAACCTCTGGGCCTTGCGGTTTCAGAGGAGGACGTTTTTAAAGTCATTTTGCTATAACCCAGGGGCATCATTTGAACAATATTTGTAGAGGACCAATATACAATGTTTCCAACCAAATACGAAACCTCTGGGCATTGTGGTTTCAGATGAATTTTTTTTAAACATCATTTCGCATTAACGTCAATATAAACCATGTGAGCCCCGGGATGTGGGCAGTATTAACCCCATGTGCATCATATGAACAATCTTTGTAGAGGACTACTATACAATGTTACATCTCAAATATGAAACCTCTAGGCCCTGCGGTTTCAGAGAAGGAGATTTTTGAAGTCATTTTGCTATGTAAGTCAATATAAACCGTGTGACCCCAGGGCGTGGCCAGTTTTGACCCCAGAGGCATCATTTGACAAGCTTGTAGAGAACCGCTACATAATGTTACATACCAAATATAAAAACCTCTAGGCCTTGCAGTGTAAACAGTCCTTGTAGAGGTCTACTAGAGGATGACACATATCAATTATGAAAGCTCCAAGTATTGTGGTTTTAGAGGAGAAGTTTGTTTTTAATTTTAAGTTTTTAAAACATTTTTTTAGCTCTGATGACCTAAATATACAGCGGACCGGAATGTTTTGAACAATTTATAAAGAGGGTCACCCAAGGATCATTCATGTAAAGTTTGGTGAAAATCTGCCCAGCGGTTTAGGAGGAGATGTTATTTGAACGAAAATGTTGACGCACGACGCACGTCGGACGACTGACGACGGACGACAGACAAAAGGCGATCATAAAAGCTCACCATGAGCACGTTAAAAAACAATAAACGCACTCTCGGTGACTGGAACAATGAAAGGCTCAACTGGTTGTGGAACACCTTAATTATATATATACTGACTTTTTTCTCCCTGTGCCAAGCTGCTTTCCCCATTGTTTTGATTCCGCATTACCTTATTTTATTACAATATTAATGCAGCAATTTCAGAATTTCTACTGATTTTCTGTGTCTTTTAGGCAATTTAATAGGCATGGTCCATTTAAGTATATTTATTTGTAAGTCACTTCACAATGTTCACTTTAACATGATATGTTAAATTGTTTTAGGCTAACAATAATGCTTACCTTATGAATGGATTGAGCTGGCGCTTCAGACCTGTAGAAGAACGAGGCGCACGTGTTTGTGAGTCGATATTTCCGTGCGCACTCAAAGACACTTCTGGTCACGGGCTCTGAGATGACGTGTTCCGCACCCGATTGGCCATCGAATTGGAAGTTGCACATGAATCTGTCCATCGTGATGTGATTGGATGCATCTAATGCGCCGCCTGTAATAACAAAGTGAAATGCTATTACAATCCATTAAAACATGTTAACGCTATTAAAGATACATTGCCCGTCAAACATTAAAGATACATTGCCCGTCAAAATCGTTAGACAATTAAATGTCTTCATAAATAATTAAATGCACAAAAACATATTATGACTGAGTATATATAAGTTTACAAAGCAAACTATAATATCAATATAGCCAACTAACGTAATTAAAAACAAAATTTAAACAAACCTTTAAAATAGTAGAGTCAATTGCTTAAAATTGGGTATAATATTAATGAAAGTTGTTTTTACTACACCAAAGTCATATTATGTTCTTTGGCTCTATTTGCACATTAAATAATATTATGCTTATTATAATTTATATATTTCTTCATGTTTATGGTTTTGAATGGTAATGTCTCTTTCTTAAGAAACATAAGTGTTAATAAAATATAAAACGATGATGCCACCGTGAAAATATTTTGTACCTTGTTTACATTATCATTAAAATTGCATATACATCAAATGATAAAGAATTAGTTTAAATACATTTTAGATTGAAATTATTTCTGTCAAACATTTACGTTTTACTTACATATCAAATGATAGAGTGCACGTTCATTATCTTGCAATATCTATCATCCGATGTTGTGACAGCCGTGATAAACTATGGTTGTAATATATAGACCCAACATTGTCCGTTAATAGATTTCCATACCGTTTTCATTGGCACTGTGATATTGTATTCGATATTTTTTTATACTGCAACCTTACGAAATGTCATAAAATTATGAAAGATGTGACCTAGATAATTCGATTAACTATTCATTTTGCGATTAAAATATGAAATGAGCCATTTATTTTAAAATCTGTGTAGGTGTAAACAGGGAAATGCTGGATGATTTCAATGCTGCTACGATCCTCGCGTTTCAAAAGCAAATCAAACATGCATACCAGATCAGTGCTACATTTAAGCTCGAATACGCAGCTTATTAAAGCAAACATATGCAAGACCAACTCGAAAGGAGAATTCCTGACCAAATCAATATGACAAAATTAAGAATAGATTCGCTATTTAGCTTCTCTGCATGGCATAATCTTTACGATGTTTTGCTGTCGGGTTGTTTAGCACAATGTCAATATTGGGAAAATAATTCAATGTGTGCACACGTTCGTATTTCGTTCTTTTTCTGTTTAATTAATATGCATAATCATAAACTGGTAGATAAGAAATACTCGTTTCAGACGCTTTCCTGTTACAGGTATACAGTTCAAACCGTTGTGGCATTGTGGGTATAAATTGACGCCTTTCCATTGGTACATACTCGTTGCAGCGGGTTTTCCCTTTTGCAGTTTTCAGAAACCACTGCGACCACGATATAAATACTTCCATATCTGGTAAAACATTATTTGTTATAAATATTTGATTGTATTTAGTATTATTTGAATAAACTCCCTATAACTTATTGCATTATTGGTCAAGATACATAACTTTAAGATAAGTTTATATTAGCGATTGTGCTTCTCAGCAAGAAGTGATCTTCACTTTGTTTGATATAGAGTTTTACAAAGAGCACAATGTTCATGAGGGAAAGGGTTTACGGACGTTTCTATTTGTAGTACTTGTCCGTATTGTTTTGTTTTTCGTTTATTAAATATGCTTAAATATTGAAGTGATACAAGTTTATATATATAGTTGTGTTAAAATTGTTTGCTTTATATTTAATAGCATTTGTATTTAGGTAAGGTGTTTTAATTATTTATAAATAAGACATACTAGTTTTAGTCCATTTCCCATTTATAATGAACTCGTATTTAATGCAGACTGTTGTGGCTGTGTTGTGGGGAAAGAGCATCTAACCTTTGGGTGTCAGGTACATGTCGACATTAAATTAGAATTTGGACAAAAAGCATTGTTGCTGTTGTGGTATTTTTAAAAGAGCAGGTGGGATATGGTTCTGTGTTGACAATTACTGGGACGCTAATTTTCCTAAGGAAGGAGTTGAGGAATCCATTTTATGAAATCCTAGCCTCCACAGGGACTGTACCTGCTTTTAAGCTGGCTTTTATATTGACTGTCTGTATATATTTACAGTCTGTACATCGATGAAAAGTTGGTCTCAATAAATCAAAACCGTTTTTATATTAAATTTATTTCAGGGTTATTGTTTGCAGCAAAATTGAGCAATGCCTTTAAAATTGTATATGGTTGTTATGTTTTTTTTTTAACTAGTTACAGGCAGTTTCATTGTTGGCATGTTGGTCGATCAGTTTGTGACAAAGTGTCTGCAATATGCCAACGCATTACTCATCTGTATTGAATGTTCGATCTGAATATACAACTATATTGAACACACAAAATCCTCCCATAAAATACATCGTACCAACCTAAATTTATTTATTATTATTATTTATTTATTTATTTCTTTTTTTTTTGGGGGGGGGGGGCAGAAGACAGGAAACGGAACATTTTCTTTTATTTGGATAAGATAAATAAAATCTCAGAAGTGTAACACGCAGGTTTTTTATTTGAGGCAAGCGTACAATATAGAACAATACGCGCAACACAAATCGAAACGTAAAGCGATTAAAGTAAGGTCACCGCTTTGAAACGGTCAACGTAAAGCATTTGGGTTTAAACTAGTTTTAAGGCATGTCGAACCTCACTTTGCGCAGAATTAATCACAATACACATACTTGTATTGTAACACGAGACAAAAAAAATGCCACACATCCAGATTTTCAATGGCTCACTTGAGTCTACTACTTTCAATTTTTATCTGACCTCGTACAGAATACTCGCTTTTCATTGGTTTTGCCTGGTCAGGTGTTGACCGTGTATTATTCCATATTATGTAAGTAGCTGTTAATTTCCATACAGTAAAATCATTCATTCAAAATAAACATAAAATGTCACAAAAATCAACAAGATGACGTCATTATGCTGCACATGTTTCCTTTATTCCTTAGCGTTGACATATAGTTCAGTGGTTTTATTTCGTCAATGCTGGCATGATGATGCGAACAATAATGGTACTCGATAAGATAAATTAGTTACGTGGCTTCTTATTGAACCCGTGCTCTTGTCCAATATTAATTTATGGAACCTGTTTCACACCGTAAGGAACCACGTAATTAATAATACTATTGGTATAAACTAAAATTATGTGAACGTAGCACATAAAATACTAACATTAGACCAGATAAAATTAACACAAATACTACTAATACAATACTACTCATATCCACTAATTTACATATGGCTTTATTAAATGTGAAAAAAAACACCATAAGTTCGCCCAAAATGATCAAACCCTTACCAGCCCGAAGTCTGCGCTGGGGCACTTGGTGACAATAGTTCTGTGAAAGTTTGGTCGAAATCCCTTGAGAGGAGTTGCGCTCTGGAGAGATTGTTCAATATTCATTTGTGAGACGACTGGTCGTAATTCTGCCCAAAATGATCGAATCACAAAAGCCCGACACTATATTTGCTGGATCACTTAGTGACAACAGTTCTTTTAAAGTTTGGTCGAAATCCCTTGAGAAATGAAGGAGGAGCTGCATTCTGAATAAATTGTTTACGCCCGCCGCCATTTGCCAATCGATTAAGCAGAGCTTTCCTTCGGAAAACTGTGTTAACAAAAGAGAATGTTAATTCAGTTGAATAACCTGGTTCCTGTACATCGGGTGCTGTGTCAGTTCGATTAGTTTAAAACCAGAAATAATGGATTGTCACTCATTTTCCGTTAGATACGATGCAAACACTGTTGGGGGCTTTACAAATTACGACAGACAGTGAGGTCATATTATTCGCACCTTTGATCTTTTCGGTCATGGCTCTATCTATTTTCAATTCACGACGTTAAAATTTTAAGAGCATTTTCCGTTTAAATTTTATAATAAATGCTCTATATCACATGGGGTGTAATTATCAATTATATTTGCCAGTCAGGACAAAACAGTGGAAGGAATTTAGCACACGAAGTTTTACTTTGTTTGTCTTTGTATTTCTCCGATAGTGGTACGCGTATCGAAGATATTAAACGCTAAGCCAGTTTTGTTAAACTGGCTATTTTTGTCAAAAGTAGATTGAAAACCTCCGCGAATCAGTAAACGCCCCCTGAAGATTAGTCTGTATGTAATTACGTTCGTCCGTGTTTCCGGATGTCTGTCTGCCACAAAGCATGTCCGCTCCATACGTTTTAACCGCTTTTAAAAACGAATTCGATGAAATATGACAGTGATGTGTTTAAATCGATATTATTCGTCTTTATATCTTATTGTCTTTATGGCTTCATATTTGTTTTGTATGCACATAAATACTATTCTTTATTTAATAAATTCCTTAGTCATGTTAGTAAATACATGATTTCAACGCCAAACATACTTTCAACAAAACTAGCTTGGACTCCAAATTGGCATTTCGACAAAGATAGTCTACCGTTTAATGCTTCCCTACGCGTATATGCACAACCTTAATTGCCATTATAAAAATTGAACTTTAATATATACAGATTTATAACACGTAATTTATATTTGAGGTACATTGCCACGATGTAAAACACAAACTCCCTCTATATTATTATTCAATAATTGTATAAAATAGTGTACTAGTATTAAGGTTTAAATGGTTGGGATGTATGTTGTTATAGCGTATATGTTAACGGAAACCAACGTATGTCGTCTATAAACATTATTATTTTGACTATAGTACTAAATTCCTGTACGGAATATGCAAATGTTGATACGGCAAGTAAGTACACCATGCCCCAAACGGTTGTAAAATGCATTTAAAATGTTTCAATGCACGTACAATGTAATTTCGATATTATCTAAAAGGACGTAACTTTTATGGTGGACATGATCTAATTAACATATGGAATTGAGAATGCTAAGAAGACTGTAAGGATGATATTTTTCAAAGTCTTTGGTGGCGTACACATTGAACGAAACACAAATAGCGTCATTAATTTGAGTGTAGTTTGAGTTTAGTGTTCACGTCCGTGGGGAATTTCAACAATTACATGGATGCATATTGTTTATTTGAAGTATAGCGAGAATAAACACAATAGGGTTCAGTTAAGGTTACCAGCTTCTTTATAGAGCATTGCATTTTCTGAAGAAACATTTCGCACGCAAAGTGCACATGCTAATTAATTTAGAAGTACATATATACCTGTTTAGCATTAACATGCATATGGCATTTAAACTGGTAAAAAACGCTACAAAATGTAAGCCGGAGTGTTTCGAAATCAACTTTAGTACACAAACCACTATGAGACAAAGCATTACACATTATATAATAAACATAACACACAATATTTTAGTAAGTTTAACAACAATTTGTAAATTTTGAGAAAAAAACAATACTGTGAATATGTGAGATTGAATGCTTAACGAGAAAACTGAGATAAGTTGCGATGATTTGACAAGTTGCATACTGGACATGGTATAATGGTCACACATCCATTGAAAAAAATACGCCCAATAAACAATAACAAAACTAAATCTTCAGATACGATTGTACAGATACGCAACTAAAGCTAATGTATAATATTTGAATGAAACACACATAATGCTATTAGATCTAATAATCACGTGAATAATTACAAAGTCGGTAATGATCACTGCTTATAGTAGCTTTGTCTTATAAAATGTTTAATTTCACAGCACTAACATACTGCTATAATACACATGCGCACATCGAACGTTTATGTATTTTCAAATTAACCAACAAACATCAATATTTGTAACCGAGTTTAAACGTCATAATGTATTTAATATATATAATTTTTATAATGGAAATGTATAAACCCAAAGCTTTATAACATATATTATACCCAATTAGCAATATGCGCAAACGTATGTTTGTTTTGTCTTAGTGGAAAGTTACATGCGCTAGTTTAACTGTTAAACTTAAATTTGTATCCAGACTGAAGATGTCAAATTAAATGGTGTCCCATATATGAATACATATATACTTCATATACGCAAACAAACGACTTCGCTCAATTTTTACGCCAAAATATGATTTTGATGTTGTTTTTATTTTATATGTATTAACCTTGCTTACTTGCAAAATAAAAGTGTGTTTGGTGTTATTGTCGTTGACGTTGTATTGCAAGCGTCTTTATAGGAGTACATATTGCTGACTTATTAATAAATATACATGTTGTCTTACATGTACTATTAGAATACATTCGAAATGTGTGGCAAGTGGTTTTATGCTTATATGTATATTAATTACTTCACAAATCGAGTAAGGACTGTATGAACACGGAAGGATATTGTAGAAAATAGGATGTGAAATACGTAGCGGCACACGTTTTATTGTCCTGGTAGTTGTAAGTATTGACTGGGGAGCCATACAGCCAGAAGTCCCTAGTTGGTGGCATAACATCGCAAAGCTCGGTCACCCATTGACTGGCATTGGTTCCCTCTTGAGCGAAGCCGCTTATCCAATGATCTTCAAGGCCGGAAACTGAACCTGAATGAATAAACAATGATACATGTAAGCATATAGCAATTACCAACACAACTTAATAGTATACAACGAATTACCTTTGCAAGACAAAATGCTTTTAACAGTTACATCTGTTCAGTTTGCTGATTGTTACCGTGTTCCAGCTAAGTATAATTACGACTTTCTTTCATCAGCTGAATTATGTTTTGTTGACATCTAGTTACCCTGCCAAATGTCACTGGCAACTATTATTTACCAGTGCATAATTTAAACATAATCGATTGAAAGGAATATTTCTCCGAATTTTCAGTTAACTTATGTTATTGGTATTTTTTTGGTTAGTCTAATTCAAGATGATTTTTACAGAGCAAAGCAGGAAACAATAAACCGTACCCAAGGAACGTAGTATGTGCTGGAACAGTTGTATCTTTGCAACCAAGGTGATGCGAGCCAGAGTCGCCCCTTCCGCGGCGCAGTTTGTTTGGGTGTCAGTACAGGTCATCCTTCATATACGTAGTATTTAATTTGTTTAATATTTTGCAGTTATATTCGTCATTACAATATCAGAATGTTTTAACTCAACTGCTACTAACATTGTTTGGGTGTTTCTTTGTTTTCAATGGCGGTTAATGAACTTTGGACATACTACTACTACGAGGACTATTACTTCAACTAGTGTTTTATATCACACACCTGAACGATGTAACAGTGCCGTCTGACAGTAAATATGTGTTATATATCACTGCGTCGGCAGGAGTTGGAGGCAACGTGAAGTTCGTGGCTGAAAAGTGGGAAATAGAAGCTGTTTATATATTAAGGTAGAAAGATCCTAATGACTTCGGAAATACTCGCGAAATATCGGTTAACTTCGGCCCATTCGCCACTAACCGTAAATCTAATCGATCTGATCCGAAACAGAAATTATTTTCGCGAAATAAACATTACTTTTTGAATGTTGAGTTATTTTCAATAAAATGTGTGAAATAAATGCTTATTTGTCTTTAAAGATGACAGTAAAAATGTAGTTTGAAGAAAAACAAGGTACTCTGACATAGGAAATACTTTCAAATGAAGTCATTGTTGGGAATTTCATTAAATCATGACATTTTCGCGATATTTTTGGTGTATTTCATTACACTTAAGTTAAAATAGTTATAAATAAACGTCCAAGGATTATTAGTATTATTGAACATAATTATTCGTATATAAAAACATATCTGCGTAAAGGAGATACGTGCTCCTTGCTGTGAAATAACATTCATTCACACCCAAATCTTGGAAAAATAGTCAGTCGAGATGGGTGGAGAGCGGGACGTCGGGTGATCCAGTTTGGTGTTTTGTTGGATAATTTAAAATACTGTTCAATGTATAAACTTGGGCCTGTTCCACTGAGGAATTTTGATGAGATATACCGCTGTAAAAAACATCTGAAAATTATGTATCGGCGAAATGATGAGAATAGTCTAAGAGACACATTTTTATCAAAAAAAAGATTAAAAACATATTTTAACATTGAAGGAAAATATTAGCTTTTTTACTTGTCTTATTTTTCATATTTTTTTTTATAACATAGGGTTGCTTCAGTCCAAATGTTTTATACCTTGAGATTTTTGTGGTGAACCTATGTCAATTTATACCCTTTTCCTCTCAGATAAGGTTATATTATATTTTGGTATTACTGATTTTGACATACTATGAAATAAAAGTAATTTGTTTTTACAAAAAATGGTGTTTGGCGTATTTTTACTGTAATGAAATCTGTTTTTTACCATATGCTTAGCCAAATTTAATGTCATAAGTATTGATGGTCAACTTTAGTACTTATGTTTGTTATACTTTTTAATAAGATACACCATTAACGTATAAATTAAAGCTATTCAGGAATAAATAAAATACATTTGGACAATATGTCAGTCATTTTTGTAAGTGTACCCCATCAGAATTTTAGGTTGAAGGTGAAAAGTGAGGGGTTATAAGAAAAATCGCATTTTTGTCAACACTTGTGGGTAGATTTTATTTATATTTCACAGTTTAGTCTGATAATAGATTTAATGATCAAAGATACGAAGAAAGTCAAGGTCTGAAATAAGTCCCATTAGGGTCTTTCTACCTTAATTTGAAAATAAAAAAAAAAAGATTGGAAACACCAGATGCAGCCTTATTACAGTTGGTTTTCTCTATTGCAGGCCTTTGACAAATTGCCCATTCAAAACAGCAGAATATAAAAAGTACAAAACAGACACAAAACACACATATGAGTAAAAGTGTGGTCACGGCCCTGAAACGAGCAAAACTAGTACAAATTATAAGGGGTTTAAACCGGTTTATTGGCGCGTCAAATTGCAGTTAGGTGCACTCAAGTAGGTCATATCGGTAGTGTTAATAGGACAATATAACGGCCCTTTTTCCCCAATATCATGTATCCCGTGATAAAAAAGATCCCGTTAAATAATAGTCATGTTTCCTTTCAGAACTGTGGAATAAATCTAACACACGAATTCTAATGGTTTCATTTTCTTCAATACTGTTACGTCCTTTTAGAATTTTCTAGTTATTATGTATGTTTTCTTTCGTTTAGTTTGACAGAATATGATACGATGACTAGTATAAAGTGCACTAGTAACATATAAGTTGTGAATGAATAGAGAATACGTGTAGATTTCGGTGTAAGATCGTATTATAAAATTGTAAAATAAGTGTATTTATTATGTGTTTTTTTTTTCGTTTTCTTCACGCATGCCTTTTTAATTATGACATTTAAAAATAACGATGAGCTTTAATATGCTTAAGTTAATAAAACATTGTGCTATGTTCTGCTGTCCTGTATATTTCACGAGTGTGCAGAGAAAATTATGTTTTCCGCCACGAGTGAAACAAATTGAATGTATTTTCTATTGTTCACGAGTGAAATCGAATGCGATCTTACACTAAAATCAACATTTTTTTCACATTTTAATTGGTATCTTCTTGGGTTTAAATAAAAAAAATTGCGGGACTCATAACGTCATGAGGTGAAAAAATAATGACGTCATTTTACATTTTTGATTCCGGCATCGTTGACGGTCAGCTTCATTTACCACATATGAAATCGGGAACCATCATTATCAAAGTATACTACACTTACATTAAAACTGATTAAATGTTATGATGAACGAGAGCAAATTACATAATTCCAGTGTGTAATATTTAGATCCAGAAAATTTGTTCAGAAACTTAACAAAGCATCTATAAGAATAAAATTAAAATAGTCATGAGTTTTCAGTCGTGTACATATGTATATCAACACCCATTAATTAATTAATTAATTAACTGTGCATGCCATTTTATAAATAACACCAGGCCATCATTACTAAATCAAACTTTTGCCTGCAAAAATAATTAAACCAATTTAGTGTGTACAAAGAATTAAACCTATTTAAAGGAACTATGTCTAAGAAAAAGTAATATCTGCTATCAATAAAATGATATTAAATCGTTGAATTGTAGAATATAAAGACATTTAGTTTAAATAAAAAAATAATAATATACTGCATCGTATGAATTTCGAGAACAACAACAATAAATCAGCAATGTTTGGAAACAATTAAACGCTCAAAAGGGGTATGGAACTCATGACGAACCAGCCAAGAGAACAACTAACAGTAGACAGCGCTCTTACCAACTGCATTATAGTTCCTGATTAGAATGTCTACACTGATAACACAATACACTTACGATTCTGATTTCAACATATAAAACAAAAAGAGCCAAAAAGACCAGACCTTAATTATATATTGTTTTTGTGTCTATGCGAAAACGCTTTTCCCATTTATTACACATTACATGTGCCAATATTAATACCATGATTTCAGATTTTCTACTGATTTTCTGCTTGCTTGAATTAATTTCATAGGCATAGTCCCTTTACATGTATTTATTTGAAACGCACTTCACAATATTTACATGGACATAATGTTTTACTATTTTATGACTGAAAACTGATCACCTAATAAATGGGTGGAGCTGGTACGGAGGCTCTGCAGGTCTGTAGAAGAACGAGGCACACGTGTCTGTGAATCGACATTTCACTGAACACTCCGAGACACTTCTGGTCACGTGCTCGGAGGTAAAGTGTTCCCCACCCCATAGGCCATCGAATTGGAAATTACGAATGAGTTTGTCGGCCGTGATATTCTGTGCTAAAACAAATGCGCCACCTGTATTAAACAATATATCGTTATTATATGATCTATACACATTTTTATTAATAATGTGAATAATTTATACTCGATTGTTCTGGTGGCATCATCGTTTTAATATACTAATATTAACACTTGTGTTTCTTCATAAACGGACGTTACTATCCAAAATCATAAAAATGAAGACAACTATGTATGAAAATACGCAGTATATTATTTATGTGTAAATAAAGTCAAAGAACATAACATCATTTTGGTATAGTAAAAACAACTCACATTAATGTTATACCCAATTTTAACCATTCACGTGAATCTACGAGTTTCTCCTTTTTAAAGTGTGCTTACATTTTGCATTATTAGTTTAAATGTTTTATTGTTTCCTTAATATTGTGTTATGCTGTATGTTGTAATTGCTATATACGCGTTATGTTTTATGCAATAAACATATTGAATTGAATTAAATTGATTGTTTTTAGTATCATTTTATAAAACTCCTTCTGAACTATTGCATTTTTAGTCTAGAAACATAACTCTAAAACGATTTTATATCAGCTATTGTGCTTCTCAACATAGCGGTATTCTTTGATATAGAGTTGTTAAGAACAATGTTTATACAGGGAATTAGTTTAACGTTCGTATCCATTTGTAGCACGTGTCCGTATTGTTCCGTTTATTAAATATGCATACATACTTAGTTTATAAAACTCTTATTGCATTATATACAAGCATGGATTTAATTGTGTTAAAATAGTTCGCCTATATTTAATAGCATTTTATTTAGATAGAGTGTTTTAATTATTAATAAATAAGAAATACTAGTTTTAGTCCATTTTCTAGTCACAATGAATAATAATTTAGTGCACATTTTCGTTGCTTTGTGGGCGAGAAAGCGCATCTAACATTTGGGTGGCAGGAAAATGTATAACGTGTAACTGTATGTACCGATACGACTTCAATTTATTTCATTAATGCAGTTTGATTTTGCTTTAATTTACAAATTACGCACTGCGCTGTTTCAATGATGCGACAGAAAAAAGCACAAACAAAATTATACGTCAGTATACACCAAATCAAATACATGTACAGTTATAATTTGCAATTGTACTAGCTGATGTTGGTTAATAATTATCATCAACACACTTCAATTGGGACACTATCATCATTAATTTTATGCATTAAGACTATTGCATGATTTAAACATGTACTGAATTAAATTATCCACACTGCACTGAATCCAAATCGTTAGGCGGGCATATCATTACACCCTTAAAATTGTCTTCATACGTTGTAAAAACAATCGCGTCGTTAGAACTTAAGGACGGCAACCATTGGACATTGACTGATACATGTAAACTTTAATTATCGAATGCATAGGTATTCAAACTTTAATGTTTTTGTTAAGATTCTATAAACACACAAATAGACATATAGACACAAATTATTATCTTTGCAGCATAAAGTAAAGGGACCTGTTGACAGATTGATGAAGTGACAATTTAGAAAAATTGTCACAAATTCCAAAAATAAAAGACTATCGTATATTATATAGGAGCGAAGTAGCACTGCTAAAGAAAACAAGTGTCTTCGGTTAGGTTCGTCGTTTTGAAAATGAACGCAATACACTGGCCATTTAACAATTCAAACACTATTTATTTGTTTAAATGTTGCTCGTTTTCCGTTTATATTTTATGCGTTTGTAAAAACAGATTAATCGTTATAAAAGTATGTGTCATTTAAACATAAACTACGTACAAGTATACAATGTATTGTCCAAATGATTACGTCAGGTAAGGCGGACATGAAGATAACTGCTAGTTAAATATTCAGGTGTGAAATTATTGTCTCAACACGGTATACACATTTATTATTTATTACGGTTTTGACAAAACAAAACGTTGATAGCTTAACCTACATATTCATATCCCAGGATAATGTGTACACCACGTTTTGATTGCAATTTAACGTATAGATGACCTATTGTTAATAATAAATAACAGGAATTCATGTTATTGCAATGTATTTTGTCTCAAGATAATTCACATCGGATTGGATTAACTCTACATTTTGAAATCTTTACACCTTGATTTATAATGAATATTGTATTTTTGTTAAGACATTTCCTGATATTCCTTATGGAGTCAAGCACTGTCATACGCGGTTATATGCCTTTCGTTAAATTATATTTTATTTCACGAAAAACAAGGAATAAATGTGTTCACACGAATGGTTTCAGGGAATAATTCGGTTAGGAATGGTTACATTTCGTTACATGTGCATGTGGGTATGCTTTTGTTCACGCTGAAAACCCGTACTTCCATAAATTGCAATTATTAAATATGTGTCAGTCATTTTAATAAAAACGTTTCTAAATCAAAAAACACCCAACGTCTTAGAGGACTATATGAGATATGAATCTTCACAAACATAAGCATTATAGGAACACATATTAATATTCTTGTTCGTTTATTTCAGGCAATTGAGCAGTCGTCCATAGACTACCAGTGAACACAGTAGATAATAACGTACAACGCTGGCTCCAGCGGCTTGGAACGGTTCATGCGCATGGAAAAAGTAAATGCAAAGCTCTGGGGATTTAAATCGTTTAAAGTTAACTCTTCAAGCAGTCTGATATTTAGAAGCTAAATGAGTCAATTAATAAATTAAAATTCTACATATTGACCTGATCAGTGAACTGGTCAGCGTACTGGGTATTAACTTGAGCCGTATATGGTCATTAATATTAACCATCTGAAGGGTGAAGGTACGGACAACCAGTCAACTGCACGATGGAATGAAACTCTACAAGTTTGTTCCCATTATTTATTGGCCACACATACTTGATGGAAATATACATGTATACATGCATGTTATTGGTAGCAGTTCGAGGGCCATGCTCTCTTTGAATTCAGTGCAATTTATTCATAGCTCAAAACATACCCTTAATGAAATTTCTATATCCGCGATGCGACGCACATAGAGTGATTAAACTCTGGAGACAGAATTTACTCGAAATAAAATGATCCTTCATTGCATTTTACCATGTCATTCAACTACATATCTTCAAAAGCAAAGTAGTTTTACATAACAGTTAGTCTAACTTTGCCAGCCTGACATAGAAACGCGCAATCTTCGTCCAGGTTGTGCTTGCAGCTGTTGAAGTGGAATGTTTGACCAACAGAAACTGTGTGTATAGAAAAGACGTGACGACGAATAAAAAAGAATGTCCTGCTATTGGTCGCGTTTTTGTGGATGTTACGTAACCAAACGCGTTGGAATCTGTTGAATATTGCAGTAACAATAGTACATGTGTGGAGGTTGAATACTGAGATGTAGACGGAACATGTACTGGAAGCAAGAAGATCTTCACAAATACTCCTACTCCCAATACGGAGCATACATAGTACAACCTGGGTAATTGTTGTTTTCTTATCAATCATTTTACTTAATTTTCATATTTAATTGTAATATACGAATACCGGGCCATAATATACAATACACATAGTGTACATCCGTGTTAGAAAGGTGTCTGCGTTATAATAATTGTTGGGTATTTGTATATAAAAAAAGTTTGTTTTTGTAGAAAATAATACACATAGAGCGTTAGCTTGGTTCCCATATCATCATGATTTTGTTATTCATTCATTCATTCATTCTTTATTTTCCTCCAGCTTAAGAGAGCGTAACATAAATACAGTCAATATAACTACACATGTTAACACATATTTACAAAATAATACAAATTATAGTAAATATATAGACATGCGTAATGATATATTTAATATAGATAGTAGCATTTATAGGTTACATATTGCATACAAATATTGACATCTTGATAATACATCAATAAGGTACATATTGCATATAAATATTTATATATGTTATGTATAGATCTACTGAGATTGACCTTTGTCCTCAGGTCTCTTCACTGGGCGTCTCTTAAGGCGAAAACGAAATTTAAGAGCAAGTGTCACAGTAAGAGCATTAATGTACAATTAATTGTCCCTGTAGGCATTCAACAGCTATAGGTATGCAATCATGATTACCGTGCCTATTCACTAAGAGTTTCTTAAGACGAAATCAAAACTTAAAATCGAATATCTTAGTGAAGTGTTATTCCATTATCGCTTTAAGAGTTTATAAGCTGCCAACATGGTATTAAAATGCAAAAAAATGTCCATCCATATTCTCCGAACTTAATTTCAACAACAATACCGTTTGATCATGAGCCTTCACTGCAATTAATGACTTTATCGGATGTGACCGATACACTTGTAGAAAGACTCCCAAAGCAGCTTGCGGAGCGCTTCTTTAGAATTGCAGAAGCACATTAAATGCACAGTTATATTGTCCGTGCAGTAATTGCACAGACTACACTTTTGTGTGAATGGACGTGACATTAGTAATCCGATGTTATTTAAAATAGTCTACATGTAAACAGAAGCTTTGGGTTTCGACTTGCTTTATCGATTTTCGCCCGTACTATCACTGTGTTATCCACAATATATTTTTCCAAGTTACCTTCGGGAAAAGAACCTGTGTCTACGTAGTCATGATTAAATTTACAGAGATTGTTCTTTCCCAGTATTCTGTAAATATCTGGGATAAAACCTGCACTTTGATTGTTCAGATTAATGAACCTATTGAGAATGTTGAGAAGTATTTCCAATCTGCAAAGCTGGCCTATGACGTTTAACTTGGTCCAGTCCATTATTGTTTCAATCGGAGTGGTATTTGCTGTACACAAACAGTAATCTGTAGCTAGACTTCTTTTGAAGCCCTGTATGTATTTAACACATAATCTATGCGCGGCTTCGATTCTTCTGAGAGCGCTGGCCGCACAGTTATTCAACAGGTCACAACCATACAAGGCTTCAGGCAGGACGGCTGACGTATATATCGTCAGCAATGTTTTTGTACTTATGGCGTCTTTGCTTAAACAAGTACTGCATATGTTGAAGTATGTCCCACGGACTCTGCAATAGGAATAGGATCTGGGCCTAAGTTGAAGGTAAGTTGTTTGAATTTAAGGTCGTGCTCATTATAAGCTACGGCAGTACATTTATTCGGATTGTACAAAATTCTCCATGTTCGTGGGTAACTGTAACATATATTAAGCGTTCTGTCTAGTCCGTGTTTTGAAAATGCTACAAGCACCGTGTCGTCTGCAACTGTCGGGGCACACATGTTTATGTTGTACAGACATACCCCATTTCTACTGTTCAGTAGCTCTTTAATCAGCCCATCGATGTATACGAGGTACAAGAGCGGGGTGCTCTTTCCCTCCTGACGAGTACCCTGAAGTACCGGAAGTTCGCTCGAAAATAATCCTTGATATTGGACACGACTTTTTGTGTTTCGATACATAAGGCGTAAAGATACTAGCGTGTTGTTATCCAAGTATACATATTGGACAGCGGCTTAGCGTTGGCACCATACAATACATGTTCATGAGCAATCTTATCAGGTCCACTAGCTTTTCCCTTTTTCAACGTTTGTATGCATGACAATACTAAGGTTGGCTGTAATATTACTTCGGAATCAAGGGTCATTTTGTCAAAGGCATCTTTTACTTCGATCGTTACTACTTGTTTCCACATTTCGTCGAACTGCGGAGCGTCCGTCGGAGTGTACAGGTCTGCAAAATATTGCCCCCATTGTTTCACAATATCCTCCCGACTCCTGTATTGTAGAGCAATTGAACACAAGTCCGTCACCTAGCTTTGTTCCGTTACAGCTAAGACATAAAACAATAGGTCGATGCCTCGAGACATCAAGACAACAATCATCAGCAAGTTCACAGTGATATATACAATCCAGGTAAAAATACAAAATCAATTCGGAACATAACGCGTCCACCGTATGAATCAAATGAATGGGTTGGGCCAAAGCAAGTATTTGACAAATTTGCCGCTGTCAAGTTACAATCGTGTACAACTTTCATAAGATACTCGTTTCAATTATTATATCTGTTAACTCCAGAGAGTTTTGCATTAAAGTCGCCTATAAAAATAGTCACACCATTATCACAATATAAATTATATAAGTCAAACAGGCTATTTGTCTATAGTCATTATAAAGTTCAGCAAGGTGATTAATACATGGCAGATAAACTTGGAAAATAAAAACATATTTCTCAGGGTGCGATTGCATTTGAATTCCAACAATTCTATCATCAGCAATTAACAAGGGTTGAATATAATCATAGTGTCGTTTGTGCCACAAAAGCGACACACCACCCTTACCTGTCAATCTATGCAAAACGTTTTCATGCTTACAATAAAATGTGTAATATTTATAATGAAATAGTGTCTATGAAGTGCATATTTTTGGCAGTAACCAATGTTCATATATACCACAGATATCTATATTACCGTTAGTCAGCACATCACTTAGATATGTAGCACTGGACATAGTCCCTGTGACATTCAATGTCAGTAAGTTAGATCAACGAGCATCATTATATTCATGATCCGTCGTGTAATCACAGTCAAGTATAATCCACATCTGTCGAAAGTGCATCGTAGCGGTTCACTGTCTCTAGACTGTCCGCGGACGTCTGTCTCTGGAATCTAGGTGGTTGCTCATTCATCGGCGCTCTGAATCGGCGTATGTAGTCCACAGTCTCCTACTGTTATAGAGCGCCCTCTGTTGACGAGAGGCTGATGATGAGTGATGATTGCGTTGTGAGTCTCTAGATTGCCAGGGTACACATCTAACACAATCTGGCAAGAAGTTACGTGTGAGTATAAGCCCCGCGTGGTTATCGGAAGCCAGAGTAAAATTGAGTAAAACTCGCCGAGGGTTTTTAGACAGAGGGAAGACACGTATAGATATCACCTGTGGTCCGTTTTGTTCGATAAATGTCTTTCAGAGTTCAGAGTCTTTCAGAGTTCAACATTTACTTGTTCGCTCAATCCTAGCACAAGGAACCGCTTTACTTACTTGGTTTCTACTCGCCGGAAGTCGCTTCCTGAATGGTTGTCAGCGACTTCATTTCTCATCGATACTCTGACATGAATATGGTTTCCAGCCGGTTTTGTTGATGTATCTGTACTCGTCCTACTGTCCAGTATATTTGCACTGTTCTCTGCATCTGTTCGCATCCGATTGCTACAGGGTGTGCCCGGGGGGTCGCTAACAACACAGTCGTCGTCTGTTGAAATCATGTTCTCTGATTCCAAGTGTACTCCTACGTTCCTCACTCGGTCTTTCACTTCAACTATTCTGGACACAAGGGAGCTCGTGAGATTCCTCATTGCTTCAAGGGTTGCCGCCGAAACAGAGTTTACAGAGTTCACACAATCTAATATGTCTGTCTTGATTGTCAAACTGCTGGATTTAATAAAATACACCTGTTCTGATCTTAAAGTATCACTTATATTTAAAGTTTGTTTAATTAACCAGATGTTGACCTGCAATGAGGAAACAGTGTCTTTAATAACAGCCAACTCATGTGAACACTGACATCTCTCATATTTCAAGTTTGTCGCAGATAGCAAACGAAATTATATATATATATATATATATATATATATATATATATATATATATATATATATATATATATATATACATATATATAGCTGTTTTTGTGTAATTCATTCCATTTCTAAACAGGAAACACAACTGGGGTTAACCTACTCACACTTTTACTGGGCAACCTTAGCCGATCTAAGCGGTTTACCAGTACTAAGTGCACATAACCCTGCCAGTAACTGACAACTGCCCTACTTGAATTAGAGGTAGGGGAGAATGGCCGTTGAAACAATTTCATGACCACTCCCCACACAAATTATGAGGCCGGGCTGGAGTTCGAACTCACGACAGTATAGTGCTCTACCAACTGAGCTAGCCGAGCCCTAAAGACCCCATGACTTCAGATGTAGTTTTGTTTTTAAATAAGAGTGCTTGCATTTCAAAATAAAAACACATGCAAATTAAGAATTTGCTAGTTTACATCTTAAAACAAATGCAATAATTGCTAAAATAATTCTTAAAATAAAACTTTTCCTTCAGTAGGGTACTTAACATTTTATAAGTTGTTTCACTATGTCAAAAAAATTTGCCATGGATTGTTCCTTCCCGACGTATGTTCCTGTGTATATTGTGTGTGTTTATACTTGTAAAACCGTGTCCAGTCAATAACTACGCATCTATTATGTCTAGGTCCTTGAGAGGTAGGTTTTCCATGACGCATAGATGATCCTTCTTGATATTTGGATCATTGGGTCAATGTCAAACTGATAAAAGTTAATAAATATCATCTAATATGGAATAATTTTAAACATGATCTGGGCAATAACTACATAACCCTAAGACCTAGGTTCTTCAGACTTATTAACTAGGTAGACTATGAGATGAAAAGGATCTGCATTAATTTTGGCATCCTTGGATCAAAGATCAATGTTAAACTGACCAAAATAATAAATAAAACACTTATAATGTTGACATGTCTGGGCAATAACTTGGGTCTAGTTTCGTCAATTTTGGTAGATATGTTGGTCATGACATTTTTATTTATAGAGGATCCCTATTGATTTTGGGGTCCGTGGGTCAAAGGTCAAGGGCAAACTCACAAATAGTGTTAGAACCAGGTTGGGTCAATAACTTTAGAACACTTATGTCTAGAATCGTCAAATATGTGTGGCAGGTAGGTTGGTTAAAACCTAAAAGTACTTACTATTGGGTCATAAGGTTCAAAGGTGTATGTCAAATTAAGAAATAGTGAAAGCAATCTTACTTCATTTTATGTTTATTTACCATCTTTGAAATTTTGTACAGATTGCTCTAGACTTAAAGGGTGCGGGCATATTTGTTTCACAAACAGTTCTTGTTATATTTTAATACTGATGCAGTGATTACCATGGCAAAAAATGAGTAAAGTTTTCATTCTTAAGCTTGTTTTATTTAAAATTGATTACTATAGCATATCTCCAATAGGAACATAAATTAACAATAATTAAGACAGAAAATCCGATATTACAGCAGTAAGTCTTACTGCGGTCAATTTGACACCAGTCCAATTTAAAGGGTTTATTTTGTTTTTGTTTGAAATATTCGTATCGTAAGTAATAAACGATTGTTTATTTTATCAGATGTTTACAACAAAAGACGAAAATGATTTAGTAATTTTTTTTGGGTAAAAAAACACAATTATGAAAAAAGTTTCAACAAACTATTTTTACTATTTTGAACACCTTTGCCATGGTAACAAGCTTCATGGTTTCTCTTCGAAATTTCATTTACAAACACCCATTAATGGTCAATTAATTACAAATTAACATTAGGCATTACATCCAGAAATCATTTGATTATTAGTCAACAATCTAATATGGGGTCAAATTGAACTCAAACGTTCAAAAACGTCGGTTTTGCAAATGAGCCGATGAGTGTTAATTAGTAAGTACAATCTACAGACAGGTCAGGCAAGGTAGACACGATGCTAACAAATTTAGTCAATGCATGAAGGACAAAGCGTTATTTGTTTGTTTGTTTTGGACAAATACGGCAATACAGCACAGTATGCGTTATGTCATGAACACGTTAGAAAATTAGCATAATAACTAACTTTAATATAACGTGCGTATCATATATCTTTAAAAGCAACTTGCAATGCTATTCATACTGTCTTCACACTTTATTTAAAGGAATATAGCATCCATCTGTAACGACACGAGTTATGTATTTCCCATTGGGTGGCAATGTTTATACACGCTGTCAGGCAAGGATTTCACAAGATATAGTTGATTAGTTAGCACGTTTTATTTATTTTTTTGTTTCGAAAGCATGATGTCCAAATTATGTTTTACGTGCAAACGTTGCATTGTAGCACAATAACAAGGCCGTTATTCTGGAAACGTAAATCGTTGAATAAGTGAAGTATTATCACACTTACCAGTTTAATAGAAACATAGTGTAATGAACTTCTTAATATTATGTAAAGCTAAAAAGCTAGCGTCACAGCTGAGCAATCTGCATTGGAAACAATGTATCACATACGCAAACAATGAGGTTCTGTTTAATTCAAGCGCAACGATGCTTTTAAACAAAGTGATTGTTGTAGATGATTTATCAGGAGTGTTTAAATACATTACAAATGATGATACATGTAGTTAGTGGGGAGAAACCACTAGACGCTAGTCAACGAATTCCTGCCAAACACTGTGCACAATGTTTACGAGTAATTTCTCATTTGGTGCGCTCAGTTTTTGTTATTGCATATGTAAAAGTTAGAACGCTAACACGTATCTATAGTACACGTTTTGAGAATGCCCACTATGCGTGTTCTTGCAGACGGTAATAAATACACTCATAATGTCTCATATGTTCATTAATTGCTTTCGATTAGTGACAATAACGCATTCCCGATTTTGCAATGCTGTTTCTGAAAATTTGATTTTGAAAAATTAAACTGCAGTGCAATGCTTTCTGTATTTCGTTTCTCTTGACAATTATTGGCACTGTAATGTGGCAATAACATTGAACATGTTTTATGCAATGTACTATTTGAAAACGCAAAGACTTGTACAACATATATAACAAGTATAGATTTAACTATACATTCTCTCAAAATTTTATACAATTCTGACATAAAAAGATGCACTGCAGATTACTATCTTTATAATACAAAATAGTGCATGTATAAAAATAATTAAATACATTGTATATTGGAAACAATCACTATTGAGTATATGCAATCAAAATTATACAAATATATAAATTATATGAGTTAAAAAATGTAATAATTTCAAACAGTTTGTCAAACTCCCAACAGCGGTGTGCCCTGCTTTGCTGCATTGATATCAAATCGCGTAGCAGGGGAGACCAATGATTGGTGTTTGGCAACATGAAAACAACCTTTAAAATGTACCATCGCTGTTTGCTTGTTATCTGTATACAATTAAAGTAAGTTTGATTCAATATACCAATGTTATATGTAGTATTTACATTATTGACGTAATATAGTTATTATATACACTAGTTATGTAAACTTCATTAACTAACAAGTTTCCATACAGGTCGTATTGCTATCATGAATTTGACGGGTAATGTTGTTTAATGCGATGTTAACTGAATACATAACATGGCACCATGCATCGCTTCGTTGTTATAATCGGTACTTCATTTATCAACACAGGTTTGTTTCCTTTACACTTTCCAACTATTTCTTTTTATCCCTGATGAAGATGTAATCATGACGGGTCTACATCCTTCTCAGATCTATGTCATAAAATCATCTTTTAGAAGTGCA
Source organism: Congeria kusceri (assembly GCA_027627225.1). NCBI lineage: Eukaryota > Metazoa > Mollusca > Bivalvia > Myida > Dreissenidae > Congeria > Congeria kusceri. The sequence goes on from CM051033.1 coordinate 49,558,766, forward strand.
TCTATTTATGCCATTGATTATGTTGCCTTAAGGTAACGTCCATTTTTGTGTTATACCATATGTGAATGTTATACTTGTATCAACTTCGAGCAAAGCAGTGTCGCTGAAAATTTGAGTTTTATGTATAAGAAAGGCAATACAAATACAATAATTTTTAATTTAGAATCTTCGTACTGTCAAGCAATAATTTAAACAATTAGTTAACACTGCATATTAGTTTTGTACATTTCGAAAGCTTGATGTCCAAATCATGTTTAATGAGCAAACGGTGCATTGTATCAAAGTAAATATTTAAACTGAATTTCAAGTAATAATATAAACACTTGAAACATGTGAAAGGCAGTTTACAAAACAGCCCAAGTGGTCTCAGGAATGATTTCCTTATTATAGAAAGCTGTCGTTGCAGCTTATCTATTTGTATAGAAAACAACGTATGTTGCAAGCAAACAATGGGGTTGTGTATTTTTCAAACTCATCGATGCTTTTAGAAACATTTTTGTTCGTTTTATATGATCTGTCAATATGTATTTGCCACGATCACTGTTAGTGGGAATACACATACAAATTATAGCAAAGTAATTTTTTGACAAAACTGTTATGAGCATATTCTGAAATGGAGCACTCAGCTTGTGATACATGTTCCTAGATGTATGAATCGTAGTATTCTATCTTTAAGATTACTACATGCAAACAGTATATGCTATTATAATGTCCAATAAGTTTTTTTTAAGCGCATGATTAAACGCATTATTAAACGTTCTATAACACGTGTTGTAATAAATTTATTAAACTAATTGGATAACTTAAATCTGTTTAAATAACAGAGAGTAATGATTCAAAAACCGTGTTACAAGTGACATTCATAAATAAAGTAACATTGGTAAATAAATTCGGTATTGTTTTGTTGCGCGTTCTCAGTTATTTAAAGTCAATCAAACCACGTGGTTCAAATCTAATTTACGGAAGTGTACATAATAATTAAAAAGAAAAACTCACAAGCCATTCGTTAAACTTCTTTCTTTCCTACATAACATGATGTACAAACATGTTTGACAGTAGTTTTCTATTTAACCACTGTGAAACGAAATGAACATAACAAGAACTAACCTCGTTGACACAAGGAATTAATGTATCATATTTCATCATCAAAATGTATTCACTTTCTATAATCAAATCATATACTTCGTTACAGGGATGGCGAAACCTTTGGCACTTAACATATTTAAACGCGCTTAAAGCTATTGTTCGTATTGAAAATGCTTTACATATCAAATACAAACATATGTGCCCTCGCCGCAACAAATAAGTCACGACATACTATATATATAATTTCGTTGCATTGCAGAAACGATATTCAGTACGATTAGCACATTTGTACATACTTATTAGAATAGTATAATCAATTCCACATTCATAAACAAAAGGCAAATTGATTTCCAGCACCGACTAATATTCAAACAAGCATGTGTTATAGTTCTTGGCCATTAATATTGAAAAGGTGATCAAAGACATACCAACGTCATACCGTTCATTAGCAACGCGCACATTAAGGATGAGCACCGGCGGCACCGGTTTATAACAGTGTCTAGATGCATCGTTCAGATTTGAATATTCATGTGTTTAAACGGTCAATGCGAAAACTTGATTTAAAAACATTCAAAAACCATCTGTATTACTTTATAGGTACTAAGACATCTATCTGTTCTGTAAGATTAAGGGTAGTATCAAAAAACGTATTAAGCTTTACAGACTGACTAATATATTCATTTTATGTCCATAATACACTTCAGTTAATGAGTCTTGACGTTTTTGAACGATGAAGTCAGGGTTTAATATACGCTCATGGGACAACTCAATCAAATGAGGACGGCGGGCATAGAGTTGTTTAGCAAACGATGCCTACTTTCTTTCACTAATATGCAATTATCGACAACGTATGCATCTTCTGTATGCGCTATTCTGCTTTTTAAAGAAACCTGTGTAAAATATGGTAATCAAAATACTCACAATTCTGACGTGAAAATGTAAACATGAACGATCAAAACAAACATCACCCATATTATAAATTGATTTTTATCTCAGAATGCAAAAACTCTTTTCCCATTATATATACCTTATTTTAACCATTATTATAATTCATTATTAATAGCTTAATTTGAGATTTGTTTAAGAAATAACCAACAACTTGAGGCCCTTTTCGTTGACACACTCCTTTTAAAGTTATTTAGAAAACACAACAAAAGAAACAGTTTGGTAAGATGGTCAGTAATAAGAGAAATCGTAAACATCAACAATACGGTATTTTAATCATTACTATTACAAGTGTGCGATGTGTGCACAAAAGAAATACATTTAACTGCTTGGTGATTAGTACATATAACATGTATAACATCAGATTAAGAGCAACCTGCTTTTTCTTCGTATTTTTTTTTGTTTGTTTTTATAGCTCTAAAGATTGCAACACATATGTACATCGAGTGTGTTTTTGTACTATGACATATGTAATATGTATTTGTATATATGATTTCTTGAATAAAGACGTTGTAATAAAAAAAAGATGCAGCACATTAATAAGACATTTTCTGTTAACTTATATATCGTTATAATGCCTGCTGGTGTGCTTTTTAATCCAGCAATCATATTTACAACGCAATGAATATAATACATATCGACGCAAAGGGCGTATATAAAATAAAAAAATTATCATATTTTCTTTTTTTAGCATAAAACAATATATACAGGAAGCAATAAAACACGCAAACAAGAAGGCCACATCGCCCTAAAACGCTCACCTGTGAAGTCTGGCGTTGCAGTTTCCGAGGAGAATTTTTTAAGACATTGTGCTATTTAAGACTATACAAACCATGTGACACCTTGGGGGTGGCTAGTTTTGACCCTATTTACAATTTTAAACAGGTAGAATACCGTTTTAAAAAAAAACAACACACCTCTCAAAGGAATGCATTCCTAAGTGTAAAAAGTTATAGCTGCATCTAAGCATTGTGTATAGGAAACAAAGTAGGTCGCATGTAAACAATGAGCTTGTGTATTTTTTTAAAAACTATTCTATGCTTTAAAACTGTTTTTGTTTTGTGTGTGAAGTGCACTGTCAATCATTATTTGACGCGATGGAAGTTAGTGGGAATAAATGTATACATAATAGGAAACTCGTTTCTGGCTAACAATGGTAACTATTATGAGCATATTCTTGGGTAGTGCACTGAGAGTGTGATAAAAGAGGTGTGAATGTAAATCTCTATCAAACGTTTACAACACACAAGTAGTTTTTGTTATGATTATGCCCAATATGCTTAAAACGCGTTATTGAAAGTCGGTGTTCAATAAATTTATTGAAACAAACGGATACATTAAATCTGCTTGATACACATACAGTGCCCAGATCGAAAACCGTGTCACAAGTGGCATTTATAAATAAAATAACAATGATAAATACATTCGGTATTTTGGTGTTGTGACGTGTGCTCAGTTAATTAACGCCTATCAAACCATGTGGGTCTATGTCTAATTCACCAAAGAGTAAATAATTTAATCTGAAAGTACAAAAGGCATTCATTACGCTTTGTCTGGTTTTAATGACATACTACACCAATTTCTTTTACAGAAGTCGTCTATTGAAATTCTTCGAAACAGAATAATTTAGTATCATTAAAAACAAAGAACGATCGAAAATCGGAGTTTCGCCTGGAGGCAATAGGTAAAATGTATACACATTATATTCGTTACATCGTTACAGAATCCCATAATGTTTTTGAACGCACTTAAAACTATTGTTATTTTAAAAATGCTTAATACATCGAAGGTAGATGCGACAAATGTGCTCTTGCCGAAGATAATTAGTCATGAAATGCTATTTATATATATTCGTAGTCTTGCAGAAACGTAATTTCGCACGATTCTTTGCGACTCGAATATTACTATCAATTCCACATTCATTAACAAAAGGCAAATCGAATTCCAGCACCGACTAGTATCATCCGTGCCAACACAAATTTGGTGTCTAGTTCACGAACGTTTAAGTTACAATGGTGTTGCGAAATATCTACACATATACTGTCTTTCAAGAGCAATGTGCAAATGAAGGAATATCCACTAGCCACGCCGGTTTAAAATAGCATCTAGCACTGCAATGTCAAGTAAACCGTTCTACGCCGAATATGCTGTGACACCAATGCAATGATAATACTGTGTTCATTTGGGCTTTTTTTTTCAAATGTGTTGTTTTTTACGGATATTTTTTATAACAATATTGTCTGAGTGATGGGTAAAAAGCTCGTGCCCAATATACCCTGTATTTCAATCTACAGGGTCAGTGTAACAAGTTTATCATACCGAGTTCTATTCTTTAATCAATATTGTATTAATAATGTGTTAATTTTGAATGATTGTACGGTGTGGATATTAACTGCTACTGACAATGTATGGAATAATACACTGCCAGCATGTGATCTGGCTAAAGTAATGAAAAACAAATACGGTATTCTGCACGAGGTAAGATTTAATTATACTTGTCTTTAAGAGACAGCTACCCTTACAATTATTAAGCAGATAAGCGATAAAATCAGTGATTGTGTTTCCTCAAAATATCATAACTCCCTGTGCCCATGAAATGGGGAACTTTGTCTAGACACATTTCAAAATATTTTGCTTTTTAATATATTAATATTATATTCAAATTTTCCATCTAATGAACTTATTTTTTCACGAAATGGTGCAAATTCAATACTTGATTTTCTAATTACGCCCCCACCTGTAAAAAACTATAAATTTATAATACTTGGGGGAAGACAATATTAACAATTTTTGGAAAAAATTGGAGGATATTTTGTCAGGGAAAACTACCTTTTAACTGCACTAAAATTAGCAAAAAAAATCACTGGAAATAAATTACAGACTCAGTATTTTGTGTTCAATACATAAATCAGTCTGCAAAATATGCCTAATTAACGTCCAAGTGTTGCTTGTTCGCTGTCAGGTTGGCGCAGTGGTTGGTAGTTCTCTTCCTTGACATAAAAAAGTCGGTCAGATAATCTTTTTTCTGTATTTTCAAAAAAAAGGTCCGCGGATCTGTTTGATTAAACAATTGATTAAAACAATGGCCCTGTGGAAGTTTCGTAAACAAAACACACTTCAACGAAACGTACATGACGTGGAGTTAAATGCAGACATGCAAATCGACTTCAGTGCATTACTGACCAACAATGTAACATATTATTTTGGTCAGTGATGCATTGGAGTAGTTATGCACATTTGCATTTAGCTAAATCATGTAAATTTTCCTCACAGACTTATCATTATTTACCAGCTGGTCAGCGTTAATGTTTACGCTTAATTTTGATATTGTTGTATTTTGTGTCTGGCCCCACTCATCGGTGTTAATTATATGTTGTCCTGGTATAACAACAGACGCCATTTCGTCATGTAATTTAAAAAACTGTAAATAGGCACAATGACTGCGTCAAGAAGTAAATACAAGAGTAGCCTGCGGAAACTGCACTCAAGAAAAGTCAATAAAATTAAATAAAGTTAAATATAAAAAACGCAAAAGGTTACTGGAATTTATTAAAAGAGAGTAATTTTAAACACAGGCAAACTAAGCTGAGTACAGATACTTTACAGAATATTTTAGATCTATCAATGATCCTAATGATCGATTTTTCCAGGCCGACGACGATATTATTTATTTTAATAACCATATAATGCAAACTGAATTAAATTCTATGTTTGAGGAACTCTATACTCCTTTTACTACCGAAGAATTATCTAAAGGCATTGCCAATCTAACAACTGGAAAAAGTGCGGGGCCAGATCTGATCTTAAATGAATTTAAAATAAATGGCGGGAATGAACTCTCACATTATTTGCTTAAAGTGTTTAAAAAAAAAATTATGTCTTGGATATTTTCCAGATAAATGGACCGAAGGTTTTATTGTACCTATACATAAGAAAGGAGATTTAAATGACCCGAATACTTTTAGAGGGATAACTTTGTTAAGTGTCTTGGGTAAATTGTTCACAACTTTGATTAATATTAGGCTATCAAACTGGGCTGAAAATTACCATGTATTGCTTGAAGCTCAAGCAGGATTTCGGGCGAAAATGGGAACAACGGATAACTTTTTTGCACTTCACGGTTTAATAAAACGTATTTTAAATCAAAACAAGCAGTTATATTGTTGTTTTAGTGATTGTACAATGGCGTTTGATGACATTGTAAGGGATAACCTTTGGTACAAAATATGCTGGCTCGGTATTCGAGGACGACATTTTACAGTTATAAAATCAATTTATACTCATGTGTACACAAAAGTAAAACATCAGAATGGTATCGAAACTGCATTTGAGAGTAATTTATGTCTAAGACAAGGATAGTGTTTGTCCCCAATTATTGTTTTCTTTGTATATAAATGACCTGGAGGTTATACTGTTTTCCAAAGGTGCAGGTTGTATTGATATAGACATACTAAAATTCTTCCTACTCATGTATGCGGACGATATTGTAATTTTTGCTGATTCCCCTCAAAATCTTTTAAATAATCTTGATATTCTTTGTGATTATTGTAAAACCTGGAACCTGACGGTTAATATTAGCAAAATAAAAGTATTAATATTCATAAAATGTTGAAGAATACATCAAGTCCTGCATTTTCTATACGACGGAAATAATATTGAAATTGTTAATAACTTTAAGTATCTTGGAATTGTATTTACAGCAGGGGGTTCATTTAAAGAAGCAACCCAGACATTAACTTGGCAGGCTCAAAAAGCTATTTTTAAGCTTAAACAGTACCTAGGTAAGTTTGTTAATATAGCCACGGATCACAAATTGGAGATGTTTGACAAGCTTGTTAAACCAATATTACTATATGGCTCTGAAGTTTGGGAATTAAAAAAAATGGCGCACATAGAACGAGTGCATACTATGTTTATGAATTATATATTACATGTCAAAACTAGCACACAAAATGACTGTATATTATCAGAGACAGGGAGACTTGACTTTTTAACTATGAGTAAAATGAATATGATAAAGTACTGGTTTAAGGTGATCTGTTCTGAGACTCCAGAGCATAAATTCATTAAAATGATATATAAAATTATGCTAGACGATATTGAAAGTAACCTCCTAAAGACCAACTGGGCAAGTCAAGTCAAATCTATTCTTAGTTCATTGGGATTCTTTCATGTCTGGTTAGCACAAGGTGTTGATGATCTTAATGGTTTCTTTTCCGTATTTAAGCAAAGAATGACTGACAATTTTGTCCAAGGTGCAGAACGACGCATAAATGGCTCTACAAGGGCATTATTTTATAGAAATATTTTCTTCTTTGAACTCCAATTTTACCTGAAATGTGTTAACATTGAGAAGAATAGAATTGCACTCAGCAAGTTATGATTGTCGTTTACTTATTGAGACGGGAAGGTGGGATAATACTGATATTAGTAATAGAGTTTGCCCAGTTTGCCATGTTCTCGAAGATGAATATCAGTTTATGTTTGAATGTAACATATACTCACAAATAAGACAAAAATACATTCCAGTATATTATAGACGTCATCCAAGCATTTTTAAAGCCAGATAGTTATTTTCCTCACAGAATCCAAATACTATGAAGTTACTAGCTGTTTATGCATATAGAGCGTTTGAAATGAGAAACAAAGTCAATCTATGATACTTAAGTCATTTAATACTATTGCATTATGTCATAATACAGTACATATCACTTATATGTACAAGTTATGTTCAAATTTGTTTTTCTGTGTGTGTGTGTGTAAAGCATGAGAATACAGTACATATTACATTTATGTATTACTTAAATATAAATTATCTGTGTAAAGTATGGGAATACTGTACATGTTACTTTTAAGTATTACTTAAATATAAATAAGTATTGTAAAACATGATAATACATTACAGATAACGTTTATGTGTTACTTAGATTACTTGTATGTATTACTAAGATATAAAATATGTTTGGAAAACATGATACTATACAAGAGATTTTTTTTTGGTATTACTTACATACAACTTGCTTTTGTAAAACATTAAAATACAATTTAAATCACTTTTATATATTATTTACATATAAACAATTTTTGTTAATCATGAACACACAGTACATTTTACTTTTATGTATTGGTTTCATAATTATAAATTATTTTCGTAAAGCATGAAAATACAGTACAGATAAATTCTATGAATTAGAAATTATTCTAGTAAAGCATGACAATACAGTACAGATTCTTTTATCTATTACTTATATATATATATATATATATATATATATATATATATATATATATATATATATATATACTCAGAAATTATTCTTGTAAAGCATGACAATACAGTACAGATTTCTTTTATCTATTACTTATATATATATATATATATATATATATATATATATTTCCTTCTTTAAAGCATGATAATATTATTTGTTCCCATTGTAAATTTGTTATTATCATGACGATCAGGGGCCATGTTGGCCTTATTTCGTTATTGATACATTCCTAGAGAAGACCATTGTATTATCAAATAAATTTATCACTTACTTATTATTAATTTTCGATGGGTAACTTTGAAATCGGCTACAAACTGACTTTTGGCGTATTTATGACTGCAATTTATATTTCTATTTTTCTATAAACAGTTTTTAATCGTTTAACATGCACTTCTATTCAAAAGCGCATATAATAAAAACAAATCGCATGATTTTCCCAGCACAAAACGGGATAAATATATATAAAACAATGAATAACGCAGCGGATAATGAAACAATAAAAAAACACGTAAACGCCTAATACTGTACAATAATTAATATATTAATAAATACATGACATTTGTAAGTTAAACGTATCATGTATGTATCATTTTAACGCATACTACATATAACCGAATAACATCGTAATGAAATGTGGAATCTAAATTTGCAAAGTTTTGGTTTTACAGAGTTTCCAGTAGCCTCTGTTTTACATGTTCTTGCTCTTAAGCTTACATTCATAAAATATGCTTGCTATGCAATGATTTTATGAGGCGCCTGGACGTTTCGAGTGATCGAATGTATGTATCTGATACACTGAATTACCACATAAATCATACAGCGGAATCAGATATGTGTCTTATTATAGATAACATTGTTTTGCTTCTTTGTATAATAATAAATAATGTAAATTCTCCCTACAACATTATCTTCTAGCCGGTCAGCGTTTATTTTCATGCTTAATTTGAAAGTGTTGTTGCATGTGTGCATACTTATTTGTATTATGTTGCATTTATGAACGCATTTTAAACTCACAGATAATAGTTACAACTTCAGACTTAAAAAAACAACACAATCACTAGTTTATCTCAATCGCAGTGATATCAAGATGTATCACTTTCAACCGCAGCTTTACATCTTATGCACTGAAAGTATGTTTACTTTGTTCAATTTATTATGAAACTTGCACTGGTCGAACAAAAATCAATATGATATTTTCAAATCTTGACGTTCACTATCCATTCTGATAGAAAGTGCATCAACACACAATTTATATAAACTAATGGAACAAAGAAACTGGACATGCTTTTATTGCGTATTATAATAAGTATGTTGTTTGATTTAAGTATGGATGAATTTGGAATCAAAATTTTGGGTATACATGGAACTAATCAATAATTGTAATGCCCTTCCAAATTCACCAACATTAAAACGTTAACGTCACCCAAACGAAACTTTAGTGATTTTAAAAGTTGCAAAGACGACCACTATACTTGTGTTTGATGTTTTCGAAGATTAAACACAACCGTTTACTTTTTAATGATTGATCAATATTTAGGGACATCATGATTATTGGTTAGTTCAATGTATAACCTAAATTTTATACCAGTCATTTATATTAATATCTAACAACATATACAAAATGCGCATTTAAAACATGTTCAGTTTCTTTTTTCTATTAGTATATAAGCGAAATTGAGGCCGAATAAGATTATTAAAGCCAACGTCTGTAAAAAATAACTGTGTTGTGAACAATAATTCAATGCACGAAATACCCAATCTTTACGATATCTGAAATTTAATTTGAACCATTGATATTGCCACTAATCAATCGACGATTTGTCTGCTACATATATGTAACGCCGCCGCAAACATATAAAGTAACAAAACAGTAAACAATGCCATTTGACACTGCTGTTGCGTCTCAATTAGAAACCTTAAGTGTGTGTTCATTTTTAAATACGAAGAATGATTATCCAAATTAACGTCTATGTTGCAGCTGATGTCTACTGTACAGCTTTGAAAGTTCAGCTTTATCTAATAACAATCAACTAATGATGTATAAATTAGCTGTTAAAACGATTTTAATGTCCAATAGTTGGGTACATGGATACTGGCTCCGAGGACGTGTTTGATCCAAAGTACAGGGATGTATTTCTGTTGGGAGTAAGTTGAGAATTGTTCAATTTCAACTTATAAGTACAGTAGACCACCGTTATTTGGAACACAGATAAACCAAATTTCCCATTTTGTTATCTTTATTTTCGCAATATATTTTGTCTTGACTATTGTTTTGAGAAATAAGCTGTAACGGATTGTGTTTGTTTACCGCGTTGTGCAAATAAACTTGCCTGCCATTTGCACGCACGATTATTAATTGTAATGGTTATAATTATTTTTATGTTTTATATTGAAGAGTCCATAATTGACAACGCAAAATTAACATAATATAATATCGATTTAATATATTTATTTAAACATCAGTCACGGCGTAACTTCCATAGCAGTAAATGTAATTAATACAACGATTCGGAACATTTTTCAGATGACATTAACTATTAAATATAATAACATAATTCGAATTGTGTTTTTATTGTAGCTTTCGGGTTAATATCTTCTGATGTAACTCCAGAATTGAACGTTATACTTAAATCTTTTTTTTTCAGATGACAATAACTATTAACTATCGTTACATAATTCGCATGGCGTCTTTATTGTAGCTTATGGGTTGATATATTCTGATTTAACTCCAGAACTGAACGTAATTCTTAAATCATCTTTGTTTGCAAAAAAATTTATAACATGAGTGTTTCATTTATGGAAATTGCAGAATAGTTTGTATAATTAAAACAATTACTATTTTAAAACTCAGATTTAAATCTTCAAAAGACTCAAGTAGCAAAGATAACGGAAATCACATAGAACCGTAATGGAAAGGCCAATGCACACACGAACAAATGAACACATTTACCACTATATTTATTTTGTCAGCTATCTCACAATCTGCCTTATGAATACAGTTTTATTCAGGGTTAATCTATAATTAAAATTAATACTATCGATTATAATAAGCATTAACGTTTACATGCATTAATCACGTTTATATCAATTTCGATCTTTAACCGTACATTATCCTTCAAAAATCTAAATAAAGATACGGAATATATGGATAACAAGTTGCACTTATTTTTAAATAACATTTGAATGAGTAGACAGAGTAAAACTAAGACAGAGATATAACTTGATTATAGTGCAAATAACACGCAGTTGTAAAATGGATATGTGGCGCGTCGTGAGTAAACCGGTTTTAATGCATGTGCGTAAAGTGTCGTCCCGGAGGAGCCTGTGCAATCCACACAGGCTAATCCAGGACGGCACTTTCCGCCTACAGTGAATTTATGTTTAGAAGAGACTTCCTTGGAACAGAAAATACCATAAACGCGGAAAGTGCCGTCCCGGATTAGCCTGTGCGGACTGCACAGGCTAATCCGGGACGACACTTTATGCACATGCATTAAGTCCGGTTTTCCCACGACGCCCCTTCATATGTTGTCCGCCTTGCGATCGAGATGCTGTGTGTTCCATCCCTAATTCAAAAGCGTTCGAATGCTCTATAAATAAGGCTCTGGATTTGGACACAACGAGATAAATAAACAGGTTTATACTAAAACTAAGCAACTCGCAGTAATATTATGCAAACCATAAACATTCGTTAAAAGACGACCAATAGCTTTTATCTAAATCTTGCCAACAACTCAAAACCTTTGCACCTGCTAGGCAATATTGATATCAATACTCACAGTGAGATGTTTGACATTTTGCAAATACTTAATACATTTTTTTGTTTATCAAAGTAATACTTGGTGTACACTAAGAGGCACTTCTAACTGGACCTTTTTCAAATGCGATTTTCTCAGAAACGAAATATGCTATCGGTCTGAAATTGTGTGTAGCCATATAATACATGTTTTCCAATACATTAGTGGTTAAATCTCACACCTCTGTGGTCAATTATACTTTCACGTGCTCTCACGTGTCAATTCCAATAACTGCACTTGGTAATCGTGCCGCGCGTAGGAAATCGATAAAACGTGAGTCATTTTATTTAAAGTCGATAATCCTACAAAAAATGCTCATACGATCAATAACATATAATTTTACCGTTCCAATAATGCGTATTGAACAACGCGCGCGCATGCGATTGACATGTACCTCGCAATGATATTATTGTACATAACAATACCGAGCTTAAGTGACAGAAATTAATTCAGCAACACATTTAAATGGAATTTTAATGGAATGTTTTACATAATTTGAAATAAAATAGAAATTAAGAGTAATATAAACGTTTACTCCATTACTTGTCGCGCAAAAAGGCGTCATGTTTCCACTATTATGAATATCCAGAACAAATACCAGCGCTCAATCAGCAGTGAGCAGGTATTCCCCTGAACTTTGCGCACGATTATATTCTGTCCATGAGGCAGATGTGTGTTCCACTCTGAGTGCCAGAGATGACCATACAATATACTTATTGATTGTGTTCTTATAATAATTGTTTTTTCACTTTTATTTTCATATAATTTAACAGCTTCTGTCTACCAATGATTTCAGTTACTTTTTGGTATCGCAATTTTGCGAATTTGAATAGTGATAGGGTTTAACTTTTGATATGTTGGGTATTAAAATGACAGCGCTTAAAATGTTATCTTACACATGTGTAAGATAACATGCTCGTAATGGCTGCATTACACGGTAAACAATGTATAGAATCTGATAAATAATACTATCCAACATGCTTAGGCTTGCTCAAATATATGCAATTTTTGGACTTAAATTTTCATTCCGGACAATGCAGACCTGACTCAGCTGAATATGTTCGTAAAATTATCGTATTTATTCTATGTTTTCGGACACACTATGTTTTCGGACATCCTCTAAATTGTCCTCTAAATTGGCCAAAATAATTATTTTGTGTGTCTCTATGTTTTCCGACACGTTCAAAAAATGAATTAAAATGAATTAAATTTAGATCTATGTTTTCGGACCTATACTAATTTGCATTTAACACTCCTTATAATTTAATGTTTCCAAGGTAGCATCAGTTGTTTTTACAGACTTCTAATTCCCTATTGTTTGTCACTGTAACCTTGTGAAGTGTTTGCTGAACCATGCCTGCCAATAAGCAAGTTGTATAATGGCTTCAATATACAACAACGTGTCATAAATTAACAAGTTGTATATTGGCTTGAACATACAATAACGTGTCATACATTAGCAAGATGAAAAATGGCTCCAATATACAATAACTTGTCAAAAGTTAACACTTCCGGGAATAAACGAGAACCATCATCGGATACAAGCAATTTGTCCGTAGTTTAATTGCACGTTTTATGACAATATTGCGATACTATGTTTTCGGACAGATTTGGAATTATTATTTTTTAAGTGACTCCAAATATTCGGACAATGAAAAAATATTTTTGTAAGTGTCCGAAAACATAGCATAAATAGATGTAGAAAGTTATATAATTACATTCCACATAGGCGTAGTCAAGTGGGCAGCAGTGGCGGACATTGTCGCACCAATAGTTCGGCGTATCGCCGTCATATAACATAATCGCCATTTAACTACTGCTAGTGTCTACATTAAAATTACACTCTGGCAGATAACGGGATTAACAGTAGTTGCGATGGACAATATTGCGTCTAGAAAGTGTTTTTTTTTTGGACATTTTAAGATTGTCCACACTGGCAAAGAAGAGTGTAACTGTTTGCTCAGTTGTGCCAGTATGATATGTTAGAAAGATTGATTATGCTTGAAATCATCGCATATGATTAGATATGGAATAGCTCACACTTCACAAAACATATTAATGGTAATTGTTCTATGCCTGCAATGTTTACTTTTACATTTGATTAAAAAAGGTAAACTTTTTTTCTGAATTATCCGTGTGTTATTTATAACGGATAACACATACACACGTATTTGAAACTCATTTATACTGGTTGTTATACGCTAGAGTCTTTATGCGATGAATACTACACGTTTTAAAACTATAAATACAGTTAGATCATCGAATTACATGCAATATAAATCATGTAATAATATTATAAAATTGTCTCAGCCCAAATCGTGACACCTTGACTACGCGCCTGTCCCGCCCTGAATCACATGGGTCGTCCTTTAAGCATCATCACCATCTCATTACAATCGGCTCGATAGTTGTAACTAAAAAACAATTGTATTTCCAATTGGTATTACTGCCGATTGTACATGTATTAATACAATGCAATGGGTCTTTTCTTTTTCTAAGGATAAACAATCCTCCTCCTTTATAACTTAATAATTTGCATGACATTTTTACTGTTGCCTTAGGGTAAATACATTTGTTATCTGGTGTAATTCCAGATGTGAATGTATTAAGTTAAAGTATCTTAGTGCAAAGGAGGGTTGGGAAGATATAATCAATCCGTGTTCCATTTATGGAACAGTCAGTTTGTGAATACTCAGTATTAATGTTAATTTATAATAATTCACGATAACGATTCAAGTCGCAAAACGGTGAAACGTAGAAGAGCTACGATGAAACATCTGCTAAACGTATATTTATGAAAACAAAAAATAAAACTAGTGTTTTGTTAATATTACCCAGTGTTGGAATACTGTCAAATAACATATAATGTGATGCTTTACTATTAACTGACGATTGTAATATACTCGTCTGTTATGAAAATCTATGATTTATGCTATAAGACCGAAACAATAACATTCTTATTGTAGCTGGAAAATGACCGGACATGTTCGATGTGTAGCGTTGGTATATTCTCTTTCAATACAACTTTGAGCAATTGATAGTTGGCACGACTGACATTATTGTTATCGGACTAAGAAAACATGGAAATTAATTGGATATGCTTCAGTCAATAATTGTCTGTATTTGAATAAAATACGTTTTTCTAGTTGTTTAACCTGGATAAATAAAGACTGCTTTAATCATATAAAGACACACAATTCAATGTTATGTTATTTCTATCTGAATAGCTTAAACGAGATGATAATACGACCCTTTAATAGTTTGTGGAACAAGCTCGCTTAAAATATATGTTAACATCATCATGATCAATGCGCATCTTTAAAGTATGTAAGATAGTAATAGTATGAATTTATATAATAACGCAACATAATATCTTGCAATAATAACTTTTTTTTATATATCTGTGAACCGGCATGTACATATACAAATATACTATATGGATTGTTATGGATTATGAAATCGTTCGGTTAAACATTCGTGTAGAACCTCATTCTGCGAAATACACTTACTGGCATCAGATTCCAGGGAGGCACAAGCCGGCGCCTACCATGCCAAATTGATATTTTGTTATATAATCTATATATAGACGTTCTCCCATTGGTCAAAACAGCCATGGGCGACTGAATTATAAATGTAATGTCGCATGGTCTAAACCGATGTTTTAGGTACAAACATTTGTACCCGGCTGTACTTATACAGTTACTATAGTGCAACGGGAACCAGAACTCATGTTATATGGGCTAAAAATATACTACTGGAATTTTTCTATATTGGTTTCCGACTTTAACATTGAAAGCTGAATAGTAACGGTGAAACCAGCGCCGCGTTCTTTCATTCTTTCCTGTTTACAAACAACAATGGCTTGTCCAAACAACAGTGTGAAAAAAAGATTTCCTACTCTAACATTGAAATTGAAATTAGCAATTTGGCCAAGCAAGCCCGAACTCTTATTCCTCATTACTTGAGAGCAGGATAATGTGATAAGCCCGTCTATATAAAACTAAGAATATGAGCAAGCCGGCTCAAGATTAAAGATGATCTAAGCATTTTATTGTATAAAAATATTACAAAACTATTTATAGATTATAAAAAAAAACATATGTTGACTAGATGGCCATTGGACATGATCTGATGTTCACTGGGTGAACTCATGTTGATCGAGGCTATCGCCATTTAAAACAACAAAAATACCCGTTTTCAAACTCAACGTAAATATGTAAATACCTCATATGCATGTAAAGACTCACTTTATGCAACCAAGGACATCGCCAAACCACCTATTTTCCAAATATTGTTGCAACCAAATTAAACCAATAATGTAATGTAACAGTGTTTTAATGCTATGTTATGTTTGTAACGTTTCCAAACCCTTACCATGAAGTAAATACATGATCTGTATAAAAGAAGAATCTAATCTGACACGCTAATGGAGTCCCATTTAACATGTGTCCTTACTTATATTATAAAATTTTCCCCGAGCGCTACAGACAAAGAAAACAATCATCGTCGCAAATTTAATTTCTTGTACATGTAACAGATCATTCTTATCGAAGACACTTTGACAAAATCAGACATACTGTGATGCAATAAGTTTCGGTAAAATATATTGCAATCAACACCATTGTGTCGAAGGGACATCAGAACACACTTTTATTTAGTCGTTACACAACCGTTAGAAATTTCACAGTGTGCACGCGTTAGAGTTGTTCTCTATTCTGTTATAACAGTGCATGAATGAAATCAACATAATACATATATGTGAGAACTCATAATGTCCTAAAATGTGAGGTGCACACTATATTTAATACAACAAACATTGACAAAAGCATAAAGTTTTGTTTCAAATTCACAAAGCCGTTTTCCAGCTAATGTGTTGTATTGCGCATTTATATTGTGCTCGGTTTGATTATTATGCTGTAAAAGTCCATTCATTTTTCAAAATTAGTTGGATTAGTTGAGGGCTTTTTCGAGCCAATTGAGATATCAATCTCGTATGCATGGATTATATCTGGCAATATGATTAGACGTAAACCGATGAAGAACCCATGTTCATTGTCAAATGTACCGTTGAACATGATATATGCATTAGGAAAACACGGGTTAGTTTCAATGTTATATCTGAATTCGTCTGGGTTCATACAACAATCTATTATTTATCAGTTGTCTTAATCATGTGTTGCGTCATATTCCAATCCAATTTGAAGTACTTTAGCACAATCGAGTTACAAATCTGCACTGTCTATTGATCATTTGAGTAAAATGGACCAATGCACACATTAATTAAGACCTCTTCGTTTCAGACAGTATTAAATCTACACCGGATTGTCTGGATAGTCAATGAGTGGTCAATAAATTAGCTCTACATTTTCGTGGGTAAGGTATTGCCATACATGCATTTGTGTTAATGCGATGTCGAGGTTTTTTGATATTAAAATGTAATTGTCTTTGTAACGACAATACTGCAAACAATTTGATTTGAAATAAAAAAATATTTGCTCTATGTAGCTTTTAAAATTGGGTTGTCTATGAAATGACATGCGTTGCATTCAAATAGGTAGGCTTTATCGAATGTGTATATGCCAATTACCCGTGGTAATTGTTATTAAATGGAAATACGTTAATTTGTGGTGAGATCCGTGTTCGTGTTTCAAATGCACATTTACAATATAATAGTTTTGTTTAGACAAACGCCACATAAATGATTGCATGCATATTATATTATAGCCGACTAAATTAGATCGTCGTGTTGGTGATTGTGCAAACAAAGGCTTGCAATTGCAAGAACAAAAATGACGTTTGTCATGGTTCAATTTCCTTATTATATTCCTTGAAAGCTATTCAAACAATACACTCGTATTCATTTCAAAAGACGGGACAAGTATATGAATATTAATGTGTTTGAAAGTAGATACAGTAAAACACGTCTAACTTTCAGACTATTTGATGGTTTTTTGTTCAGAAAAAAAGAAAAATCAATAATGACAGAGATAGCGATACAGAAGCAACACGCATAATTAATATCAAACTCGATTATTATTATTATTATTATTATTATTATTATTATTATTGTGGGATATAAACTGGTAGTACCACGAAGCATTCTGACCGCTACAGCAATAATTAAAATGACGAACGTGTGTCCAAATGACATACCTTAATAAATCATACCGAACAAAGGGAATGTGTAAAAGTTCCCATGCCCAGGAATGTTACTAACAGCGTGTATATCTGTGTGTACATAAAGTGGATGTAACATGGCATAAGTATCTAAGTGGAGCTGTGGCTAGGGACAGCTTGTGGAAACCGTGCAACACCTGAACAAATAGGATGTTGAAATCATGGCCCGAAATCATCAGTATATACGGATAAAGATATAAACATACTACATATATATATATATATATATATATATATATATATAACAGCATGCAAGATATTCCGAAGGCAAACGGGACAAAAAAAGAACCTTCTAAGACCATTACGAACATAAAAAGTTGAACTTAAAAACGTTTTAGAAATATGTATCCACAGGATGGCAAATTATGTTTTTGAGCAAAATTCGTAGTATTGTCATCATAACAGTATAGGTTTATACACATATTGAGGGAGGTTGAAGGTGTAGAAAACCCCACCAACATAAAAGAAAACATATTGTATTATACATTGAATGACAAACATACTAGTGTTTAAGCGTCTCTAAATAACAGTAAGTTAGCAAATATAAAAATATTGCAGTATAAATTAGAACTGAAACGATTCGTTCGATGCATCGATTATCCGATTGTTTATGGCCCGATTCGATTGTCGACCCGAAACTAGCCATTTTTGATTCGATTCTCTTATATATATTTAGATGATTTTTCCTAAAACTATTAATTAAAATTATGTTCGAGTGTAGATTTGTCATGTAAATTGATCATAGCATCATGGTTGCTTTTATACTAAATTAGTTATCTTAAACATTATCACCATTTTCGACTTTTCCTATTGATATATTTAAGACATATACGTTCAAATTAACCAATGCAACGATATAAATAATAATACGTAGCAATATGTCTTATATTGAAATTCATTACTCCTAAATACGCAAAACAAGCATATATAAAGAAAAAAATAATCGAATCGAAGTATTCAACTAAATGATATTTGAAATCGAAATTCGAATCGAGCCTTGGCTGAATCGTTGCAGCCCTAATTTAAATCTAGTTGAAATATTAAACGTTGGCACTTAATGTAATTGACGTATTCAAACCCCAGTTATAATCATTCGTATGTATAGCGTGTGATGTATGTATTTTCCGGTATTGTATAGGCAATCGGTGACTTGCCTAAACTAAAGGACTAGCGGATGGTAATAAGGTTTTCTCTCCTGGTTTATGTCTCCGGGGTTTCATTATTCCTATATTTATTGCTATCATAATGGCGTATTAAGTGACAGTAATAAAGTTCTTCACAGTCAAAGGTATATATAGTTAGGTATTAAGGTATTTGCATTACGCTATATACTATTTATGCGACATTTACACATATGCAAATCACATCGGCTTTGGGGTCAGGCGATTGCGATTTATTGGAGGTATCAATTTATACATATCAATCTTATCAGGTATTGTGATTAGACACATAGCGATGAGTAAGCCATCCTCATTGTCAAATGTTTCACTTAATCAAATGCATATATCAGGCCTAATTTTATGAATTTGTCTGGGTTCATAGAACACGCAAACGCATTGTCGCTAATGCAATGTCGTTGATTTTTGAAATTAGTTTTGATAAATTTAAATGTAACGAAAATGGTGCAAAACAAATCGCTTGAAATTCGAAAACTATTTGTAGAAGATTGTGAATTGTGTCGTTCTGTGAAATAACATATGCTGCATTCAAATAGCCATGTTTAAACTGACGTATCCAATATGCATTCGCACAATGCTTTTCATAAATTTTATTTGTGCATGTTTGTTTGAACGCACCGAACCGCACGTTGCAATTCCTTTTAATGTGAAATGCGGAGCAATTGATTTTTCAGAAAAGCAAAATGAGAACTTGTACATGAATAATGAATATTATTTTGAAAAATACTATATAGTTTTTTAAATTAGATATTTGCGTATATGTTTAATTTACCAATGCACGGTGCCTTAATTGCTTAATGAGTATAATGGACATGGTATTGGTATCAGATCTATGCAAACACATGCATTGTTAAATATTCAACGGGCATTAACCCACAATTCCTTATATCGTTGCAAGTATAGCCAAGACTTATTAATTGCCTTTGGCAGTAAAACAGTCTATATTACCGTAATGTGAAGTGAAAAATATTATGATTTTATCTAACAAATGCAATATTAAATATATTGTATGCGGATAAACATCTGAAACTTCATTCGAATTTAGTCAAAAATGAATGCATTATGATTGAACTCTTAACTGAACGATCACCGAAGTCCAGATGTTTTTTTTTTTTTTTTTAAATAAATGCGTTAAAATATAGTTTATTTCAAAATACATAATTCGATGAACAAGACATTTGACCAAAATCAAGTATATCGAGGAAAACGTATGTAAACTAGCTTATTTATTAATTATGTAATGTATACTGATTTTACATATTTATAATTGTATACAAACAGCATGACCACGATTGTCAATTTTTAAAGACACCGCTTTATTTATGCAACCCCATTTGTACATGACGTACATTATATATTTGCGTATCAAAGAGTCCAATAATTGCACACAATGTGCATATAATTTCAATTATTTTCTTGTTTGGTCCACTAATTATATCTCAGATTAAATTATATACGTATGTTTTAAGTGACGGAAACCAGAATCACGTTTATTGTTGACCTCTCATTCACAGATGATTGTAATAAAACTGTGCTTCAGGAAAATACACTACCGACCGACCGACAGACAGACCGACCAACAAACCGATCGACCGACCGACCGATCGATCGATCGATTGATTGTTGTGTCGGGGTCACAGCAGCTTCGCGCTGTTAAAATTATTTCATTGAAAATAAATATTTCGCCAAATTCCGATAGACATTGAATGGAAACATGTCAAAAGGAATCGAAATACATATTGATTGATACTAAGAAACAACTTTGCATGAGCAAATATAATTACAGAAAAATGACAATATTCCGTTCAATTGACTTTTTTGCTTTCATAAAGGCATAGCACTTTTCAATTATGAAGTTCTTCGCATTCAGCAGTATGCATAATATTATATAAATATCATATGGCAGCGTGTGTGACATTAGTATTGTCATCCCGAGGGCAGAATGTCACCCGAGGCGAAACCGAGAGGTGACATTCTGTTTCGAGGGTTGACAATATCAATGTCACACTCGCTATCATTTGATATTTATTTTATTGAACCGAACAAGATATAGTTAAAAACGAATAACACAAGTTTAAGTTTTGCCCGTCAAGATAGAATAATGCCTAAATCTTCTTTTATCTTCAGATATACTTGCAAACTATTTTCTGACAATTAATTTTGAAGCGAATTGCTTGTTTAAGCATTGAAAAGTGACGTCACGACTAAATGTTGGTACAAAAACGGAGGCAATCTTTTTATGATGTGGCTAAATAAAACTAAGGCAGTCAATTGCCCTTATATGACATTCAAAATATCAGCGCGGTCACATGACCTGACAGTTACTTTCGCTTGGTCATGTGTAAAAAAAGTTTGAAATATTTTTGACAGTCAAATTATCTCTTTTTCGGGTAATGGGAATTAATCATTGTAGAGAAATGTAAGGTAAAATAAATTAAGTTATTAAGACATGCGCATTATGTCATAGAATATTGATGTGACGTAGAACAGGGGCATGTACGTTGGGGTATTGACTGCATATTACCATTATGTTCGGAACAATCGATTTGACAAATATTCTAGGAGGGTTAACTGTAGGAGTCTAATGTATCCATACCTTCGACTGATGTAGGAACCGTATGAAACTATTCTGATTTGTTTTATACAGAATTACTATAGTTTGATACTCGATTTATTTGCCCGAAACACCGTCAAGCGTATTGTCTACTAAATAGACTGGACATGCTACTGAAATACAACTTCAGCAAAACACAGCCAAAGTTCGGAAATCAGAACAAAATCCACAACCTGTAGTTAAATATTGGCGCAGTTTGTTTACTAATGCGTTTGTCGAATATGTATTGACATTAGTAATGTTATATTATGGTAGAAAGATTATAATGACTTCGGAAATACTCGGGAAATATCGGTTAACTTCGGCCCATTCGCCACTAACCGTAAATCTAATCGATCTGATCCGAAACAGAAATTATTTTCGCGAAATAAACATTACTTTTCGAATGTTGAGTTATTTTCAATTACATGTGTGAAATAAATGCTTATTTATTACTAAATATAAATAAACGTCCAAGGATTATTAATATTATTGAACATAATTATTCGTATATAAAAACATATTTGCGTGAAGGAGATACTTGCTCCTTCCTTGAAATAACATTCATTCGCACCAAAAACTTGGAAAAATTATTGTCAGTCGAGATGGGTGGTGAGCGGGACGTCGGGTGATCGAGTTTGTGTTCTGTTGGATAATTTAAAATACTGTTCATTCTGTAAACTTGGACCTGTTCCACTGAGGAATTGTAAAAAAAAATCTGAAAATTATATATCAGCGAACTAATGAGAATGGTCTAAGAGACACCTTTTTATCCAAAAACAGTGACATTTTACCAATAGTCACAAGCTCCAAGAAGAGTCTTGATGAAGTTATCACAAAGATTTGCCGGGTTTTTGAAACTCTTGCTAACCCAATGTAATGAAAATGTCAACTGATTTTTTTCCAACACACTCTTATAACAAATGTCTATCATTATTCTGAATCTGGCAACCAAGGATATGTGAACCTCAGCTAGTTACATTTGTATTTAAAATGTTTACACAAAACACTATTTCTTTAACATTAATGCAAAAATAATTCATTTAATATCGATACTGCTATTAGATTGAAATTATAAGAGAAAACACATAGGGCTGCTTCACTGCAAATGTTATACCTTGAGATTTTTGTGCTGAACCTATGTCAATGTATACGTTTTTCCTCTCAGATAAGGTTATATTATATTTCGGTATTACTGATTTTGACATTCAATGAAATAAAAGTAAAAAGAAAATACAAAAATTGGTGTTAGGCGTATTTTTACTGTAAAGAAATGTGTTGTTTTTTAATGTCATAAGTATTGTTGGTCAACTTTAGTACTTATGTTGTAATACTTGTTCATAAGATACATCTTTAACGTATAAATTAAAGCTGTTCAGCAATAAATAAAATACATTTTGACAATATGTCAGTCACTTTTGTTAGTGTACCCCATCAAAATTTTAGGTTGAAGTAGAATAATGAGGGGTAATAACAAAAATCGCATTTTTGTCAAAACGTGCGGTTAGATTTTGTTGTTTATATTTCACAGTTTAGTCTCATAATAGATTTAATGATCAAAGATAAAAAGAAAGTCAAAGTCTGAAAAAAGTCTCATTAGGGGCTTTCTACCTTAATACTTGACTTAATTACTACAGGCCAAAACCCGGAGCGCACATATCATTCATACTAATAAATACGAGTCTCGTTAAATTTCAGTTTAAGATGCATTTAATTGCTAATAGAGTTAACGATGCACAACCTTGCTCGTACGTGTACGTTGTACTTGTGCATAACGTTTTGAAAACTTTTATGAAAATGTTTGAATGGTTCCGTAAGACGACTCATCTAACACTATGACAATGGCAAATATTGAAACGTCTAGTTACGGTATTATATATACATATATTAAGTTTGTATTCGAATTATTTTACATATTGAGTCCATGCTTTAAACAAAACACTTTGATCATCTTTTTATATCTTTTACATAGTTCAAATTGTACATAAATAAATTTTTCATACAAAACACCAAACAACACATGTTATAATCGTGTTTCTTTTATAACATCATATTTTTACAATTGTAATTTTACTCTTCTAACACCTGAATATGTTTTAATAATCGAACTGACTAGGATAATTGTTTCTCTTGCACTATGTATTAGTGCACGTAAATGTCTATATAATAGTCTATATAATAGTGTCTTGCCAAGGAACTTATCCAGCGACTGTGTTAAAGTACAACTCCAGATATTCCCGTTGTGCATTCGCTACAGTGCTGTCTCTGTTTGCACCTCTTGCGTGTTCCACTTCGAGTATGTTCACATCGTTGCGCCACGAACCAAGGGCAACGCTATGGTATACGTCTTCATGCTCAATGTTTGCGTTCTGTAGTGTTGGGAAGCGCATTCACATAATGTTATGGAGGCAGACACATTCCTCTAAAATGAGTCTTGATGTCTCAGGGCATCATCATATAGGTCCGAAGACCAAAGGCATCGTTGCCAAGGAGGAAGTATGGGGTATCCTGGTCGTCATGCGGTAGAGGTGACGGTGTTGGAAAGCCTATGGATCCATATGAGATATACTCTTTAAGTTAATAGAAAAAGTAACGTGCCGTTAACGATGCGGTAGAGGTGCCGTTGCTGGAAAGCCTATTGATCAATCTGAGATACACTCTTTAAGTTAATAGAAAAAGTAACGTGCCGTTAAAAATTAATCGTTATGGATAAAATTATAAAGCGTTTTGTAAATATTCAATATTCGTTTTGTTCCTTTTATATCGTTCTTATTGCGTAAATATTTTGCCTGAATGTATGTATAAATAACGCCTGTCCGAGAGGTTGGCGTATCCCAATATTGAACCGGAGTTAACACGTTGGTCGTGTTTATGTTTTACTCGATATAACACTTCGTGGGTTTCTTCCAAATCCTTTTTTTGAATTGCATGAAATGCGTTCAAATGAATTTTACTCAAAATACGTAAATCGGTGAACAATACATATAACCAAAGACAAGCATATCGAGAAATACTTAATGAAGACCAGGTAATGTAACGACCATGTAATTTATATATATTTGGCATCTACATATTTCTGAACTATACACAAACATCATACCATGTGCAAACCCATTTGTAAATGACCTTCATTATATATTTGCACAACTAGTCAAATAATTGCACAAAATATGCAGATAAATTTAATTATCTTCTCTTTTTGATCACAAATATTATATCAGATTAAATTAAATACGTGATTTAAAATCGCATCACAAAATCGCGTTTGACATAAAAACCCAACACAATACGAGCACTAACAATGTCCGCTTCTCAATTGTTCATATAACCTTAGCGGTTACCAAGTGTTTGAGATTCATTTGGAGACAATGTAATAACCACAATATGACCAAATCATTGAATATAAAGATTTATGTCATTTATACTGCAAATGTATGATCGTTGATTTGTTGCCATTCTTTTCATTTGCATGCACTTCAAGACTATTAGGATACTATTATACGTGTATTAAGAAATTGTAATCGTATATGTTTGCACATATAGAATACTTCACATGCAAAGCACGTTGCACTGCTTTATATTTATGTATATTGCTCCAATTACAATGCTCTTTACTAACAATTGCAATCAATAATTTAGTAGCTGGTTCCTATTTTGACAATCATTTAGAAGTTGATTCCTATCACGACGCAACAGTCTGGGAATATTGCATCTAAAATGGACAACACATGTTCGTGGAGTGGATACTTATACGATGCCATTCTTTGGATGGATTAGAAAACATAATGAGAATCCTACAATAGCTAGCAAAGCAGTTTCCCATATGCTTCAGGAAAATACACCAAATCCTACAATAGCTAGCAAAGCAGTTTCCCATATGCTTCAGAAAAACACACCAAATCCTACAATAGCTAGCAAAGAAGTTTTCCATATGCTTCGGGAAAAATAATACGCCAAATCCTACAATAGCTAGCAAAGCAGTTTCCCATATGCTTCAGGAAAATACACCAAATCCTACTATAGCTAGCAAAGCAGGTTTCCATATGCTTCAGGAAAATACACCAAATCCTACAATAGCTAGCAAAGCAGTTTCCCATATGCTTCAGGAAAATACACCAAATCCTACAATAGCTAGCACAGCAGTTTCCCATATGCTTCAGGAAAATACACCACGTGGCGAGGTAACGGTATTTTTACAACACCTTGCACAATCCTGCACCGATTCATAACATATAGTCGATTGATATTCAGTATTTTCATTCAACCTTCATTAAATATATACTTATTTCGCGATGTTCATTAATTCAAATAACGATTGAATGAATGAATTATTCGAAGATATCTTAATGTTGTGTTTGTATTTGCGCCTGGATTCGTTTGTTTCGATTGATTAATTGTGGCATTGCTCGTTTGCTTGTTTGACTGACTGACTGACTCACTTACTCACTCACTCACTCATTCACTCACTCACTGAACGATTGATTGATAGACATGATTAATATATGGACAGATTGTTCGATTGATTGATTGTTTTATTGAATGATTGGTTGATTGATTTAATGCTTGATTGCATGTTTAAATATTTGCCTGTTTGTTTGTTTCTTGCTTGCTTACTTGATCGATTGATATATTTATTGATTGATTATTTTATTGATCGTTGTGTAAGATTCACAGCGGCTTCGTGCTGTTAAAATAGTTTCCCTGAAAATAAATATTTATTCAAACTCTGATAGACGTTGACGTCGAGTGGAAATATGTCGAAAGGAAACGAACGACGCATTGAATGATACTCAGAACAGCTTGATTGCTAATTTGCTATGTAAACAGTGCATGAGCGATTGTAATAACAATGCTTTTTTAAACTAGTCGGATCACTGAACAATGGCATTATGTCATTAAATGGACCTTATTGCTATCATAAAGGCATAAACAGTATCAATAATAGAGTTTTTTGCATTCAGCATTATGCATATATAAAGTTATAAAGAAATGCACAACATGTAATATAATGTGGATGTGATATAGTACAGATGCATGTACGCTTCGTTATTGACTTTAAATTATTATTATGTTTTTATAATTCGTCTGTACAATCGATATGACAAATATTCTTGGAGGGTTAACTGTTAAGCATTCGGAAAACGCAGACTTCAACAAAGGAAGTGTATACCCCATGCGCTGTGCGCATACGTTACATGAGTGGACGAGTTATACAGCATAATGTGGCAATGAGCACTATCTATCAATAATAAAGCGTCTTTGTAATCATGTAATACAGACTGCATATCCGCAAAATCTGTTGGTCCATGTTTAATCTTCCCATGAATGACCATTTAATTCCGTTCATAACACTTTGCGTAAAGTTGCTACCTTACAAACGAACAGTCAGAAAACAATCCTATTCGGTGTAAAAAAATATGCATGAAGGAAGTAATTACGTTGTAAATCCTATGTGTTTTATATATCTTATTACTGACTATTACAAAAGAGTAAATAAATGTTTTTGACACTTCTGCTGTGTGTTGTGTCTAAGTTGGAGAACTCAAACTATTGTTCATTGTGAAATATGACGTGTGACCATCAGTCTAAACGTCTAGGATGCTGCGATTGGTGTCTACTGTATATCCATTACCAGACAAATTAATCAACGAAAATAGAGTGTTATAGATGCACGTCTTTATAATGCTCGTATTCCGTTGGCGTTTGCCCATCTCGTGTAATTCCATTCAGTTATACAAACAACCCAAGACATGAGATTCAGATTTAGTATGCTACAAGTGCACAATTATTTTGAAGGCACAGATCCAATATTTTTAACCACTGACCGATAAACAAATGATCTCCGTCCATTTTTTGTGATATCATGTCAGTGACTAATGTATATCATGGTATTAATTCTTAAATTTAACCTTTGTCCTTTAAGTGTGACCTTGACATTGGATCTAGTTCTTGCGCACGACACACCGTCTTATAATGGTTATCTCTTCTGGCAAGTTGTTTTAAAATCCTTCAATGCAGGACAAAGCTATTGATTGGACAAACATTTTAACATATACTATACATATACTTGACCTTTAAGCGTGGCCTTGACCTTGGACAAAGTCATCTGGTTCTTACACGTGACACATCAATAAATAATGCTTAGCAATTATGCCAATTTGTTTGAAAATCTTTCCCTGCCAGACAACATTATGAGCCGGACATTAAACTATTGTATTTGACATTTGGCCTTTAAGTGTGGCCTCGACTTTATACCAAGGGACCTGATTCTTGCGTGCAACACACTGTCTCACCAAGCATAGCACTTCTGCGAACGTATTTTAAAATCCTTCCCTGCTGGACAGAATTATACTCCGAACAATATCTATGGCTTAAATTGTATATTTGCCTTTTGACCTTTAAGTGTGACCTTGACCTTGGACATAAGCACCTTTTTCTTGCGCGCGACGCACCGTCTCCACCACTCTTAGTACTTCTGGGAAGTTATTTGAAAATCCTTCCTCACTGGACAAAATTATGGTCCGGACAGGGTCTAAGCTTAAATTCTCATATCAGACCTTTGACCTTGAGACAGGGTTCTTGCGCGCGATACAGTCACAATATGCTTAATATTTCTGAGAAATTATTTAAATGCCGGACAAAATAATTGCCCGGACAAAAAACATACGTACACACGTACATACGTACTTACCCACGGACAGGGTAAACACTATATGCCCCTCTCCCGTCATGATGGTGGGGCATAATAAAAACTGATTCAACTATAACACATTACTAAATGCGAAACATCACTGTGACAACGTTGTATTCTATTCTATTTTTATAATGTTGTTGCACATATATAACTGGACAGATACTTGCATTTATGCACTATTTATTTTACAACAAAACTAACCAACGCCATGGCTAAAAATATTGCATAGTACATGTTCGTAGTGTGCGAAATAAAGCATTACATGTGCACAGTTGTTCGATAGGAGAAACTGCATCAACGAATCGTATACAGATATTTGTAGGAGTTTATATTGTACACTTGAGTACTATTTAAATGTACTATTGCGATGATGTAACGTCATTTATTTTGCAACTTATCTGCATGCAACACGCTTTTAAAATGTACATACACGTTTAAAAATGCTTTTGTTTTTGGGCATAGCATGTATGAGTATCGAGAAAGGCGGAGTGTTTAAAGTTCATCTACAGAGTACTGGTTAATCAGTTTAGAAACCCAACCTTGCATTATCGACTGTAACACTTGACCATTTTCTATTATTAGAAGCCGAATTATTTATTTTAGTTTCGCAATTTATTTCCAGCTAAGTTCAATTTTATTTCTTCTGTGTTGAATAAACAAGCACTTTTTCGTCACTAGTATTACTCAGGCATTGCGCAATTGTTCAATCCGATTTTAAGTATTTAAGTACCATCGAAATTTGATTCTACACATTCAAGTATTTATTTGAGTAAATTAAGTAAGTACACTTCGTTCAAGACGGGTTTAAATATACATATGTTGTTAGTATAATTTAAATTTGCTTTACGTTCTTGTTAGTCAAATTATGACCTGGAACGATTCCGGCGATGTTCTTTAAATTGGTTTTGAGGTGTAAATTTTGGAGGGGTTGATTTTGTAAAGAAAGATTTGTTAACATACTGTTTCGGAATTGTGAATGCATAAAAGACTATAAGAGTGTGTCGTCGCGTAGAAAAATGCATTTTGCATGTAAATCACAGAGCTTTAACTGACATATCAAAAACGGATTCAACGTCAATATTCATAAATGTTCTATAACTATAAAACG
The DNA here is from genome assembly GCA_027627225.1 of Congeria kusceri. Taxonomy (NCBI): domain Eukaryota; kingdom Metazoa; phylum Mollusca; class Bivalvia; order Myida; family Dreissenidae; genus Congeria; species Congeria kusceri. The sequence goes on from CM051033.1 coordinate 49,588,616, forward strand.
GCAGATCTAGTTAAACCCAGCAAATGTTCATCAAATAAATTCATTAGTTCATCGAATGCTAGAACATACATACATTTTATTCCACCTTGAATCACATAGGCGGTCGTTTCATTCAACTTCGCCGATATCTTCTTATTTGAAAATACTTTGTAAATTGAAACAATTGTATTTCCAACTGGTATTACTGCCGAGTGTTCATGTAATCATAAATTGCGACTTTTTTTTCAGATGAAACACAATTATCCTTCAGAATTACATCCTTTGCATGGAACGTTTAGCATTGCCTTCAGGTTCATAAATTTGATATACGGTACATAATTCGACATTTGGACGTTTAATCATCTGAGTGCAAAGGAGTGTCTGCTAATGTATTGTAACTTCCTGTTCCATTTATGGAGCACACAGTTCAATGTGAATACTTAACTATACACACATGATACTCATTCAGATCGCAATGACCATTGAAATCTGTGAACAGCTGAAAGAAATAAACAACAACATATGTTAAAGAAGCATTTTACGACTCTGCACGGTAATGGATTACCATTTAATTTAGTCAATACTTATACTGCATACTATGCGCCGAAACTATAATGGCAAAAGGGAGCATAATTATATCATATTAAATTTCTTAGAACATGTTTTCACAATTTCAGGCACATGGTGATGCAAACAGTTTAGATAAAATATGTTACAGCCATCTGCATTGTGTCGATGTAGCATCAGTACACGATGTGCTAAGTACACACTACATGAATGGGTTGTTTAGCCCTTACAATAAACTTTATTAGTAAAAAAAGGGTGCACACGTTAGTATGCTCCGTTTTTCATTTATTCCAATGCATAAAATCAATATAATACTTGTATGACTGAAATCATCATGTCCTAAAATTTGAGATACATACGATATATTTAATACAACAAAAAGGCACAAACATGCACAAAGCCGTTCGCTAGCTAATGTAATTTATTGTGCATTTATATAGTGAGCGGTTTTGAGTTGTATGCTATAAAAGTCCACATTATTTTACAAAATATGTTGGATTAGCTGAAAGTTTCAAAATATATGTATCAATCATATCGGGTTTCAAAATTAAACTCATACCGATGAAGAAGCCGTGCTCATTGACAATTGTTCATCTTTACAAGATATATGCATTAGACAAGTACCGGTTAGATGCAATGTTATGTCAGAATTCGTCTGGGTTCATAAATCAAGCCATTATTGTCAGCCGTCGTAATCATGCATTGCGTCATTCCGATTTGAAGTACTTCAGTACAATCGAATTACAAATCAGCACTTTAAAGCGGACATTCAAGTAAAATGCAAAATTGAACAAATTAATTAGGAATCAGACTGTAATAAATATACACAGGATTGTCTGGATTGTTCATCATTGGACTATAAATTTGCTACACATCAGCTGTAAGTCGGGTAACGCCATACAGACACTCTTGCTAATGCAATGGTGTGGTTTCTAAACTTAGCTTTGATAAATTAAACTTTGATGGATTGTTTCTGTAAAGACAATGCTGCAGTCAAATTGCTTGGAATTTATTTTCAATAGGTTATAAAATGCCGTTGTCTTTGAAATGACAGATATTGCATTCAAATAGATAAGCTTTAATTCGTGAATCGAATGTGCATTTACACACACTTTCCCATTAAAGTGTTAAGCTATCATATTTGATTGAACGCACCAAATCACACGTGACAATTGTTATAAATTTAAAAACTGAATGCCCTAGAGGCTGGTGTATATCCTTATTAGTTTACCAGCTTCATTACATTCGTTTCTTTTGCCGTAAAATCAAGGCTCGTATTTGACATATTTCAGATGCATGTTTACAATGTAAACGTTTTTGTTTAGACAAACTCCACAAAAGTCACTGCGATCTACATTACTTATAACCGACTAAATTAGATCGTCATATTGGTGATTATGGAAGATGACTTGCAACAAATGGCATTGGTTCTATTTTCAATTTCCAAAGTTATATTCTTTAAAAGTAATGCATATATTACTTTTGAATCCGCGAAAAACAGGCCTAGTATATGGATATTAAGGAATTGGATTGTAGTTAACAATGAAATATTCATGTGGGGAAACACGTCTAACAGTTCAAGTATTTGATGGCTATCTGTTCTGATACAAAAGCAACAGAGATGATGTCAGAAACTGTGATGCGCATATTATGTGCAGAAATAGCAGAACATTTCAATAATCGGTATATGCCCAATACATGTCAAAATTAATGCAGAATTTAGTATACATTCTGCTTCGTACAAGTCCAATTAAAAACAGAACTCATTGCATGACAATACAGGAGATGCAGCAGTATTGAACTTTTGAACATCTGTTTCATTTTGCTTACGTTAAGGGCCGCTTAATTCCCCTAATTCATGTTTCAGCAAACACATCTTAGAGAAATACGCTTAATTTTCTTTTTTTAAAGCTGCCATAACAGCAGCACGCATGGTTTATAATGAAAATGAAAATTACCGTTGCACATTAATGTAGTATGTAAATTCAGTTCTTGCATTTATTTCATAATGCCATTTGATACAAAATATAATTGCAATCATACAAAATAAATATCCCATATCAGATTCAAATGATAAGCAGCAGCAGCAGCAGCAGCAGCAGTAGGAGTAGTAGTAGTAGTAGTAGTAGTAGTAGTCGTAGTAGTATTATTAGTAGTAGTAATTGTTGTTGTTGTTGTTGTTGTTGCTGCTGTTGTAATAATAGCAGTAGCAGTTGTTGTTGTTTCCGTTTTTTTGGTTGTTTTTGTTGTTTGTGTGCATACTGTTGGAGTGGAATGCGATGAATTGCGGACTAGTTGGTTGCACGTGTATACATGTAAAATAACATTAATTACATGAATAACGAATAGTTTGAGAAAACAAATATCTGATGTTTCAGAATAAGATATCCATGTATCCATTTTATTTACCAATAATTCCTCGATTGGTTTACTATATGAGTATCATGGGCATGGTATGGGTATCGGTCCTATGTAAACACATGTGTTAATAAATACTCGCCAGGTGTTAATGTATCGGTCATTATTCTGGCGCAAGTGCAATAGGCTAATATCAATAGTTGCTTTAAAAGGATAATACTCTTGCTAATTCTATTATTAAGAGTAACGTAGACCGAATATGACTGTATCATACTCGCAAGATCATATTAGGATCAACGAATGAAAGTTGACATTCGTTTTAAGCCAAAATGAATTCATAAGAGATCACTCTTTACTAAAATAGGACCTACTGTGTTCTAAGACCATTACATAAAACGTTCATTTTGATTATGGCAAATTATTTTGTGCCCAAAATTAGAAGTATTTACATAATCATAACAGTATACGTTTATACACATAGTGAGGAATGTTATAGGTGTTGAAAACCCCACCATATCAAGATTTTGTATTATACTCATAATGACAAACATACTAGTTTGTAAACGTCTCTAAATAACAGTACGTTACCTCTATAGATATAATGCATTATAAATCTAGTCGATATACTAAACGTTGACTTGAACTTATTGTTACCATAAAGGCGTATTGTTTGCCAATAATAAAGTTCTTCAAAGTCAAAGTTATGTATAATTTAGTCTATTAATCTATATACTGCTCGTATTTAAGTGTAATCTACAAATATTGTGACGAATACACATATTCAAATCAAATTTTGAAGAACTTTCAGAGGATGAAATCATACAACTTATTTGTAAATTACAAACAAAGTCCACAGAACTGGATATTTTGCCAAAAAAAGTGTTAAAGTCATTCCTTAACGAGCTACTGCCTTCAATTACCAGGCTAGTGAATATGTCTTTAACTGAAGGAGTTTTTCCGAAAAAATGAAAACAGGCAATTGTCAAACCACTTTTGAAAAAGTCTGGACTTGAACTGAAATTAGCTAATTATCGTCCTGTCAGCAATTTGTCATTTCTATCGAAATTGATAGAAAAATCGGCACTTTATAGACTGAATAAACATGTAAATGATCACAACCTACTCCCTAAGAACCAATCCGCTTATAGACAGTTCCACTCGTGCGAGTCGGCTCTACTTCGGCTAGTGAATGATATACTTGATGGGATGGAACAACAGGAGGTTCAGCACTTATAGCTATAGACCTTAGTGCCACATTCGATACGGTCGACCATGACATCCTCATCCAAGTTCTGAAGAAGCAGTGTGGTGTCTGTGGTTCAGCGCTGGAATGGGTAGACTCATACCTGCGACCACGCAGCTGTTGTTTGAGGGTGAATGAAACATTGTCAGCTCAACGCGATCTCAGATGTAGTGTTCCGCAAGGAAGTTGTTTGGGTCCCTGGCTCTACCTGACCTATGCGGGAACTATTTTTGATATTGTGCCCCCATCCAATTCCGTTCTTGGATTTGCGGACGACCATACGGCGAATACACGCTTCCAGCCAACAACAAACGCAGAGGAGACAGCAATTCAGGAACTTAAAGATTGTGCTCTTGTTATCAATGACTGGATGAACAGTAATAAACTAAAAATGAATGCGTCTAAGACAGAGTTCATAATGTTTGGCAGTCGCCATCAATTAAATAAGTGTAAAACCAAAGAAATTGACGTCTGTGGTGATAACATTAAATTACAGAATTGTATCAAATATCTGGGCTCTTTTCTCGAGACACTCTAAATTTCAAAGAGCATATTAAACGAAAGTGTAAAACTGCAATGTTGAACTATTTTAAAATCAAGAGTATCCGTAAATTCATAACCAAAGAAGCGACTGAGATCTTAGTTCTGTCATTAGTGATTTCTCACTTAGATTATTGCAATGTCATTCTCTATGGTATCACTCAGGCAGCAATTGGTAAATTGCAACGTATTCAAAATATGTGTGCAAAATTTGTTCTGAACAGAAATATGTATGACAGTTCCAAACAGGCACTGTATGATCTGCACTGGTTACCCATTTAGGCGAGAATTAATTTTAAAACTCTTACTTACATGTACAACTGTTCTGTTGGGAACGCCCCACAATATCTAATTGAACTTTTGTCCAGTAAAGTCTCAAAACGCACACTTAGATCCTCAGAATCATCATTTGGTTGTTATGTTGTTCCTTTCAATAAGAGGAAGACTTTCAGTGACAGAAGTTTCAGTACTGTTGGACCTAGGCTTTGGAATGAACTGCCTTTGAACTTAAGACAAAGCGAGTCAGTGAACACTTTCAAGAAACATTTGAAAAGTCATTTCTTTAGAGATTATTTTACATTGTTTTGAAATGTGTAGTCACATAACATTACAAAGAATCCTTCTGCTAGTGAATTGATGTATGTTGGTGTTATTAGTGAATATTTATTGTATAATTTTCACTTCTATATCTCTCTGTAAATAAGGTATTTGTATTCTGATGAGTTATGATAACTGATTATTCATGATTGTCACTTTATTGATGTATCAGTGTAGATGATGTTTTATTTTTACATTTATTTATTATTGTACAACGCCGTTGAATATGTATTTTATATGTAGAAATAGGCGTTTAAGCAAATAAACAAGTTTCAAGTTTCAAGTTTCACAGCTTTAGGCCGCCTCATTGCGATTCATATTAGGTTTCATTCCTTAATTATCGATCGTATTGAGTATTGTGTTTATACGTATACCGGTTAAAAAGCTATCATTGTTGTCAAATGTACCACTAATCCAAATGTATTTAGTAGGTTTTATTTCATGATTTCGTCTGGGTTCATTGTACACGCAAACGCATTGCAATGTCGTGTTCTTTTTTAAATTAGCTTTGATAAATTAAACTGTAAGGGATTGTTTCTGTTACGAACATGGTGCAAACCAAATCGCACGGAATTTGAAAACCATATGAAGAAAGATTGTCAATAGTGTCGTTTTGTGAAATAATAGTTTACATTAAAAAAAAACATGATTAAACTGTTTACAAATGCATGAACACAATACTTTCAATCAGATTTTATGTGTGTGAATGTTTGTTTGAATGCATTTAATCGCACGTAGCAACTACCATTAAAGCGAAATACGAAGTATCCTAAAGGCCGGTGAACGTTCTTTATGTGATACTAAATGAAATTAATTACGTTTCTATAATCTTCTGGCTTCCTGTAGATGATCAACATGCCAATAATTCTGATATTTCTTACTTACTGTATAACAGTAATATAACGGACTTAATTCAATCGTTCGGTTTGGGATACTGTATTATGGTTTGCAAGATACTAATGATAATGACAGTTGTCCATTGTCTTTGAAAACAAACTTGCAACACCCATCGTTTCACATCCGAGTAAGTAAATGATTAGCATAGTCCAATTAATCAAAAATAGGACGACCATCAGAGATTGGCCAATATGACAACTATTGAACTTATGTTCTTGGTACATGTATCCTAGTGTATAGGACCGCTTAATTTATTGTCAGCAAACAAATCGTGGGAAAACACGTGATTTAGTCACTTTTAAAATTGATATTTTAGAAAAGTAAAATGAAACTTTTTACATTAATTGAATGAATGTTGTTTTGAAAATAATACGTATGGTTTCTTAATTAGATATCTAAAGTATCTGTTTTACATGTAATCACCAACGCATTATTACTTGTTTTCTTGATGAATATACACAAGTAAATACACAAAATACTGAACATAGTATGGTTATCAGATCTATATCAACACTTGTATTACTTACTAAATATTTACCGGTTATTAACTTACCAGTCATTATATCGTCACAAGATCAATAGCCTAGAATCAATAGTTGCATTTGGCACTAAAACACTCTCACCTCTCGCCCACTGTAATGTAAAGGGAAACAAATGCAATATTTAATATGTGGATAAACCGCTGAAACTTCATTCCAATCTTGCCCAAAATGAATGAATTAAGGTTGCATTCAATTCTGAAACAGCACCTACTGAGTTTAAAAACAACAACAACAACAACTACTACTTTTTACTTAACAACCATTTTAAAGGGACCTATTCACCTATTTGCAAATTGACAATTTTCAAAATCTGTGTCACATGTTGACAAACAAAATCTTATGCCTGGAACGGAATCAACAATCCTGATTCAGAAGTTCATGTTTTTAAAACAATCGTGCCGTCAACGATTAATCATTGCGGATAAAACTATGAAAAGCGCCTGTTAATTAATACGTAAGAATTAAACCATGAGGGCGTTAGCCTGTGGAGTTAAATAACCACGCACAAGACGAGTTATTTGCCGATAAACAACAATAATGCGAAAATTATTTCGATTCGAACATGATTTGACAAATACTACTGCAATTGTAATGGGAATTTTATTTTCGTATGCTAATGGGAAGTACTTTTTGCGTTGTTTATTGGGTTGTTTAACAACGCTAATTTTGTTCTTTGTCTATAGAATCATGTTAGAATAGTTATATTCCTTTTACTGAAATGTTCAATAGACGTATATTGCTTGTATAGCGTAAATATTTCGCATCATAACATAACAATTCTATTTTCTATGTTTTTGTCCGTTATAGGGGTGTTTTAACCAATGAACAGTTGTCAGTTATATTAATAAAGGTGTATAATTCAGTAGATTCATGCTCCGCTTTTACAAATGCGTTAAGCGGTCCTCCTTGTTACTATTAATAGTCCATTATTAAACGCTTGCCCGTTCTTACTGTTGATCGATATCGATAGCACAAATTGATATCATGATATGTATAATATTTACTACATACGTGTTGCAAGCAGAAATCCATGTAAAATCCAATTTTACCATTTGAATGGAGGAAAACAATGAAACAAAGAGGCGATAAACTCTTGCTCTTCTAGCTCGACTGAACGCGACTCTGGTAATGTAATATTAGGCAAAATGATATGTTCTACGGATTCTGAAAAAATAATGGATCGAGCGAGCGAAATAAAAATGAAAATATTGTTTTCCATTTTTGAGACAATCAAAGATGAGCGAAAAGATCAAAATAAAAAAAAGCATACCTTTTCCATGTTGATTGAAAATTCTTGCCAAATTAACACCATCATAATTTGATATCTTGCCCAAAACTTCCACTTCATCAACTCTTGTCCATTGTTTTGTCAAAATAAACATAAATATCTATATGTAAACAATAAACAACCAATTTCTCCAACTCTTCTTCAACAATGTCCTGCAAAGAGTTTTGTTCATCAAGTCTCCTCTAATGCTTCAGCTAATTAACACATGTTAGTAAATACTAAATAGTCATATCTTAACTTTAAAAACGTAGACTTTATACAAGGTGATTGTCATTATCAACATATATATTACAAAGTCATTTAATACAACAGTAAACGACATTAAATGCCAAACGATAAACAATAAACAATCGAGAGACAACACGATAACAAAACTGGGCGCCGGCATTTTTTAATTGTAAACCAGGGCTAACACTGGCTGTTATTTTTTTAAGCCCATACTTTAATTCTATGTCAGATAATGTATATCTACAAATATTTTATTGTTTTAATTGTTAAAATTGTATTTCACTGTTTATTTTAATTGCATTATGCAATTCATGGCATTAACAAGAGCACTAAAATTATATTTAGATTATTATATTAATATTTTTGTTGATTGTTCATTGCAGTTACTTGGATGATTATTTTATATATGTACATCCATTGTTAAATATCTACAAGATGTTTTTAAAATATATTAAATAAATTACAATTAATAACCAACATGATAATTAATTGATGCACACTGCCTCTGGTAAATACATGTACCTCAATATAATAATGCTGAACAAATTTTACGCCAAAAAAGATACGTTGAATTAATAAAATGGACATGCTAAAACAACTGACAGTGTTAGGATATTATAAATAAGAAAGCAAGGGCAAACCGCTGCTTAAAACTGTCCGAAATGTAAACGTACCCGATAATCAGTCCATTTGTCATATTCCAGACACTCATCTTTTCTTAACAAGATAATCCTTTAATTAACGGTTGTGTCCGCTGATATTACAAGAGCTTGCTAGCAATCATCTTTATTTAGACAATGAATGCTGACAAACAGCATGTTGTGTTTTCACAAGTGTGATAAACCATGATAACAAATTGAGTCAAAACGCACATGTAACAAAGCAGAACAGAACAAGACTTTTATTTTCACCCAAGTATAGAACATATACAAATAGGGCAATATAACAAAGCAAAATTGTTAGTAAATTAGTAACTTACTATAATTTTTACATTAACACAATTGTATAGATGATATACGGGGGGTATTTAAATAATAAGATACATAGCCGGAACATATGATAATAATAATAATAATAATAATAATAATAACAATAATAATAATAATAATAATAATGATAATAATAATAATAATAGCAATAATATGAGATCTATAATCAAAATCAAAATACTAAAATCTTAATGAAATTATCAAAATCGCAATCATTATCATATCATATTCAAAATCATCATACTATTCATAATAATCATAATAATGATAATCGTCATAGTTATCATAATCATCATAATCGTGGCATTTAAGAAACAAATAATATTACAGTTCTATAAGAGCATTTTAATACTAGCACTGGTAAAAATAATTAGTGGTTTGTGATCATTGTGTGGTGATGTATTTTTTTTTGCACACGGCGTTTCGGATTGAGAAATTGAAACGACTACGCGTTTTAAAAGGTTTATATTTTGCGTCAGAAATTTAATTCATTATCAATACTTAAAATACATTTTGTTGCGAAAGACTGTTTGCGTTAGCGTTTATGGTGTTGGAGCTAGCTTTATAACGGTTTCAATCAACAACAGTTATTTTTGTCGTGATTTACGCTTGAGTGCACCTGCACGCGAGGTCGATGTTGACCACAAAGGCAAGATGTAGGACCTATTATGTGAGGTAATTATTCTAATAAGCTGTGCATTGCAGGATTACAACGGAGAATGCCGTTATCTGAGGGGTTAACATTAAATGACTGATGGGGCAAAAGCAAATTATAATTTGTGTGCTGGATAAGTTTAAATGAAAGTAACAAAAGTATAATTATTAATTTATGTACTAGTACTGCTAGATTAATTAGGATAAAGTAACAAGATTGTAGGTAAAATATAGGTATCAGTTGTACTCGTTTAGAGTGCAACAATTGTTTCCATTGCGTTAATTGAAATATAGTATCAATATAGCAGGCAAAAATATTTAAAATGTTAACACGTGTACTTGAGTGGTACCATTTTGTACTACTCTTATATAATGCTGCAATTATTTCTGTTATATGAGTATAAGTATATAGCAATCTTACGTTAATATTGACATATAATTATGCAGTTATCATTAGGTACAAATACAGAATGAAGCTATTATTTACAATGCACAGTTTATATTTACATGCATATATTTCTAATTAAAGTAAATAATATGATTAGTATATACATGCACAAATATTTTGATATATTGATTACACAACCGTAAACGGTCACTTATTTTGAGATAATATGTAAATATGTTATGCTGTTAACAATAAAAATATATTGAAATAAAGACAGTATTGTTACAAACTTCAATATTAGAGTTGGTGTATAGCTGGTGGCATTGGTAAATACAGGTAGTTAAATAGATAACTTGCTATCGCTTAAACTTACTGAATATGAAGAGAATACATTTGCTTGTATTCTGTAATAGTTGTAAGGAATTAGATGTTAGGATTGTAATAAGAGTAGCATCATAAAGATCATGTCCTAAGTATTGTTCTCTTTCAGATTTAAAGAAATCGCAGTTTAGTAGACAGTGATGTTCGGAGCCAACTTGACCAGAGTTACAAAGTCTGCATATTCTTTCCTCAAATGGGGTTCCATCGTATCGACCGGTTTCAACTGGGAACCAGTGATTTGCAATTCTAAATTTAAAGAGGTATGTATATTCAGTTTTCGTAAGTTTTATAAAGTAGTCTTCAAAGGATGGAGTTTGTTTGAAACTGGTATATATTTGTCCCTTATGTGTTTGCTGTAGTTGAGTGTGCCATTGGGTTTTGAATTGGGTTAATAATTTGGCTTTGACTAAGCGGTAAATATTATTTTGGGTTGTTAGGAATTGGTTATCCCATAAGTTACATAAGTTTACTGAGGTGAGGATTTCTTTAATTTTGTGGGCCCATTTAAAATTTGAGATTGGCAAGTTCATCATGTATTTATAGATTTGGATAGATAATTTCTGATCTTTGCCTATTAAGATTCTATTCCAAAATGAGATCATGCGACTTTTGATGTTAATTGCTTTAGGGTATCTGCCAAGTTCACCATATAAAAAAGCCATTGGGGTTGATTTCCGAGCATTCGTAATTTTTCTAAGAAAGTTTCTATGGACTTTCTCCAAGATATCTACATTTTCAAAACCAAAAATTTCTGAGCCATAGATTAAAATTGGTAAAACAGTGTGGTCGAAAAGTTTAAGAATTAAATCAATAGGTAGCTCTGCATTATTTGCACTAGTATATAGAAGGTGCATTGCTTTTGTTGCTTGCTCGGCTAAGTGTTTCCGTGCATTGATGAAAGAACCATTGCTGGAAAGGGTAATGCCTAGGTAGTGGTAACGGTCAGTAATTTTTGCAGGGTTGTCACCTAATGTGAAATGGAAGTTTTGTAGTTGTCTTGCACCAAATATTACAATTTTTGTTTTGCTAAGGTTTATTTTTAAATGCCAGTTATCACAGTATTTATGGAAGATATTTAAACTATGTTGGAAGTCTATTTTTGAATCAGATAAAATCACAGTGTCATCAGCATAAAGTAGAATAGGTAGTTTTAGTCAAAGAGACAAATCCAGGGGATTTGCTAGTTCTATGCCAGTTGAGATCATGCGTTTTTTTATGTTAATTGCTTTAGGGTATCTGCCAAGTTCACCATATAAAAAAGCCATTGGGGTTGATTTCCGAGCATTCGTAATTTTTCTAAGAACGTTTCTATGGACTTTCTCCAAGATATCTACATTTTCAAAACCAAAAATTTCTGAGCCATAGATTAAAATTGGTAAAACAGTGTGGTCGAAAAGTTTAAGAATTAAATCAATAGGTAGCTCTGCATTATTTGCACTAGTATATAGAAGGTGCATTGCTTTTGTTGCTTGCTCGGCTAAGTGTTTCCGTGCATTGATGAAAGAACCATTGCTGGAAAGGGTAATGCCTAGGTAGTGGTAACGGTCAGTAATTTTTGCAGGGTTGTCACCTAATGTGAAATGGAAGTTTTGTAGTTGTCTTGCACCAAATATTACAATTTTTGTTTTGCTAAGGTTTATTTTTAAATGCCAGTTATCACAGTATTTATGGAAGATATTTAAACTATGTTGGAAGTCTATTTTTGAATCAGATAAAATCACAGTGTCATCAGCATAAAGTAGAATAGGTAGTTTTAGTCAAAGAGACAAATCCAGGGGATTTGCTAGTTCTATGCCAGTTGAGCCATTGAGGTGCATATGTGTTTGAAGGTCATTTAAGAAGATGGAAGAAAGAATTGGAGATAGATATTTGCCTTGTCTTGCGCCAATTTCTGATACGAAGGGTTCTGAAATATTGCCGTTAATAGATATACTAGATTTGATATTGTTGTACATGTTTTGAATTAAATGTAGAAACTTGCCATTTATATTTTGTTTAATAAGTTTGTGCCGTAGGCCAATTCGCCAAACCTTGTCGAAAGCTTGTGAAAAATCAATAAAGGCCCAGAATAGTTTTTGTTTTCTTTGTTTCAGTATTTCGATCAATGAATGTAATGTAAAAATATGGTCAGAGCAAGAGTAGCCTTTCCTAAAGCCAGCTTGATTTTCATCTAAAATATTATTTTCATTAAGGAATTTGTTTAATCTTTCATTGAGTATGGAAGTAAAAAGTTTACCTAGACAACTGAGGATAGTAATTGGTCGTAGTTATTAGGATCTTTAGGGTCACCTTTGTTTTTAAATATAGGTATGATTATTCCATTGAGCCAACTTTGTGGAATGAACCCTGTTTCCAGTACACAGTTAAATAGTTTATGGTAAACAAGCATAAGTAGATGTTTAGTGGACTTGATATACTCATTTAAAATATTGTCAAATGGGCTAGGTGTTTTGGAATTTTTAAGCTTTGTGATACATTTGTCTATTTCTTCTTCAGTAATTGGGGCATTAAGCCTGTTGCTTGTGTCATTTTGTAGATGGGAGTTTGTGTCATTGAAGCGATTGTCATTGATCGTGCTGGTATTAATTTCTTTGAAGTGATCATGAAATTCATCTAATGTTGGTCTAGTTGTAACTGTAGTTTTTGGTTTATCTTTATTTAAAAAGGACCAGTACTGTTTAGGATTTTTGGTCGGACATGGAACGAAGTTTATTTGACATGTTATGTTTGCTGGCATTAATGTCGACGTTCATGGAGCGTTTATATTGCTTACTGGCATTGATCATTCTTTGTTTGTTGTCTATAGTTTAGTTTTTTGTTAGTCATTTTTGGCAGTATGATAATTTTTTCGTGCTTTAGAACATTGAGGACCACACCATGGTGTATTGTTTTCTGGTCTATTATGATGAAATCGTTTTTTATTTTCAGGGTATGTGCTGGTGGAAGCTTGATGGAATACTGATGGGAGTTGATCGGTTATGTGCTCAATTGTCTGCTGTGATTGTGGGTAAGTGTTAATTTGCAAGAGTATTTGGTCTATTATGTTAAGGTTAATATTGTTAACAAATTGGTTGGATAAGTCAGGATTCCATTTTGGTTTCAGATTCATGTCAGTTAGATTTTTGGTGGAAATATTGGAGCATTTTCTGTGTGGTATGTTTATGGACCAAGTGAGGGCATTATGACCATCTGAGAACAGTGAATCTGTTTCAATGATATGAAAATCTGAGAGAAAGTAAAAGCAATCAGATGAAGCAATTACATAATCAATTGTAGATTTATTTCTTAAAGTTAAGATATCACAATCATTACCTGATGATAGTCTTCCATTGAGGATACAAATGTTGTTATTTTTGCATAAATCAATAAGTCGGAATCCATGGGTATTTGTTCGATGGTCTTTAGACGTACGAATAAGTGGGATAGATAATTGTTCAAGGGTTTTATATTTGTCAAGTTGGCTCTGTATATCATCATCGATATCGAAAATGTCATTTAAATGGGGATCTGTAGTTATGTAATCTTTCATGCTTCCAACTCTGCTATTGAAATCTCCTGCAAGAATTACATATTTATGTTCATTACATTTTTGAGAGATTTCGTTTTCAAAGGCCATAAACTCGTCATCGTTGAAAAATTTGGAATTTTCGGGTGGAAAATATAGAGCTCCTATTATAATATTTTCATCAAGTTTCGCTAATGATTTGCAAATGGATATCCATAGTACATATTCAGAGTTTGATTGTAGGACTTTAACTGAGGAAGTAAGTTGGTCTTTAACAAATATACCAATGCCACCAGATTTACGCTTATACTCTTGTTCTCTGTGTTTGGCTAAATATTCATAGTAATTTATTTTAATAATATCGTGTTCATCAGTGTGGGTTTCCGAGATACAAAATATGTCGTAATTACTAATGAGTTCAGTGAATTCTGGGTAATTGAGTCTTTTCTTGAGTCCACTAACGTTTAAGGTTCCTAATTCTATGTTTTTCTCTTCCAGATTAGAGAGTGATTCGACCCCCCTCTGCCTAGTGGGGATGGCTGCTGGCATCTGGAGCCCTGTTCAAATTTGGCGTTTGTGGAGTATTCCGGTTTTGTACAGACTCAGCAGTACGAGAGGTGTCCCATGGACGTTCTTTCCCCTGCGCCGAGGACTGTGCGCTCAATATCCTAGGAGACACCTGGGCGGATGTTTACGAGTGTTTGCCCTCGAAGGATGAGGGGATACGGACTGTGCTCAGCGTTCTGGGCTGGTGTATCAGGAGTGTTGAGCACTGTTGTGTTTCTGTGGATGACAGTGATTGTGTTGACAACAGGAGGATTAACGTTTAGGTTCCTGATGTGGGAAGGTGGTTAGGAGTGTGCCTGTTTGGATTGGAAGGCTTGTGAGTTAGCAGAGACTCTGTTGCCCTGGAGGATCGCGTTCCAGTCAGGGAATATGTCGTCGACTACCTTGCCGTCTACAACAATTTTTGCAGGGAAGACTATGGAGACTTTGCTGCGTGGATAACTTTCGCGAAGTTTCTTATATTTTGGCCAAAGTTCTTTCCGTGCTTGAGTTATTTCCTTTGAATAGTCTCTGTTGATGCTAAAATGAGACCCTATTAGCCGGTTTGCACGTGAGAGGCCATTAACTGTGTTTTGATAGTCCAGAACGTTCACAATAATACCTCTGGTGGCACCCTTAGTAAATCTTCCAAGACGGTGTGCTCGCTGGATATGAGGACAAGGGGTTAGCTGAGCTGTTCAGCCAGGAAATGGGCTATGACATTGTGGCAGTTTTCATCTCTCTGTTCGCTGATCCCGCCAAATATGAGATTGTTCCTTCGACTCCTTGCCTCAATATCAATAGATTTGTATTCCAGGAGTTTGATTCGTGAGTTGTGATCAGATAATGACCCTTCAATGGATATAATTTTTGTGTGCATTAGTAAACATTCATCCACTTTGTGTTCAAAATTTTTCATTTGTTTGAATATTTCTGTCATTTTTCCATCCAAAGATAAATGTTCAAAGTCATGTTGGTTTGTTATTACTGTACCACTGCTACATTCACCACCTGTGTTTACTCTAGAATGTTTCATATCTATATTGTCATGGTTAGTGATACTTCCCGCCGGTGGAATGACAAAACGGTTCTGTGTAATAAATGGTTCATCCTGTGAATTTTCGTTGCTGTAACAGTCAAAACTGTCTAGATGATCCATACTTACAGATTGGGAGTTATTTTGAGGCTATTAATTGGCACTTATGTAAAGAAAACGAGGTTTAACTTATCAGATGAAAAAAATGGCGACTGTTTACAAATTACCGGAAGCAGATGTCCAGGATGTTCAGACTAGTTATTGAAGATTAACGGTTTGTGTCAAAACGTATGTGCTCTATACATAAACCGGTCTCCGCAGAGAGCCTAATTGACCAGTAGACAGA
Source organism: Congeria kusceri (assembly GCA_027627225.1). Taxonomy (NCBI): domain Eukaryota; kingdom Metazoa; phylum Mollusca; class Bivalvia; order Myida; family Dreissenidae; genus Congeria; species Congeria kusceri. Next base: position 49,604,700 of record CM051033.1, read on the forward strand.
AATTTTTCGCTTCGCCTTCATTGTTTGTCCAAGGTTGTTTGTCCAAGGGTTTTAAACAAATCGATTGGATTATGCAACCATTTGCTATTGTTTACTACTGAAATGTAAACCCGTAATTGGTCAGCTCAATTCTTGATTGACAGGTATCTACTGGTCAATTCACGTCTATTTCAGTAGGACAGGACAAAGTCGGCGTTGAACGTAAAAGGAGACTCATTGATGAAAACTTCGTATAACAAATTATTCTGCGGGGCAAAATTGTAGGTGCCGAGGCGTAAACAACTTTTTTTTTCGTTTTACGATTTTAAGGTTCGGCAAATCCGACGATGATCGGATCAATTTGTTGTGGCCTAAAAACTTAAAAACATTAGGGCGAATTTGGGTTACTTTATACAATAAAAAGTACGAGTTTAAAGTAAATTATCCATTTGTTTCGGTTTGATAAATCTAGACTTCTTGAAAGCTCATAAAAGTGATAGACATTCGGTCTGACAACCTGTCAAATCTTGCCTTACTGAAATAAAATGTACCGAACCGAAAATTCATTAATGTATGTATAGTCTATAGTGTACATGTACACATAATAAAATACATTAAATACATATCAAACCACAACGCCTATGTGAATTTTACTGTTCACGAGACATACACACTTATTTTATTTGTATTTAGTATGCACATATTGTTCATGTAAAACACAATCGAGCTTACATAAATATGTTTAAACACATTATACAATCCAAACAGGAATGCTTAAGCTAATTAATTCCAAACATGCATTATGATATAAACCTTATTTATAAATTGCTGCAGCAGTGTGCTACATTAGGAAGAATTCTTTGGCTGTTATGTTCATTTCTAAATGTCAGTTACGTCGAATTCCGAATCGATTTTCAGTGCGAAGTAGTTCCACCATCAACATATTAGTAAATAATATACGTTTATGCACATATGAAACAAGGTGTGGGAATACACACTCTACTGTACTCAGAACGACAAACCTGCTTCTGTGTTGGCGTCTCTATATAACAGTAAATTATTAATCTAGTCGGAATACTAAACGTTCTCCAAAGGCATTGACTGGAATGTATTGCCATCGTAAAGGCGTATTGCCTGCCAATAATTAAGTTATTAACAATCAAAGTTATACATAATTTAGTTATAAAGACAAGTGGATTACGCCATAGAATATTGCCGTAGTGCATGAGGATGTACTTTAGGGTCTTGACTTTTTATCATAGTGTATGTATTGTTTGTCGGAACAATCAATAAAGCAAATGTTCTGTGTGAGTTATATGTATACAATTTATCCAAGAAGTGTGTTTCGATGCTGAATTGAAGTTTTACATTTATATGTCGGCATATTTTACCCCCCTCACTTTTTATCATAAATGTAATACATAAATACATTCGAACATGCAATACGTCACAATTACAGAAATGCAAACATTGTGTTATTAATTTAGCGTATAAAGTGACACAGTGTGTCTGTGTTCAACATGATCTCGAAGCGTGCAGTTGAATAAACCGATACGGGCTTTGCCACGAATCTTTCAACTCCTCCCCAGCTATTGTTAAAGATTAATTTCCATTCATCGAATATCAAAAACATTACCACGTGCTCTTTTGAATACCACAAACATAATGCACGTGCTACTTTGTATGAAATAGTTTAACCGCTCACCACGTGATTTTAAAGTGCGATGATTGGATAATATTGCAGATTAATTTTAATACTATTGACATTTGTGGGAGCGTCTTTTATTGGAATCAGCTACGCTGTTGGAATTCCATTACAGTCAACGATTGCTTACATGTATGTTATGTAATATCAGTCGAAAGGCCAAAAGCAATGAAAATACATCAAGATCGGAGAACTAATTTGTTGCGAGTACATTCGCCACACAGTCGAGTTAGTTATTGTACTATCATTGGCTTATATATACATATTTGTAACATAGCACAACTTCAAATAATTGCTGCATGTTCTACTACTTCTCAGGAACAAATCATTTACTGTTAATTTTAACGAGACCAAAACATATATAAAATGTTACGCAAGTCAACTAGACATCACAAAGAACATTTATTTCGTTCAAAAGTTAAGTCGCTGTTTTTACAAAGATATTTTAACGAGATTCGGAAAAAACATACCCAGGCCCTGGTTAAAAATGTGACAAGTGAACGTCAATTTTATTGATTCGAGTCTTTCCAGAGTGAGTTTACCGATAACCACAGTATATATCAAATATATCAATTACTTCAGTACTGTGACAGGCAGAAATGCAAAGTTATTTAGATTTCAGTTCTTTATGTAGTGTCACAACACACTACGCAAATTCACGCGAAGAGTCAATTATAGTGCGAAAACATTACATGTAACCTGGAAGGGTGGTCAGCCGCTCTAGCAATTCATGAAACATTTCTGGAGACAGCCTGGTATAGTTGTTGAACCTTGTCCAGTCATCAATCCTGAGATCATATACGGGTGTTGATCTCTCGCAGCTCGGAGCTGGGGATGGAGCATGGGACGGACCCACCACTTGTGTTCCCTTCTTCCCTTGCGCTTTAAGGCTATATCTGCCTTCTGAAACGTATGACTGGCCCTAGATCAGTGTACATGGTTACGTGCACACTTGCTGCACCTGACCTGTGATTCTGATCTTTAGATCGGCAGTTAATATATCGCCCCATTAGTGCAAGAAGGTGTCATATGACTTGTTCATGTTTTCGAGACAACCACATTTTATTGTTTCCTTATGCTGAAATAAAAGCTGTAATAGTAAAACTTTTATTTATTGTTGAAATAATGAAAGTAAGCTTCTGAAAGAAGTAGGTACTGAATAACTACATTAACTAGGTATTATTTAATTAATTTTGTTTTATGGTACGTTTTAGCACTGAAGAAACTTTAAAACAATCGGTGCAAAAGGGTACCATTTGACACATGGCACCTTTTTACACTCCCCATTGTTAAACTATTTATAACTATTTCAGTGGAAAAAGGTACCATATGACATATAGCACATTTCTACCCTCACACTTTTGGTCATTTGTTACCTTTTATCACAATAAAATTATTTCTTACCGACAGCAAAAAAGTGCCATTTGTCATTTGTAACTTTTTTACTCTGAATAAGTCTTCAAAACTAGACAGTAATCTTTGTGTCATTTTACAACATGGCAAATTTTGTATCATAGTTTTGTATACATGGTACTGTTTATACCAGAAACAACACATATGATCATGCACATATTGTTTATTCAACACAAGGTCATCCCTAGACAAAGAACATGACTTGCAAGGACCAAGCACAAGAAAATCACTTCTTTAAGTCTGTATACTTGACATTCTGATGATGTTTTATTTCAGTTTTACTTATTTAACTTTTTCATGGTTTTCCTGTCAGCTCATATCTGTTTCAAAAACCGTGTGTCTGTTCAATAAAGATCAGTAACCTTGCTTTCTGATTCCATAGGCACATTATCATTTTGCTATGTGTGGGCAGGCAATATTTCATAGTAGTTCTTGTTCTCCTCAGGAATATGTTTAGGCGAGATAGGCAATTGGGATTGGTAACACATGCTTAAATCAGAGTCATTATGTGGCCATTTGCTGCATTTTGCTGCTTTCGTCTTCTAGTGGTTTCAAATGTTAATTTCCACGAATTCCTCAGGGTTAAATGTGTAGTTAACAAAACAGATCTTGGACATTATTTTGTACTTGGATCCTCTTTGTCTTCAGCCAGTTTAATAGGTGGCCATTTGTGGAATGTTTCAGGTTTGAACAATTCCCATGGTACGTTATGTTGAGTTATTGCGTAGGTGTGTTAATAATGTTTTTGAGACGCTGCCATGTTCTTCATTAATCCCTTTATGCATTATATCAGCCTCATTATGCGTTGTAGTAGTGCTCTGACTTAATTATGTGGTGGATTCGTTTTAAGTGTTATGATAATTGATAGCCTCAGCCAGTTAAATCTTTTCAACAGGCCATTCTATGTCCTGCAATTAAATGATTGAAAGGAACAATATAAATATAACTTATTTGCTACACTGTAAAATCATAAGTATACATTTATATTCATGTACTTAGTTGATTTTGCTTAAAATCAGTAATTGTCTAATTATGTATTAAAATTGAAATTATACCTTTATTTAAGGCAAATTTAATAAAACAAACAACCATAAGTTTAACTAAATATTTTGTCTGCAGTAATATTTACTGAAATTCACAATCAGTGTCACTGAGAAACTGGACAAATTGCTATCAGTTCTGTAAGCAGCTGGGTGGGGGGGAGGGTGTATTCACTACTATGATTAGTTCAAAGATACCATATTAACAATTCCTTATATTATGATTCATTCAAATAAAAAGTGTTACTTTTATGAGAGCAAAAGGTGCCATTTGCTTCAATGTTCTGTATCATCAGTACAAAGAAAAACCAAAAGCAGTTGATGCAAAAAGTTGCCATATTTCAAATAGTACCTTTTTCCACTAAGAGAATTATGGTTTATCACTTGATTGATATTTAACTATATGATACTATGTCTTTAAAGCTTTTTATAAAAAGACGAGGTGTAGTATATAATTGTTTTTTTATCATTTCATCTTGCCTCAGAAAGTTGCAATTCTGCTACGCTGGTTAGCATCTAGCCATTGAGTAATTAAATGGTAATTAAATTGAATAGTATTCTCTTTTATCGCTGTTTAAATTGAATTGCGATGCTATGAGGTAAATTTTTATTTACACTTACATGTTTTGTGAATAATTCTGGGTCAAGTGCGCACGTAAACCAGTTAAAACGCTTTGTATTGACCGTCCCAATGCGGTGACCCCAGTTGTATTCAAGTGTGTTTTGTGTTTGGTATGTGTTTTTATTATGTGCTGTGTAATTTTTTGGCAATTGGTCACTTGCTATAAAAAAAAGGACCTCGGGCTGCTAATAAAGAGTTCTGGAGTTTCGCTTTGTTTATATTGGAACCTTTTTGTGTTGTAAAATTTTGGTACAAAAAAATCATAATTCAATTTTGATTTTTGGCAGAATAAAGATATTATATAATTGTATTAAAATATGTAAAAAAGAAAATTTTGGTAAAAATGTCAGTTGGCTACTTTTTGCACTAAGGACGCGATATACTAGTAGAGTCGGCAATCGCCAAAAATAAAATATGTTTACGATAATTGTCGCTATTTTGACATTAACTGTTGCCAATACGCCCCGAAACATCGCAAAATGACAAAGTTTTATCGCTAAGTACCAGATTGTGTGTTTTTACTGACTCATTTTATCGACAGATGTTAGCGCAACTAGCACAAACTTGGTGCCATTTGGCGCGCGACATATTTTTTACATTTTACTAGGTATGGTGCTAGTACGTGTCAAGTTGAAAACTGCGGGCCAGAGCATGCCAAAAGCGCGTCAATCCGATTTTCACTGACGCCAACACCGGATCATGTGTCGCGGCTTTAATGCACTCTGGGCATTAAGAAAAGGCTGTATTTTTATACAATGACAATGATTTAAAGGTGAATATTGTCTGGTCTGCTTTGAAAATTCCTTAGTAGCGCAGTAGGTAGCACGGACTTCACTTTTTGTAAAACACCGTATTAGTCAAGAGTTCGAATCTTACACATTCCTGTTTAAAGAGACTATGTCATCGAAAATGGCATTATGGAGACAATGTCTAATTAATCTGAAACTTAAATCATGGTATATATTGGGCAGAGCATTCGCATTCTGAGATAAAAATCAATGTATAATATGGGTTGTTTTTGTTTGGCATTTTCCTGTTTACATTTTGCCGTCAGAATTGTAAGCATTTTGTATAACCATAGTTTACAAACGACTCATTACCATGCATTAAAGTGCTGTGTACTGTCATTCTTCGTGTGGCTCCTAAGTCGTGAGTTCGATAGCCGCTTGTGGTTTTAATTTGTTCAGGCTTTATTGCTTATTTGTTTTTATCAAATATCTTGTTGCGTATTTTATCATTGTTATTTATTTAATACACATGTCTTAGTACAAAGCATTTCTACCAAATAATATAATTTATAGTGCAATAGAAAGCCAATTTTTCGTTGACATAGTCCCTTTAATAATATGAAATGTTCTTTATGTATCGCTGTGTGTTAGGTCGCTATGGAGATTTTTTATTCATTTTTTTTTTTTGAACCACGGGGCGGTTTCATTTTTATGTATCATTTAATTATATTATTATATTGGCGATAAAAAAAAACAACACAAATTAAAATTAATTCAAAATAATTATTATGGCATGAGAAAATATTTGAACACAAATCGACCCAGGGCTTGGATCGAATGTCCGCAATGCCAGTGCTTTATCCATTGGACTATTTAAGCTGGCGTTATCATGGTGCAATACTGGTTAATGAACTTTGCCATTCGCAAAATGTCTGAACTCAAACTAAAAATGACGCAATTCTTTGGTTGATCGGTTTAGATAAAAATTATCGCACCCAGTCACTGTAATCTATTTATATTGGGCAGGTTAATATTTTCGCACTTATTGCTTGTCTACCCGTTGTCTATTCGGCATGGTTAACTGTACGAGAAGACCGACCATTTTATTTCCGTAAAAGCCTGATGAGTTTCTTTTTTTAAACTCCTTCAATATGTCCAGATATTTCATGGCCATGACAGAATTCAACATCAATCTTATTACTCAAGCGTTCCATATTTTTCCAATCCGATTACAATTAAAGTATCATAGATATACAAATCTGCACTTTCAAGTACGCAGTTGAGTAAAAGGAAATTTGCACAAATTAATGAAGAACACTTCGTGCGAGACGATAATAAATATACACAGGGTTGTCTGGAACGTTCAGTAGTATTTTTGTTTTATATCTTTTGAAAGTCGGTCAACGACCTAAAACATTTTTCTTAACGCACTGTCGAGATTTCTTGAAAATGGCTTAGACCAATCTAATTGTGAGGGATTGTTTTCATAGGAAATTATTTCGAAGCGTATTACCATTCCCACTCTGATACAAAGTTGTGTCTTGTCAATACTGGTAAAATAACTAATTATACATTTGAATTACAATGATTTGGGTGAAAGGTAAACTATGCATTCAAATCAAATTTCCCGTCAAAGACCAAGCACCAAGTAATATATGTATGTATACCTGATCGAATGCATCAAATCACGCTTGGCAATTTACAATATTTTACTGAGTAATTCGCAGTCTAGGTAATAACCATTTCACCAAATTAACGAAAAATGTGTATCTTTATATGACCGATACGTTAAGTTCATTGCAGTTGCACATTTTAACGTAAAAAATAAACGGGTTTCTTTAGAATCATAGTCCCAATAAGTTAATCTATTACTTATACATGTTGTACATATTATCCGTAGAAAGGTCACATAGAAATATGATAATTGTCGCATAGACACATACTGATGAAGAAACCATCCTCCTTGTCAAAATGTACCACTAAACCAACTGTATATAGTATGAAAACACGGACTGAGTTCATGTTCGTGTCAGAATTCTCCTGGTTTCATATAGCAATATATATTTGTCAGTCGTCTTATTCATGTATTTCGCCGTTTTTCAAGTTTTCGAGTTTATGTACGTTAATATCATTGAGTTACAAATCTGTACTTGCAAATGAGCATTCAAAAAGTGGGAAACTTGCACAAGTAAATTAGGAACTCTTCGTTCCAGACGCCAATAAGTAAACACGGAACTGTCTTTCCTTAGTCACTCCTTAGTGGCATATGATGCTGGTAATACAATGTTGTGGTTTCTTTAAATTACCGTTGATAAATTAAACTGTGAGGGTTTGTTTTCGTTAATAATGGTACAAACAAATAGGAATTTGAAAACTAATTGCAACATGTTATAATATTACTTTGTCTGGTTTCATATTTTGCATTTAAATAGTTTAACTGATGTATAAAATATGCATTCACACAAACGTTTCATCCAAGTTTTCAGCTTTCATGCAAAGGTTTGATTGTAGTGACCAAATCACATAGTTGAAATTGTCATTAAAGTGAAATACTTGTACGGAGTACCATACAGGCAGATGAATGTACTGTATATGATATCTTTATAATAGCGGGGCGCCCGAATATTCCGGGTTTACGACAATCGAAATGTAAACAAAAACAATGTTGTTGTTTTTAAAGTGTCCGCTTTAGAGGGTTGGTCGTGAAATCAGGGAGGTGTTAAATCAAGGTTTAATTGTACGTATATGTCGCCTTATCATATCCTCGTTGTATTTTCCCATAAAATAAATACATGGATATTTTCGAAGCTATAAAACATTAAGACATAATTCGACCTTACATTTAAAATGTTAGTGTAAGTAGTAGAAACAATTAATGAACTGTATCATAAACTCGTGTTGAAATGGCCATTACAAGAGAAAATGTAAATGCAGAGGCAACCTAATAACCTTGATGTATATCGAAAACATTACTAATAAATGTATTACATTTGTAAATTGTACAGCGTCAAACATTTGTGCAGTACAATTTGTATTTGAAATCAAAAGAATTTTGATTGAATCGGGCAGATAAATTATTTGAATCAGCTAAACTAATGAAAGTCCATTGCATTCGTTCCTTACACATGTTATATAATATCCGACATAAAGCCAAAGGTTATGGAAAATATCACCGTCAAAGATGTAACTTGATATAACAGGACATTCGCCATCAAGGCGCATTGACAAAACCAGACATACTGTGAAGTAAAACGTGTAGGTAATTTATTTTACAATCAACGACTTTGTTGTCGATATTGAATCAGCACGAGATGCATTGGAGACGCTCCATATGAATGCATCATTTATCTAGAAATAACCCAAGGAGGTTAGGGTTCGCCATTTTTCATTAAGTGTTATGATTGTATTAAATGTATGGGACATTTTTTATTGGTTAAACAGCAACCGCAAAGTTCCCATACTTATAAATGTGATTTAATTCTAATTATTCAATAAACATTTGTCTAACGAAAATCACACACACAAATTCACATTATTAATAGCGCTTACTTGGATCTTTAAACTTACAGAATCACAATGTATTCTTGAAATTGCTGTAACCTGTCAGAAACGTTCATTCAATTGCCTATAAATAGTAGTACATTGTATATGAATTGCTCTATGATAGGAAAGTTTTCTTAATATTTCAAATGAATAATTGGTTAATAATTAATGTAAATGCAATTTATGAACAGAAATACTAATACATACCGACAATTTACACAATAGTCTAGCACAACTGACTGGCTCGTATGTTCACATGGTTAGAATTTGGCCCGTATTCACAAACCAACTTTTCAGTTAAGACATAAGAATTAAGAACATTCTTGAAACTTTTCTGTTCTAAGCGGGCTATTAATTTAATTATTACTTCGGTATTCGCCAACTCTTATTTTATAACAGTCACCAGAACGCTAGAAAAATTATCAGAACCCATCGGCGGCGTTTATAGTAGCGTCAGAATGAGATACCCCGGTAACATGAATGAGTTACCAGGCACATTGTAAGAACTTGATGCAATTGAATATAATTATAACTAGATCGAGTTCGTTCACACTTATGCAATTCGTTGTAGACTGAGAATTCCAAATAGCACAAGAGATAAACATTACAAAAATATTGTGACATGCAGAAATATACAGTTATTTAGAGTTCAGTTAGCTAATGGCACAGCATCATATATACACTGACTTGAATAAACATGACCATTTAAATACTTGTCTAGCGTTTTAAATTGGCATTGTTAACTGTTACCCAAAACCAGTGTGTCCAGTAGAAACCTGATTAGTTATTTGAGTTCGCACAAAACTTGCAGTTCAATTGTATGTCACACTGTGTCCCTGTTCATAAAAAAACAATATTCATCAATCTTATATGTATTTCAGAATCATCAACATACAAATATACACGTTAAAGTGAGCAGTTGAGTCCAATGAGAATTGCACAAAGTAATTAAGAACCCTTCGTTCCCGTCGATACTAAATATACATAGGATTGTCGCGAACGTGCAGTAGTATATAAATGTACTATACAAGTATCACACTATATAATATAGTGTTTGTCACGTTGTTAAAATGGTCTGTAACTAACGTCTGCATGGTATATGTTCATGATACATTTCTTAATTTCATTTTTCCATTTGGGACTATTTAAGTAGTCTGCTTTGAAGATAAAGTCTGCTCAATCATCTACATGTACTTGAACGTTTCAAGAAAAATACATTATGACAGATAATTAGACAGATAATTCGTTAAGAATTGCAGATGTGTTGTGCAAGTTAGTTATTTAACCCAAAGTTGTTTATTAAATTAGTATGAAACTATTTTTGTCAAATGTTATTGTTTACTTAAACTAAACATGTGAAAGCATTTTACGGTACTGAATATGTATTGATTGATATGCAAAGCTGTTTTAATATAAAAATACAAATAACTTTAAAAAATGCAAAAAAATGCAAAAACTAACATTCTATAGTATTCTTCACTACTACTTACATCTGTTATGCACATCATTTGTTGTTGTTGCTATTGTATGGAGCTAAATAGGTACTATCAGTAGCTGACCTCTTGGGGCTTAAACAGACATATATGATTGCCATACAATTTAGAACAATGCAATTATTTACATTATGTCATTTTTTTGTTTGCACAAAGAACTTATTTTCAAGTTATTTTGAGGATATGTTTATGTAACATGATTGAATTCTGAACATATCTCAAGAGTTACAGAAGAAGATATGAAACCATTGGGGATCCAATTTATGGCCTCTTGAGTTAATGTCAAATAATATGTTAATAGTAAAAAAAACATTAATTTCGTTCCCAATACAGTTAAGTGGAGTGGTTATATTTGTTTGTAATACCAACATGTGTTTTAAAACTACAAATCAATTATTGGGACTGAATAACTTAATGTCAATAATATTGCTAGTTCAATAGCGTTTGCTTTGACACATGGTATTTAGACACAGGATTATTCAACTGGAAGTCATGTCTGCCAATCTGATTTTAAAGGAGGAATTCTTTTTAATGGAATCAGCAAACAGGATAGAAGCAGATGCATGCGGTGGCTTTAAAATGACGTTTTAAGAATAGCATGTAAAGACTTCTAGGATGGTTCCTGTTACACTAACAAAATGTGAATACTGAAATAAAAATGCGATGTAACATTGAGCATATAAGTTTCAACTTCATTGGTTTGCCATTGTGGTCAATATCTCTTAATTTTACACAGTTAGTATTGAAACAAGTCGTTTATCCGAAATCCCAACTGGACTGTTATGTCCGAAATACACTTCACTTGCCGTCTCCACTGTTTCATAATAAACATCTCGCGCAATAAACACAAGCTTTATTATTTGTAATCTAACATGTTTGCTATAAAATTGTGATTTCCGAATGGACTCATGTTACAAATTTATCAACATTGCATTACTGCAGACAAGCCATCACAGTCCGACACTATTTGGTTTGTGCCAGGCGAAATATCTAAGTATGAACCGGAAACCATGTTAAACAGTTCGCTGCACCCTACGGTTAATCAAGTAAGCTGTCTCTCCACGTTGGTTACAATGCTATACAGTATACATGTACAAGAGAATAAAGAGTATAGAATACCATATACATAACATACAAAATATGATTCGTTGATGCCAAAATAAAACAAGTCACTGTTATTAAAATTTAGTAAATTTGGCACGTGTATAAAACTTTGAAAAGCGAAATTATATTTATGTTATATAAGGTACAAAAGATATCATAAAAGCTATTGTAAAACTGCAGACTAAAATAAATAACATAATAATTTAAGTTAATATGCACAACGTTAAAAAGTACACGTCTACTTCAGGAAGAAATCTGTGGAATAATGTGTGACCTAAGTTTCTAAAAACTCGAATCGAAATGAGAAAATCACTCGAAGCGGCGTAAAATCATTAATATTTATAGACACTGTTCGGACAGTTTGTAATACAGGCACTATTGGAAAAAGGAGACTGAATACAATACAAGTAATGAAAGGCTATACATTCGAACTACTTGGTAATTTTGTTACATCACTTCACTGGTTTACTTAGAGGACACACAGGTTTCTAGCAATCAGCGTTGTTTCCTTAAACTGCTTAGACGTCTTCTGAGAAAACACACAAGAGGAGTGATTTTTGTTCATGACAAATCCGGGAAAGTTAAAAGACGCAAATTATTTACATGTGTAAATCTAAAACTGTTAAAGATATATATTGCTAACACATACATGTACATGAAATGAGTTCAGTTAATTACAAACGCATAAATAATTGAAAATGTACGTTAATTGACATATGTATGTATTTAATAACATAGTTTGATGCAATCATTCATAATTTTAATTTATATAAATTAACCAATATAAATGCATTACGTATTGACTGAGTGTGCCATTTAATCGCAACAGATCAACTATGAATTTCGTCGTCATGAATTCACTTTAAACTACATCGGGTTTTGTTCATTGGTCTTTATTGCCACATTATTGCAGTAGACGTAATTACATGTAGATCAGTAGATTGTGGTGTGAATATGTTCGTCGCATCGACACAAGACAAATGAACGTCTCCACATCTCTAACAACAAATACAACAAATAACCATTAACATGGAACGCATAATAATAACTCTTACCGATATTGCAACAACACTCAGTTTAAACAAACCGGCACATGTTTAATATCATTTTTAAAAAGTCCTCAATAAACAAGTGGGTGGTGAAAATTTATTAAGAACATAAGGTACCCGACATTGACTATTTGCCGTTGTTACTGTTGTTCATTATTAAACTAAGTGTCTGTATTTCTTGTAGATTTGCTAACAATTTAAGGCCAAACGAATATAAATTGTGTGTTTCGGGCAACGGTTCCAAAAAATGTGTGTAGGGTAGGGATTGAGTTTTTTGTTTGTATAGCTTTTTTTTTAAGTCTAATATGAAGAGATTCAGAATACTGTGCTGATAATATAAAGCGCCTTTCGATACGGCTTATATAGTTAAACACGATATACTTCATTGAAAATAAAAACAATCTGACGTTTTCGAATTTCTCAAAAAACGATCGTCTCTAAAAACTTTATGGTCGGGGGACATGTTTCGCTAGGTAAGGTCGGGTTTCCCGAAAAGCAGAACATAACTTTTTTGTTTTGGCCTAAGCACATAAAGAAACATTTATGGAGGGATTTAACAATATGTAAAAAGCTATAATAAAGCAATCATTGCCACTTACAAAGCATTAATATACTTGCAATACCTGCAATACTTAATATAACTACAAGAAAATCCACACACTATTTTCTTAACGAGGATTATCAACACGACGTCAATAATGCAATTGATATTTGCTTGTATTATTTTGGTATCAGCTAGGAAAATTAAATCCCTTTTCGTCCCTCCCTTACATATATTGCAAATTATTCACCGAAAAAGCAGCATCGGATATCTTATTTGTTGTAACAGACATTCGCCACTTACCGTTAACATCAGACATACTGTGATGCAATACGTTTGTTAAACATATACAATCAACGACTTAAGAGTCGAAATAGAATTGACAGAATACGTATTAAACACACACCGCATGTATGCATCGTTTATTCGTGGCAAGAACAGTAGGACATAGCGCAATGTGCAGAGGTTACTGTTCGATTTTATTTCCTACACTCTACTGCTTGTATTAACTAATTTAGTTCGTCACACAATTAAAAAGCTTGTTACACAGCAAAAGGTAGGCCGCCTTCTTTTATGCTGCAAGTAACGCGACAATTGAATAAGCATTTCGGGAATCAGTAGACATCGCACTACACATGAATGGTGGTGAATTTATTTAGATATACCCTAGCATTTATTTTGAAATCTGTTATTTGATAGGCCCTGTACAAGGTCACTTGAACGATATTCCTAATGCGGAGTCAACGGATATTATAATATTATCGTCAGTTTGAAGATACTTTTAATGGAATTCGGCGATCTACCAGTCATCTGGTTTAAACGAATCAATTTAGTATTTTGACAGGCCGAAATACAGTTGTTTAGAGATACGTACTGCACTATGTGTTACGAAACACTATAATATACACTCAAGCGAATATATATACAAGTTCGTGACTTGCCTACCGCTGCATGTTCAGAGTACATAGTCACATGTAATACCGCTATTGAAATACGTTGGAATATGACCTTTAAAAACCTTTTTAATGTATTCAAACTAAAAAAAAATAATATTACTAAACTATTGAAATATACTTCAATTTGAACCACGTGAGTATTATGATCTTGATGCGAGAATGCAAAGCAACACAAGTTATCAATCAAATTAGGGCTCTTCCGAAATTCCGATTCGATATACCGATGTCGGGTATTAACGTGTGAAACAACAACGAAGGCCGTAAGCATTGTCATCTGAAAATAATTAGTGTATTCCCGTAGAAGCCAGATTTTTAAGTTACGTTTAGACTCGCTTAATATTTCCAGCTAAGTCCAATTTTATATCAGAATTCGTCTGTGATGATGGAACACGCAATTATCAGTCGTATTAATATAGCGTTAATTAATCCAATCCTATCTCAAGTAGCCTAGTGTCGTAGAATACAAATTGTGCACTTTTCATGGAACATACATTGCAAAAAATAATTAAGGACTCTTCGTTCCAGACGGTAATAATTATACACAAGCTGGTATGGATCGTTTGTTAATATTGCATACATGTGTTCTATATTTTTTGAAAGTCCAGCATGACCTTAAAGCATTTCCATGACGCAATGACGATATTATTAAAATTGGATTCGATAACTTTAATTGTGAGGGAGTGTTTTTGTTTGGAAATTGTTGACACCAAATAAGTTCTTACAGCAATTTTCACTAGAATCGAAACCATTTGAGCAACGTTTGTAGAGGGTTACCCAAGGGACACTGCTTTGAAGTGTCCTCAAAAACGGCCTACCTGTTTCGGAGGAGATGTCGTTTATAGGAAAGGACGGACAGACGGCCGCACGGACGGACGCACGCACGAAGGACGAACCGCCATGACATAACCTTGCTGGCCCTTGGCCAGTGGATTTAATCAACTATCGCCCTCAAATAATTCAATTTTATATAATATAGGTATAGTGTTGTAATACAGCAATACCGTACAAGGTTGTTCGTTTTAATCGTGTGTATCAGCACAGACTCATTTTATTTATATATCGTCTAGAATATTTGAGTGTAACTTGTCGTTAGAATGCTCACTGGGAATGCTCGAATGTACTTTGAAAAAGGATCGCGAAAGATTCGTAGTGCACAATATCCGTATACACCAATCGTGTTATTCGTGCTGTTAGCCATGTGCGTATTCGAGTTACACGCACTTTTACACTATACTTCAGCAACAATGAGTCAGCATTCAGTTGTTAATATGTCCTGGTCAATTATAATGTATATTCAAACGCATAATCCATTTTGAGATATTCTATCGTTTAAAAAATAGCTATTTCAATTTGTTCCCATTGTTATTTATTTACTGTGAATAAATTTAACGATGCAGAAGCCATCCACATTGTCAAATATACCATTAAACCTGATTTATGTAGTAAGAAAAGCCGGATTTGTTCTTTCTTAACTCGCTCAATATGTCTAGCTTACGTTGATCTAAGTATTCTACTAAGATCATATAACACGCAATTACTAGTCAATCGTGTAAACCGGATCATTTGTAATGGTACCATCGAAATACAAATCTGCACTTGCGAGTGAACGTTTCGTGCCCAATGGAAAGTTGCACAACATAATTAAAAGCACTTAATTCCAACCGGTATTAAAATAACGAAAATGCCTTGCGCGTTCATTAGTGGAATACAAATTGGCTTTATGGCCTTCATTAGCCAACCATTGGCTTTAAGACATTCCTGGTTTCTCAAAATAGGCTTTCATAAATTAAACTATGCGGGATTGTTTTTGTAAAGAAAAGTTTGCTAACGAATTGCCTGTAATTGTACAACGTTTCTCACTCGGCTTGAAGATTGTGTCGTCTTTCGAAAAAACAAGTTAACATTAAAATACAATACTAAAACCGATACATCTTAATGTCCATGGCAATTCTAAAGCTTAATGTGCAGATGTGACTGAATGCATTGGCATTAAAATACATCAGGGAGCATTTTGTTGACACTACAATGCCACTTAAAGTATTCCTCTCGACTGTCACATCAACACAACGAAATACGTGTATTTAATAAGTATTGTGTTTTACGTGTCTAAGAATTTATTTATAAAAAAACAAATGCGTATGCAAAGCATGCATACACACAATTTTACTTAACTGAATTATGTGTATTTCAAAATAGGCCATGTGAACACATACGCTGAGAAATGTTCCTACTGAAACAATTGTACATCCATGATGAATATCTGTTTGAATAGCTGGACTAATTCGACTTTACGTCGTGTTCTTTACAAGTTCTATTTTATGGCTCCAATATGGATTATGTATATTTACGATCAGCATCAAATGTATCTGAAATGTTCAACCATCTATCAGTATTCAAGCAATTGACAAGTTGAGCAATCCCATTTCATAAACCTTCACAACCGAATGCGTCAAACAATCGGATGGTCCTAAGAATATTGCATGATCGATTTTAATCAACATATAAATGTACAATGCTGCATACAAATAACGAAATAAAGCCAACATGGGCCCTGATCGTCATGATAATTACAATTATACAAATTGGAACAAATAATATCATTATGATTTTAAAAATAGAAATACGTTATATATACCTAGTAAGAATTAAATAAAAATAATATGTCATGTATTTTCATGCTTTGCAAAAATAATTTCTATCTAAGTAATACATGACTTTTTCGGTATTGTATTTTCATGCTTTACAAAAATAATTCATAATTATCTTAGTAATACATAAAAGATATCTGTACTGTGGTTTCGTGCTTTACAAAAATAATGTAGATCTGTATTGGATTTTAGTGCTTTACAAAACTAATTTATATTGAAGTACTACAGAAAAGTAATATGTTCTGTATTCGTATGCTTCACACAAATTATTTATATTTAAATATAACATGAAAGTAATATGTGCATTGTACTGTATACTCATGCTTTGCAAAAAATATGTATATAATTAGTACATAAACGTGATCTGTACTGCAGATTGCATATTAAACTAGTATAAAGGACGTAAGTATCATATATTGACATACCGTTTTTCCTATTTATTATATCTAACGTAAATAGATGATTATATATCGCTGATCAATTATTCAGTCGGAGAATTTAGCACATGCCATTTACCTGGATATACACAGTCAACGTCATAAACATGCAACATGTAGTTAACAACTTACGTGCAACAAAAACAACATTTCGGTAGTTAAGGCAATGTGCTATAGGATGTTGTTATTTTCATTTAAATGTGCATTGTATCCTTCGTATAAAGTTATACATATTCAAAAGTAAAAAACTTCGCCATAGTTTGAGGGAACTGTAGTATAATTCTTCATTTATGTCACTAGCGTTAATATAGAATAGCTTAATCAGTTTCTCGTTTAATATACTACTTATACACACTGCGTTGGTGATGCAAAGCTATACAAAGTGATTCAAGATTGCAATATGTTGCCTATTATTAAGATATACTGGAACCACCTTTCCTTTATATTTTAACTAGATGCAATCGTCACTTATCCAACACAATCATCGATTCTATGCTATTAAACAGGCAACACTATACGTGTATTACCGGCGAATATTTAATAATAAATGTGTTTACAAAGATCTAATTTCCATACCTTTTCCATTAAAGACATTAAGAAAAAAACATGCGTCGGGGATGCCGTGGATTGGTATCTGAAACGTGTTGGAGAATGTGTTTGTTGTGGTCCAAAGCCTATTAAATATTTATTTATAATGAGCAATCTGTAAGACATAGCATTTCATTTGAAGGTATATGAAAATCGTAAACGTATCAAAACAGACCAATGTGCGCATGTTAATAGTCGCCGCCTTACAAATAGTTTTTTTTTTCTTTTTTTCAAGACACTTGCTAACTCCATCAAATAATTATATGCAGAAACACTATGTGTATTCATACCAGGCGTATTTTTGGACAGATACATTATACAAACCAAATATGTATCACGAGAAATACATCATGTGACATTTTCCAATTCAGTGACATTTGATGTTATACGCCATCGTATTGCACTTGAAAGCGACTAGTTTGATGAATTGGATCAGACAGTAGATCTACTAGCACAAGTCATAATGACCTAATATTTGATTTGTCCGCACAAGCTAATCCAGGACGGCACTTTCCGCTTTTATGGCAAGAAAATCAAGGGAATCCAAGGCTTAATGCATCTGCATGAAGTGTCGTCCTGGATTAGCCTGTGCAGTCCGCACATGCTCATCCGGGTCGGCACTTTCCGCCTACAGTGGATTTATGTTTAAAATAGACTCTCTTGAAACAGAAAATACAATAAAAGCGGAAAATGCCGTTCTACACGCTAATCCAGGACGACATTTTACGCACATGCATTAAGTCCGGTTTTCCCACGACACGCATCATTTATATAAGTATGTATGTATCACAGTGAGTTTCTAAATTCGCTGAGTTCATGAACCCCATTATTGTATCAAATAACAATGAAATAACACAATACCACAATAAAACAAATATGCATGCAAATATTGACATAATGGTATGCATCAGGAAAAAATGACTGCAAATTGCGTCAATTTGTAGGAACTAAAATCGATGGAGAATATCGCTCCATGTGGAGTAAGCTCTTATACATTAACAGACAGAGTTCAGATATATGTTATGTAAACCTTATCTGAAATATCAGGGCTGTGCATATAAAACGTGATGAATAACATCAAGATTGAATTACTTGGAAAATGGGTTGTTAGAGAAATGCAGTGTGTAGCTTAAAAAAACAGTTTCACTGTTTGGGGGTAAAAAACTTATTTCTTTTAAAAAGGAATTTAAAAACAGAAATGTGTGTTACATATCGATTTTTTTTCTTTGTATTTTAAGCTGTTTCGATTGCAAAACATAATTATTTATGTACTTATGCATTTGTGTGTACAAATGTACTTGGATATGTCAGCCAGATATGGATGTCTTCTCGCAAAATAACATATATTGGTTAAAAGTTTAACTTTGCACAAGTAAAGTGCTGGTCAAAACTTGAAATTTGACAAATAAATTAGGCCTGTCGTGGGAAAAACGGGCTTAATGCATGTGCGTAAAGTGTCGTCCCGGATTAGCATGTGCTGTCCGCACAGGCTAATCCAGGACGGCACTTTCCGCTGTTATGGTATTTTCTGTTTCAAGGAAGTCTCTTCTAAACATAAATCCATTGTAGGAAGAAAGTGTCGTTCCGGATTAGCCTATACGGATTGCACAGGCTGATCCGGTACAACACTGTACGCACATGCATTAGGCCCGGCTTTCCCAAGGCACGCATCAAATGTAGTATTGAACAGGAAATCTCGGGAATCGACATACTTCGTGGTAAACAAAATAATAAGTTTCGAATTATCTTTGTGATACCTAAAGGGATTGATCGATTACACATTGAGAGTGAATTTTGAGATGAAACATACAATTACAAACTTTACCATTACACACTGTAGCAGTCCGCACAGGTTCGTCCAGGTCGGCACTTTCCGCCTACAGTGGATTTATGTTTAAAATAGACATTCTTGAAACAGAAAATAAAATAACAGCGGAAAGTGCCGTCCTAGACTGTACAGGCTAATCCAGGACGACACTTTACGCAAATGCTTTAAGCCCGGTTTTCCCACGACACGCATCATTTAAATAATTATGTATGTATCACAGTGAATATTCAAATTGTGAAATTTGTTTAGTTAAATCGAGTTTAAGTCTGTTTTTGTTACATGTTTTATGTAACATGTATTAAGTCCATGTGTGTAATATTATAATGAAAATGTCTACTTATTTTAAAGAAATGTGCTTTTAGTAATGTATTTGTAGTTAAGTATCATATGCTTCATAGTGTAACTTTTTAGTATCATTGCGTTTTACACTGTAATATGTATGTGTAATATGTTGCAACGATATGTGCATAATGACTTATTGTGGTAAATAAGGAAGTAATGGACTTATTTGTTCATATTTCCTTATATAATTATGAATTATGATCTGTGAAGTTCAAATCTTCGTTTATTCTTTAGTTTACACTTCACGTTTTACAGTTGCTCACCTTTTCGACGTTAAGGGCTTACTTGATCCGGGGATCAGTCCGTTTGCTCTGCTTAAAGTTTATATATGCTTGTGTCATTCAAGTATATATTCGGTCTAATGCTAAATATATATTCGTGTTTGTGTCCCAAACCTTTTAGAAATTGCATAACAGTTTGGTGTTGATAATAATGGAGTTACGTTTTTGCCATTATCTCTTGTAGATATGAAATTTATTTCTGGATGTGTTTTGCGTGTTTATATACGATTATCACATTCATCCTGCTAGTTAAATTATTGCTCTCTTAAAAATATAAAATACTCAAGACTTCAAGTGTCTGTATAATGCGGATACTCCGGTAATGTTCGTTATAACAGGCAATTCACACATCAAAATTAAGTTATTTTTATTCTAACTACGAGTGCAACCGTAAAATAATATGTACAAGTATTTTGTTTCATTCGCCATCGTTATTGTTAGAAGTAACATTAAAAAAATATTTGCAAAATTCTAGAAGTTGATTATAAGTTGTTTGTAGTTCTATATTGTCGTGTTTAGGACAAGGATTTGTCACGTTAAGTGGTAATTTCGTGTAGACATGTAATCATTGTGTTAAACTCATATTGTGTTAAACACGAGGAGGAAATCATTTAAACAATTAACAATTAGTCATTGTTCGGACATCTGTCCGTTGATGTAATATGACCTCTTTCGTTTATGCACATAATATTTAATATAAGGTATTTGTTTTGATTAGAAGCAAACCTAAACCAAAAATTAAATATGTTTTTATTTTAACTCAGTACTTAACAAACCGGACATAACGCATTCTATAATTAACCTTTATAATGTTATTTTACCATTGATTTTTCTTACAATAATATTATACTGCTACTACTACTACTACTACTACTACTACTACTACTACTACTATTACTACTACTACTACTACTACTACTACTACTTCTAATAATAATAGTAATAATAATAATAATAATAATAATAGTAATAATAGCAATGGTGATGATAATGATGATGATGATGATGATGGTGATGATGATGAAGAAGAAGAAGAAGAAGATGATGATGATGCCGATGATGATTATGATGATGATGATGATGATGATGATGATGATGGTGATGATGATGATGATGATGATGATGATAAAACTTAAATTGAGCGAATCGAAAAAAAGCATCGTCTTGTTAGCCGTCCTTTTCCTACCAACAAATGTAAGTTTAGGTAAGTTTGGCGTTTTGTCGTAGCAGTATGTGTTATGTATTATATGTAATTGGGGGCATATCATTGTGTCATACTACATGGTCTTTGTATAAGTGTGGATAGACAACTAACATAGCACAGTTGTTCGAAGTGTAGATTAAAATATATGCACTAAGATTGGGATGTATCCTGAGTGTTTCATTATGCATGTAATAGTTTTTTTATTACATTTTTTTGAAATAAAGTCACGCAAATGTCAGCGCCATGACTTTGTCGCCGACAACACTAATTTCATACTGAATAAAAAGCTATACACAAAAATAAAGATTGGGACATTTCAAGATAAATTATTCGAATCAGAACATACGAAACTTTATTAAAAATTAAATGTGCCCCTCACAGAAGATTTACGAATCATTATGACTCAATATCTAATTCGTTCTTATACGAACAATCCAGCGTGTATGACATTATGTCCTTGCAAAATAATTGTATACAAACTATTAAAATAAGAATACTGTTTCTTTGTAAAGATATTGTAAGTAAATATTGGGGAATAAAGCGCGATCATCATTCTTAGTGCATCGCTGTATGTTTTACTTGTACGAAGTGACTTTACCCTTCTAAATTCACGTGTTCCTTGAACCCCATTGTTGCATCAAATTACGCTGTAATAACATACTTACATATTACTACAAATATATATGCAAATATTGAAATACTTGTCTACATCAGGAAGAAAAGTACGTCTATATCTAAAAACTACAATCGAAACGAGAACATCGCTGCATTCGGTGTATGCTCTTATATACTAACAGACAGAGCTCAGAATGACATAAACAGTATCTGAAATATGAGAATTGTGCATATAAATCGTAATGAATAACCACTTTGGATTTCAAGCGCGAGAACACGATACGACGTAACGAAATCACAATGCGAAATTGAGAGATTACGATGCGAGATCGCGAAATTAATATCGCGTTTTCGTAATTTGGCGTTTTCAATGCGATGTTGCGAAATTAATATTGCAATATCGCGTCGTGTTTTTGCGTTTTCACTTGAGCATAGGTTAAAATTGCAAAACAACGATATGTCATATCGTACTCTCGCCTTCCGGTTGCCTATGCGCAGACAAGTAATTTCGTCGGATGCGAGATGGCGATATTAATTTCGCAACCTCGCATCGTGTTTTCGCATTCTCGACATTTGGGTACACATGGGCGAAAACGCGAAAACAAGATGCTAGGACGCGAGATTCGATGCGAGATCGCGATATTAATTTCGCGATCTCGCATCGTAATCTCGCAATTTCGCATCGTGATTTCGCTACTCCGTATCGTGTTCTCGCGCTTGCAAATCATAGGTCGAAAGTGCGAAACATCGAGTGGCCTAACGGAGCACAGTATAAGTTAGACTGTTGAGAAATATAAAATAATAATCTTCTGGGTATCTTTAAGCTATCGAGAATTATCAGTTGCCAAAGCATTAATTAAAATGTGTACTGTCATAATTTTAATAAACAAGAGATGTTTGTAAAACAGGTATGCAGCCAAGTTGTGAATATGTGCAATTGTTAAGAAATAGTTTTAATATGCAATCCCAAGCGAGGTTTCGATATATGGTATCTATGTATGAAGTTTCATTAAAATATCTCGATGCGTTCTCAAGTTATTGAGCGGAAACAGTTTTTCTATTTTCAGTAATGGTGACCTTGACCTTGACCCCACCAACCTCATATGAAATTCCAATATAAGGTTATCTATGTATCAAGTTTCATTAAAATATCTCGATGCGTTCTCAAGTTATTGAGCGGAAACCGTTGTTCTGTTTTTAGCAACAGTGACCTTGACCCCACCCACCCCATATGCAATTCCAAGCGAGGTCTCGATATAAGGTATATATGTATGAAGTTTCACTAAAATATCTCGATGCGTTCTCAACTTATTGTGCTGAAACCGTTTTTTTTCTATTTTTAGAAACGTTGAACTTAACCTTGTCCCCACCCACTCCATATGCAATTTCAAGTGAGTTCTCAATATAAGGTATCTATGTATGAACTTTCGTTAAAATATCTCGATGCGTTCTCAAGTTATTGAGCAGAAACCGTTGTTCTATTTTTAGCAACGGTAACCTTGACCTTGGATCTGTTGACCTCAAAAGTTACAGGGTTCCTCCTTTCCTCCCAAGTAACCATCATACCAACTTTCATGATCGTAGGTCAAAGCGTTCTCTAGATATCGTGCGGAAACGAAATGGTCTACGGACAGACCTGCCATGCGAACGACCGACCGACCTACCGACCGACCGACCGACGGACGGACAGGTGCAAAGCAATATACCCCCACTTCTTGGAAGGGGGGCATAATTATGAACGTATTGCACATTAACACATAATATTTAAAATAGATTATAAATGTATACTGTTATAATGTTTAATACATATCGTACTTAATCAATAGTTTACTAAACTGACAAAATGTTGTATGTCGAACTACACTTGAATAGTGGATGAAGTCACGTTGTCTTATACAGCTCAGATTTATTTATGTGTCCACGCATGATGTTAACGTGACAAGATTTCAGCAGTTTAAAAATCCATAATGCCTTTATGCGTTAAACATGTTAATGTTTTAATTGGGAAGTAACGTATAGGTGACTGTTTTGACAATAGTTATATTTATGCATACATATTAATGTTCATATATCAAATAATACATGTATGCACAATATATGTGTATATGTTACCTTAATGTGCATTGTAATTGCTGTCCGCTGTGTCATGTTAGTCAAAACTGCATCTACTACTTTCTCTTATCGTTCCCTATTTTTTAATATTGTACTAGTTCAAGGATTAAGTAAAATGTAATACATTTTGCATTTTTGTAACATTCTTTGCAACATATACATAGTAACATATAATTTTCGCCATAGCATCATATACAATTTGGCCGTCTAGGCCTCTGATGTCATTGTTGTTGTTTAGATGGGCATTATAGGATCGAACCGTTCGACGCTTTATATTACATTTATATATCAGAGTGAATTCTAATCAAACACGTTACAATTCTATGTATTTGGCAAACCCTTTGCTTGTTTGAATCTAATACGACTGTACTGTTTGCATTGTTTTCATCGACAATTACTTTGGGAAATGAGCAAAAAACAAACATCAATAGTATTGCAAAATGTTTGGCATAATAATCAATTTAGTCAGTAAGTTGTAAAATATACTTCAGTGGTCTAAAAGTAAATGTTGATTACCTTTAAGACACGTTAATATTACTTGAACATGTTCAAGTGAATGTGCCAATAGATATCAAGTGGAATAAGACACACGTACATTTCCCAGTATGTGGGGTACTCCGTACTTTAACTAGCAATTGTCACGTGTGATTTGGTTCCTTCAATCAAAAGTGCACATACTAAGTAAGACCTCTGTTGGAATAGTTTTTGTGAATACATATTTGAAAAAATCAATTTTATCATAGCTTTTAGAATGGAAATTATGTTATTTCACAAGACGCCGCAATCTTATATCCTACTGAAAATAGTTGTCAAATTCAAGCCATGTGCTTGCAGTGTTTTCGCTACAGGAACAATCCCTCAGACTTTAGTTTATCTACGCTAATTTCAGTAAACCACATCCTTGCATTACTAGCAATGCGTTTATGTCATTGCCGGACTTACAAAGGATATAAAACACATTTTTATTCCACTTAATAACGACCTAGACAATCCGGGGTATATTTTTACAGTCTTGAAGGGAGTACTCTAAATTAATTTTGGGCAATTTTCCATTTAACCCGAATGCTTATTTGCAATTGAAGATGTGTCTCTCCAGTGTACTCATGCACTTCAAATCTGATTGGAAACTGACGAAACGCATAATTATTCGAATGAGAGACCATTGACTGCTTATTTTATAAACTCAAGTGAAATCGGAAATACCATTGAAACTTATCCGTGTACTTCTACTACATATATATGGATTAGTTGTACTTTTTACAAAGACGATGATTTCGTCATCGTTATGAATCTTACCTGGTTAGTACTGACTGATACTTCAAATTATCACGAATTGTGCAAAACCATTTGACTGCATTGATTTGAAAATACCAATATATAGCGTAAAACGATACAGAATTGTACAGCATATTAAATAATCGAATTAATCGATATTATAGTCATCAAACCAGACCGCATATATAAATGCACAACGCAAACACATTAGGTAGAGAACGGCGTTGCTATTGCAAAAACGAACAAAGTTTTCTTATGGTGAGTTTGTTTTATTATACACCGTAAAAACCGTATAAACCGCACTTGTTTTTCCTACGTCATTTTTTAGGTGCATCTTATACGCGGATATTAGCAACAACTCCTAACTTTTCTATCATGAAAATAATCCGTCGTATTTTTCCCGCCCTTATGACTAGATGCTTGACCGACGTCACGAATAAGTTTATATAAGTAAATATTCGTACCCGATACGTTTCGCATTGTTTTATATACGGATCTTTTAAAAAATGTATTTCTAACTATGTGTGTTTTATGTTCTTATTTCTTATTTTTTATGAAATAAATATATATGTGCAATAAAACATACTACATAACGAATAAGAACCAGGGTCAAACGATATGACAAACAACTTCTAACTTGGCTTTATGGAAAGGAGGCAAACACATACCCATGCACATGGTGTCATTTGTAACGGAGATAGCAACAGATAAACGACCCATTCAGGTGGTGTATATTATAAGGGCATCTGTTGAAGATTCTCTGTTAACAACAATGCCATTGATTTCAACATAACTTACGCAATTTTATTGCATTACAGTATGTCTGATTTTGTCAATGAGTCTGCGTGGCGAATGTCCTGAACCCAGAAATTAAATCTCCGATACTGATTTTCTTTTCTTAGCCATAGGGGGAATCATGTTATATAAATAAAAAATGCATTTGATGCGAATCCATTAGTGTAGCGTATTTGAATAATTCCAGAAAATGTTACCATCAAAACGCTTGTTGATGTTAAATAGAGAATATGTCTGAAAATCTCAAATGCCTTATACTGACAATTCTACAAAAGGACATAACACAACTCTGTTTAACCCCAGTAAATTTATGTTAAGTGATGTTGCATAATGTTTGTTGTGTACAGAAGACCCATTCGTTTTAAATTTTGTTATATATTGTGTATCCGGTATTTATACTATATTAGCTGGTATTTGATTATTAGCAGAAAGGTGTCTGGAATGAAGCCAATATTTTCGATTGAAATCCGTCAACCAGCATTATGTGACATGAATCTTTGAATGGTGTTCGGCTCAGTGTCCCCACGAATGTTCGTGTTTGTGGGTGGATATTTTCTTCTGAGGTCATTCCGAGAAGACCCATCACCATGGCTGATTGATTGGGGCTATGTAGACCTTGAGCACACTCTAAGCAGCATTTTTAGGCAACTCGAGCTGTTGAATATCCTCCTTAGAAATGGGATTCCATAGTTCACATCCAAACAGGACTCTTGGGTGGAAGGACGTAGGATACAGTTATGCTGCAGTGTTAGATCTGGAGGGCACATATGTTCGAGAAACTGCATAATTATAGGATATTAACATGAATTTGCCAGTTATAAGGGAATTTGGGCGGGGTAATATTTCTGGTCTTTTTCCTATCCATGGCTATAGATGTGCAGTTGGATGCGATGTAGGCGTAACGCCGAACTTTTTATTCGCATATGTAAAACATGTTTCTTGGATTTTCTTTAAACAATGTATGGAGATTGACAGCAGAACAGCATCAGCCCAATTACTTCGTGCGATACACGATCTGTAGCATGTGTTTCAATACTATATTTAAAACAAGCAAAGCAATTCCAAAATGCCCAAATATTTGTTTTCATACTTCAGTAATAAGTGAAAATGGAAGAACAAATATTGATAAATTGTGTGCAGCTATTTAGTTGTGTTGATGAGGATGGATTGCAAGTGATCAGCAAGTTCACAGAACGCATTACTAACATTATAAAAGGACTTTAATATATAACAATTTACACATTAGGCAAGTTAAAATCGCAAGAAAATCGCAAGAAAACATGCATTGCCATACCTGTCATTATTTATAACAAGCAATAATGCACGCAGTATATACGCCGCACAACAGCAAACTAAATATTACTTTCTGAGACAGCAATGCCTCGCCAAAAGTATAGCATTTTATTATTGATACATTGAATCATAACCCGCATGTGTAACTTACGAAAACTAACATTTACATTAAAAATACACAAAGTATGTTAGAGCTATAGCTGTCCTGAACATTCGAGTGATTGCCGTTTACTGTTTTTCTATCTTTTTGAACACTGTATGCTTTTTCGATATAATATTTGCTACCATTTGAATTAGTAATACTTATGTTTATATTTTATCCTTGGATAAATATCAAAAGCAAACGTCGTAATAGCATCGCAATATCGTAGTGTATCTACCCACGATAACTGTAAAATGTATTTTCTACCTGAACAATTTTGCACACCATAGTCGTTAATACTTAATACTGAAATATTATTCCTTCAAGCTCATTTTGTATCGAACAGATTATATTCAAATGGCATAACGCTAAATTTTAATACAGCATTGTTCTTCGGTACTGTTTTGTTATTATGCGTTTGCACTTTTATACATGCGCCGATATTTGCAATAGTATTTTCGAAACTTTTTTCGAGCGACTTTCTGTGTCGAAACTATAGCCTGACAGTAATATGACACCATCGTCACAATGTATGCTCGGATAGCGGGTTATTAAAGCGTGTTAGATACTAATTAGTCAAAAAGATTGAACACTGATCATGTAATAGTGCAATTATAATACTATTAGGAAGATTGCGCACTTTTATGCAATTTATTCGATTTAGTATACCGTTGTTGCTAGTTGTGTTTAAATGCCATTAGATCTCTTAAAACTGAACATCCGGTATAACTTTTCCCATAAGGATACGCGTATGATGTATTTTACACATCATAATCATATAATTTTTATATTTTACATAAAAGGGATTGTTATGCCGATGTATACAATGAATGTTTCATTTAATTCACGTAAAATCACAATTTAAAGTATTCTTCTGATGAACAGATCCTTATACCGTCTGCCATCCTGAACAAAATACACGGTATTGAAAAATAATGGTGATGCAATTTATTCCGGCC
Source organism: Congeria kusceri (assembly GCA_027627225.1). Lineage (NCBI taxonomy): Eukaryota > Metazoa > Mollusca > Bivalvia > Myida > Dreissenidae > Congeria > Congeria kusceri. The sequence continues at coordinate 49,633,392 of CM051033.1, forward strand.
ATTTTGAAGGTATATAAACATATATGTTTTACTTGCCATAAATACAGGACCTCGGGCTGCTAATAAGAGTTCTCTCCTGCTATCGCAACTGGAGTTTCGCTTTGTTTATACTTTTTTGGAGGCAAACATTATAAATTGATTGACTTTTTTTATTCGAAGATAGTAAGTGAACACCTGGTTGTATTGTAACAGTGTCAACTTTGTCAAGAGCTAGTGTGTTCCGACAGTAGAATTATGAGCCAATATTTGATTCGTCCTTAAACAAAATTATCGATGGAATCAAGTAAAGCTACTTTGAAAATAAATGTGCCACCGACTGTTTGATCAAAATAAATTACAGTACTGTAACTCTCATACGGGTTTGCACTTTTCGAAATGCATCCATATTTGCAAGGAACACTAGTATCTTCGTAACTTAATCACCTGCTTCTTAGCCATTGGTTAACAATATTGCCTATAAAGCGAATACTAAAATGTAAGTCCTAGTTTGGTTAATAAAGCCTGTCCTTACGTTACATATGTGAAATATGATAACTTAGCAATGTCCATTATATGTAGGGTAACTATATTAACATATATTTTCGATAAGGCAACGTCATATCCTGCATGAATTTAAACAAATCAATCATTCATTTAATTAATTATGTTTATCGTACATCTCAAACTAAGCAAATATTCAACTAATAGAAATGTTTGACTGGTGGCTTATACACGCCATGAAATGAAGCTTTCTTCCATTGCGCTCAGTAACACGGCTGATACAATCTAACGTGGAAAAAAATGTTCGTCGGGTGCACCCGAAGGCGCCTTACGTCTGATTCAATCACAAACTCCTAGAGTTGCGAAATGTGTTTGATTCGCTGGAACAGCAATGTACAAATAAGGTTCATTAGAATATTACACAACTGGAATTCCTTACTCATATGTATTGAACATCAGACGAAGGTTTATTGTTTTCCTTTCGATCGTGTGTAAAAGCATCATGCGGATATTGCTAACATTAACTTACAGTAACAACGCCAGTAACCCAACGCGATATGCATGAGAGGAATATGTAACAGATACTAAATACAACTAATTATTAGAAATAAATTTGCCAAATAGTTAACTGCTTGTTGACATTTAGTGTTTGTAAATGTGTGAACACATATTGAATCACTTTCCAGTTTAAGATGCAATTTCACGTCTGCGAGGCTGAACAAATATTACGTTTAAATAACATTTGAATTTTAAAATGAGGCGCGTCGTGAATAAACCGGTCTTAATGCATGTGCGTAAAGTATCGTCCCGGATTAGCCTGTGCAGTCCGCACAGGCTAATCCGGGACGACACTTCCGCCTACAGTGGAATTATGTTTAGAAGAGACTTCATTGAAACAGAAAATACCATACAAGCGGAAAGTACCGTCCTGGATTAGCCTGTGCGGACTGCACAGGCTAATCCGGGACGACACTTTACGCACATGCATTAAGACCTGTTTTCTCACGACGCGCAGCAAATGATGGGGCTGCATGTATTTAAATTGAAGCCAAGTCTGCTAAGGAGTGTCCACATTAAGCATGCGTATTCCCGATTTCAAGATACCAACTAAATAAATGCACCTGCTCAAGCATATTTGTGTATGCATTAAATAACAATGAATGTCGAAATATCATGATGTATGGTCATTACAAATGCTAGCACAGAATAAAACTATTATAAAATTTACACTTATGCATTATGCATAACTCAAAATAGTCCATACATATGCATACACAGTTGAATAGGTTCAAAAGCATGACGGTATGAATAGAGTTTTGAAGTATTCACTCTCAGACTGCAAAGGCAAATTTACTATTACACGTCATAATATAATTTCCGAATCAATGCCATTTTGAAATATTCACTGCCAAACTGCTATGACAAACTTAATCTTACACATTATTATATAATTTCCATAACAATGTCATCGGAATTATCCAATAACTAGACTAATCTGTACAGACAAAGTATATTATGTTCTATTTTGGGCGAAAATATTGTGTTTTATTAAACTAAATATTTCAAAAACGGCGTCACAAAACTCAATTTAGTCAACGCAAATATTCAAAATAGACCAAAACTTAAGGTATTCTAGCCCCATCTGCACTGCACATGCTACGTTTGCTATGAACTATGATTGCATATGAAGTTTGTTACACTGCAATGCCAATAACGAAATTGACAATGGGTGTGCGTTTATCAGGTCCTCCCGCGCCGGAGCTGCATTATATGAGGACCCGGGGTCTGTCCTATCACCCCTGCCTAATTTACTTAAAGGCTCATCGAAAGTTGAGATGAATTTTGAATGATAGCTGCAATTTCCAGCTATTTATTTGTTACAGATTTTTTTTAAATTTTGGTGGGGTCTTGTGCTGTGGGAGGAAGCAGAAGTTCCCTGAGGAAGCCCCACCTGTCCGGAATGTGACGACCAACCAAACTTACATGCGCCGAGTGGGGAGCGAACCCAGAATGCCTAAATGAGAAGTGAGTGTACCAACCACTGCTATAGCCGGACAGCGACGAAATTGAAAATGCATGTGTTTTATGTTTATATATAATATTTAAGCTTTATTAATTACGGTTATATCACTGGTAGAGTCGCAACAGTACAGCATGCCAAAATAGTTAATTTTAAAAATACATGGAAGATCGAATTTATTTGTATTGATGATGATTGATTGTATACAGCAAGTTGCAAATGCAATTTAATGTTTGGTGCTTCGTTAAAACGATGGTTGTTCTGCTTGTACAATGCTAATAACAAGGTCAACGAACCACATACTTGCATCATATTACGTTGCAGGAACATAATAAAACAAATCCATAAGCAAATGTTTACATAATTTGCTACGTCAGGAAGAAGTCAATGGAAATTACGTCGATCCCTAAGAAATCAAATGGACTCGAGAAAATAATTATTTTCATGCAGAGGAATATTAACCGGCATTGTTCGGACAGTTTGTAATACGCTATTAGGCAACAACTGAAATAACACTGCGGCGCATATTAAAAGCAAAGAATAGCCATGGGTTTTAATTACTTGGAAACGTTGTGTTACATAACTGCACTGGGTAAATTCAAATCGCAAAGGTTTTAAATGGACTATGTCATCGAAACGGGCTTCAAGGGGCAATTTCTAAATAAAATCTGAAATTAAGATATCAATACTTGCATATAATATCGGTTAAAACATGGTATATATATTGGGAAAAGAGTGAATGCATTCAACTATAAAACTCAATTTATAATAAGGGTCGTGTATGTTTGACTCTTTTCATATTTACATTTTGACGTCAGAATTGTGAGGTTTTTTGTATAACCATAGTTGGCACACGACTCAATACCAAGCAGAGTAGCGTATTAGAATAAAGCTCTGTCTACTGTCATTTCTTCGTCTGGCTCCTTAGTCGTAAGTTCGATACCCACTTGGGATTTTAATGTTTTTGATTTTGTTTGCTTATTCGTTTCAATCAAATATCTCATTGTGTATTATATTATTTTTATTTTTTATACAATGCAAATGCCTTAGTATGGTGGATTTCTATAATAAAATATCATGTATAGTGCAATATTAACCCAATTTTTCGTTGACATAGTCCCTTAAAGCTGTCAGCGTAATGTCCTTGAATCGAGACTGCTTAGACATCTTGTAAGAAAGATGATCAACAGAAGCTCGTTATTATTAGTGTTATGGTAAATACTAAGCTGTAACAATTGCATATCATGGCAGAGCATTTAAAGATCAAATATGTCATTAGCAAATCTACCATTTTCTTCTAAACCCTTGTACCATATATGTTTACGCACGCATGGAAATTGCGCCACGTTCTTGACAAACATATATACATATTGCTAAAGCGTGGGATTTTAAAATAGTTGAACTTATATATTCATTGTATGTACGATCCATCCTCTGATCGATACATTTCTGCAACTTTTCAAGATGTTTGTAGTTTTTTAGTGTCATTTCAAGTTGCTTTATTGAATCAGAACCATTAAAATGCATGTCTTCCTTAGTAACATTTGCAAAGCACAGTCGTTATAATTAGACTGTCGTATTGCTTCAAACTTATGTTGTCTCATTTTTGTTACATCGGTTAATATTAATTTATTAATCCATTTATTTACTGACCATCTTGTATATGGAACTTGTTTGCAAATATGCTTTTGCACTTTTATAAATGCACGATATTTGCCAGCGGAAGTATTTTCGTAACTTTTTTCAGCGACTACCTAGTGCAAATATATAGCCGTTGACTGCACGTTGGGCAACTATGTTCAGGCATGTTCGCTGGTGTGACGTCATGCCCTGCGCAAATCAATAAAAATGGACTAGTGTAATACAGTTAGTTGCTTATTAGAGGAACGTTAAGTCTATTTCAATGTTGCAGTTTCCTTAATCATGCTTATCGAATATCAGCTGATACGTAATTCTTTGATCTATTGTAAAAGCAATGTGTGCCATGTCCTTATGTACATAAGTTATTAATGACTTTCAAATATTAGACGAGAATCTGGTCAGTTTGATACGATGTAAGCCTCGCCAATAAATTTATAAACGAGGCCAATACGGGAAAAACGCGGCCAATATGGAAAAACGCGGCCAATATGAGATTCGGCTAATCAGGATTCAGGATTAGCTCAGCCTTATACGAGATCAGATTTTTGCATTTTTTTTACGCCATTTTTAAAACGCTAAGTGTATTATTCACTTTGTATTTGTTACGATAAGTTTCTACAGTTAGCACTCCCATGTTTACAGAGACGCGATCGGGTTAACAGTGCATATCAATTTGTGGTGTTAAACCTTTTGCGACTTTTGAAATTGCAGCAAACGTCACATAAAGCAAACATTTTTCTTAAGTTCTTAACAAAGCGCATTCGATTTACTGACGCCTGCAATGGATGAAGAGAAAATACAGGAGATGCTAGCGATATATTGAACCTGAAGTCGCTTGCTAGCAAGGAAGCAAAAGAAGTCAAACAATAATTACATGATTTTGTGGACGCGGACAGTGTCAATGATGCCTTCTGGAAGGTCTAAGATGCCAGAGGTCAGGGAGTTCCTAGAGAAGTCCGCAGATCCCCAGTTCGTTGGCGAACCAACTGCTGGACATTTCCAGTCAGTGAACTATGACGACACAATGAAATTTGTGGATGAAAATAAAGCAAAGAATGCTGTATACAAGACTCGAAGTGACTTAAAAATGTTCACAGATTGGGCTAAAAGCATTGGAGAACTCAGGTCTGTGGAGACAATTCCACCAGAGGAACTTGACCACATCCTTGCCAAATTTTTTATGGGTAAGCGTATTTTACGTACTTTCATTCAATGATTTTTGCCACGGTACCTATTTACTTTTTCATGAATTGTCCTGCAGTCATTTACTGTGTATGTATTTTTTGTCAGTAATTTTCCCATCGGACACCTGGCACTAAAGAGTATAAAATAGCTACGGGACAGATTGCTGTGAAAAATGTATGTGACAATAGTATATTCTCTAAAGCCAGAAATCTTCTACTCTTCTACGAGTTACCAACCATCTATGATTTACATCAACACCCGCCACAAAAACAAAAGTGGAAACATATACTTAAAATGCAGTTAAAAAGAAAGTAGAAGAAGCGTGGAAGGAAGAAGTTCTCAACAAATTATCTTTAAAGTACATCAATCCTAACCCCCTCAAGGTCGGTGTGTGCCACCCTGTATATCAATCCGTTAGACCTAACATCCAAGATGTCTAACGAGCAGAGATAAAAGCGAGACTACTCACTGGGACCTCTATACTACAATCAAACAGAGCAAAGTTTAATCAATTTGATGTTGACCCAACATGTAGACTGTGTAATTATGGCCCGGAAACAAAAGAACATATCTTAGCAGAGTGTACTGTCTTGGCTCCTTACAGAGCAAACTTTAATTTGATACTATCGAAACTGTCGAAACTAAAACTAATATTCTTGTTATATATAAAACACTCTGGTGTGAACAGTCCAGGACCAGTTGGATATACACTGTAGGGTTTAGTTTCTCAACTTCACTGGTTTTGTTAGTTTTATATAGATACGTCAAGGATCATGTAAAGTTTGGTATCAAGCGTGACAGTAAATTTTCCCACTCCAGTCGGGTTCTCGAGTCCGAAAGGAAATACCTTAAATCATTTTGGAACAAGAATCAACAAGCCGAACCCTTGACAAGAGAGGAGATAGAGAAGCTGAGGAATAAAGGACTTCTCGGATGTGGTAATGTCCTTAAATAAATAGGAACAACAGTTTTTGAATTATTTGAGCTTTGATTTTATTATATACTAAGACCAACATTTTTTGTATCTTTACGGGAGTCCCTACCATAATTTTAAACAAAAACAAACAAAAATAAAAGTAACAATTGTGAATTTTATCTATAGTTTCCCCGCCGACTTGGTATGTTATTTATAGCACATGTACTAGTAACAAGGACATATACATGTTTGGAAAAGTATGAAGTAAGAAATGTATCTGCTCAAATACTTAAAAGAGTTTCAAACTAATGAGTTAACTTTTAAACTAGCATGTCTTTAAAGAGTTTGTTTTTAGCCGTGACTGTTAAAAATGTCTTCAGTTTTAACGTAAAAAATGCTCTTCCTTTAAGTTATAATGTTTATTTTTTTAGTCGACTGCTGTAAAACAAGTGATTTTTATTTGTATTAATCCCTCATGAATGAAAGTTTCATAATGTTTTCCGTAAGACAATTAAAATACTTTTGTTTATTTTAGTTAATTTATTGATGCAAGTTCATACGTCCCTTAAGTTTGTTGCATAGGTAATGATCTATTGCTATATTTTTAATTGCAGATGCAAATTTTAACTTGGCAGTCTGTTTTATTTCAGAAACTCCGAAGCAGTTATTATACACTGTCTGGTTAAACAATGGCATTTTCTTTGTTTACGTGGACAACAATACCATACTTATCTGCTGTGGGGAGATATTATGTTAAAGAAGACTACCGATGGAAGGGAATATTTGGAGTTTACTTGTAGTTGATAAGATTTTGACGTAGAGCTTTCCTTCTTTGTTCGCCCCCACCAAGTTAGCTCAGTTGGTAGAACGTCAAACTAAGAATCGTCAGAACACCAGACGATGGGAGTTCAAAACCCACCATGGGAAGAATTTGTCATTGGTGATTGAACTCAGACTGGGTCCAATGTTCGTTGGTGTCCCTCCGGGAAAATATATGGCAAAGTATTCAGCTTCTTGCATATAAATTCAATGGGTTATAATGTCCATGTTGTTGGTCCAGCCATAGCGATCAAGAGGAAATACCTTCAATCAACAGTATGATGTTTAGTATTAAAAGACAATACAAATAAAAAAAGACATTGTTAGGAGTTGAAAAAGTGTAATTAATTGTTTCTTTCAGAAAGAAGAACAAAAAAAAACCACGAAGTGGGGCAAAGTCAACAGATGCCAAAAAGGTAAAGCCCAAGGCTCTTGAGAGGCCGGAGGACGCATGTTGTCCAGTTAAGATAGATAAAGCCTACAGAGATCATCGACCAACTGATTACATGGGACCGGAGTCAAGGTTTTATCTGCAAAATATAAAATCTACTATCTCAGATGTTTGGTATAGTAGTTGTCCAGTAGGGAAGGATAAACTGTGAAGAATGATGAATTCTTTGGCTGAAGAAGGAGAGCTTGAGAGGAGAAAAGTTAATCATTCCTGTAGAAAAACATTCGCTACGGCCTCAGACCAATACGGCTGTCTTCAGCCAAGTAACAAGGCCAATATGAATTTAACTCATTAATAACATTATATTATTAACGTCACATACAACATCATGAAAATAAATTTACTAAATAAACACGATGTGATTACGAGTAGTGTATACATTAGATACTAAATGGCAATTAAGGTACAACTAAAAATGCATATTACACATATGAGTTATTAATAGTAATGCACAATAGCAACCGAAGTGTCAATCAACTCTTTACTGATGAATAGTTTGTGAAAATGATTGCGCTCATATTAAAGCACTGTGCATTTTGAAATGCAATTGCATGCCTGCGCATAAAAGGCGGATTGTCATAATGCGGTATATCTGCATCTCAATGGACCGTCCTAAAGGCTTTGAATGTTTTATATTTGTATGCTTAACACATGTATGGCATCTGTGATATATACTTGTTTTCAAATGTATTTGTATCCATTATATATGTATCCATTCAATAAGCACGCATTTCTCACAAAGGTTACACACCATCTTTAACATAAAAACACACAGACAATAAGATGAGTCTGAATTTTGCCACTTTCACTGTTTGTGTGGCATTAAATAGCAACCACAAAAAGGAATAACATTTCCATTGCTTGTATTACTTGCAGATGACAACTAATTTAACGACTCTGTCATTAACCCCTAAAATAAAAATATTAAACTATATATCAGTATATTTTACTGTTGCAAGTAGCGAGTTCTGACTTATTGCATTTTTATGTATTTACAAACTGCCAAGTATGCATTTAACATTGTTATTTCCACTAGGAAAAGTTATACCGTTTTTAGTTGTAGTAATGGTGCATTATAATTATATTAAAATAAAACCAAACAAACGTCTACAAGCAAAATAAGCAAGCAACGTTTCAATGTGCCAAATGTTAATTTAAACCTATTTTTTCAGCCTTGTTCATTTAGATTTGTATTTGGGCTCACGTATTGCTGTTTCAATCGTTATCATCTATTTACGCTACTCCAGTAGGCAATAAGTTTCTCCCGATCGCAAGGCGAACATTTCGTGTTGAAAGCCTGGGGCTTATTGCGATAGTTTCGAGTCCGTTTTCCGATTTAAACCAGTACTTGATATCTTTAGATAGGGTAATTGGAACGCTACTCCAGTAGGATTCAATTTCTCCTGATCGCAAGGCGGAAATAATATCTTTTCATTACTACTAGTTTTACTTCCAAGTGAGATTTGTGTTTGGGCTAACGCAGTGCTTAATGAAAAGTACAAAGTTTCCCTATTTAATCATCTCGTATATTCGCTAATCGAAGGGAGAAAACCTTATCAGCTGCGTTATTAGCATTTCCTGAGACACGCAACGGAGCTATACGGCTTACCGTTTTAGAAACAATGAATACTGATGACAGTATGTTCTTCATTATAACAAGGCAAGTACACAACTCCAATCAACACGAGCATTGCTATTGTAGGAAAATACCTCTCATCTGTGATGTATTCTAACTGACCATATGATTAATATAATTTGTGGTGCTGTAAACATAGCTTTTTTCATAATATAGTATTGCATTGACGGCATACTATTGATTTAGTTAGCACTACTTCAGCGCACCCCAAAGCAACAGGCATTCTTCAGTTGTAGAAATGATATTTGTGATCTTCAAGTAATGCCAGTCAAATATGTCGTGTCACTCTCGTATTTTACGTAACCTTACGTATAACGGTGGCGTTCAATAAAGACGTGTTACAACTGCTTCATAACATAAAGGCAAACGTATTTTCCATAATACGTAAATGGCGTAGATGCTCGATATAGTTGCAGTTTTAAACAGCTAAATTAGGCAAGGTTAGAAATGCTACACAAATAAACCATGCTGAAACTTTAGTTATTGCCAAATGCTGATAATCTTGGAATTAATTTGAAAAATATATAACGTGCTTTTGGCATTCAAACTCTTTAAGACAGGAATAATATGCATATCATTCCGCAGAAAAATTAAAGACATATACATTCCATGATGTATCCATTTTGACATGTTTGCTTTTTGATAACCTTTGTCAAATATACAAACTTTGTGTATGATTGTTATTACGCGATACATGTAAACACAAGAAATAAGACCATTGATTCGATATGCTTCTCTTTAAGCTAACATACCAAAAAAAATCGCCTTGTTGACATGACGTAATTAATGTCACATATACATATATAATCACATATAAATTGTTTAATCAGTATATACATTCCCTGCGTGATGCCTTCCATTGTTTACGCCCGTCGTATCGTGCTTCATTGACAAATTAGCCATAACAAGTGTTATCGTTGCGAAACTCTGGAGACGATAGTTTTGAAATTTATTGAATACCTAAGGGGTTATACTAGCGGCATTGCTCTTTTTGTTGTTTTTTTGACAGTTGTTTCTTATCATTTTCGTGTGACGAAATATTGTTTCCATATTTAGAATTTGTAAAAGAAGTGTTTACAGCGTATAATGTAAACCCTAAATTAATATTCTTAGAAATAAATTGCCCTGTATGTGCTTAATAATATGCAATATTACTGGTGGCAAGCGTAAAAGTCAACTAGAGAGAGTGTAGTTCTAGTAATTTTAAATTAATGCTCTATATACTAATTTATGCCAAACTTGTTTTGATTAAACACGAAGTACGGAGCAGTTTGACGTCGATTACTACGTCATGCGCACATAACGTCACTATTGTCAAAATATTCTCCAGACACTGAAACATACTTTCTATCACGAACTACCGATTTTCTATTAAAAAATACCCAATGCGTACAGGTTTAAATGTACCATTCTCGGCCGTATTTCTTTGTTTTTTATCTATGTGTATTTAAGAGTTTGAATTGATTTTCATAGCGCTGCTCCGATAGGTCAGAGTGTAAACTCAGACACACTGCGAAGTTCATAGGGACACCGCCTGGATTAAACGGAACCTGCTTAATCCGTTGGAAAACGAGGAATTTAATAGTCATTGACGTGTTCTGTGCCCTGGTGGACAGCATTTTCTCAAAATACATCCATGTCTATAATTTTTTTAGGAAGAAATGAATAAGATCTCGGCGCATGAAGTGATAGAAATGGAACTATGGAATTGTTAAAAATCGTAATGATATATTATTTTTTTCATGTGAATATTACAAATACAAAATTGATTAAAATGACATTTCATTTACTGATATTAAACATATTTAATATCAGACAGTTTTTTTTTCTAAAAATATAAAACGTTCACCGTGTCGTGGCTAGTTAGCAGCATTAATACTAAGTTCAAACAGAAAAAGAGAATAATTTAATTTGCATACCGGCTTAATTTTCAACCGTAAATCGACAAAACCTTTTAAACACAAGTCCGAGAACGCCCTGCAGACGAATGTTCTTAATTCACGAATAACGTAGCATTCATTTCGGGATTTACCCAAACCTGCACTGATCCGGTCGACCTGTTAACGCTGCACTGATCCGTTCGAACGTCAAACGTCGTCATTTTCGTCACTCGCGAAACACACTCCTCTATCGACATGCTCAAGCGATTTTTTTTTATTTGACGTCATAAAACGTGTAGATTTTGCACTCGTTTAAAATATATTTTACTGATGAGGTTGCAATAAATTAGGCAGATTCGCATGGAAATTACAAATTACGAAAAGTTTAAAAATCGATTTACTGCTGATAATTTAAGAACAATCTTAAATGCTCCGTACTACAGTAGTTCTGTTGCCCAGGTTATGTAAACGAAGGGAATGTAGCGGTAGATTATGATAAAAATGCACAATATTGTTAGTAATATACCTTTGAGCGTGTACACAAAAAGACATTGTTTTAAGATTATAATATTTCATTTTACAACACCGGTCTACGAACGTTCCGGACAACCCTCGTATCAATACATATGTTTATGCATATTATGCTTCATCAAGAAAAGCAACAACTGAATTAAGTTAATTCCTAAGAACTAAAATCAAAACGAGATAACCGCGAGATAATCTCGACGTGAGAAGTAAAATCCTATATGATTACCCACAATGTACACACAGCTTGTAATACAGACACTATCGGAACATGAGACTGTGCATATTAAAAAGAAATGCATAGACTTCGGATCAAATTACTTGGTGAAATTGTTGTTGCATAAATGCAACGGGCCTAGATTAAGAAGACAAAAAATATCGCGCCGTCAGAGTTGGTTCCTTGCCTTGAGACTGTTATGCGTCTTTTAAGAAAGATGAAAAAGAGTCTCGTGAATGTATTTGTATTAATACATGTATGATATAAACTGGGTTAGAATTATTGATATAAAGGCATTCCATTGCGTGTCTTTAAATTTGTTCAAGCGCGCATGGGAATTGCACGACGTTCTTGGCGATCATTAATGCTGCCAACGCGTGGGTTGTTACAATATTAATCGTGGATGTATACATCACCGCAATATTTGGTTAACATTTTGTTCGTTATCTACGTGGTTTAATGTAGTTACATCTCACTTTTGTAAATACCAGTACGTGAGCAATGACATTTATCGTGAAAAACAGTAGTCGGGATATGTATAGACGTTGACAAACTCTATTGCCATCAACATGTACATATTTTATGCTAATACCCCGTAGTGTTTAGTAATTATGATGCAAATGTTTTGACATTTGGAATAGCTTATAAAGTATTGTTGCACCTTAGACTTTATAAAAGGTTTGTAATGTTTTAGTATTCCATTTTAATGCCTAAAATGTATTTGGTCATTTTTGCGCCTGAACAATATGGGTGTAATGAATACTGATAAATAGAATATATGTTTTCCTTAACAAATTTACAAAGCACAGTCTTAATATTTAGTTAGGTTCGTGGTATTTCTTCACATGCATTATTTCTATAAAAAAAAAGGAATTTCAATTACAAATCATTTCATGAATTGGGCATCCCATCTTGTTATCTGGAAATGCTGTGTTTATATGCGTTTTTACTTTTCACCGCCATTTGCAAGAGGTAGTATTTTTGTAAATTGTATCGGAGACTTCCCAGTGCAAAGCTAGTTTTAGACTTAAGTGTTACATAATGTGCACCTTATATGTTCGTAGAATGGGCTATTAAGGCTTGCATGAATACAGGGAGAAAAGTATAAAACGAATCATGTAATAGTTAACATAGCAACTTTCATTGTACGTTAGGGAACTATCTTCATGCATCATTGCGATGACATAACGTCATCTCGATAGAAATGGACTATTGTAATACATTTGATTATTTTTAGAGCAAAGTTAGGTCCATTTTAATGTAACGTTATCCTTAATCACGCTAGTCGATTGCAAGTCCAACGTGTGCTTTCTCATAACTTGGAGCTATAACTTACGTGTCATAAACCCACAGAACATTACATTAACTATTTCAGCGTAATAAGAGGGATAACTCATAATAACTCATAAATAAGATAATAATAGAAAAGTACAATGGTTAATGACGATATCAACAAATCACATACATGTGGATACATGTTTAATATTATACACAACACACATTGCCAGTACACTCTTTGCTGCTGATACGTTTCTGCAAAGGATTTCGTTGAAGCACTTCGCGATTTTAAAAGCAACTTCACGCTAACGAAGCAGTGCTAATATAGATATAGAGTCTCTGTTAAAATGCGAATTAGTTTATATGCATACACAGTTGCATTGTGAATGCCATATTTAAGTGACTGTACACTATGCTAAGAACAACTTAATATAAAGTATAATGTATATGCTACATAAAAAGAATTATAAATTATCCAACAACAATGTCAACATGTGCAGGATATTTAAATTAGTATCTGTATTGGAGCACAATGATATGATAAATGTAATTATCTATGTCAAAAATGAGTCGCCAAAGACGGTTTAGACACTAAAAAGACCCACCACTAATCAACAAAACTGTCCCCATCAAAATTGCAAATAATAATGTTGTAATATGTTTTTGTTTCATATTTAGTTCGTAATGGTCATTCACAATATGATCGATGCATTTGTCACCAAAAAAAATAGCAATGCATACAACTAAACCTGATGCACTGATGTTTCATAACTTATGACGTATGACGTGCTGTCTCTTGTATTAAGTAACGTTGGCGTTCAATACAGACGTATGACGTGCTGTCTCTTGTATTAAGTAACGTTGGCGTTCAATACAGACGTGTGTACATTTATTTTGTAACGTAGAGGCCGACCTTCCAGAATGTTATAACATCGTAGTTTCTTCACATACTGATGTATAAAATTGTCAGCAACAGGAAAGACAAAACAGACAAACTTAAATATGACAAATATAAACGGGTCTGCTGCTTACAAAAAATTCTCAACATCTTTGCTAAAAATACTCATGCGCGTACAATACCTGTCCCAAATCAGCGTTCATTAGTTCATATTAATACGAACATCAATAATATGAGTACGGTTTGCCAAAATTTCATGCATTTTGCGCGAAAAATGATTAAATGCATAGGCAAGTGTCAATATTATGTTAGAATCGACCCGATGTTACCACTCATAAACATCATCACTTCGGGAATTATGTTAACAGCAAATTGGTCTGCACATAAGTTAAGTAAGATAATTTCTACGTGGAACTACAATGTCGGATTTTTAAAATAGAGCTTTTAATCTTTGTATCAAAGAATCAAATATACCTACCTCTTAACTGGTTTTACGTGTTTGAGCGATTTCCTGTTCTGAGCTCCAGCTCGGAAGTTGCATTGGTTCATTTTGCATTCACCATCAAAAAGAGGTGGAGCCAGTGTTTACAGTCCGTAATTATGTTGCAAAGAGGAAAAATGAATCCTACATTGCTTAACAAAACCATATAATAGTGTATTCTGTTGAATGTATTTGCGCATTGTTCGAGATATGATATTTGACCCTTGTAACTATCTGAAATATTGCATTATTGCAGACCCCACTTACAGCTAAATTAATGTATATTTTGTTTCGCATGGCTCCCTAACACAGAATATAGCTTCTACAATTTGGTGTACAATTACCATATTACGGTAACTAGTGTTAACATGTGTACCAAAATAAAACTCAATGCCTTGTTTTTTCGATAGCGGCTTTAAGTTTGGCATATTCTTACAAGATGTATTCAAACTCCAAAAATACTGTTCGGTGAAAATAAAATACTGTTTATTAGAAGGCCGTTTTTCTCACAATCATAATTTGTTAAAATTGACATGTAAACTAAAAATTTATTATAATTTAGAAATAAAAGAAAACACAAAATAAAATAATGCATAATGAACAAAAGACATAAATATTGTCATTACATGTATTGTTTACACGTTCTACACTTTCCAAACGTCCTTTCGTTTTATGTAGAATTGTGCAGCTGACCGATTGATAAATACATACAAATAAAAATTATGTTTATGAACAGATGTATTATATGGAGGATCAGGGTTTTTGTAATAAACAAAAAGCTCAAAATCAAAATGCGGCATTGCATGCAGATTAGAACAAACTAAAAGATGCTGTCAGAAACGCATGCAAAATAAATAATAACTAAGTGTTATATTATATCAGTAAAAGTTAGTTTTAGCGAAATGCGAGTTATGTCTATTTAATTCCCATATCTTCCTTCGAAAACATTAGTTATTGCAAATTCTACTATTTAACTAGGCATTGCTATTTCTACTTCGAACAGTGACATGCTTCTTTTATCGTCATCATCACGCACAAAAGTAGTATTATATAGTTCTATGTGCGAGCGATTATACCACATGAGAATACAACTGATATGCAAAATATGCATTGCTGTTACTACCGAAATAGTACAACGCAAACAGTTTATCACATGTTCATATTCAGCTGCTTCTGTTTTTTAACCATACCTCAAAATCAATACAGTAACTATTGGTTTATTCGTTGAAATAAATTCAGATATCTTTTTTTTTGTTACTTCACTGTCAGTAGACTTTTAGGTTAGTATACTTTTAGGTTATGTTTCTATTAAGAAGTAATTTTTGATTTATCGTTTTTTATTGGCCAAGAAACAACGATTTGGAGTTCTGATGCGCAGGAATTTAACCACAAGGGTTTTAGCCGGAGTTGTTTAATAGCCAATCATCAGAAGGGCTAAAAGTTGTTTATTGGCCGATAAACAACGGTTATGCGATATTTGTTTTATTATAACATGATTTCACATAATTTATATTTGCAGTTGCTATTCGAACTACTTTTACTATGCTCTGCTCAGATTCGGAAATTCTTTTTGCGTTGCTTATGGGTGGTTTAACAACGATAATTGTGTTCTTTGTCTATGGAAAAATTAGCGAGTAACATGTTAGAATAGTGTATACACAACATGTTTAATTATAAGTAGGCGTATAATAAGTCTGGGCGCACTTAGTTCGACAACCTTAGGGTGCTTTATATCAGGAATTACTAGCCACATATTTACCATAGCGAAATCACATATGAAATACAATAAATATACATATACGTAAATGAAATGTCAATAATCCAGATTGAGAAACTTATATAATGAAACGTACAAACACATTACATGGGATTAAAAATAAAATATAGCTAAAGCGTTTCGACAAAGCTCATCAGGGCATAATACAATAAATCATAATGTTTTGACGTTATGAAATATTGTGTTATGCCCTATTTTGTCCTATTATATCTTATCAAAGTCGTTAGTTATTGTTAAATCACATATTTTATGGTTGTGTTGAGCCACATTTTCTGAAAATCAATTTAATTTTATATCATTTCTAATTTACGTATGTGTAGTTTTAACTTTCTTAATTAATCACGTTGTATACAGTTGGTGTGTGGCATCTGAGTTAAACGTTAAACCATTTGGCTGTAGATACTAACACTTGAATCGTATGGTTACATCTGTCGTCTACTTAATATGCTTTTTTAAATTAAAATAAATTTCTATAATTAAAGTACGCTTAACTTTGAATCAATCATATATTATGCTATTTTAGCTTTTTAGATAAACGTTTTCAGTAAAAAAAAATGGAAGTGCTTGAGTGCCGTTTGATAAATTGTGATCCGTCATGTGCAGGTTTTACCGTGTTAACATTTACATGTAGAAGTTATTGTATATATTAAAACAAACAAACACACTTCTACAAGTAAACTAAGAAAGTAATATTAGGTTTTATCAACTGTGGGTTGAAACATATTTATTTAAACTCATTTAGTTTGTTAAAGCCTGAGGATTATTGAAACACTTTCTAGTCAGATTTCAATATGTGTGTTAAGACTCAGTGCACACAGTGCTCAATGAAATGTAGAAAGTTTATCCAATTAATGTCCTCTATTACCACTAATGGAATGGAGACAACCGTGTTAGCCGCGTTATTAGCATTTCCTGAGGCACCCAGCAGAGCTATTATAGGGCTTACCGTTTTAGAACCAATGAATACTGATGTCAGTATGTTCTGATTAAAACAAGACGGTCACAAAACTCCCATCAACACGAGCATTGGTATTGTAAGAAATATCGCTTATATGTGATGAATTCTAACTGACCATATCATTATTACAATTCCGGTACCGGAAAGAAAGTTTCTTTTTCTCAAAATATAATATTGCATTGACAATGCACTATTGATATAGGAAGCACTACTTAAGCGCAATGCAACGCAATGGGCATATTGCTTATTTAGTAGACGAGAAATAGACGAGAAATGGCATTGGCTTTCTAATATTCCAATATATCATTATTGACCTTACGCCAATGCCATTCAAGTAGGTCGTTTTGTCTCTTGTATTAAGTAACGTGGGCGTTCAATGAAGACGTGTGTCTTTTACTGTTATGTAAATTAGAGGCGCATATTTCTTAGACTGTTTTAATAGCATGATTGCTTCACTTAGTTGTAGTATAAACTGCTCAAAACAGGTAAGGCTAAATACAAGTCAAATACAACCCATCATAAATATAACTAATTGCTGATAACTCGTGTTTATCTTCAGAAAATAATCCCTGGAACGATTGGCCTTCACGCTGTTTAAGACAAGAGTTGCATGTATATCATGTCGCAGCAAACGGAAACACATACATAACATGTTGTGACATTTTCTGACACTGGTGCGCAATGATGATGTTTGTCAAATACACCGACTTTGTAAATGGTTTGTTAAACACAAGAAAAAAAAAGTTCGATTTGCTTCTCTTTGAGATATTATAAAAATCGCTTTGATGACATGGCGTAAATATGACGTCACGCACTTAGAAATGATAAAGCCTAACGTATTGTGTTTCATTGACAAATCAGCCGTAATTTATTGAATTAAATACCTCTGGTGGTTATACTAGCGACATGTTTTGTGTTGTTTTGACAGTTTTAAAATATATTGTGCGTGCGTACAAATATTGTTACCCAGTTTAGATTAGGTTAGAATTGTAAATAGTTTTTTTATGTAAACCCCGAATAAAGATTCTAAAATATGCATGTATGTGCTTAACCGCGGGCAATTTTAGTGGTGGCTAGCCTAAATGTCAATTGGAGTGAATATAGCTCAGGCAGTTGTGAAAATCAGCACTCTAGTAAAATGTATACAAATTATACATTTGTCTTTCCTTAAACCGTGCCTGTAAAGACGTATCATTATGATGTTCAAGATATTGTGCTATACAATTATAAAACGTTATGGGTGGTCTCATGGACATACTATTCGAAATAATCTGAAACAAAAACCAAAAACATTGCGTGACAGCATTAAGATTTAATTGACATATTACATTTGCGTATGTTAATAGTTTTGCAAAACCTTAAAATCTGATTAATTTAGTGTACAACGTTGTACTTTAATTTTCGAAGCAGGGTTGTTTATGAAACATTTGTATAGGATGCCTAAAAATAATGTGCGACTGTGTTTCATCATCTGTTTGATCATGAATGTGTTCTGTACAATGTATGCATACACCATTAATTATTGTAATGTCATAACATATCATTAGATATAGATATACTAATTTGATGAAATACTTATTAGTGTAATAAGTTGCTTTATTAAAACTGCGTTGTGTAATTGAAGTTGTACGTGCGCATTTTTTATTTTGTTAGGCCTTTTTGCATTTTGGCGAATCAAATTGGCATTTTCCCAAACATGTGACTTTCAGAAACGTTAATTGTTATACATCTATCTGTAAATTAGCGATTTAATTGTATGTTTATGTTTTATGTTTTGTTCTTGATATAATATTTTAGTTAATTGATACATAACGTTTTGCGTTTATGCCTTCTTGCGATATTTTACATTAGTCATTAATTAATACAATTCGTGAGCAAATACCTTAAGGACTTTATATTCATTCATTGTTCAATGATAGTAAATATATATAATTATTATAAACCCCACAGAACATTGTATCAAAATTTTACCACCATACTATGTAACATATCTATAATATTATTACCGAAATATATAACTGACATCATCATATCATAAGAAATAAAAAACATTATCATAATGTGTTTGATGCCATTTTGTATTACTTGTTATGTACTTCACGTCGTACACTTAAGAAAACAGACCAGATATAATAATCAAATTATCATGTACGTTCATGTACGATGCATAACAAACCAGATGCCTAGCATGTACAATGTTAACGGACTCAAAATAAATAGCCGGTCATATGGTCAACGACTTACGTGTACCTTATATGCATAAGGGAAATAGGTTGGATTATTGGACAAAGTTCACCATCCGGTGATCTGAGTTTCTGCTTCTGACATACGAGGTCGCTTTATTGACGCAGCAAAAACACGGGATCAAATTGCAATAAATGAATAAGCACTCTTACAGATAATAATTCTGCGCGTAGATGATGTTTATTCTTTGAATTTTAATGATAAAATCATTATGCCTTCGAGGTTTTTCGACAAGTACGTGTTAAATTATCATGCGTAATGCCAATTCAAAAGTAAACACTACGTCAATAATGACTGTTGACTTCAATTTAAAGGGACTTGTTCACAGATTTATGTATGTTTTGAAGTATGCCATTAAATGCCTTAACTTGACATATTTAAGCATCGGAATTAAAGAGCTCCCGCATAATAACAAGAAAATGGTTAAAAAAAAAAAAAAAATACATAAAACAGTTGCTCCAACGGAGTTCAAACCTGGGAGCTCTGGATTAAAACGCTATCGCATTAACCAATCGGCCATTCCGATTTCTGTGTTGGACATTAATCAGTTTATTTGAACTAATTAAACAATGTAACTCATTGTAACGCTGTTATTCAGTACACAAACTGTAACAGCGTTATCTTAATCCGAAAAAATAGGGTCAAACATTGATACTGTTTATACAACACATGGTACATTTTATATCCTTGCCAATGTCTTTTATAATATCACTAAATAATATTAAGTAAATGTATACATATTCATAAAATGTAAACTAATGATAAATGTGTTTAAGCTTATACACAGGCAAAAGTTATTAAAACAAGTACCACGGACTAAAAAGTGCTGCAACTTTTGCAATTACGTATTTCAGCCGCGCAATGGTCAACACAAAATTATTTCGTTTTTTTCCCCCAAAATGTTGGTATGAACACATGAATGTATAACTCAAACATTGCAAGCTGACATTCTTATTAATAAGATAAATATATAGCAATTTCCATTTAATGCGTTTTAACTTTTGTCGAGTTTAATAAGGAATGGGATACTATGTGTTGTTAAGATTCTTCAATTCTGAATACAATTAAAATTTTATTAATTTCGAAATAGCAAAGCGCAACCTGAACGCCTAAGATAACTAACAAACCACGTTAAATATATTGCACACGAAAACAGAATACCGTATTAGCCGTGGATTTATCGAATAGTATGAATAAAAACACCTCATGAAATATCTCAAACCGAAAGCAAACAATATCGTGACTGTACTTGGATTTCTGCACACTTACCATATGCCATTGTAAATACTTGTGTTCAGAAGAAGAGATTTGTAGAAACATTCAAAGGAACGAATTTACATATTCACAAATCGACATCGTCCACAATTGCGTAATAGATTCAAAAAAGTACATGATATATGTATATTAATTATAATGCAGCACACAAGTATTTTGGAAAGAAAATGACACAGAAATATTATGGATAAAACGTCTGTATAACAAACAAGTCCTTAACGTTTACAGTACAGCATTTGTGTTCCATTTATTTTCAAAGGTGCAATTAGATCCAGTACTCATTGAGAAACAATAACGAACTTCATGTTAATGCGGCGACGTTCGAGTTGTAAAGTATTACTAATCGTCACACCACGCGCTCTCATATAATGGAATGGTTGTCTATACACAGCCTAATGACCACAGTTAATATCAATATAGAGCAAGCCAATATGGGGCAAGCAGCCAACAATAGTGTTCTTCATAAGGCGATTCATGTGTTCGAACCTCAACGTATTGGCACAATTTATGATGATACAACTGATGAATCGACACACGCATAACGGTAACGATTTTTATCTTATCATTCGTCTACATTGTCAAGCTCTGTTGTCTTAAAAGACTGGCAAACAATGCAATGATTTAAACGATCGTAAACTAAACCTGTGAATATAATGATTTTAACACGGATTTAGATTCATGTTCAGTTCGACTTAATCCATAAAAGTTGTTCCCTGTGTTAGGGTTACATGAAGCTGGTCGTTCCTTATGTGCGAGGACACATATGAACCTCTGCCGTTTGGACCACCTTTCATTCTACAAAACAAACAAATAAACGTGCTTCGAAATTCCTGACTCATGGAGCAGTAGAGAACGAAGTTGATACCGCTGTTTAACAAGGCGATGATGTCCATTGTGTCGCCAAGTGGAATGTACACATTTTCGAAAAATTGTTGCTTAAATATGCAGAACATTATCAGTATACCTTGCGGCAGTTCTGTGATCAGAAAAAGCACGAATACCATCAGTAACATTGTCGTTGTTCGAGATTTTTGGCGGTTCCTCGCCGATACACGTACTGCGGATCCTTTTGCCACGGTGCTAGTGTTCGGAATACGGGATGTATTTAACGTAATAAGTAGCAAGGCTCCGTAAATTATGATGAGGAGACAGGGAACCAGTTTCGCAAGGCAACTGTACAACAATAGTCCCGCGAGAATGATAGGTTTTTCATTTCCAGAACCGAGGTTCCATCTTTCAAAAACGTATATCACGTCCGGGCCGCGTTGTATTTGAATCAGTGTGTGGCTTAAGTAGTTAGGTATCATGACTATGATTGAAGCGAACACAATTGCACCCACTACCAGCCTGGCTCTAATTAATCGTCGTATCCTTGTTATCGTCCCTTGCGCCGGCGAATGAATGTAACTGTGACGAAAGATGGCCAAGGCGACAGCAAGCCATATTGAAATCGTGTGCGCGGTGGCTGAAACGTTGAGGTACACCAACAGAAAGTTCATCCAACCCCAGCTGTTTTTCTGCGACGATATGGAATTTGCAGGGAATTGGCAATAGAAATGCACAGCAAAAGGAACGTACGATATCATAGTAGCCATGTCGAAAACTGCCAACCAAGTCAGCATGCAGTTTATAGGTGTCTGCATTTTTTTTCTAGTAAGAACAACAATGTTTATAATATTTAAAGGTATTCCAATAGCACATATCACGAGACTGACGTATCCATGGACCGTACTATATGACTCGCTGTACTTATCAAGTAAACTCAAACCATCCATCCGAGTTTGAGTTGCATTTGACATAGTTATATTCGCGACTAATGTCGTATTCGCCTCAGCAAAGTTTTGGCTATTTTGCAATGTTATATTTGCGAGTAATGATGTATTCCCATCCATGGCTTAGGCGGCGCGCATCGGCAAGGCATTGACACACTGAATCGTTGACATATAAGTCATGTAAGTTACATGTGCACGTTTTCTCGGCGAATCCCCTGCATAGGTTTATCTGAAATACACAAACACAAGTATGGAACTGAATAGTGAATTTTGTACAGCATAACATAAAGACATATTTTTGTTGAATTGTTTTATTTCTTTCGACTCTCATTGTTCATGAATCCATGTCCGGTATTGTTGGTACTTTAAAATTAAACAGTAATTGAACATGAATTAAAGTTCACTAAGTGAAGAGTAATTTCTTCTCAAATTCATAATAACGTCACGAAATGTATCTGCAATAAAAATCATATAGAGTTTAAAGTTTTGTATATAAAGTCAAAAGGCGAAGAAATTTAGTTGTG
This sequence comes from Congeria kusceri, assembly GCA_027627225.1. Taxonomy (NCBI): domain Eukaryota; kingdom Metazoa; phylum Mollusca; class Bivalvia; order Myida; family Dreissenidae; genus Congeria; species Congeria kusceri. The sequence continues at coordinate 49,656,369 of CM051033.1, forward strand.
TATAATAGTGAAACCAACTGAAACATATTGTATATAAAATATACACAAACTTTAAAAAGCGACCCTATTTTAAAATGTGTTTATATCTTTCACATAGTTGTTACACATTGTTTTCACGATATCTAAGATATAATTTCATTACTTTGACTTTATATACTAAATCAGTATATCTGCTTATTAGTATACATACGTTTTGTAATTTTGTGTTGTTGATTTTTATAAATACAATGTATTCCAAATTTCTATTAAAAAAGGATGTTCATTTTCTGCAATTTCCTCCATAACCTATTGCCATATTTATGCTGATCGTAATTTTAGCTTCCCACAAACCAGAAACACAGATTGTATAATTTTTTACTTAATAACCCTTTACTTAATATAAAAAATGTTTTTTATTATCACATAACTATTAACACATGTAAAACATTGTTAATATCCATTTAATAACATCACATAATTATATTTTAGAATAACCCACATATTCCTAAAACGTATTTGAAATGACATAATTTCACTTGTTCGTGGCAATTAACTTACATAGAAGACAATCCTCACAATACATTATCCTAACGTCGGCGAGCAGTTCTATGCACCAACTACATCCGACTGCGCCAATATCGCAATATTCAATACCTCAAGCGGCGTCTTAGGCAGACTGGCAGCAAGCGGAAAATGAAATGCTTTCAAATCATCAGCTGCTGTTGATTGGTTTGGCAACTTCGTGGATGAACTGTGACTAGGTGCCATCATGATAATGGGAATTCTAAACGAAAGATATACTTAACATATATTTTGAAATAAAGGAATAATTTTCGATTTATCGTTGTTTATTGGCCAATAAACAACGATTTGAAGTTATGATGCTTAGGAATAAAACCACGCATCAGAACAACAAAGATTTGTTTATTGGTCGATAAAGAACACATTATTTCGATTCTAATATGATTTGACGCATATTTTTGCAATTGTAATGATAACTATTTTTATTTTTACTTTGCTCCGCTCAGAATTGGGACTTCTTTTTGCGTTGTTTATTTGGTAGTTTAACATAGATAATTTTGATTTATGTCTACAGAAAAATTAACGAGTGCCATGTTAGAATAAAGTGTATATGTGCAGATTAATGTATTATATCAAAATATTTATAAATACAAATCATTCGTTGATTCCAGATTCAATGAAAAACATTCGAAAAAAAAAAATCCATAGGGTTTCATTCAAAAAGTGTCTAAGTAACACCGTAATACTTGTTACACCTAATACGGGAATTCAGCTGAAAATTGAAATATATTTACACGTGTATATGTATGTTCAAATATAATGAAATCACATGTTTAACATTTATCGGATTAAAACATGTAATGCAGAGTCAAGAATATTATGAGTCTAGGAATTGTTTTTCGAAGGAACTTTGTGAATAAGGGACCTTAGAACAATTAATGATAAGGACGTATCTGATACTTTGAAAACGTTTGATATTTAAGATGTACTTATTTAATTAAATATATTAAACTTGCAATCGACTGCCCGACTACTTTCCCTGTGTTCATGGTTGACGCACTGCGTTCAACAACCGAATCTATTTATTTCCTTTAGTTAGTAACAACGATGTAGTAGTTTCTAAAATGTATTAATTTCTTTTCGATTTACACTCTGCCTACGCATCTTTTCTTTGCAGAAATTGCATGATACAAACATAGCATGTTATTATCGTGTCAATTCTGAATTTTATTTCAAATTTATTATACTCAACTTTGTTCTACGCCAAAAATCGACCTATGACATGTCAAATGTACATGTGATAAATGACAGTCACCTGTTTTTGTCAATAAATTGTGTTGCTGAATCAACAACACTATTCTGTAACTTAATTAAATATCTTTCTTGGCGTGTACGGCAAATCAGTTACAGTAAATGGCAATGGAAACAAAATAATTTATGTCCGATCAAAATTTTCAGGTTCAAAGGTTTAATTAGCTACATTGATTAGCAATACTGTTGTTTCGGAAATAACATACTTGAGATAAGATAACATGCCCAGCAATGATATCAATTGCACTAATGTTACTAATGTCCGAAGATCCGGAGATCCTTCGTGAAAAAAGTATCAATTAGCAATGAAGAACTAAAATGCCAGAATCACTAACATATCAATAGTTTAACCGTGTGCACAACGGGCTTGGTCGTTTGGTCGTACAGTGACCTGCACTCGTTATTCAGCGAATCTCGCGTTCTAAAGACACTGACCGGTGAATCTATAGTTAGTTTGCATACAAGGCAGTTAAATAGCTCGTCATCAGAAGCATACAGCATACATAAACATCACCTCATCTTGCAAATAGTGCGTTTTAATGGCCGAGCATTATACGCTCACCCGGTCAGTGTTGGTCACATTACCGACAGTGAAACGAAACCTTTGACATGTTAAGACTTGCGAAACACACCGCCTTCTTATTTTACAAATGTGAGGTGAAATTTCAAAACGCGGTCGCTGTCTTACTTAGTATTACCACAATATATGATGCTGGTAAAAGCTCTGGTATACTATGTGGATTCAATTCTACATGTTTTTAATATTACAATTGAAACAATTTACATAAAAATAGTGGTTTGTGGCATTAAAGTAAAACTTCGGTTTGTACTCATATGTGTGAATTAGATTACCGATACTAAAATTATAGCATAGGCTTGTTTATATGACTCAGGATAAAGTGTCGTTCAGTTTATTAACAAACAAGCCATAACATTGAATTGGATCATTCACGGTTTATATTTATAACCACGACAGAAAAACGGCAAAAGTACAATACGAAATCATGTAATACAATACATAGCATATTACCATATTAGGTATTAGTTGCTTTACGCCAAGAATACTGTGACGAAATTTGGAATCTAAAGCATCAAATGAATTCCTTTAAAGTTATGCATCTCCCATATGTCGGACCCGTATACATAAACAACATCAACATCAAGTATAATTTAGTCTTAACCTCCATTATACATTATTGAATAAACAAAGACAATTTCAATATGCTTTTAAAGCTTGATCATATAGTGTTTTCACGAGGTAACGCATATTTATATTATGTTATATTATCAGAAGTCCGTTTTCAGTCCGTGAATTTTCAGTTAATTTACGCGCCAATAACGAACGGCTTAATGTTTTACTTATGCGTTATCCGGTCCTCTTTGTTACTATGGTCCATTATTAAACGCTTGAAAAGTCGTACTTTTGATCGATATTCAATAACACACGATATAATTATATATATATATATATACTACTTACTACAAACCTGATTCACGCGTAAATCCATGTAAAGTCCAATTTAGTAAAATTCGAATCGATTTAATTACAGAAACAAACTGGCGACTACCTAGTGAGATTCCAGCTCGGCTTAATGCGGCCCTGGTAATGTAATATTAAACGCAAATGTGCTTACTCAATCAACGACACCATACAGGTGCGCGATTTTGGTTTAAACTATACTATAAAAAAGTACGATTTTATACCAAATTATCTATTTGTTCCGGTTGTATCACTCTAGATGCATGCTTTGCATATTAGTAAACCGACAATGCACGTTTTCTGGTCGCTAAAAACTTGGTTCATTGGCCCATTGTCAACCTTATCAGAACACGTTTCTAAACATTTGTTCATAACATGTTGTGTAAAGTGCCGAACTAATTAACATATAACCAAACAAATAGACCTCCTTGACGGCGGTACAAGTAGGCGGATGTCTTTAAATTCGTTGATACATCGTGTTTATTGAAAATGTTTGTTTCAACCATCCCAGAGGACGTGTAAGTCGGACTGTATTTTAAAATACATGTGACGCTAATATGTATACCCTATAATGAGTTAGTGCATAATATTCAGACTTAATGAAAACAGTCGATTATACAAGAGCTCAAATATCAGTACGTACGGTTCACATATCAGGTGATTGAATGTTAATTGGTATGCGATTTATTAGGTTCACCAATATATTTCCTCAATGAAATGCCATGCAGGTATATTCTGATTGCAAAACAATACATCAATGAGACAGAGTCGTCTAATCTCTTGAATGCGTACCGTACACAAATAGAAACGGAGATTAATCAACTTGACGAGATTACTTTGTCAATGTCTGCTGCAACCAAACTCAAGACAGAATGTAACAACTATCATAACAACTGTAGCGTTGTTTATCTCAAATAACGATTACAGTTTCCAGACTTTACCGTCACTGCTGTTTTGATAAGCAAATCTCCAAAGGCTTGTAATATTTCCGTGTACGAATTGCACGCGATCTTGCTTCCATTCCTGAGCGTTTAGTTATCACAAACCTCGCAACGTGTGACATTGTCTTTAGAGAGCGAGAATCAATTATCCTCTATACTATGTGGCAGGCTATCATTATCTAACAGACAAGACGCGTATTTGTCTAGCGAGCTGTCAGTTTGATGGACAGTCGCAAATTCACGTTTAAATGACAGTACAAAATACAAAAGCGTATTGTTTTTGATGTTGCACATTTTTAATGAAACGTATGCGATTGCTAGATTCTGAAGTAGATTATTTAAGTGAAATATTTGCATTGTTTGTACAATCCGGACAAGGGAAGCAACTGCGATCCTCCAGATGTGCTTGCGTACGGTTCGTCTACCATTACTGTCACCACGCATCAAGTTATTACTGGAAATGCAGTCTTTGAGATCTTACTATCTCCCATCTGACCGTGTCATCGATTTGCTTGCATAGTTTGTAAAATCTTGTAGTTATGTATGTAACACAACTCGTTTTCGTATGCTTTTGTATGTATACTATTGTATACTATTGTATTATGGGCCGGTGGCCTTTATTTACCATAAACTTCTGTTATGTTATGTTCATTGCTAAGTTCAAATGGTTTTGTTTATATAGACGATTGATAAACATATATTATTTTATTATATAAACAGTGGTCATCGGCAAAAATTTGTAGCAGTTATAGTGAAATCGATATGAAGTAAATGTACAGTACCGGTACGCGTAAATGCACCATTGCATATGGCATAGGGTTATTATTTAATATCTACATTAATTTTAATAGTTGTCTTATTTTGATTAAATATATCTTCAAAATACCACATATCCATATCTATGACACTGTTAACGTGTAGGTTTCTTGCAAATGACATCGGGCTACGGGTTCACTAAATATCATTGGTATTGTTTACTGTTGGTTTAGTCTTGTAAGTAGTGATTAGTCTAGTGATGTATTTAAAGTATGTCATTCTAACAAACTATTCAAATACCGGTTTATGCACGTGACACCTAATCCTTTCCGCCACTTTTAAACGCCAGATTTATGCTGACGGTCGGACGCCAATAATTGTGCATCAGTTTTATGCAGTAATAAATGCATATATCTGCAGGTTAATACTATCATCTAGGGTAGCATGCAAGGGAATATAAAATACAAAAGAAGCATCTACACGTTTGTTGCATGTTTGTCACCCACGAAGGGCTGAGTTCGTCGGCGACACATAGCGTGGGTTAGTTTTCGATGAAGAGAGCGAAATTGTTGACGCGAGCTCGAGTTCTAATGGAACCACGTCTCCCAAAATATTTTTGACTTTATATATTGTTTTTTCTTAATTGAAAAATATATTCGAGAAAAATAGGCAATTGTCTTTTTTTGATAAATGTCTATATAAAAACCGTCGATATTCGCCTTTAATAAGATGCATGCACAGACGCTCTAAACTAATCAGTTAACGGTTATTAAACTAAGCAAATCGACACAAGCAAAGAGCACTGTCAATGATCGAAAATACACACCGAAATGCGATTACAATTAGGACCGATTACCTTTTTTATAACATGACCCGAATAAAGTTAAATTCACGAAAAGAACAAACACTTTTATTTGTTAATAAACTTTTTAATGCGATTAAAACGCATATACTTTTTTGTGAATATAATAAAATGTTTAAGTGCGATGTTTTATTCATTCCTTTGCATTTTATGTGGTAATTTTACGTAGTATAAAATGACACGACACGAATAATGTCGTTATAGATTTGAAAAAAAACAAACGATTAGCCCTTTATCAATTTATCAAGTGTCATCTTTTAAACTACTCAAAACAAATAAAACAAAGATATTCAGAGACAATAATTTATGTTACGCATCATAGTAGTTAAATGCTATAGAGAACACACATGTCATGCTATACAATATTACTTAATTGCACTAATGAACAAATGTCTAGAGTTTGGTTTTAATCAATGTCCTGATCCAAAACTATTTTAAAGGGTTCTGTATTTTAGGGAAAGCAAGCCACCTTTAGTTGTTTAACGCATAAGTTGCATAACACATGGGTGAATGAGCTGCCTTGGCGGCTGTCTGCGCTCTTTTAGTGTTTTCTAAGTTTAGAATGCTATATCTCTGTGGTGTTAATTGAAATATTCAGTACTTAAAGTCCCAGACTGTTATAAAAACGGGCTATTCTTCCGTAAAGTGGACTCAAACACACAACCTAACATTTTAATTTAAAACTGTATAAATTTGCGAATTTAGGCATTTAGAACTACCGATGAATTGAAAGCAAAACTCCTAAATACAGATTTCGCTGACGCATGTCCATGTTACCATGATTTACGTTCACGTGTCAAGACAATACACAATAAACATGACCTACACTGACAGACTGTTAAATTAACAGAATGTGCAAGTTACCGTTTTATTGTCGCTATATTGTGTTATTTAACAATCAAACTTAAATTATGGTGGATTTGGTCGCATTTAACGTGATAATCCGAGGGTATGTCAAAAAGAAAATAACTGCTTATTATCCACTTGTCTTTTTATATTGCTACATGAAAGTAAAACCGAAAGTTGTCATTTGCTCCATTGTGTTTGAGTATTATTTACAACATGCTTCAATCACGTGATAGATCACGCGGTGATACAAATTATCGTATTAAGTCGCAAGCCTTACGGGTTAGTGCTTCCGATGGGGTTTCTCCAAGGTTTCTCTGATTTGAAGTAATAGCTCGCGGAAAACGGACCGATTTATGTAGTCTGGATATATTATGGATTCAATTAAGGGTTTCTATATGTATAGCCCATATAACTTGACCGTAAAACGTCCGGATTCTTTGATAAGTCATTTATTAAAGTGACGAAACTCAAGCGGATGTATTATTGATGCTACCAACTACGTTAAAGTAAACACGAAATGTCTTTAAAAAAGACAGTCGGCGTTGAAATTAATATTGAGATGTAATTTTTAACCCGAAACATAATACAAGAGGGACAAGATGATCGGTTACGTGACTTCTCGGACCCCAGCTTTTGTGGTCCTCACTAAGTATACTTCTCCGAGTGTAGATTTTTCGGACACAATAAGAAAACTTATCGAACCCAACATTAATTTGAGATAAGCTCAAACATTATTAATATGTGTACCGTGTATAAACCGATTATTCTTTCTATGTTTTCACCGGTGATAAATGAATAACAGATGCTAGTAAACTACATTACTATAACTGTTACATGAATTTGTCAGGCAAATTTAACAAAAAAAGCATTGTCAGAAAATATTTGCGGTAAGGAATGATAATTATTATCTATCAGACAAGTGTACATAGTTATGTCAAATAATATACTATAAGTATGGTTAGTTTTGCGAAATGTGTATTCATGCTATGCAAATGAAATAAAAAGTAACTTGAACAGCATTTCGACGTAATACGAGACTTATGTTAACTATTTTAGAGATTGAATAACATCTACTGGAGAAGTTGATAGAAAGGTGCAATTATAAATAATTCTTAATAAAACGCACGCAATTCAAATTTAAAATAACATTCATAACATATATAAGTTAACAAATATAAATTTCCCATCGATTGAAATTCTCGGGTTTATGATTCTAAGGACACTAATTGATGAATGTGTATTAGCACAGCTATACCGCGTGCTAGTTTTTAAATGATTCACCCGTTCTCTGGAGTGTGTTGAATACGCTAGAATAGACAATTTCATACCAAATTCGCAGAATTAATATCTACGTATGTTTCAGAGCACCGATATCGGTAAACCAATGGGATCATTGTAATTGCTATTTATCGAGCGTGCCGCTGATTTAGGCTAAACAAAATAATTATTTCATTATGTGCATATCGGTAAATATTACATTCTGTTCATGACATACAATGAGTAAAAATGTTCATAATAATGTTCAGTTCTTGAGTGTATGTCGAAGATATGTTTTTAACTTTATTTTAACCGCTTATGTAAACAATTATGTAAATTTTAATCCCCAAAATATGCAACAGTTATTGGTAGACATCAAACCATTGTTGTAAGTTTGCATTCCCTAAAATTACAAAATTTGCCTAATTCTATTGGCAGTCACTTTTCCCGCTACATAAAATTATCGCAAGAAATCTAGGTCAAAAGTGACCTTAAACAGTACTCCGAAAAAGCCAGTCTAGCTGGTTTGAACATAATTGGTTTGTTGTACTTGCATTTGCTTTGCAAAGCGGCGGTGTAATACCCATAAATTAAAATAAAACAAAAAACATAATATTCATCTCGACACGCACAAATGAATAAGTATAAAATTCGTGGAAGCCCACCGAGATATTTAATGACTACATACCAGGCTATTGATCCCGGTAATTCTACCAGGATAAAACTATCAAAGTGTGTCAAGAGTAATACATGAAAGTTCGACTAATGAATCAAACTAACAGTGCATTTTTACATACTCTTTATCAATCCGGGGGTATTTCCATAATGCAACAATCCAGCGTTTGGCACCGTACCTATTACAAAAATGAAGTGTGTCTGTTATTCACTGTTATGTAGCTATAAAATAATAAGATAACAACTGCATGCCAAACACAAATGGTGACCACATTACAAAAGTGATATGTGTGTGTTACTTAATTGTATGTTCAATGTTAAATATGCTTAGAAGTTATAATATAATGCATGTGCATTCATCAATTTTAATTTTCAGATTTCTATATGTTAACGGTAAATGATAGGTTTATAGTCTAATATTGATATACATCTTCAGCCGACATTCACATTTACCCCCGGATCACTGGGTTATAAGTCGTCCGTTCACACTCGGCGCAGAACGCAAACACGGAACATTGGCGTATTTCCATCACATGTACCCATTTATACACCTGGGTGGAGAGAAGCAAACGTGGGATAATTTTTTGCTCAGATAAATTCCAGTGGCCTGTGATGGATTCGAACCAGGAACCCACGACCCCAAAGCCAGCGTCCTACCTCTATACCACTGCTCCCACAGTATGGAACAGTTCCAATTCGCTGCGAATCGGAAAGTCAATTTGACAAATTGAACGATACTGCCGAAACGCTTTCAAGATGTCTGATTGCCAAATAATTATTTGTATCAGAATTGAAAGAAAGTAAAATATCACAAGTTGCTCTTGAGATGGAATTTCAATAAATCCTGGGGTCAGTCCACATATTAATCACTCAGTGGAATGTTTTGGTTAGTCCACATATTAATCACTCAGTGGAATGTTTTGGTTAGGCCAGTGGACTAGACATTCAAAGACGGGAAATTGACGTTTTACCGTTGTTTTTTTTTGTCTGGAGGAAGAATAAAGTGCACTTTAGTTGCCCGAATATTCGTTTGCGCAATATTAATTTTGTCAAAGCGGCTTGTATACACGTTCGTTACAGATCCCGGACGTTTTACGGTCAAGTTATATAGACTAAATACATAGAAACCTTTAATTGAATCCATAGTATATTCAGAGTACATAATTCGGTCCATTTTCCGCGAGCTATTATTTCAAATCAGAGAAATCTTGAAGATACCCCATCGGAGCACTAACTAGCCAGGTTGGCGACTTAATACGCTATTTTTTATCACCGCGTGATCTATCGCGTAATTAGTTTAAACCTATTTATTTTAGCTCGATTGGATCGAAAGCCTTAGGCTTATTGAGACACTCTCGAGTCCGTTTCCTGGGTAGAACCAGTACTTGGTGTCTTTGGGGGAGATCTCAAGAACGCTCCCAGAGTGGGGATCGAACCCGGGACCTCCCGATCGCTAGGCGGACACCATATCCACTACGCCACCGCGACCTCAAAATCGCGTAATTGAAGCATGTTGTAAATAAAACACAATCACAGCGTAGCAAATGACTTTTACTTTCGGTTTACTATCTTGTAGCAATATAAAAAAGACAAGATAATGATAAACAGTGATTCCCATTCTGACATACTATCGGATTTTCACGTGAAATGCGACCAAATCAACCATATATTGATTTTTGTCGGAAGCCAACGGTCTTGTGAGAGGGTAATTAGCCAAATAAAACGATACAATACACATTTTATAACACTGTCTGTCGGTGTCGGTCATGTTTGTTGTTGAACGTAGTTTATGGTCATATGGACATGCGTCAGCGACATCTATTTTTAGGAGTTTTACTTTCACTTCACCGGTTATTCTACATTCCTACATTCGCTAATTTATACAGTTTTAAATTGTTTAAAATTTTAAGTTTGAGTCCATTTTATAGAAGATAGAAGCCAGTTTTTATAAAAAGTAGTTAATGAAAATGCTTAATATTTCCTAACGCATACTTACTTTTGAATGGCCCTGAACATGACGGTTTCACCTTTAATGGTTTGAGTAGACTATGTGCAGGTACATAAGTAAATGCACGTTTAACAGCGTCATATTCCTCTATAAAATATTTCTCTGTAGTAAGCAATACAACGTCGAAACGGACAGCACGTGATAGAATTCATTATTATCACGTCGGCATGATTTCACAACATCTTATTACGTTTTTATTCCGAAATATACTCCAACATATACATATAATATGTACCGTAATCATATTTTAATTTGTGTATTCATAGTTTTAGATTTTGAGTAGAATTAGTACAGCAACATTCCTTGTGCATATTATCAAAGACAAACCGATCGTAACTTTCATGACAGTAATATCGTTTTAAAACCAATAACGAACACTAAACATTCAATGTAGCCTCATATGACTAAATACATTTGTATCAATCATCAATCAAATAGTGTTATACATTATTCAGAACGATGCTTTGATGCACACAATTCTGATAAATTATATAATGAACGTCGAAATGTTTAATAAATAAGACAGGTGTTTACGGAAATGTATCGGTTTTATTGTGTGCTTTTCGGTGAAATATATAACTTTTTTGGCATATTTTATTAAGCAAGACATCTAAACCGTTCCTAGGTTTAATATCTCAAAATCACAGAGAAAGTGTGTTTAACATCTGGCAGTTCACATATAATGGCGTTCAACATTACACGTTCATTAATATCTGCCTATCAGACGCCTGAAGCAATACGTATTAATTACATACTGTTCAAGTAGTGCAGCTTTTGTAATTAGCAATATTAACATGATTGTACACACATCAGAATTACAATGACTAACAATACATGATTTGTAAAAGTGATATAATTCTCTTAGTTCGAGGAAAAATAATTTGTATTTTTTACGCAATTGTGTTGTTGTTGTTTAAGTGATATGCGATGCATAAATTAATGTACTCATCCAGTCACGAGTATGTTAGTTATTACTGTTTTGTGGGCAGATGCACCTAATAAATTTGCCCCAAGTGTTAAATACAAATAGGATTTTGAATTCCTTGAATTAAACATTTTGTCTGTGATTATACTAGGCTTAGTACTTAGTTAATGCGAAAAGTATTTGTGTTAATGTGCTTGTTGTTGTTTTTTTGTCCAAGGTTGGCTACTTTCGTCACTTTGAATTCATAAGAAACACATACGAGTTTATTAAATTTCAAATAAAAAAAATACGTGTAGTTGACAGGCAATATATAAAAGTTATTCGACATAAATGTAATAAATATAGGGTATGTGTTTGTTTTCGGTGTGATAACGCGTGATATACGTATATTATCTCTCTTTCCGGTGACGATATAACGCGTGATCACACCAAAAACAAACGCATTTTCTTTTTATTTAAATGCTATTTGAATATTCTTTACGTTTGATTTTTATTTAGGGGATTTTCAACACGATATTTACAATATTACGTCCGCACTATTTTCTCTATAATGCGTAGTAATCGGGATTAGTAATAAACATTCCAGCGCCATCTTGGATTACGATCAAATGTGCCGTGGATAAGATCTTGTTAAGCAACTTAAATCGCAAGAATAGTTTGACTCAAGGCATTATCATGGCAGCGTGTTTACAGTACGACAGTCTACTATGCTACACAATATATTCATAGACAACGCAGAATCCGTGTTTCTAAATTTAATTAAGTTTAAATACAATTTGATACACGTAGTCGTTGAATAATGGTCAGCTTTTAAATCAAGAAGTTATATTTATGATAAAAGTACATATTGAAAGTGAAAGTGCCTTCAGTTCTCCGAAATTCAGTTTTCTAAATATAGCGTGTGCATAGGTATTATTATGTAAACAATAAATAAAACAGAAAAGTGTTCATGCTCTCATGTTAAAAGAGTCGTGGTATGATATTTTATTCACTATTGACGCCATATCAGCGCAAATTGATATGACGCACATTATTGAGATGGTAACCCATTCAACGTCATCAACATCCGGAAGAAATCTATTATATTTGTAAAATTCGCAAATAAGTGATAACCAAAATGGAAAACATTATAATAAATACGTAACGTCGATGTGAAGGAAGCTATATGACAGCATTACGCCATTAACGAGTATTGCAGATGTGTGCAATAACAACATACTTTATTTTTGTGTTAAACCGGTAGGTACATGACCTGAGGATATAATTCAGTAAATTGTAAATGAACCAACTTTAGAAAACAATGAAGTAATTATATCATTATATCATAATATTATTATGGTATCATTTTGAAATGCTTACCAGAAAGTCATACTTACATTTTAGTTTAGTCAACATTCCCAACGGTGCATTTCATGGCCATAAGTATCCATATATAAGTGTATACTGCTCAACAGTCATATACCCTAAAACGTGTTAGTAACGACGAAACAAACACACATTGTCTATCGAAGTCGCACACTGCCGACGAACAGCAAAATGCAACTAGTTAATCATATTCTTTTTCAATTGATGCCAAGAAGATATATTCAAGATAGTTTCAACTAAATATGAAAAGAATAAGGACTTATCTGCAATGTAGCAGAGCGATACGTCACGTCAAGCATTTACAACCTTTTCACACAGTGATTTAGTAGCCTTACTCCGAGTGAATTATTCGCTCCTTGAATTATATTGTTTTACATTGTAATATAAGTACATTTGTTTCGTGATGCGAACTTTTATAACATCAAGATAGCTAAAATTGTGTCATGGTAGCATTCATTTATTATAGAATAATAAGTATAATTGTGCAAACATACCTTTTTGTTACGTGAAATAAGTAAACACAACTAAATTGAGTTTAAAGTGTTTGTTAATAGAATCACTAGGTAATCGAATAAAAATAATTCTTTGATATGATCTGTAGATTAGCAATACAATTGTCATGTTCAAGCGTAATGAGGAAGTAATGAGTGCATTTTGCATATATAGCTTTTGAAGATAGTGCATATCACTTCACATTTTCGTTAATAAAGTCGCCGATAGGAACTGTTAAAAAAAAACGAATAAATAACCTGAATCGATATTATCGCTCTTAATGCTTAAGCACATTGAACTGTTTGAAGCTAAATCGAACCCACGTATACAATTTATTTTTAAACAAATTGGTAATAGGATGATGGGAGTTAAACACGTTAATTACTTATTGCGCAATAGACATTTTTTAATAAATACTGTATTTACTCACATCAATAACATTGTAATAATTGCCAACATGTACAGCTAGAGTCTTGTTTTTTTTCTACAACGACTACGAAAAGTAACTGTTTATTTTTATATTTATAAAAAAATGTGCATATTTTGAATTTGTTTAAAGATGCTTGGTATGATATTTTGATATAATGACATTGCAGTTAAGCGCAAATTTATATGATGAACGCTGATTAGATAGCAACATTATCAACCTCAACAATATCTGTACGTAATATGGTATATTTATCGATCTATATTCGATGTGAAACTCCAGCTGCAGCTATAGGAGATAATTCCTATTAGCAGCGCGCAAGATCTTTTATTTACACGTGACCATTTCCAAAACAGCAGAGCACAATTAAACCACGTAAAACACGTAACAAATAGAAAACACAAATATGAATCAAACGGGGGTCACCGCCTTGGAACGGTCAATGCAAACAGTTGGGGTTTTAAACCGATTTACGGAGCCCGAACCTCACACTTGGACCTGATTTATTCATTATACATGCACATGAAAATAAAAACTAAACATTATTGAATAAAGAAATCATGCAGTCTTAGTAAACTTGGAATTTCATTTAAATTGTTGGAAACATCATGTTTTTTCTCTTATCAGAGCGAATAATTAAAATGTCTATGTCAAGTCGCAAGTAACAGTAAAAATGGTTATCAAATATTTATAATCAATTCATTACTCCAATGCGAAGCACACTAACTGACTGACATTTAATATTAACGAGTTTTGCAGATGATTTGTAATAACATTATGATTTACGTTTGCAGTATGCTAGTATGAACTGAGTATATAGTAGGCGAATAAAAATGAAAAAAGTGTTATTTAGTACAAACTCTTAGTATATGGGCACAAATGCGATAAATATAGCGTTGGATTACATATTAGCTGCACAAGTCATGGAGTAAATGAGCTGTTTTGGCGGTGGTCTGTGCTCTCCAAGTGTTTTCTAGTTTATACTGCTTTCTCTCCTTGAGGTTAATTGAAATATACAGTACTTAATAATGCGTGTATTATACACGTGACGAAAATTACAGCTGCTTCATTATTGATAGTACCAATTACAATCGTTTTACCACCACGCAAATCTTCCTGGTTTAAACGAGATTGATTTGGAACTCTTGGATTGGCTTTGGCAAGTGCAGGCGTAATACCCATGAAGCAAACATTATTACCTAATATTCATCTCGACGTGCGCAAGTGAGAAAGTATTAAATTCGTGGAAACCCGTGGAGAATTATAATGACAACATCCCAAGCTAATGTCCCAGGTAATTTTCTACCAGGATAAGACTATCAGAATTTTACAAGAGTAGTAAATTGAAGTTTGACTAATAAATCCAACTATAAGTTCAGTAGTACATTCTTACAAGCAATCCGAAGACATTTTCCTTAATGCAGCAATCCAACCATTGGCACCTTAATACATAACAAAAATGTTGTCGGTTTCTCCAGTTTGGAACACAGTTCCAGTTCACGTCGGATCGGAGAGTCAACTTGACAAATTGAACAATTATGACAAATAACTTTCAAGACGTCTAAGTCGAAATAAAGTAAAAATACACAGATTCCTCTGGAGATTGTATTTCAATTAATATTGGCGTTAAACCACACATTAATCACTCTAATGAATGTTATGTTAAGACCATTGGACTAGAAACTGAACGACGCGAAATTTACGTTTTACCGTTTTTTGTCTGTATGAAGAATGAATGGCACTCTTGCTGCCCAAATATTCGATTGCGCAATATTTGTCATTGCTGTTTGTTAACGGTTCATTAAATATTCATTATAAACAGGCTAAATATTGACTAAAGCATAGTTTTCAAGGGCCCGTGAACGTAACAATTTTACCTGTTTTGCTTTACTTGGACTATTCGCAGATAAATAAGCGTATGCATTTGTATTAGCGTTATACATTTCCGCGTCACTGAATTAATCAATGCACATTATTATCTTGTCGACATGATTTCACAACACCTTATTAAGCGTATGCATCCAATAGACTTCGGCATATAAATATAAAATGTAACGTATACCAATGTGGTAATATTTTAGTGTGTTGCAGTATTTGAATAATGTTAGTACGGCACGACTCCTTATTTTGGTGTAGCTTGGGCATATTTTCACAGACAAGTCTGACGTTACTTTCGCGACAGAAACGTAGACGGCGCTTTCATGAACACTGCAACATTCAATGTACCCCCAGATGCCTTAAAGGAATTGGTATCAATCAACAATAATTCAACAAACTTACATATTCCGGTCGATGCTTTAAATTAAATGTACACAATTCTGTCCAATTATATAATGAATGTTTAATAAATTAGACAGGTGCAAAACGGAATTGTATCAATTATATTATTTAATTATGTGGTAATTGCAAAACGGCGTGATGAAATATCGATGTATATAACATAATACACAGGTGGAGACAAACGCATTCCATATTTAATGTAAGTTGATTTAAATCTAACTTAAAGTAACTTTAAAGTAAAATAGCAAAACGGCCATTCTTGCAAAATAGTAAATTTTTGAGAAAGGTTTGCATACGTAATCATAAAATTAACCCGGCATGAAACGTAGTGTATTGCGTTATGCTATGTTTCGTCACAACAAAAAAAACGTTACCGTAGAAAAGTTTCATGTTTCGCCAAGAGCGACATCTTATATGTGTTTGTTGTTTAATGTTATAATCTTAGATAAAGTGTGGTTAACGTACACATGACACATATATGCGTCAAACTATAATGAAATAGTAAATAAATGATTATTCGATATCATGAAATAAAACATCATTTATCTTGGCCAACAGATGCATCATTAAAAAACTGTGCAATGTGCATATTTTCTCGTTCTCTTATGAAATTAAAACCGTTGTTAAAATGTATTTGTTTAAGTTTCTTGTTGCTTTCAGGAACATAATTGCGTCGTTTGATTCTAAATCCTTGTTAAACATCATACATCTAATAACACATGTGTAGTTTTGAGTGCTTATCGACTAGTTAATATCATTTGATTTGAACCATTACAACGGGAATCTGCCGACGGGACGTTGGAAGTATATGGATTTAATTACTTACTGCGCAATTAAGTGCTGTTAGCGTATTGCAATATAAATGTCTTTGTATGTCTGCGGTCGACAACTGGTTTGTAAAGTAACATGGATTGAATCAACGATGTAGATGTCTTTTGTTATACGTATTATTTTTTGTTTAAATGGTGTTCAAATGTTTAAATAAGATTATCCACCCATTGATAATTATACTTTAAGTACTACAGTAGGTTATATACATAAGCCTCACGTATAAGACAAAAAAAGACTCAATGATTGACTGCATATGAAGTGTTATTCCCACAAAACTAATGTAATAAATAATCGTTATCATGTCATCTTATAAAGCGATACTAGAAAAACAATATCATTTCAGAAAAAAATGCTAATGATTTGCATGTTTTAAATGGCGCGAAGTGATGTCTTTATATGTAATACTATTGTCCTTTCACCAATTGATATAATGAACGTTGATGCCATGGTTACCTATTCAGTCTCATCAAATTCCGGAATAAATATGTTATATGTATAAAACCTAAAATGATGAGGAACTCATGCAATCTTAGTAAGCTTGGAAATTGAAACTTGATGGAATCAGCATGTGTTTTCACTCACAAAAATGATTCATTAAAATGTCTATGTGTAGTCGCTCATCAGTGACAGATAAATATATAAACTATATTTATAGTCCGTACATAACGCCGATGTGATGCAAGCTAATTGACAGCATTATGACATTAACTAGTTTTACAGATGCGCGTTATAACAGCATAATTTCTGTTTTTGTTAAAGCAGTAGCTACTGTGTATATTTAATATTCATTAAGTATAAAGTAAATTGTAAATGAACACATTTATGCAAAAAGGACACAATTATATCAATAGAGTCAGTTTTAAATGATTACAAGTAAGAGATGATATATGTGGACAATACTTCCAAATGTGCGTTTCCTTGCCATCATTATCCATCTATCAATGATAGTGTTCAACGATCAACATTTGTAATTAATCAGTCTAATACCCCAATACATGTTAGTAGCGACCAAATGAAAACACAATGTCTCTCGAAAATCGCATGCTGCCAATGAATAGAAGATGCATATTGTCAACCATTTTCTTTTGAAGACTGTCCAAGCAGTATTATGTACATACGGAAAACAAGAAGTTCCAATCGCAAATACCTGCCTGTATAACTAGGCTTTCTTACTGCCCTTATTGACTCAGAAATAGGGGGAGAATGAACGTAGATATAATTGCATGACCAATCCCCGCACAAGTTATGTGCCCGGCTGGGGTTCGAACTCACGATCCCGGGGACAGTCCAACGCTCTACCAACTGAGCAAGCCGGGCCCAAACCTTACTCTAATTGCATCCTGTGCTCGATGAATTGTATTATTCTCAATTTATTATGATAATAGTATTAGTAAGAGAGGACTGTATCATACCTTCGTCCATATTTTAACTTCATTATAATACATTTTGCAGTACATTATAATTATAATTGTGCAGTCTCAATAACTTCGTGATGTAAAATAAGTAAACGAAACTAGATAGCGTTTAACGTGTTTTGTATATAATTAGATTTGTAACATTGTATCTTAAATCGAACAGAAATATGCCGTTGATATGTTCTATATATTAGCAATGCTATTAGCATATACGATCGTAATGAGGAAATAATGAGTGCATGTTGCACATGTAGCTCTTGAAGATAAAGCATAGCACTTCACACTGTCGTTTATAAAGTCATCAATAGTTACAGTGCAAACAACAAATAAATAGCTTGTAATTATTGCTCTAAATGCATAAGCATATTGTGCTGTTTTGAAAGTACAGCAAACTTTGGTGGTATAATTAGCTTTTTATTTAAACTGTCACACACCAAGTATTTATTGCCCAATTAATGTTGTTTTTATTTGTTTGTATTTCTGCAATATTTACATGCAGCGTTATCATTACAACTTTCGTCAAAGGTACAGCTACGGTCTTGATTTGGAAACTGCACGTATGATAGCATTTGTCTTCAATGTTTTTGCACGTCGCCTACGGCCTATTGCCAGAACAGAACAAAACAGAACAGATCTTTATTATGTTTCACAGGTCACATGATACATAATACATATATTGTGACAACAGGTGAGCATATAATTCACAATAACAATTTCGCAAAACATCAGTCAAAAAATTTACGAGATAAGTTTATGGGGGAAGGCGGTCTGGTGTGTTTAACTATATTTCTTAAGATGTAAACTAATATAAAAAAGAATAAGCAATCTTTAATGGATATGGAGGTTGTATTTATAAATTACGGGAAACAGCTAAACAAAGCAACAATTTGGTCGATAATAAGCAAAGAGAAATATACATAAGTAAAAACAACATCTTGTTAGAGCATCCGTTTAAATGTGATCCAAATAGTTAACGTTTCGACATTAAACTCACAACAAATACTTATTATTTATGAATATTGTTAGCAAGTAAATGCATAGGTTATCGAATAAATTAACAATTTTACATATAATTATGTGAAGAAGATAAAGTATGAGATAACATCGATTTGACCAGTAGGCAGTAATGCGTTTAAGAAAAGGAAAAATCAACAACGCAACCTTTTTTTTTCGTTACTTACACAATATCATGCGCTCGAGGTTGTTTACGTGTACACCCAAAAAAGTAACTTTCGGCCAACATGCTACATAGAACAAATACATATGTGGCGCGTCGTGAGAAAACCGGTCTTAATGCATGTGCGTAAAGTGTCGTCCCGGATTAGCCTGTGCAGTCCGCACAGGCTAATCCGGGACGGCACTTTCCGCCTACAGTGGATTTATGTTTAGAAGAGACTTCCTTGAAACAGAAAATACCATAAAAGCGGAAAGTGCCGTCCCGGATTAGCCTGTTGGGACTGTACAGGCTAATCCGGGACGACACTTTACGCACATACATTAAGACCGGTTTTCCCACGACGCGCCACATATTATGTTATATAGTATCAACATGTAAATGCGTAGGCCTTAGGGTACCAGGAAAAAAATACAATAAATATAGTTATGTTATAACTAAGCACAAGAGACGAGGGGAGCCTTTCTTTTTATGTCAACTATCATGCGTGGGTGCTAGTCTAAAAAAAGATCATGACATTATTAATACAGTCTAGTTTCCAGTCACCCCAGGTATGTCACACTCCCATCGAAATAAAGTTGTGGGAGGGTAACGAAAAGGTTAAATTATACCAGCGTAAAAGTAAATAGATGTGTTTTATATCTCTATATTTTAGATAATGCGATTTTCAACTCAGCTAACATAGGAACTATTGATCTGTCGTGGTATAATTAGTATATAGCTTTATACACCTTTATTTAATTGCAGCAAGAATTGAGTGTTTCAAGTTCTGTCGTGGCAATTTGAATTTATCAGTAACACTTAAAAATCAAATCAGTCTTTTAAAAATGCTTTTTAGGTATACTTAGATGAAATTTAATCGTCCAAAATAACATAATAAATCATCGGTATAACCATTGATACAAGACCGATATTGCTTCTCTAACTGTGATATATGTACGTTCTTACGCTTGAAACGTTATGAATATATATTAAATATTCTATACCCGTATGATTGATTCTACGTTTGGTTCCAATAAAGAACGATATAAAACTGCGCTTGTTTCGATGACTTGTATGGTTTATACAGATAACGCTACAACTGTACGACCATATTGTTCACAAACCATATTTTTCATAGGTGTGAAAAATAGGATATCATTTTTCACAGGTTTGAAAATTAGGATCTCATTCTTCACACATCGCAATCTTATTCTTCACATTTTCTGTGAAATTTGTGATCAAGTCCAGTTTTTGATATGTACTCAAATCATATTCTTCACACATGCAAAAAGTGTTGAAATTTTCCCCAAAAGTGATTTTCTCACATCATACATCATGCTTACATAATAATCTTATTTTTCACACTGTATGTGCCCGGAAAAAACGGGGTGATTTACGGTACGGTACGGCATGGCATGGTACAGTCCGCTTAGGCACGGTTCGGCACGGTACGATACCGCACAGTACGGTACGGCACGGTATGGTACGGTACAATACGATACGGAAGGCACGGTACGCTACGCAACTGTCCAAACGTACGTACCGACATGTGCGGAGGTTCAAATATATTATAGTTCGGGCGGACATATGCATGCTTATTTTTTTATTTAAAAATCAAAATAGCACGTTTGTTTGTACATACCTTCTGATGCGTGCTTTGGTTAATACCCCCATAAAAAGGTGTACGTTCGTACGGACAGACGCAAGTATGCATTTATATTTCTTATCAGACCGTACTACTGACTAACGATTAAGCGCATGCATACATTAGTATCTCCTAAATAGGACTTAGTTTCTCTTAGTGATGACAATACTGATGATTACGTTAACTATAATGATAATAATGATGATGATGATGACATTAATTATGACGACGACGCCGACAATGACGATGATGATGACGACGATAATGATTACTGTATAATTATGCTCCAAATAATGATTTCATCGATTGTCGCGACGATTTTTCACTATAAAATATGTGAAAACTGTGATCTGTACGCATACCCCCTTTCTGGCCAATCACATTCTTCACACTTATGCATGTGACAAATAAGATCCAACTCTTAACAAGCGTGTGAAAAATATGATTTGTGAAAAATATTATCCTACAACGCTATAACGCTAGTTCTGCATCAGCGAAATCCTCTATTCTGAGCCTTGATGAGGCGGTAATCTAATCAGCAACTCAGAATCCGAAACAATCGAACAGCTGTATTTTATAGAAACTAAATTTATAAAAAAACATACATTCGCAATAAACATAAACTGTGCTTTGAATTTTTTGGAAACAAAATGTTCTTCCATTTGTAATAATGAAACGTCGCAATGTTTTAGTCAAGTCGGAAATCGTTGACAGTCTGTAAACTAATATATGTAATCAAACAATAACTCTGGTTTTGAAACATGCAAAATGTCAGCATTATAATATTAGCGAGTTGAACAAATGTATTGAACTAACATCAACAAATTATTTGCGTTACACAATTTATTTCGTAAATATTATATACATGGGTAAGTTAATACGAATAGTACGAATTATTTAATACAATTATAATTACAAATACAACAGTGAGTGGATGGGGTCAATGTCAAATTAATGTTCTACAGAACACCATTTACGTGAGGTTCTGCCTGTATCTACATGTTTTATTGCGCGCATAAAAATACATAAAATGGTATTTAAATTTAATAATCTTTGATTGTTTTATTTGAATTGCGATGTTATGAGGTCAATCAATATTTACACTTAAATGTATTATGAAGCAATCTGGGCCAAATGTGAGGTTCGGGCGCCTGAAAACAGGCTTAAACCCCAAATGCTGTGCATTGACCGTTCTAAGGCGGTGACCCAAGTTTTATTCATGTGTGCTTTGTGTTTGTTATGTGTTTTTGTATTTTGTTGTGTTGTGTTTGGCAATTGGTCACTCACCGAAAATAAGGACCGTGTGCTGATAATAAACGTTCTTTCCTGCTGATGCAGCTAGAGTTTCACTTAAATGGAATACATAACTCCCATATAGTTTCATTTACATATTTATGTAACATTTCATGCCATTTTATACTTTATTACATCTTCACTGCTGTATTGACAAAATAACAACCCGTTGGATAAACTTAGGTGAATTTCCACAGTGCGGAATATAGCAAACACACGCAGTATAATGACGTCATATTGTTAATTTTCTTGACCTCAGTTTATGGTTTTGTGTTATTTATTAACTTTACTTTAGTTTATTTTCAAAAGAAAGGCAGAACATTATTGGATCGATTTGATAAAAATAATACTAGGTAAGTGTTGATTAAAGATAAGGTCATTTGCTCGGCACGAAAACACGAACCACTGGCCATGTCGTATGGTTGCGGTTTTCTAAGCCTCGCTAAATAAACATATCTTTATTCAACACTAACCTAGTGTTCTCTAGATCTGTGACAATGTTAATAATGCACTGGCTTTCAAACCCATAGACATCAGGAGATTTAAAAATAAACCTATGCTAGTACTCAAAATGAATTCATGTAAAATGTACTGACATCTACAGTACATTTAGTTGCAATGTGAAAACGACTGAGCATTTTGGAAATCCTATAGTTTCAACTGTGTATGCCTGTAAATGAAGATTATATGTAGTATACATATGTATTAAGATACCGCAAAGTCATTTGGATATATGAACACGAAACTCATAATTAGTGAATGCAGCAATGTGGGCAGCGCTGTTTTCATTTGAAATAATAAATATTGCTTATTATGAAAGAAAAGTGTAACGACATGAAGGCTAGGATTTATTATGTTGTTTGCGTCAATAAACTCATTGAATTTGGTTTCACATGCTTCCAACATGGTGATTTTAGTGAAAGTGCACTTTCTAGGTGTAAAACGAAGGAGGTACGCATCGAATGCATAAAGCCAGCGTCAGACGCCACATTTTTAAATTTTGTTACTTCTTCAGAACCAATGGTGCTCAAATATTTAATTAATGGTATAATTTTAGCGCTATAGCTTAATATGTTAGTGACGTATCGTTTTGTCATTCATAATAATGAGACGACACAATAATTGAATGCATGATTAGACAATGCAATGTAAGGCAACGCATCATGGTATGTACGTTCTTTTGGAACAAGTTAAGCCGCCATTATTTGCTAATTTAGTGCGCAGAAAGAAACAACGGTAATTATGGCTCTAGGTCGGTATTGCTTGCTAAAGCAAAGTCATGTGTATTTGTTATTTTAGGAAACTGCTGATGAAACTTAGGGCAGAATGTCGATATTAATTACCACCCTCATTCGAAGAAGCCGGGTTATATTGCTTTGCAAATGTCGGTCCGTTTGTCTGTCGGTCAATTGTACGACGGAATTATGGTAGACCAAATATTGGTCGGGAAATAACCACAGAACACTCATGCATATATTCTTAAAACTTGGTATGTCAGTTAGTTCTACCAAGAAAGGTTTCTATTGATTTTGTTGTCAATGGGTAAAAGGTCAAATTCAAACCTGCCAAAATATAAAAAGTTAGCTATACTGGCGAAATGCCAGACAGCTTATGCCATGGCCTGGTGTCCGGCGTGTATGCGTGCGTCTGTAAGTATGTGCGTCCGTGCGTCTGTGCATCCCTTTGTATGTTAACCTTTAAAAATATTCTCATAAACGACTGGACATAATTCAACCAAATTATACAGAAATCATCCTTGGGATGGGAAATTTACATTCGTTCATATGAATTTGGTCCATTGCTTAATTAAATCACAGGAGCTAAAAATAGATTTTGTTGTTAACACAACTTTAAAAATCTTCTTCTCTGAAGCTACACGGCCTAGGCACTTGATATTGGGTATGTAGCATAGCCTTATGATGCTTTACCAAAAGTGTTAAACGTATCTCCTGTTTTCCAAAATGGTCCGGGGCCTTAATTATTTGTTTATGGACTTTTAGAGGAAAACATTTAAAAGTAATCTTGTCTTAAATTATAAGCCCAGCACTTTTGACATTTGGTATTTAACATTACCTAATGGTACTTCACTAGAATTGTTAAAATTGTAAAAGTATGCTTCTGGACTAAATAATGAACCCGTCCCGGGGCCCATTGTTTTACCTGTACTTTAAAAGAAAAAACGTGTATGAGGTGCTTACCTCATTTCCTTCCCAATAATTATCACATTATATTCCTAAAATTGTGTGTCATGCTTTCAACACTCAATGAACACTAGATCATCTAGCAAAATTGGTATTGGTATTTTATCAAATACGTTAAACTGCAAACCCTCTGTTAAACATCTTTCACATCAACATGACAAACTGCATTGTGTATTGTCTAAAACTACCGCCAAATTCATAACCTCATGTCATAAGCCAACAAATCACAACCATCCCATTGTGCCAGTAGAGCGTCTGGCCCTCTTGGGCCTCTTGTTCTGCTTATAAACATGTTTTAAGCACACCATTATAAGAGTTGCCAGCGGTTCATATTCGGTCTTGATTTGAAACAAGATTAGTAATCCCACACAACTGAAGTAATGAATCATCGTTATTTTGTCATTAAATGCAAGGATACTACACCGATATTGCTTCTCAGACAGTGAGATATGGCGCATTCAAACACTTTATCATTTGAAATGCGCTATCGAGTTAAATTTAATATTCGATATCTCGATGATATTGTGTAAGTATATATTATCATTGACATTATTCGTGAAAACTACGGTTGTTTAGATTATGTTTAAATATGCGCGGTATGATTTTGAGCTCCAGCGAGCTAATTCCATGGCGGTTCGTCCGTCGTGGTGCGTCCGTGTTTCCGAGCGTGCGTGGACCTTTTATTTAAACGGCATCTCCTCTGAAACTGTGTCGACTTTGATGAAACTTTACAAAGATATTCCTTGGGTGGTCCAAAGGGGCTCACCTGGCTCCGATCAGTGGCATATGATGGATGAGAGCTATAAATAGATAAAATTAACGGCCAGTGAGAGGGGCAATTTTTCCTTCTATTGCTTAATGGTAAAAATTGAAATCTTTTTGTCGGAAACCAATTCTGGATCCGAAAAAATGTCACATAAATGTTTTTTTGGTGGTTATTTACCAAAGTTGCTCAAATGGTTCCGTTTCTTCAAAAAAAAACATGGCCACCATGGGACGTGTGCATGGGGACGTGTGCATTTTAACTTATACGGTTAATTTGAAAAATTTGAAATTCTTCTTGTCAGAAACCACGGGTTGGATTTCAAAATTATTTCACATAATGTTCCTTGTGTGGTTCTCTCGCTTCGTTGAAAATCATGGTCGCAAAGGGACAGGACAATTCTGTCCGTATATAACCTTTGAAAATATTCTTGTAAGAAACCACTAGGTAGGATCTCTACAAAAATTGCTCAAATTAAGTCCGTTGTAAAAAATGGCGACAAGAGAGGGCGGGGCCATTTTACATTGTATGCCTATTATATTAAAAAAAGAAAATGTTGTATTCAAAATACTTTATCTGTGCGTTGAAATTGTAGGAAACAACATATGTTAACATTTAAACATTTTAAAGTGAAGCATTGAAATGTATATGTCAAGTCGCAAATTATTGACAGTTTAAATGGTAAACAAATATATATAATCAAACCCAAAGTCTGATATGGAACAAGTAGAATGGCAGCATTGTGAAATTAACGAGTTTTACTGATGTATGGTAAAACGTACATGTCGGCGGTTTATTTGTGTTACAAAATTTATTATGCAAATTTTACGGACAGGTGTAAACAAAAGACGGCATTCGATCCTCAGTTATACACAATACTGAAAACATATCAATGCGTCATTTTCAAATGTTCCCCAATATATGTCCAGTTCATAAAACAAGTTCGAAATTGTGTTTCATGTTCAGTGATATTAGCGCTGGTGTAATGCACAAACGTTCATACCAATACCCGTTGATGTAATCAAAACAGCTACAGTGACTGCAAAGTAATCAATATTTGTTCATGTGAAACGTAATGTCATCTGTATATTTAGTTTCAGTGTGTAAATGATGTTGCATTCTAGAAATCTAGTAGTATTTAAACCTGTTTTTGTCAGAATATATGTATTTACATTTCTACATTTATTAAGTTACCGCAAAGTGATTTAGATCTATGGGCACGAAACTCATAAATATTGAATGCAACTGCAATGTTTGCAGCGCTGTTTTCATTTGAAATTGCGTAATCATGTAGAGAACTGTGACGACACGAAGGCGAAGATTTACTATGCTATGTGTGTCAATTTACTCCTGATTGAACTTGGTTTCTCATGCACACAACAGGGTGATTGATTTAAACAGCACGTTATCTGTGTTGTTGAACGAATAGCGCACGCATCTCATGAACATTTTGCTTACGTAGCCAAATTTTGTGATTTTGTTTCAGCGATATAACAAACTAATGCTCTGAAACTTAATAAATACAATGTATATTACACATAATGCATTGGCCATAACTATGTCTTTTCTTCAGAGTTAGTATAATGGGTATATTGACAATAATATATTAAGAACATTTCCGATAAATATTTATTCATTAAACGAACATAATTAGAAACGTTTTGTATCGTAAATATTTTCCAACAGTCGCACGAATATGTATTTATTTCTGGTGTGTTTTGTCAAGTCAAGCAAAAGATGGTTTGTATTAATGCATACATTATATTGGTATTACAAATTTACACAAATATAAACACTTAATAATATATTTAATTTAAGCGCTAAGTTTATTATCTTGATGTATCGTTTGCCATTCATTATGATGCGACATCATAAATGAAATAGTGATTGCCAAAGCTATGTAAGTCAACACAGCATCGATTTAAAATATACTGTGTAGCTATTTTAGAAACCAGTATTTGCAAATGCAATGTGCGTAGAGAAAAAAACACAATCTACAACAAGCAACTCTTTAAATCGGAACTTGAAATCAAGCAAATTGATGTGGTATATATATTTTGGAGAAACTGCAGATGAAAAGGAAGACATATAGTCGATATTGATGTTATGTACTGTTTGTGCAATGCGTGTTATCTTCATGTACGTTTTATTTCGTTGGGTATGTAAAACGGAGACCAAATGCACTTTTACATTTCTGATTTTGGAGCTAGGTAGTGTTTGCCATTTTTATATAACGACCATGAAGGGCCCCTGTTGGCTCTCTGACAACATGACATAAACACAGACAAAACCGTTTGTTATAAAACTAATCCAATAACGTTAATGTAACGGTGTACCGCATGCTATTAAGTTCAGGCACTAGGTAAAATTAATGCAAAAAATAGCGCATAAATCATTGATATCTTTTCATCATGTGTGCTGCTGCTACACTGATGTTACTTCGCAGATAGTGAAATATTTTGTTCGCACTCTTGAAGCTTTGTAAGCGCATTATTGAGAAGCTTTTTATGTTCGATATTCATATAATTAACAATATATTTGTGTTCAAGATACGATCATTTATAACACTTTTCAGAGGCGCAGTATGATTTTTTTTATAAATTACTATCAACGCGTCGCGCAAAGTGTTGCGAGATGGTAACCTTAACAATATTTATCAGAGAAATAATAAAAATGTTAAATTTTTATAAAACCTAGTTTAATTTAAACAAATCCATGATGCACAATTTATGCTCTTGATATACACTATAATACTACATTCGAAAGGGGTCGAGTTTGTTTCTCTTAAAAATAAGTAATTATAAAAAGAGATGAAAACGCATACGTGGTTATTAATTTTATTCCATGTGGCGAATGTGCATGCGTCTGCAAATTTGATTTGATTTCTAGTGTACTTTATATGTGGTATTCAATTTACCGCATCTGCATTACATCATGAATATTAAGGATGCATATGCCTTGAAAGATGCACAATAGTCAATCGTTTTATGTCTTGCACTTTTGGTAAATGCCATTTAAATATACAAATATCGTATCACGTTCATAACGAATACTCATTCCGAAATTCAAATGTCGGTTATATAACTATTGTGGCTTTTATCTTATTAGTACAACCGAGCGACTGCTGTTTTCTCATCATCAACAATTAGCGAACACTTAACGCGTACGACGTTAATTATGGTGCTTCGCGGTGGTACAACACATCATAATTCAACATCTCAGCATGAACGCCTTTCAAATAAAAGTTGGCAATATCATGCTTATAATCGCATATGTTTAGTGTGGTAAAATTCGGTCAACAGTCGCAGAATGTGTATTTCCGCCCTTACGTGCGTTGTTTTTGCAGAATATAGATATGCATGCAGGTAATCACTTAGTTATATTCAATTTTTGCTTCAAGTTATTTATAATGTATTGGACAAAATCCATCAGAAAAACAAGGAAAGCATATTATCCAAAATGTGTCGACTTTGTAATGTTTGCACGTATTGTTTATCTGAGAGGTTCAATACATGCATGATGCTGACAAATGGTTGTACCATGCTTCATAAATTAGTAATTGTATGGTTGGTTCGCAAACCTTTCGAACAACTGCCTAGCTTTATATTCCTTTTATTATATATCATGATAAACTTGAAATTGTACTTGGTCGTATTTTGATTTTGTAATACGTGTAAGAATAACGTTTATGACGTCATCATGTAAACAAACCAGGAACAATTTGGAACAAACACATGGCATATGAATTAAATATTATATGTGAGGAGTTAATACAATTTAATCACTTTAACGTTTTGATTTGCGAAGTCTCATTTGTTTCGTTTGGGAGATTTTGCCTAGTAGTGATTTTGTAGTAATGCTGCATCGGAATAATTTAACATTTTGGAGATTTGTGAGGATTAAATGGCGGCGTTTGTAGTGGACATGTTGCTGGTTAGTAGACGTATGTGTAATACACATATGTTACTGCCGTTAATGTTGGTTAAATACTCAGTTGTGGGTGGTGAATATTGGAGACATTGTAGCAAACATTCAATTTGGTGTCCGCATTTCAAGTCACGCTTTAGTTTAGTTTAGCGCCAAAGATTCTATTTGTTTACACCCTACGATGACGTCATCTAAAAGTAGCCCAGCTAGTATAGAAATACGGGATTTTTTCTGTCGATGTGTATTTTACCGATTTGATGCAGCATGTATTTCACCAATAATTTTAACAAATAGATCATAAAGTTTTTTATCCAGCCGATTCGTCTGTATTGTCATCCATTTTATATTGCCATTTTGTTACAAGCTTTTAAAGTATCTGCTCCAAATTGAAAATATCAGCCTGTATAATTAGTCTGGCAATTGTTCATTGCAAACAATAACTGTTATAATTGTTTCCTGATAAACATTAACTATGTTGCTTCGAGGTGGTACAACACATCAGCTTTTAACAACACATCATGATCGTTCTGTAAATGGTCTTTCAACTTCGAACATTCAGTGGTGCCTCTTGTGCAATCGAACTTTGCAAAACCAACTCGACTGATTCAATCTCCAAGAACACCATACTAGAATGAAGTTCTATATGCATTTAATGTACGATTAGAACAGCTTGGTACGCATACATTGTTTCCAACAGTTGAATATGTGTTCATATAAAACAGCCTATAAAGACAAGTACAGTGTTTGAAAAAGATGATTTTTCAGATCCTAAAACACTGGACATTGTAACTATCGTTGTGAGAATTTCAAGATCATTTTTTGTTTTGTTAATTATTAAGTCACACACTGTATCCTTACGACATGTTCATATCATTCATGCATATTATGATCTAACATTTTTAATAATGATAGATATCTGTTCACTCTATTACCTCCGTCATAAATCAAACACCTGTAATGTAATTGGCAGTGTAACACTGCTTCTGACTAGGATCGCATTTGTAGATGGTTATGTACATGTGTACAAAATAAAACGCATTTCAAATTTACTTTTAAAATACAAATGGGACAACAACTTCAATAGCACTTGAACATGCATGACCTTCATCAACCGTGAAATACGCATAAAGTTTCAATGTTCTGGTAAATTTTCCTTGTAAGGATGTCGTTTAGAAAGGCCTATAAATACGACGC
This sequence comes from Congeria kusceri, assembly GCA_027627225.1. Lineage (NCBI taxonomy): Eukaryota > Metazoa > Mollusca > Bivalvia > Myida > Dreissenidae > Congeria > Congeria kusceri. Next base: position 49,686,923 of record CM051033.1, read on the forward strand.
TACGATGCCGTTTTAGTCGATGCTATTATTTGTTTCCCTGTTTACAAGAAAATGAGATTTAATGGAAGCGTTAGAATAAATAACACAATGATTCGTCGGAATGGCACTTCGAATGTCTGCAATACTGGCAATAAGTGGGATATTCTCAGATGAGATGTTTAATGTTTCAGGTAATAACAATATTTCAGTTCAATGATTTTCTTGAGTTTAGGGATCGACACAAGTTTTGACTGCTTTTCCATTTCAACATTTTAAATAAGAAGGACGATATGTGTGTTTTACAACAATTACTTGCAACTGACAATACGTTTTTTTTTCTGAATGCATGTGTTCAATATTTTATATATTTTTGATAAAATATTATATGTTTTCATGAGTATAGTTTTATGCAAAGAGACTATTAAGCAGAACGTATTTCACCAACAATCCGACTTACTTGCAATCCATTTGAATATATACATAGTGACAGTTACAACAGATATGTGACCTTTGCAGCTTAATGCTTCGGCAGTAATGTTCTATTGTTTTGGGGTTTTAAATACCATGTCAGGGTGTTTAACTTGAATAAGGAATATAGTTAGACTTGCGATGTAAAACGACGAAAAGTTTTGATTTAATGTTGATTCGACAAGCACAGCACATTTTGTTGAAAATGCTCAGATGGTTATTGGGAATATCAAAATTATGTTTTGCTTGTTTTAGGAAACATTTTAGTCGGAATTGTTTTAAATAACTCGCACATATCTTGCTGGATGCAAGTCAATATTATCAACCCGAGAAAAGCTCGTTTTATCAACCTAGATGGTCCAATGGTTGCTTTAGTTTCACATTAGCTTCTCGATATATAGTTAGATTTAGCATAATAGACAGAAGAATAAAACTAATGAAACATTTATGTATAAATTGGTTTTAATTATATCTTTGTGTATCTCAATCTTTATTTTATTTTTTATTTTTTATTGTTTTTGGCGTTTTGTTTATCTGCCGGTCATTTGCGTGTCAATTAGCTTTTAGCTTGTTACACTAAGCCATTGACGGATTTGCATGATTTATTTTCTGGAAAAATGATATGAAACAATGAAAACATATTTTTATGATAATGCCGATTGTGTAGATGACGTTTTTGTAATGGCTTCCCTCTTATTTAGAGATTGGACACATTTTCCACATTATGCTTCATAATGCATAAGTTGCTGAACACATATGGCTGCATCATTGTGGGTAGTCTTATTATTGTTGATGTATGCACCCACTCTATATTGCATCAATCAAGATATCGCAAATGACCACAATTAAAATAATGGTTAGCACGTGAGCAGTCGTTAAAAAAAGTTGCGGTTTTCGAAAATTTTAATGAGTACACCAGCATCAATTTACATGAATATAAAACGTACTTAAAAGAAATTTCGATTACTTTGCGGTGAAATGTGTATTTTGTTTTCGGTACTGTATTTATAAACGGTTTCTAGACTAATACATGTTAGTAGGCATGGATGAAGTAGAATGCACATGGCACATGACGTGTAATTTTGCAACGCAATTTAGGTTTTATGTTTCACGTTTTAATGCGATTTCAATCGGTCCAAGCCATAAATATATGATGACGGCAAATTGTATGTGTGTCCTAAAGCTCGTATAAGTGATAGTAGTTTGCACATAAATCATGTATTTGCTTCCTAGTTTCGTATGCATTTGTTATTCAGTGGAACAATAGAAACCCCCACATGTTTTCAAATGCTTGTTGTTAGCATTTGTAGCATTCCAAAAGAGCCAGCCATATATTTGTTTGGTTTACAGTATACCAGTAAAATGACTTTTAAATTGCTATATGTGTTAGCGGAATCGGATATATCCACATTGAAATGTATGCTAATATTTTGCAATGTCTAAATATAATTTGTTTCGAATATAAATCATGTTGGATTAATTTACACATCGCGCACATTAGGTTTCACTCATAACAAAAAACATCTTAGAAAATGATAGGTACTTGGGGTAAAGTAGATGTGCATGTAAATGCACACAAACACACATTCTGGCATTGAATATATCCCAGCTAGCACATCAAAACACACGTGTCTTGTACATAGTTAGTTTGAAGTATTTTAACTTTATGGCCAATATTAGCATTGTTTAGTATAACGTTTGTTTCTGCATTTGTTTCATAACAATAGCCTGAGACGTAGAGTAAACGTTGGGGTCACAACTGTAACAATTATGGCGTCCGTTTTCACGATGTCAAAATGTATAAGTATACATTATGTCGGCTACGCATTGCATTGCACATATATTTACAGAAGGTTGATAGTAAATATTAATGTTTTATAAATTGTAAATGTAGCCCAACCTTGCTTAGTCGGGGTTCTCATTAACAAAAATAGTTTTGTTGGTGACGACTTAATAGTACGTTATCGTCTCCTCTCTTGTAAATACGTTAATAAGACTCATAAGTACAAACGAACATATTAACAATGGTTATAAGGTTACACTGATTGTGCATGTGTATATGGTAATTAATACACGGTTTTGCGCTAACAATTGTATGATTCTTAGTACTTAACAATGATATATCAAAAGTGCCCGGTTTCATTTTAGTTGTGTCCGCGAATGACTGGTGTATTGTTTAGAATAATTTGTTTCCAATCCTCGCTTCTATTGGTGTTTAATTTACAGAAATTAGGCGTTGCCAACATCCTGCAATAGTCTTCTTCAACGTCGCACCCTTTGACACACTCCGCAACACAGTTAGCAGTGTCGATTACAGGCTCGTTCCTGAACACGGACTTCGTCGGGGCTAAACACACATTCCTTGATGCTGTCATTTATGTCCTTTTGTCAGAACTAGACGTTTTTTTCTTCTCATGTTGATTTTTATTTATTTTCCTCTTTCTTGTTTGCTTCAACTATCGATACTATGCAAATGTACCTTTGGGTGTCATAAAAGAAGTTTGTCTTGAAACATTCAAAAACGTCTTAACAATCTCAAGGGGATATTTTTTGTCAGACGCGATATCGCATAGTGTATCATTTTTATTTTTTAATATCTCAACAAGAAATTATGATGTTTACAAACACTATTTTAGATTTATATTGGAAATAAATAGAAATAAAAATTACTAATTAATAATAATAATTTTATCGCACAAACACGTTTGTTTACTTAATTTTAATACACTAAACGTTTCAGCATGATGCCTTCATCAGTAGTAATAAAATAATAAACATGAACAAAGGAAGTGACGTCGACGTCATACAATGTCGTTATGTCGTTTGGCAGAAAACTGATGAAATGCAAGAATAGAAATGTAAAATAGCATTATACTGACATATGTCGAACACATAATCAAGATATATAAAATTATGGATCACAGTTGATTAATCAGTCTATTAGTTATTATATGCTTTTTTATTTGCTTATAAGCAAAAGAGGACAATTGTTAAAATCTGGTAGCATCAATAATAAATACTTAAAATTACACCAGAATTAGTTTTAACGTTCGTGAAATACATACTGGTTCGGATGATTTTCATATTTCAAAATGTGAATTTAAGGAATAAAAACATTTATTTCACACACATAAAAAATGGCATCTCATTTTTGTCATTAATTTTTGTAAATGGTCTCTTCTTATTTTTTTCAAGTTACACCGGCCTGTTTACTTGCTATATAATAATTTGTCATCAAACGTCATGTTTGAATTGATGTCATGTAACTCACATAAAGTTCAATGAAGTTTCCAGGGATTTAAGCGATAATTGTAAATTATAATCATTTCTGTACGTATCCTTGGATTTTTACAAGTTTCAAATCGATTTGTGCGTAGTGATTTATAGACAACATTTATAAATTCACTTTTTGATTCACTTAAGTAAAGATTAATATTCAGAAATATAATATAATTTATTAGTCCCCTACCGGTGTTTCACCGGAGGAAACTATAGGTTTGCCCTCCGTCCGTCAGTCTGTCCGTCCGTCCGTCCGTCAGTCCGTCCGTCCGCAAAATATTGTTCCTGCGATAACTCAAAACGTACTGAAGATACTTCGATAAAACTTGGTATACATATAAACGGCAATGCGAGTATTATGCACTACCTTTCATTTTTTACCAGAGGTCAAAGGTCACGTGACTGTTAATAAAAATATAAATAAACTAAAACAAACTCGATCCTGCGATAACTCAAAACGTACTGAAGATATTTCGATTAAACTTGGTATACTTATAAACGGCAATGTGAGGATTATGAAAAACCTTTTATATTTCATCAGAGGTCAAAGGTCACATGACTGTTACTAAAAATAGAAATAAACTAAATACTGCTATAATTCGAAAAGTACATAAGATATGACCATGAAACTTGGTACAGAGATTGAATTATAGGTTTGCCATCCGTCTGTGTGTCTCTCTATCTGTTCGTCCGTATGTTTGTCCGTCCGTCTGTCTGTCGGTCCCCTAAACATGGTTCCTGCAATAACTCAAAAAGTACTGAACTTATTTATATGAAACGGGTACACATATACACGGCAATGTGGCAATGTGAGTATCAAGCACGACCTTTATGCATAATTATGCATGACTGTTACTTAAAATAGAAATAAACTACATACTGTAATAATTCTAAATGGACATAAGATATGACCATGAAACTTGGTAAAGAGATTGAACTATAGGTTTGCCATCTGTCTGTGTGTCGTTCTGTCTGTTCGTCCGTATGTCTGTCTGTCCGTCCGTCCCCAAAACCTGGATCCTGTGATAACTCGGATTGTACTGAAGACACTTTGATGAAACTTTGTATACATAGCAATAGCAATGTGAGAATTATGCACGACCTTTTATGTTTCACCAGAGGTCAAAGGTCACGTGACTCTTACTAAAAATAGAAATAAACTTAATACTGTAATATTTTGAAAAGTGCATAAGATATGATCATCAAACTTCATGAAACTTGGTACACAGATTGGACTATGGGTTTGCCCTCCGTCTGTATGCGTCTGTCTGTCTGTTCGTCCGTCGGTCTCACTCTGTCTGTCTGTCCCGTCCCCAAAGCCTGGATCCTGCGATAACTCAAAAAGTACTGAAGATAATTTGATTAAACTTTATATACATACAAAGAGCAAGGTGAGGATTATTCACGACCCTTTATTTTTCACCCGAGGTCAACAGTCGCCGTGACTGTTACTTAAAATAGAAATAAACTTAAGACTGTAATAATTCGAAAAGAACATAACATATGATCATGAAACTTGGTACGCAGAATGGACTATATAATTGCCCTCTGTCAGTTTAGTACTGCAATAACTCAAAAAGTAACTCGAATGTCTGGTCAATGTTACTAAATAGAAAAAACAACTTAATACTGCAGTGACAAATGGGATTTGAATATGAAACTTTGTACATCTACGGATAAAGGGTGATTTGACGGTATTGCACATTAGTTTAATTAAAGAGTTTCACCGGTAGGGGTTTCCTGTATTGCTTGCAATACTATCAAAGCCTTGTTCCATTTAATTTTGTATCGAACATAAGTATGTTAATGTATAAGCGGCAAACGTATATAAAATTACATTTACATGTCACCTTTATTTTCACTGACACCCAACTTTGACGTTACGTCTTTCTGTTTGCTCAATATCTATGGAAAATACAACAGCCTTCGTTTTACACATTCATAACGTTCCATGATCATTAACATCCCTCATATGAATAGCATGAATTAATTCTATTACAACATAACTTCTCAATTATTTAATAATTAAACTATTTAATTTCTCGATTGTGCATCAGTTGATCAATTCGGTGCTTTGTAAACGGTCCAGCATTTGATATACGATTAATTATGTTCTGACCATTTTAACATTGGGGATTTTTTTATGTTTCATTCGTATAAAGTACATTATCAGCCGTATTATTGTAATTAATTTGAAATGAAACTTCAATTATGTTTCAGTACCTGATATTATGTTTGCGTTCAATTATTTAACTGTATGTGTCATCCCTCAACAAATGCAATGTTTGAAGATTAGATAGTAATTACTATTGTAGTATCAGTGCAGAATGTTACGATAAACGTTGAGTAGATGGTAACCAAACTAACGACAACAACATCCGAGATTCAAATGATCGTTTAACGAAAACCTATAGTTGATGCAGAAGGCATGCTTTCGTAGTACCTACACATCTGGCATGCACACTGCATTATCAACACATGCTTTTAATTATACATGCGTATTATACTAATTATGTTGTTGTACAACTTGCAAAGAGAGAAGTGCATGCATATTTTAATATTCATGTTTCATTTTTAATAATGAACTCAAGAATACTGTACAACATAATGTATTTATGTTTTAACAATTCAATAATAAATAGCCATACCACAAGTGTTATTCAAAGAAAAAATGAAGGACTAAGCCCTGTTGATACAGACGAGACTATGTTCAGATACAAGGAAACAGCTATAAAAAAAACAACTAAAAACAAAGTCTAAGTTCATAAGCTACGTGTATAAACACTGCCTACATCGTTTCAGTATTCTGTAATTAGACACATTAGACACTTTGCGATTTAACATTCTACATCTGTCTGGAAAGAAATTAACAACATTCCGATCACCGAATCTGCTTAGATATTTATTAAATACAAATACGTGGTTTTTTTTTATATAAGTATGCCATTCAAATGCGTTTGCCAAGGCTCAAAGTAATGAAAGCATATACTTAAACCACATGTCTGCTGTGTAGCATGCTAAAAGGACAACATTACGGCGTTACGTGTGTAAGAGACACATGACATTATCACGGTAATAACATCAGACAACATTTGTGTTCCACTATATCGAAAAAAAACTGATTCAATTTTACGTAATGCATATGCAACGGCACATTCACTACTACACCAAATAATTCGCTGAGAAAATTATATCTATGGAGCACTGTCCAAAATTATTTTTAATATGGCATCCATGTTTAGTTTTCACGGAATTCCCTTCCATGTTCAGAGTGCATCCAGATGTAAATTACATCAGCATTTATTAATCAAATTGAAATGAAACAACCATCAGGTCTCATGGTCTAGTTGATTCAATGGAAATATCACATCCAACATCCTACATGTATACATATCCCACATATTGTTTAAATGCATGCACATTATATGCCGTAATATATTAAGACTATTTCTAAGAATGCATACAGAGAAATGAGTCATTGTTATGACTATTTCTAAAAGTGCACAACAATTCAGACGCGAGAGATTTAAAATGAGCTCGTTCAATTTTCAATATGAAGGGCCTTAACATTCTATTGAAAACAAGTTTGCATACAGAGAAATGCGACCGCACGATAAGTGCTAATTTATTCCGTTCTACGTGTCATTTATGTATGAACATCGTTTTGCTTGTGCATCTAACGATAGTATTTGATTTAAAGTGTCCTTTACCAGTATGCCTGAAGCGTGCGACATAAAAAGAAAGCTTACGAATCAAAAATGTGTAATTTTGTTTCCTTTATAGAAGTAATCGATCTCAAAAATTTCAGTAAAGATAATTTATTATATGTTACATATTAAACATTATACAATGAACATAACTGTTGCTTGTTTCATTCCCGTCACTTACGATCATAATGTAATAAGCACAACATATGTGGCGCGTCGTGAGAAAACCGGTCTTAATGCAAGTGCGTAAAGTGTCGTTCCGGATTAGCCTCTCTTCTAAACATAAATCCACTGTAGGCGGAAAGTGCCGTCCTGGATTAGCCTGTGCGGACTGCAATCCGGGACGACACTTTACGCACATGCATTAAGTCCGGTTTCGCCAAGACGCGCCTCATATCGTTCTACCACATGCATTATGCTAGATTCCTACTATCACGATTCGCGTCACAATTGAAATCGTGTATTTAATCGTGAGCCAATAGTGGTAATCCTATCAGATCTTATCAGATCTTGAAGTCAGTCGTGCCAATCGTGCTAATTGTTGAAAGATTTTGAACTTTTCAAAAATTATCTACGATGAACACGATCAACTGCGATTAATTGTCCGACGGGATCATCGTATCAGATCTTATTGCATCGTAACTAAGCACGACAAGTCGTATCTAATCGTACATCCAAATCGAGGTGATCGGGATCGATCGTAGACAAGAAAAAACACCACGCTCTGTTAAGATGTGTTGCGATCTTAAGAAACAATAAAGTCAATAGTCAGTCGGGCTGTATTTATATCATTCGGGTCTAGTCGTAGCTCCATCGATCTTGATCGTGAAAGACGTCGCAACCACAATCGTATCCTATGGTAACAGAGCGCATTGATTCGTGATAAGCGTGTCGGACTTAATCTGTACGTACTAGAACGCCCTAATTGGGGGAACCCGATCGTGATGATCGTGTCAGATCTTGACTCAATCGTAGACTCGATCGAAACAATCGCAACAGAACGTATGTAATCGTATCTAAACTGAAGATCAGGCCGTGACAGGTCATGACACCTGTAATAGACAAATCGAAACCAGATCTTAACAGAGCGCAACACGTCGTATCACAACGTATAGACTCGCATCACATCTTATCCGAGCCTGAAATCTCAGAGAAATACAAAGATCAGCAACGAGTGGCCCATCGTGGCGTTCGTGACGGATCGCACGATGGTGGGAACCTAGCATAACATTTATAAACTTGTTTCTTTCCAAACTCTCTAGCTTGTACTCTACAGAAAGATGCAAATAAAGCATCGTGTCCTTCGCAAGTTTGTTCAGTGCTAATCAAATATAATGTAAACTTAGGTTAATGTCTCGTTCTACAATTAAAAAAAAGCATGTACAAGTATTTAATAATAAATTGGCGAATAGTTGGAAATGTGGGAAAAGAGCAAATGACAACTGATTAAAAAACACACACATCAAAGACTGTGTTTACAAACGTGCATGTTTGTAGAAGATTTTAACCGTGGTCGTTATATATACATCGTACATGATTCGATCGGTAAAAGTAAAAGTATATGAACGCGAAAAACATAGTTTGTTACCACAAGCATCTCAGACTCAGAGCATAGTTTAGGCCGGAATAATGAATGGAATAGAAAGCAATAAATACACATCTATGTATAAACTTGTTTCGGTGAAATTTTATCATTTGAGCTGCTCCTTTTCGAAACGTTCTTAATATTAATGTTTTCGTTTCTCAAACGTTTTGTTTTCTCCACAGATTGTTACCTCCGCTAAGGGCACATTTATTGATACCTCTATCGACATGAATGTAAATTTATTTCAGACATGCAATCCAGATCCATTGAATTGTAATCACAGCAACGTATCTGCGTTTCGTGTTAAATGCCTTCGTGGTTTGTATACTTAGTCTGGATATAAAACGAACTTAAAAGATCGGTATTTCAGTTACTTTGCAATAAAGTGTATGATTATAGCAGAACTTTGTCTATAAGCGGATCTCTATAAGTTCGCATATAACAACATTAAATATAGTTACACATGACATGCACTTCTGCAACACATTGAAGCGTTTCCCGTTTTATTTGATTGATTCAATCTACTCCTTTCCGATAACGGTAATTGCTTGTTCTAAAACTAGTGTATTTTGGACATGTATTGACTTTCTAGTCTCATATGTATTTGTAAACGTCGGAACAAACGATCCATTTTCAAATGATTTGTGCTATCATTTGTTTTTTTTTCCGAATTGCAAATTGCTTTCAATCTTTCGGAAGTGGGGCATGATCGCCTTTAAATGTTAATGTATATTGAAGTGTTGCAATGGTCATATATTATTTATAGCTGATAATGTAAACATTATTTTTAATTGATAATAAATTAAACACATCCTTGAAAAACGTTAGGTATTCCCATTACCAAATCATAACACAATGCATTATGCTGTATATCGTGTGTTTAAAGCAGTTTCAAATCATAGCCAACATCAGTATTGGTTAGTATAACGCTTGTTTCTGCTTTGTTTCATTCAAATACTTTGATATTTGCTCATTCTCTCATTCTCTATTACTTCTGGAAAACACATAAAATATACATAAATACCTATGATAAGAATGGGTTCCTTTGAATTATTGACAATGACCTTCATTTTTAAAAATTGATCAACACGTGGACATGTCCAGCAAACAGTTCATAGGAATCTTCCCGTATTGACCTGAAGTCTGCGTTGATGTCCAAGCAATATTGTATGATGGCCGAAATAGTGAACTCTTACAACAATGACGATCGTTTCCCCCCTGGAAAATGCGTGTTTAAGCTCAATATACAAATGTAGTAAGATTTTTCAACAGAAATTGGCAATATTAAACTTGAATAATACGCTTAACGCGTTTGAATATTGGCTCCAGGATTGCAATGGCTGAAAAAGTCACATGGTTAATCGCCAAGTGACTTGTTCAACGAAATGTTAAGAATATTTCCGATCTCCCTGTAAAATGGTCTATTAGTTTTCGTAACCTAAAAGCATATCAGCCGACTTTTACTGTGTCATATTGGGGTTATAGTTTAGCGTGTAATATATACAGCTACGCTTTCCAATATTACATAAAACAAATATATGCAGCGGTTTTTATTAACAACAATAAAACAATGTCAACATACATTTATATGAACCGATCCCATTATATGTTATCGAGTATGGTAAACAATCGACTTATCTAGGCTACTTCAGGGAGATGTAAATATTATTACACAACTTAATTGCAATGCCGAGGAACCGTCGCCACTTATTGTACGATTTTATTGACTGGCACTCGTGAATCTCCGGTAGAGCTCGGCTGTTCTATTTTTATCGGGTTAACGTATATCTTACGTGTAAAGCACGGATTTCATAGTCATATAACATAAAGCCCCCATTTATAAGTGCATGAAGAAAAGCGCGGTGGATTGTGTTTTAGACTTTGAATCACAATGATTGTGGTTCGATTCCTGCCAAAATCTTTCTTTTTTATTATTTCATTTTACTTCATTACTTCAACATCACTTATCCTCATGCTATTTTTACTTATTTTTACTTAATTTTGTTCTTTTTTCTGAGTTTAATTATTTTATCTACATAAAACTGCATTCAAAAAGACTCTGTTTCGCTCGCGGTATCGATGCAGCTCTCTTCTGTGTCAGAATCGAGGTTGATGATGCGATTCCGTGTTATGAAGTCAACAAAATGATCAATTAAATAGATTAAAATAAATAAATAAACTTAATAAACTAAATGTGCCTGTTCTGGGATTCGAACCCAATACATCACGCTTACAAACTTTGCGCAAATACCACAGCACTACAGTATCAACTGTTACTTAGTAAGGATTTAATCAATACACATTAATGTCTGAGTCTCCTATCTGTGTTAATAACTTAAAATAGATTTACGAAAATACACGGAATATTCATGATGCCAGGTCAATGAAATCGCACAATACCCATGTTTTATTGCTCAAAACACATTAACGTAATTTAGTTTTGCATGTTTTGGCTATACCAATACTTGGTCAGTCTGTTAAGAAAACTCATAAGACATTCATTTATATGTATATTTTCTTAATAATAAATGCTCATAATAAAATGAATTGAAATATAATAAGGTCAAAACAAAACGTAACGAAACTGCATCAGAACATTGCATGATTGTATAAAACATCATAACATGGAAGACAAATCAGAGCATCTGTATTTGTGTTTGTGATTAACCCATTTCATAAATAAAGTGAAACTGTTTAATTGCGAATTAATATATGGGACAATTACGTGTTTGACTTGTGTCTACTATACTAGTATACTGCCATTTTGTATGACTTTGTTCAGTCTAGCTTAACAACATCTACAACATGATGTTCATTATGCAGTTTCCACAGGTGATGTTTTAAAAGTTGTTTGTGTGCATTGCCTATGTCAACCATACATTTATTTTACAGATCATGGACAATAACTTTAGCACATGTTTCGGTTAGCGATGTCTCCTTTTGTTGGTGATGATGTTGTTGCTGTTCTCGTTTTGTGCTTTTGTGTTTAAATCTGATGGAAAATAACTGGGTTTAAGTAATTGTATCCGTAATAATGGTGTTTTGATTGGAATCAACCGAATGCGGCTAAATAGCATTTAATAATGTGCGTCGACAGCTCAGTCCTCTGAAATTGGTTCGTGAAGAAATCGCGCACTATTGAATTTGGCAAGGGTTGACAAAAGAGACCATTTGTTTCATTGTATTGATTTGATGAATGCGATTGGTCATTGTGCAATGCTATAAACCATCCGTACATGCTACGCTATCACGTAAAGTTTCGCTTGAAGAATTCCGAGAGAGTAAGCTGGTATTAAAGGCAGATATCTTGGGACTTCTGGGTAATTAAACTTTCATAATTACACCATTGTTACATCGTAAATTGTCACAACCAATCGACTTCTCAAAATGCACTCGAATATGTGAATATGTAGGCGTCTACTCATTTTGTTTTAAATTACTCATATTTTGCATCGATAAAGTAAACAGGTTTGTCTGTAATTTCGTTCAAACATTGAACCCTCACGTGTTTATGCACACTACTAACCTGCACATGATATTGTGCGTATTTTTGAAGGCCAATAATTTAAAGCCGGCCTATATGCAGTGAATGTTATAAGATGTTTCGTTGTTTATGCATATCAATTTACCACGTATGTGCCGGTTCATTCGATAATTATCATCTTGGAGCATGTCCTGTCAAATTCTCAAACTAGTGACAGATAAACTAATATTGTGATTGATCTATTAGCGACATCAATATTACCAACAAATCATAGAATTACTCACCAAATTTACTACTTGTTTAGTATTAGTATGAGTGAACAAGGAATGTAAATGGTGCAATATTTATTATACGTTTTTATAAGTTTACATCGAAATTTGCAGCATCGCCATGTACTTATTTTAAATGTGTCATATCAACTTTTTATTACGAAATAACGAGTAACATCAACATGTACTAATTGAACACGTGTTTTTACAATTCGATTACATATTATATTATTTTACATAAAATTTTATTTAGCATTAACAACTCAGTACTTTTGAGCGTCGATTAAGTCTTGATATTCATAAACTCAACCATTTTATAAGAGCTTAGACAAACACATACCACATACACAATACTGCGCATGTACATATATGGGCCTAATGCACACTGCAACAAAGAATATAAATTGACATCTCGTAAAAATACATTAAACCTTTCAAGAGATTCCCAACAGGTCACTAAAAGTATGTCTAAATTTAGCTACATTTATCTAAGCTAGAAAATTAGTTTCTAATCGATCGAACTCGGAAATTGTTTCCTCTAAACAGTCTTAAACTAAGTCGTTCAAGAGACAACAAACCCCTTCTAAATCTATCTTATTCGATAAAGACACACTAGAGAATACATGCCGTAGTAATTTCTCCAAAATAAAGAAGCTGACGCAGCATTCAGTGAGCTGCAATTGACACACATTTCATATTGATATGCTAACAGCTAGTAGAAAACTCGCCAATCGTTTAATACTTTATAAATACTGGTTAACAAGAATTAGTAGGAGTGAAGACAGTTGCAAAGCGATTATCTAAGAATCTTTTTAGTGGTGCGAACAAATTTATTGAAAACTCAAACAATTAATTTCGTATCCATCAAAACATAATGATTGTAATTATTAATACTAAAATCACAGTACTATGTCAATACGTTTCGCGTCCGCACTACGAAATCACTGATCTTAGAAACGATTCTTTTCATAAATAAATTTAAACACTATCACAAGTGAGCATAACGTTTTATAAAGAGCTTAAAACGTAGCTAATCGCAAATGTGTATTATTTGGAGCTGGGTCATATTATAGATAAATTTCAAGCAAAACAATATCCACATACTTATAACAAACATTCAGAAACTGTTCAAACAAGGGCATACACGTTTTTAAAATGAATCAATATATGAGTATTGAAATCTTATTTTGTGATATACATGTACGTTATTCTCATTCTAATGAATCATGCATATATGTAAATATAATTTGCGTTTTATTTAAATGTAAATTATGCCATCTGCATCAATAGGAGAGAACCCCTTATTAACCATACACGTTCCTTTTATTGCAGAAAACTGACATACGCTTAAACGACACAGCACAAAACGAACAGCACGAAACATGCACAAGACAAATATGATTGCAACTTACATGTATATGAAACTCACACTTGGTTATAATTAAGAAATAATTTGAGATTTAGCGATGTTGTCGGCCAGTAAACAACGGTTTAATAGCCACGAATCAGAACGACCAAGAGTTGTTTATTGGCCGATAAACAACAAACATGCGAAACTTATTTTGATTCCAACGTGATTGACAAATAATAATGCAATTGTTATGCCAACTGCATTTTACTATACTCCGCTCAGAATCGGGACTACTTTACGCGTTGTTTATTGGGTAGTTTAACAACGATAATTGTGCTCTGTGTCTATAGAAAAATTAGGGAGTATCATGTTAGAATGATACGTGAAATGTAAATAAAAAAAACCTCATACCATTGATATTCAAACATAAAAAAATATATATGATTACATAATTCAGTAGAATTACGATTTAATTACTTAATTGTTGAACTTTTACCAGAGCATAATATCAACTTTCTGAGGCTCGATAAAATGAAATAAAGCAGCATATCTTCATTTAAAGAAGATGTAGCATCAAGCGAAGTTATTTCCAATCATCGTCATGCAATTCTGGAACATCAAACGTCATGTTTAGTTTAAGTTTCTGGTAAAATAACATGAAGTAAAAACTTCAATACAGACTAACAGAAGAAACGTTCTTGAATGTAATGGCTATATTTTTACGAGTTTATGCGTTACTGATTCCTTTGTGTTTTAGTACATGATTTTCGTTAAAATAAAATATTGACAAAGTAAATAAAATCATCTCCGTAATTTATATTGAAATTTTATGGGTGTTACATGTTATGATTTCTATTTGAATATTACACTTGCAGGTGAATGTAATTTGGTAATGCAAAAAAAAACTAAGATCTGTCATCTGTATTGAAGGTAAACTGAGATCTGCCTTATACATTAAAGGAAAACCAAAATGTGCCAATTAGACTGAAGAAAAATTGAGATTGCACATCTATATTGAAATAAAACCGCTATGATATTAGATATTTTATCTTTATTGATATTTAAGACAAATATGTGATATGTATTGTAGAAAATCTGAGCTATATCATCACGTTTCAAACCGAGATGTATCATTTATAATGAAGGAATCCCGCGATATATCATCACCTAAAACAAAAGACCAGTTCTGTCATAAGGGAATCCGAGATATGTTATCTATAATGAATGAAACCCGCGATATGTCATATATAGTGCAGGGAAACCAAAGATATGTCATCTATAGTAAAGAACACCGATATTTGTGAACAGGCAAACCGAGATATGACATCAATATTAAAGGGAAACTGAGATTTGTCATCTATAGTGTGCAGAAAAATCGAAACATGTCAATTATAGTAAGGGCATACGTCTGTCATCTATTTTGAAATCCAGTCGACATAGCATACTATTTTTGCAGACTTGTGATTTTATTTAACATCCAGTGGGAGTCTGGGCTTCGAAAATTCGTCTTGTTCTGTCAATCAGAATGCGGTTAAATAACTGGTTAAATGCAGATCCTCTTTCCCAGGGTATATTAACCAACTTGAACCCTATTTACTGTCAATATATAATGGATCAGAATAGACAGTCTTCAAATAGAAATACAACTAAGAATAAGTTCACATTTTACGGCAGTTCACGGACATATTATATAACAAGGATCACGACTAATTGTATTTTGTTATTTAATTTTTGATGACCTTTTATGTGTTGCAAGCTTAACTATGATACATACAACAGAAAACATTAAAAACACTTACAGCTACTGATAACAACGCCCAACAGCAATGCACTTGTACTTAGTTTAGACTTGTACTGCTACCATGGGAAACGCACTGAAGCATGTCATCTATATCCTAGAACTACGTGTGTATAGATAAACAGATAACATTCAAATTTTAAGTCATGTGATACAACTTTAAAATTATCTTGTTTCTTGCATAAATTGTGATGCACATGCATGCTAGTATGACGCATTATTATGTTTGAAAAATCATGAAACGGGCTATAGACAAACCCGTTTTAAAATGGCAACGGTAATGCGTACTTTATCTTGTCTCGTTGAATGAGGTGAAGAGGTGATACAATTGTTGTAAACTGATGTACGTTAATTAAGATCATGCATTAAATACTCATAACTCGAATGGCTCAGACACGCGTATCGCTTGAAGATAAAGACGCAGGTTGATATGTGCGTTTTCCAACAGCAAGATTCAGCTAGGAACTGATATTGTTTAATATGCATTAAGGTATTGGTTTGCCACCGAGTTTAGAATTCGATCTTGCTTTTGTCACATTGACCTTAAAAGGCATTCCATAAGTATATAGCTCTTTAATAGACCGTCTATATTGTTTAGTGTTAACCTCTGTACTACAAACAGTCGGAATTTCACACGTTACGTATATACAATGTTATACAAATGATGCCCTATGCTTAATTTATCGTCAGTGCAATTATAAAATTATTTGTCCGAGTTTTACTTATATCTGTAAGAATGAATTTACGCCACATAAGTCGCGTGCATTTACATGAACATCAACATGTTTTATTTATTTGCTAATCACTATAGAGCACAATCTGTGCCAATATCATTGGGTATATATGGTATTATATATTTACAAAACGAATAAAAATCGTGTGATTCAGATAAACGTTTTAGTTTGAAATTAAGTATTTGATATTGTGTAACTATTTTTGACCGTAATTCGCGTGAAATAAGAGAGACCCAATGTTTTGTTTACGAAACAGGATTACCGAGTTTTGTCCCCAAAAGAGTCGAGCAAGCACGTATATCACAATAAATCAAGACATGATTGCAATTACCTACTAATATATTTCAAATGCCATGAACCATTTCATTAAGTGCTTTTTGCACGTATAGCGTGCTGTTCAAACGAGACACCGCTGATGTTATTACATATATTTCGTATTGACGCCAACTCCAAAGCATTTATGATTTATGACACGGGACTGCTCATAACGACGATTGGATGCACAGTAAAATGAATGAATATTCAAAACAACTTGTGACATCTATCCTGTATATCAATGGCTAAATGCGAAATAGTATTTATTTGGGCCATACATAACAGTTCATCGTTTACCTCTGTTTATGTAATATATTTTATTAAAAATAAAAAAGCAACAACGACATATCTTAATAACAAGTGATTAAAAATGAAATGACTGTTTTTTCTTAATAATGCGATTTTCATCATTCAGTTACACAATACTAAATACAAAGCATGTCACGCGTGTTCCTTAATAGTATCCTATCACAATACTAGTTTAGACGAGCAAAAACATTCTAATCAAAAATAAAAGTGTACTTAAGAGTAAATATAAGAATCAAAAAGAGTAGCATCACAAACGAGAAACTACACTATTATAAAGGATTCATTATTTTACATGTACCTTTAAATCTGGCAAGTACCAGTCATTTAAACAATTACCAAAATGTCTTAGAGCTTACCTTGCTTCTTTCTAGACTGCTCTTCCGAGTACTCTTAGTCAAATGTATTCGAGTTGTTATCCTTTCGTTGCATTTACATTTATTAAACTATTGACACATACATACATTATTACTACATTTAATATTGCGTTGATGGCTGTACGCGCTTTAACATATTATTCGATGCAAACATTGTATGTAGAGTTTTGCATTATTAATTGCAACAATAACAATAAACAATAACAGTTTTTTTTTATTTGAATTAATATTTTATACTTTTTTATTTTAGTTTATATTTTAGATAAACCACTATTGAACTTAAAGGAAATACTACTAAGAAAAGGGCCAAAAGGGAAAAACTATTGTTAAATTTCAAAATATTTATGTCAATATTGACAAAAGGTAAGCATAATAGAAACATAGTGAACGCATTCTGAGAAAATTATATATATCATTTTATAATTTTTGTCGTGTTTGATTCACCCATTTATTGTTTCCATTATGACGTCAGAATTTTGAGTATCTTGTAAAATTATAGTTTGCACATATGTTTTCACAAGTCAGAGTAATACTGAGCGCTGTCAATGGTTGTTTGTTCTTTCAACTCCGACGTTGTGAATTATCAAAAAAACGGATAATGCAGTTTTATTTCAATTTTAATTTCATTTATACACATTTATATGGCTAGTTTATAAAAAACAATTAAGTTTGAATTGCTAGATGATATCACTTGTTTGTAGACATATTTATGTTCAATATGTATATTATTATTCAACTATAATCAACAGTATACAACGGAAAAAACTTATATAAATATATATTGACTTAACTATAGAATGGCTCGTATTAAATCCACGCACATGTCGTGATTTCGTACAATTTGCGAAGTATAAATGACCGAATATCTCGGAAGTAAATACATTTTGGTTATTTTTTAACGATGCATATATGATGGCGTTGTTTTTTTTTTCCGGAAGTATAATGGTACTTCAATATAACATGCAACGTCTGTAAGGTCAACGATGGTGAGTAATGTATTACCGAAAACAAATGAGTGTCTTGCATTGTGTAAGCTAATGTACAGACAATGTCATTGGTTCAGTGTTTAGAACACTGTGTTTTATTATATGACCTATAAATAGACACTCTCCCATTGGTCCAGACAGGTTTCGGCAAGCAAACATACATTTCATATTCACTGGCTTAAACTGATGTTCGCTAGGCTAAACATAGAATTCAGCTCATGTTCAATGACCTAAAATAGCAAGTTCAATCTTGGTTCCCAGCACACCGTTTAAAATGTATTAGATACCCACACAGATACCGGAACCAATGTACATTTCCTGTTCAGTGACTAAAAATGTCAACACTAAAAGGATAAGCATACTTCATTATTATGTATAGTTTTCTGGTAATGTGATATATTGGAATAAATACATAAACTTCTGTCTTTGATCAAAACTGAAAGAAAAAAAAAATGTTGATCAATATTTACTAACACAATAACAGTTTTATTGATTCAAAACAGTCATATAATAAAACAATTGTAGGCTAGGGAGCCAGTGAATATGATCTGATATTCACTGGTAGAAAATCATTTTCACCTCGGCTGCGCCTCGGTGAATATGGCATTCTACCAGTGATTATCAGATCATATTCACTGGCTCCCTAGTCAATAATTGTATAATGTTAACGTTGCATCTGATCGATAGTGCTTTCCCTGTCATAAATCATATACAAGTAATTTACATATTACATTCAACACGAAAAAGTGTGTTTCGTTATAATTCTAATTGTAAAATTAGTGTAAATTCCAATTGTAACATCAGTGGTTTCTCTTGTTGAACAATTTCACGAGAAAGGGACTCAACAGTCATTGATTATGTTTAAGCCATTCCAAATATATCCATAGTTAATTGCAATCATACGTGGGTGTATTTCAGTATGTGTGCCTGACCGAAAGTTTGTTGACAGACATAGGAAATCCTGCTTCGTTAAGAAAACACTGGTTTTTGATACTTATTTTCCACGCTAATGTATTGTGGAAAATATGTACGCAATATCGAAACTAGTTACTTTCTTTTTATTAAAGTAAATATTATCAATGTAAATCGACCTACCCATGATTGGCATTATGTCGTGTGTGTTTTTCTTGAAACTAAAACGTTTGAAACAGTATACATGTGTTAACACTATTCATTTGCACACGCGAATCCTGTTCTGGCGTGTTTACTAATAAAAAATATGATGAAAATATGTACGTTCCTCATAATTTGCCAATGTTGAATTGCGTCAGTATTTGTTTCGATAAGTTCGCTGAGAAAAGCACCATACATTTAAGTTACAGTGCTGGTGAAAAAAAGAGCATAAAGAGCAAATATGCCATGTTGACGGTTGACTCCAAATATATCACTATGTTGTACTTAACCTTCAATTCATGTGTTGGAATAGATATGCGTGACCCTCGACTTATGTCTGAAAATATTCCTCTCTGTATATCTTTCCAAGCCAGTAAGCTGAATAACGTCGTTAATGCTGTTTCAGGCGACTATGTACATCTTGCCTGTCCCCATACATTATCAACAGTTTTATTTCTCTAACACCTGAATCCAATTACGTCATATTATATTAATATATTGTAGCAGATGGCGCTATATGAGCAGCTTACTGATGGTTGCTTTTCTTTTGTTGCATATCGGACTAAAACTAGCAAACCACTGCATGCCAGAACTATACATGCTTGCCGTTTATTTCTTTTGCTTATTATTCAATGCATATTTTTGTGGTATAAGTAATCATTATGATCACATTTACCATCGAAGTTGTTGAGATGCGAACAACGCAAACAAAGCATGTCACACAATCAAATGATTATTGTACTGGTTAATGAATTTGTTGACGTAAAGACTCCAGTGTCTTGTAAATTTTACGGAGGACACTGGGAAATTGTCCATAACGTTCCTGAAAAAAAAACAGCCACGCTATGTAAAAAACAAACGTGAATGCAATGCTAAGTAGGTGTCGCGAGTTCATGAAAAGTGGAACCTGATTATTTAAGCAAATACCCTGTGATATTAACGTCACTATGGGTCTTCACTTGATTGATTGCACCAAAGGTGTTAATGACAATAACTGGAAAAATTGTGTTTTATTATGCAATTGTTGCGCAGCAAACTTCTAGTCGCAATAGCTGCACACCAATAAGAAGATGTGGCCGACTGATTGTAAGTAGCTTTTGATACACCATCATCTGGCGTGCATTGACGAACTATACCTGCATGGATTTACTTGCCGTTTTCAACACTGTGTTCTAATCGCAGTCGCTCGTATCGAAGGTATTTTCGTATCACGTCATTGACCGAGTTTCAGTAATCATCGTTTATCTTTCTCTTTAGCATTCGCTTGTCAATCAGCCGAAGATAATCAATTACATACAACATAATATAACATATTTAATCGATTTAAACGTAGTTGTGATATAATGAGGGAACAGCGAAATTACAGATAATAAGATGATTCGCTACTTTCGGTTTGTAAACACGCTGCAATCGTCTGTATATAATCGACTGATTTACCTGTATCGATTTGTCATGTCCACTTGCATTTTTACCGTCTGTTTAGTCTGCTTTTATTTGTAATAATTGATGACAAAATACATAATAAAAACGGATTGCGGTTCAGGTTTTCTACGCCTCGCAGGATAAACTCATCATGATTCTGCCCCAACTAATCATTCTATAAGTATAGTCCATTGAAAGCCAGTAAGAGCTATCAGTCTTCTTTGCACATCATGTTGAAGATGCATTCTATTTTTCAGGGGACAATATGTTTGTAAATGATTTCATTTGCAAGACCAGTTACACGTGTCGTCAATACACATTTGCTTCCAAATTGAACTATCGAGGGAGCAATGGATATTGAAAAAACACATTAAGTATGGTAAGTCATCGAGTGCATATAGTAATCGCATCGTCCGTCCGTCTGTCCAACTGTTCGTCTGTCCGTAGGTCCGTCCGTCACGCTTCTTGTGCGGAGCATAACTCCATTATTATTGTAGGGATTTAAATGAAACTGCATATAATGGTAGATGAAAATGAGAGAAAGTGCAGAGTACAAGGACCACAACTCTTATCTTCAATACTTACGGAGTTATTGCCTTTTGTTTAAGTTTCTTGTGCGTGGACTGTCTCAATTATAATTGTAGGGATTCAAATGAAACTTCATACATAGATAGAGGACAATAAGAGGAAATGTAGTATGAAACGTGAACACGTAATTACATACAATGTACTGTATATTGATGCATATACACATTGTTTTCATAAAAGTCGTTATGCTGGAAACAATGTGTGTATATTTCAGTAATTGACAAGACAAACACCACCTAAATTATAGAATGATAAGTCATACGTATCTCAAACAAGTTGCGAGATAAAATTCGGTCTAAATGTGTGTAACGCAAGTGTACATTTTCATAGGACTTATGTCTACCACGGTGATTATATATATGTATTATTTGCATGTGCAAATTATTTATTCTTAGGAGATATGTAATAAACTAAGGCAGTCCAAGATGTTTGCATTTATTTTAAATAATCCGTTGGAATTGAATAATACAAATAGTCGTTATTAATATTAATGAAATAATACGGGTATAATATTCCTAAAAGGTTCATTACTATTCATGTACTTCTAAAATTGGCAAGTGTATGTTATGCGTCTTGGTATAACTTTAAGAAAATAAAGACTGAACACATTATCGAATCATACTTCAACCAAGTACGTCATGATGTTAGCGATTTGCGTGTGCCGAAATTGTCTGAACAATTGAAGACTATATCAAAGAGAGCAGCCACGCTGCTAAGAAAATGTTGAAAAATTGTGTAACACTGGTACAAAGAACACATACAAGTAAGCGTTGAGTACTGGTACAAAGAACACATACAAGTACGCGTTGTGTAACACTGGTACAAAGAACACATACAAGTACGCGTTGAGTAACACTGGTACAAAGAACACATACAAGTACGCGTTGAGTAACACTGGTACAAAGAACACATACAAGTACGTGTTGAGTAACACTGGTACAAAGAACACATACGCGTTGTGTAACACTGGTACAAAGAACACATACCAGTACGCGTTGAGTAACACTGGTACAAAGAACACATACAAGTACGCGTTGTGTAACACTGGTACAAAGAACACATACAAGTACGCGTTGAGTAACACTGGTACAAAGAACACATACACGTACGCGTTGTGTAACACTGGTACAAAAAAACACATACAAGTACGCGTTGAGTAACACTGGTACAAAGAACACATACAAGTACGCGTTGTGTAACACTGGTACAAAGAACACATACAAGTACGCGTTGTGTAACACTGGTACAAAGAACACATACAAGTACGCGTTGAGTAACTGTTCTGCATTATTTTATACACACAATTTTACTTGATAACACACCAAATTCTGTCGTCAGTTTAAGACGTGCAATAATAAATAATATTGGAAATATGCAATGTGTAGAATATTGGACAAAACACACACAAAACATATCGTGTTTTTGTGTCATTATTCCAAAACAAATAACAATGATTATTTAATTTCCAAAACATATTTTAAAAATTGCCAAAGGTAAACACACACGTACATCGTTTGAATAATGTACAGTGTTATTGTCGGTGTACATTTATGTAGACCATAATATTAGCAATGCCAAATGTAGATGACATACAAAATAACTGATATGATTGTACTTTTACGTTCCTCTAAGAAATTTAAAAAAGACAAAAAAGAGGGCATATGTATTTAGTATGCAAAATGACTTACACTATTGACCGTTTCTCTTAAATATATAAGTGCAATGTGGAAGCAAATCTGTATTGGTGAGACGTGTAATTGTTGTTGCTAATGCGTTTAAATTATAGTATGTGTGAACGAAGCAAGCAGAGTTTACATGAGCAGGCAAAAAGCTAGTAAGCTGTAAAATTAGTATGCATTGTGTTATATTATAGAATACGTTTCCACTATTTGTGGTTATTGCAATTGTTTTCGAAAATAGTAGTTTATTTGTTCCAACGCTATGTAAAGTACTCGTTTATACATTGGTAAAGTGAACGCTTAATAACTGAAAACGTGTGACATCCCATCCGATTAGTAATGTGTTTGTTGTTTTTTACTTTTCGCATTTCGTATAATTTCGTCTATGTATCACATATTTGTATACATATTTGTTGTCAATTATTACTGTATGCTAAGATATTGCTGATTTCTCCGTATGTGTCAAAATAAATATAATTAAAACAAATTTTCATTGTTATTGCTGGTTCTTTTGTTGCTGGTTTTGTTACGTGTATTTCAATGAATGATTGCAAACATTAGCCGTATGCTCATTTTATCCAATGTCAAAGGTCTATTTTATAACAAATGTCTATATTTGCCCACTGCCAAGTATATAAGAAGCTACTGAATACTTCAGTCTCTTCTGTCAGAAATCAAATGTCATTTAACTGCAATAACGCCATATTGTGCAATCATTGTGCCCAGAGGTTATGCAGCGCAGCATTTACATACTGCAAACACCATAAATGGCGACCATAACTAGATCAAAGATATATGTTCATGTAATTCAGCCGAGACAGCCGGTTAACATTATCAGAATTCCATTTTTAATGTTGGAAATGTCAATGCGTGTTCCTAATACAATATACAAGACTATCGCTATACTGCTGTAGTAATGCTTAAAGTTTGCAATAAATAGATTGTACGGTGTGATAGTTTAATTGTGTGTTTTCCTCTTCGTCACAACATTTATCAAGTGTTAAAGTGACATTTGCGGCCAAATATGTTATCAAATAAGTTAACATATATTATTTTCTATTAACAGCCGATTTTGTTTGATACACGTCCATCGAATTATTGCCGTAGCATCAGCTTATATTCAGCTGTCCTCAATTATGTTGGTAATTTTAACTTTTCTTTTAATGACAAGCAGCTTCAATGCAATGTTTTATTTTCGTTTGTGTAGTTTCCAGAACTCATGGCATAAATGGCTTAAGCATATTTATCGCTGGTAGATAAAGACTTATATTTGTACATAATTGTTTTTTATCAACACGATATTATATGTGAAAGGACACAATATTTGTTTCTTTCTCTACAGAGTTCCGCGTACGTTATTTCTTTTGTCACCGTATTCTTACTACGCATACCATTTGATATTTTTATAGTCGCATTATTTTGCAATATGCCGCGATGTATTGGCTATATTAATTAAAACGCACACTTTCTCTACCTATCTCACTAACATTACCTTAAATAATATGTTTTTGACAGTAAATTTGTACTATATAACGTGCGCTTTCTTTTGTTTTCAACTTTTATTAATCTATTCCTTTAAACATCGTTATTTGTAAATTTGTACTATATAACGTGCGCTTTATTTTGTTTTCAACTGTTATTAATCTATTCCTTTAAACATCGTTATGTTTTATATCTAGCAAGCGTGGCCAGAAACACTATATACCTCACTATAATCTACTTGCCATTCAAACATTAACATTTAATCTCAGAATCGTATGCATTTTTCAGGTTACTTAATTCAAAAAAGGTTTACAATAGCGTCGTTTGTTAAGATATTTTGACAAAAACATATTATTTATTATTTTACATGTTTGCACTTGAAAGAAACCTTATGTCAACTATCCACAATTGGTCTATAATTCAGTTAATAATTAACTGATAGTTTGTTACAATTTTAACAGTATTAGACATACAATGGAATATGTTCACAAATTGCTTTTTTTAAATCCGCAGTTCCACAATTCCGTTGCGATAGTTCTAAAAGCTTTCATCATTATTATCGGTATTTTAGTTTAGAGCCGATA
Source organism: Congeria kusceri (assembly GCA_027627225.1). NCBI lineage: Eukaryota > Metazoa > Mollusca > Bivalvia > Myida > Dreissenidae > Congeria > Congeria kusceri. The sequence continues at coordinate 49,712,429 of CM051033.1, forward strand.
TGTACTAAAATTCAAAATCACTACAACAGTGACACCAGTAATAGTTAATTAAGAAAAAATGCGCTAGATGAAAACATCAATAAAATAATTATTATTTTATGAAAATGCATAGTAAACACATAAACGGTACATATCGGTAAATACCGGTATGTATTTTAAATATCGCGATATATTATCGCGGGATCTGATACCGCGATATACATGTACCGGTATACTGATATATCGTTACACAGCTAAAAGACTTTGTAAAGGACCTGAAACAGTATAATCGAATTACAAGACGAAAAATTTGTTAATTACGACTTGATCTTTTTCTTACCTTCTGTAGCAACGGCCTTATATATTTATTTGATAAATACGACTGGTCATTGTGCAACACTATAAACCGTCATTATATGCTACGCTACCACGTAAAGTTTCGCTAAAAGTGTTACATCGTAAATTGTCACAGCCATCGACTTCTCAGAACGCACTCAAATTTGTAAAATGAGTAGTCGATATTTTAAAGTAGTATTATTATGTTTTGTATAAGGCTATAATTTGGTTCATACATTCAATATTTACCATTTGCATGAAAGTTACTAATTATTTTGGTAGCAGTTCAAGATAATGATTGTTATGGAAATTCATTTACGAGGAAGCGCACGTATTGTGTAGGAATTAAGAAAAAGTATAACAAATAACATCCAGATATATTGGCTCTTATGCACATATGCTATAAACACCGTTTACTGTGTATGCAGAGTTTATATATAATTTTATTTAGATGTAACGGAATTATCATATCATATCAAGTCCCAGATGTTTATAGCATCATTTGTAACGAACAAAACGTTCAAATTGTTTCCTGTATGGCGTTCATCCTGTCTAAATCTATATAAAGACATTTGAATGTTGAATATTAATGGCGGCTTTCTCTGGTCGCACGCTTAATTAACTTATTTGCATATATGACAGATATTGTTTATTCGTTGTAGCCGTCTTCGCTTCTAAACTGTGTACATTTTAGAAATATCTCTTGATTTAATCTCTTGAGCTTGTTCGTTTGTTGTTGTTGTTTTTTCATTTGTAAACGCTTAATGTTTCCGTTAATGTTACACTAATTCTACATTGCATGCAACAATATTGTCGTCAAGTATTGCACATGCATATTCAATGTCCGACAAATTTTGTTATTGGAAGCTCAATGCATTTAGCATGGAATCTTTGAAACAACCAGAGGTGTCGGAGGACTGCGCGCTCGACTTTACCAGTACTTGTCACAGTTACTGGCATTTTTTTCTAACACAAACTGTTTGGATAGTGGGAGCCAATTAAACAATGTTAATTTTCGTTCCCGAGCATTTTTCTAATTTTCAAAACAGGGACCTTGACCTTGACCCATCCTCACACCATAGTCAGTCGCACGCAATTTCTCGCTATACGGTATCTATAAATATAATTAAAATACAATACAATGTCCTAATTTGTTATAGAGTATTTAAGAAGAAACAGTTTCTTCTATTTAAGTAACAGTGACCTTGACATTGATGCCACACACTCAACCCCAAATGCAATCCAAAGTAAAGAAGTATACACATGCCAATAAATTTGACAAATTTCAAACTCTATTTATCAAAATTGGCATATGGGTTCATTTAATGAGGAATAAGTGTTTCAAGTTTTAATGAAAACCCCCAAGCGATTCCTGAGAAACTAGCATACCCAAAAACTTAAACCTATCCAAAAACTTTAACCCATCCAAATAGTTTTATTTATAAGTGTAAAACGGCTTATTATTTTGTCAAACTTTAAACCAGAGTTATCAAACTTGGCCTATAGGTTCATTTTAATATGGGGAATACACATTTAGGTTTGAATGAAATACCTCAAGCCATTCCTGAGAAACAAGCTTACCGAAAATCTTTAATCTAGCCCTGACGCCGACGCCGACGCCGGGGCGAGTAGAATACCCTGCCTTTTCTTTGACAAGTCGAGCTAAAAACGCAATAAGATAATTTCATATCATAATCAAAAATGTGCATGCCTATTCCTTTAAAAAGGTAACAAGTACCTTTAAAGAAAACAATTATCATATTAATACTAGAACTCCGTGAGTCGGCTGTGTTGTCTGACAGGCATAACTCGAGTACCATAAGAGCTATTATGCAGAAAACCAAACTTAACCTTCCTTTTATGACTTCCCTAAAGTTGCACAATAATAGCACTTTAAACTTGTCAAGTTATTGTCTGCACAAACCTTATTTGAACTATTTTAAAAGGGGCATAACTCAAGTATAATATGAGCAATTATGCAGGAAACCAAACTTGACATGGATTTTATGATTACAAACACTACTGACACAAATATAGGATGATTGAACGAGTTATTTTCAGCATAAGCCTTATTTGAACTTTTTTTTATTTTTTGTTAATAGCAATGCCTGCAAATAATTGAGTGTTCATATTAAGGAGTCGTATGTTAAGGCTTGTCAATAAAACAATGTTTTGAGGAAACTTCATGTGTTTCCCGATTATTTCGAATGTATCATCGTCGAAACCCACGGTATATATTCTGTTAACACTACATTATATAATGGTAGAATTAGATGTCAGAGTTCGAGTTCGTTTTCATGAATATTGATGAGTCACGTGCGTACCAATGAAATTACACGTAACATTGAAATACACTTCAACTGCATTGTGTACACACCGAGCAAAAGCCTGACGAGTTTACTTTCGGGCATGGTATTCTGTGTAATAAACCTACATTAGTAGCGGTTCACTACGCATGTTTTACCTTCAATTTAATTCATTCATTGACTACGAACAGGATACCTACAAATATGACTATTTTAACTGTTTTAAAAACACACTGTTTCATTGGTTGAATTTTCCGTGCAGTATTTGACTCGGAACCAATTAGAAGTCTAATTAATTATTCATGTGTACGAAGATTTACTAGCGAAATCTCCCACGGTCTGACCAAGAAGCATTTTGTATTTGAGCACGCGTGGGTTGTGATGATGGTATGACCTAAACTAAGCGGAAGTGATTACTACGATTAAGGCTAGTAGTGCAAAACTATACGTTAGCCATCTTTTTTTTTTATTTAGAAAACTATATATTGACACTATTATATCTTATATAGACAATATTGGGCTTAGTAAATAAAACCAAATACGTTACCGATTATATTAATTCCGTCTGGATCTTAAAATACAAAACTGCAAACGTAAATGAGCTAGCTTAAAGATATGTGATCAGGACGGTTGTGTAAATAAATCGAATAAAACATGTATCATATCAGCCGAACAGTTTGTGATAAGGACCAAAACGCACATACGGTCAAGGCTTATAGATGAACGCATACATTAATTAAACCTAAAAAGTCTTCAACATTTAAGACATTTTATATTTTACAATGTACTTTTACAAGTTGTTTCTGCCATTGAATAGCTTATGTAAATTATACGAGAAGGCACTATCTGGGATATATAACATTATTAGTTCACGTTTCTGTCGTACTGAAAAAAGTACTTCACAACATGCTTGTGGTAAGTTTGTGTAGTTTTAAGTTTGCGTTTTTCAGCAATATTTTTGCTCGTTTATTTAAACGTGATTTTGCGATGCGAAAGAACGAGACTTGTCATGTAAAATAAAAATCGATTGGTATCAAATATCATGTCTTGTGATTTTATTCAATTTCCGATGGGAGCCAGTGCACCAAATGTCTGATCATATCAATCCGAAAGCGGGCAAAGACCAGACATAAAATGCGTAACCCGTCTTGCTTGATTAATATTGACGTTTATCGTTTATTCCATTCCGTAGGGGAAATTCAAACAATTTGATTAAAGTAGAACGGAAAATGTCACAGCCAGTCGAGCTGAAAAAAGCATTACATATTATGAATTGGTTAACATTTTGGACACGGACAATGAAGAGCTTGCGTGGCCAAATAAATAAATAAATAAATAAATAAATAAATTAGTGAATGAATGAATGAATAAATTATCGAATAAATAAATAAATAAATAAATAAATAAATAAATGAATGAATGAATGAATGAATGAATAAATGAATGAATGAATGAATGAATGAATAAATAAAAAATAAATAAATAAATAAGGTGCGAGGGTAAAATGTCACATTATCATGATTCCGATGCCATCACGGAGTCGTTAGGATGTCGCAAGGTTATGATTGATCTCTGCCTTTATGACTAACCATCAGAAATTTGTAATATTTACCATTCCACACCTGTTAACGTTACAGTGACATAATATTCCATACATTTAATATTTTAGGCATTATAGTTGATACCAAAACACTTGTCAGTAACATATGGTGTGCACAGACGATCTGTAATGGATATATTGTTGAAGAATTGTTTAATTTTTTATAATAAAAAAACTTTCAATAATATAAGTTTATGTCTTATTTTTTTACTTTATATGCATAATTTGCGAACAAACGTAAAGTAATTTCCAGTCCAACCGGCAAAACTTCTGGGGACACTTATTTTAGATGAAGATTAAATACCATTGTTCTAAAATGTTGCATCATACACAATACGCTTTTCACACAACTCGTTACTAACGTAAAATATATACATGCATCTACATGGAGGTACATACATATACAAGTACATACATCCCTGCATATGTCCATGTGCCAATGAATCGAAACACGCCTTGTCAACTTATCTGTATTATTATTAATGATGGTTATCAATTGCAATATATTGCATTACGTTACAGGCAGCATATCATATTTCCATTGGCGCTTTATATTGCTTTATTATATACATGGGTCGGCACTTTAAGTAAGTACATCTATGCATATTATGAATTAAATTCATTTTGTTTTCGACATTGTTTTTCTGTTGCATTTCTTTCTGACCTGAAATTGATGCTAATCTGTAATTGTGTAAATTAAATCGTCAATTCAAGAGTAAATATCTTTGCAATTAGGTTAACTTATTTGACAAAATGATGACTTCGTTTGTAGTTGGAAACAGCAAATGTTTTACAAAGGACTACACACGTTGTGTAGATTTTTTTCGTCTGTACATCGCGGAGCTTTGACAGATATAAAGACCCTATGTACTAGGAGTTGGTGAATACATCAGTTGTCTTACACTAATTGATCCTCGCGAAAACTTGCAAAATGACATGTGCATCGACTGTCGTAATGTTGTTTTGCATAACACAAACATTATTGCTTACGCTCTTCTCTAAGCTGTATTGCCAAGCAATGATAGATAGAGCGAAACTAGTTCAACGTCCAGTAAGTGTTATAAGGATTATGTAGTATTACAGTTTGATTAATCAATACAAGTCAGTAATTCATTTTGATTGGTTTATTTTATCCAAACTTTATTATTTATAAAATCTTATGATTTTTTTCTTCAGGTATATTTGTACTAAAATCGATCCCTAACCAATCGAAACAGATACTTGCTGATTTATTATAATAAATTTAAGTATTCATTTTATTTTCAGGAGATTAAAGATAAATTTATTCAATATAGACGCACTCACTTATCAATGGAAGTCGTATGCTATGTTTGCAATGAACGGACTCGTAGGCTTTTCTTTTCTTTTAATTTGTATCAGCTGGTTAGACTACAGGTGCATGCATTATTCGATTCTATTATTTAAATGAGTGATTTAATGTGTTAATTGCAATGGATATTAAGATATAGACAGGTGTTGAAATATTAGTCATCTAGTGTTTGCAAGACTCATGATCTAGATAGCATTCGTTGACCAACTAAGCAGTAAGTAAGGTCAACTAGAATGTTTTTTCAAGGAAACACATTATATATCCCCATAAGGTATTAAACGCTTAAAAAGAGTTGACTAAAGGTTAATTAATACTTTCTAGGGAATGTTGTCCAAATTGACCCCCATTACCACCGACATTAGAGAGCGAGACAGCTTATGCAATAAAGTCCACTCCCATAAAAGTAAAATGAAGCATTAAATGATATAAACACTTTAAAAAAAAACTGTAGTAAACATTTGACTTTAATTGCACAGGAAGCAGACAAACTCTTTCCTAGAAGTTGTGAATATACTTCTGCTGAATTATATAAAAATTAATCAGAACCTCAATCAACCTCATTACAATCATCTCCATTCAGACTCTACTATATTATTTGCTGACTGGATCTGATTACTTTGCATTAGGGGTCACGTTCAGACGACCTTTTAATGAGCCTATCAATGTGTTGCTTTCCAAATGTTGTGTTTAACTTTATATATCAACCACAAAAACTGTGCACGAAATTAACATTAACTTTGGATGTCTACTCACCTAAAGTACCACTATATCTATTGTTATCAACGTGAAAATTAACTGTAACTGATTTATTCCCGAGAATCAGCTGGAAATGCATCACCTTTTAAAAAACAATGACCAAACTTTACTGTGCAAAAAGCAGTTTCATTGGGCGCAGCAGGGCTGATATTTTATTGTTCGGAAGGTCATCTGAACGTGACCTGTTATACGATGTCTTCAGATCCTAACAACATTAAGATTTGATTTTACTGAGATTGAGTCTAGATGTACTGTTCCAGTTTCTTACGTCTACATTGTAAATAATAAATTAGGTAGTAGTAAGGTAACATTTTTTTATTCAAATGAATATTGATAAACCAATCAAAAATAAGCCAAACCATAATACAAAACAACAACAACAACAACAACATTTATTAGCTCTTAAGCATACAATTGCTTTTTAGCCATATACAACAATAACACAAGTGCTATACATGGATTAGAAAAATAGGAACTTAGGTAATGATAGAAGTTAATAAATAATGTAAGTATCACTTTAATATTTCTATTAATTGTCATTCAATTATTTTTATATAGCATTTATAAAATTAATAGATAAATTGTTAAAATGTATTTAGGTTTCTAAACTATTCCTTAATCGGTTTGCATTGTATATATATTTTGAAAGATTGAGGATTTCCTTTTTATTTTCAGTCCTCATTAAATCATCAAATTTATTTAATGTTGGCCATCTTTGAAAATAAGGTTTCAAATATGTTTTTCTAATATCTCTGTATATTGGACATATTAACAAAAAATGGTATTCGCTTTCTATGACGTTGAGATTACAAAATTTACACTTTCTATTTTCTCCAGCAATATTGTTGTATCGACCTCTTTCTATTTCTAATCTGTGTGATGACAAACGAAATTTCGTTAACGCAATTATATATTTTTTCGTTTTAATGATATCAAGATATTGTTCTGTATCAAAAGTGTCTTTCATGCGGCTGTATGTGATGAGTCTTGGTGAATTGTTTATCTCACTGTACCAGTGTTGTTTGGAATTATCAAATAATCGTTGTTTGATAAGATTGTAAGTGTATGTTTGTTCTAATTTTTCTGTAAGGGTTTCTTGTCCATTCCATATGTAAATTATGCTTAATTGTTCGAGTATGGATTTGATTTGATATGCCCAATTTCTTTTATTGTATGTAGTGTTATGTTCCGCGTCATTTTTCAGTAATGCATATGCTATTTTTATAAGACTAGCCTCTGTTGATGAGATTATTTTAAACCAATATCTAAACATGTGTAATTTTCTCATAACATATAAGGGATATCTTCCTAATACGCCATATAATGCTGAAAGATTTGTTGATTTATTTACACACAGTATTTTTCTTAAAAATTTTGTATGAATAATCTCTAACTCTTTTCCTGAATTATGACCCCAAATTTCTCCGGAATAATGAAGAACGGGTGTTACTAATTTATCAAAAAGATTTAATTTTTCTTTGGTTTGGAATTCATACTGGCTTATTACAGAGAAAAGTCGATGTAATGCTTTGCTACCGTGCTCTGATATTGATTGTATAGTTCTATACCAGTTTCAGTTTTTAAATAAAGTTACACCTACATATTTGAATGATGTTACGATTTCTAACCCTTCTCCGTATAAATAAAAATTAAAATGTGTGTGTCGGTTGCTTTTTTCGAAAATAACAACTTTTGTTTTGTTAGTGTTAATTTTAAGTTTGTATCTGTTACAATAACTTTCGATGTCATTTAACATTAATTGGACTGATGTGGGTGAGGTTGAGAATAAGACCTGGTCGTCAGCGTATGATAATAGGAAGAATTTTATATCATCAATTGTTATGATTCCTTCAATATTAGAATTTATATTTTCGATGATGTCATTAACGAACATCATGAACAGGATGCTTGAACAAGGGTCCCCCTGTTTTACACCCATGTTTGAATTGATGTATTCGGATCTTTGATTATTTAACCTGACGGCTGCTTTTACTGATGAATACATGGCTTTGAGTGCAGAAACCATTTTAGAGCTGATTTGTTCTGATATTAACTTTTGCCACAATAGTGATCGACTTATACTATCATAGCATTTAGCATAATCAATAAAAATGCAAGAGAGTTTTTGACCAGAATTTAAAACCTTATTGATAATACTATTGAGAATGAAGATGCAGTCAACTGTGCTCTTTCGTTTTTGGTAGCCGAACTGAAATTCAGAAATAACTGTGTTTTCATCACACCATTTGGTCAATCTGTTTAATAGTACTTGAGAATATATCTTTGATAAAATATTATTCAATGTTATTCCACGGTAATTTTTTGCATCACTCAGATCACCACCTTTAAATATTGGTGTGATGTAACACTTTCCCCAGCTCTCAGGCTATTGTGCAGTATCAAAAATGTTGTTGAATATAGCTATGAGATGCGGCTTAATAGTACTGTATACTGTTTTGATGATTTCTGCCGATATATTGTCAGGCCCACTAGCTTTTCCATTGTTTTGTTTGAAAACTGCTTGATGTATATCTGACTCTGTAATTGGTGAATCCAGTTGATCATTCTCATTTTCTGGTATATTTATATTATTTATATCATTATCCATATAATCTACCGAATCATTTCCAATCAAGTCTTTAAAATGATTGAACATGTCGTTCATTTTCGTTTGATCCGTATTTATATTATTTGGTTTGTAGTATTTTTTAAGTGTTTTCCAACATTTTTTCGGTTGTTTTTTTGCAATATTACACAGCCGTGCACTTTCATTAACTTTATATTTAGGTTTTGCTTTTCTGCGAACATTATTATATTTAGTTCTGCAGTGTACAAATTGTTGTCTATTTTCGTTAGATTTGTTTTTAGTGAAGCTATTTTTTGCGTTATTAAAGTTGTATTTTGCTGTTTTACGATTATCGTCAAACCATTCTGGCATTTTGAAACGTGTTTTTTTTTTTTATTGTTTGTTGTAATCAATTTTCCAAATACATTAGCGCTGTTTTCTTGCAAATAATGTCTTAAAATATCAATTTGATTATTTGCATTATTTTCAGTAAAAATTGTATCAAATACCTGTTTGTTTTCATTTATTAAAACATTAAATTCGTGTGTTTTATCACAATCAAAACTTATTTTTAACTCTTGTTGCTGCGTTTTCGTTTCATTGTTTTGAACGTGTAGGTTGTTAGTTGTGAGGAAACTGAAATACAGTGCAGCGTGGTCAGAGAATTCTGCCCAATCAAGTATTTCAAATTCGTGAATGACATTACGATGAAATGTATCGCGGTGTAGTAACAAATAGTCTGTTACGCTTAGACCACGTGTTGAGGTGAAAGTGTAATTACCCGCCCTATCACCGGGCAAACGTCCGTTACCTATTATATGATCGGTTGATTTGCAGAGAGAGATTAATGTTCGACCTTGACAGTCAATTGTGTGATCTTCATTCATTCGTTTAGGAAAGCATGCGTGTCCTGAATTTGGTTCATTTGAATACGCATTCTCAATGTATTTGTCGTCTAAATGTTTATTATATTCTAATATATCAGATAGTAAACCAGTTCTAGAATTTAAATCTCCAACAATGAAGGTGTGCCCTAAATTACAATAATTTTCTATATTATTTTCAATTTCTTCGAAAAAATCAAAATCCTCATCTTTTAAAACTGTCGAATTAACAGGTGGAATGTAAGTGCAACAAATATAAACATTTTTATCAAAATTCAGTAATGTACTATCTAACTTTAACCAAATTATTCCGAAATTATTTATTTCTACAACTGATACTATATCTTTTAATGTTTTTTTTTAATAAACTGAAATACCTCCGGCTTGTCGACCCTTTTTAACTCCATAAGATTTATGTCCATAAATATGTATACTCTCAAAACTTTGAATATTCAGTGTGAAGAGTCGTACAATCGTTTGTTTGTTTGTTTGTTTTGTTTTGCTTGATAAATATTGGTAGATCTATAATTAACAGGTTTGCTCGGCTTTATGTTAATATATCGGTTGTTTTAAATGCGTCAAACACTATGCGTTACAGAGGACAATGACATAATTTGTTCGTTCATCGGTGGGAGAACGTTGAGTCAGAAACTTTGTTTTGATTACTGCGGATGTTTAGATAACAAATATACATATTAACCGTCTGAAGCACTATTAAACAACTAGCTCAGTTCACTCGGCTGGACGCGTGGAAAGATAAACTGTAGTCTTAAATTACTAGTAAAATATCCCTATTGATGTCAACGAAGCTGGTGGAAAGGCACGTCTGTTCCAATAAAATATATTTAACAGGAAGTAATACATCCTGAAAGATTTGGATACAGCCGGCGACTGACCGTTTTAAGCTTTAGAATATTTCTGTTCGAGTCCTTTGCTGATATTACAAGTATTGATATAATCCACGAAGTGTTTAAATTGCCGGAGCGTTGACATATTTGTTTTGTATTGTGTTGTGTTTGTTTCACCAGATGTTAATACAAACAAGATATATTGCTTAACTGTGTCTTTACATTTCGGAAATTCAAACTATAAATTAATATGTTCGTTGAAGGAGAGTTGATGCTTCGCAATTGTATTAATCACGAGTATAAAACAACCACAAACTTATCCAAGCTACAGTAAATATTGTATAATTGTATTCCTACCATTAGGGAACATATATAAACATACGTTCTTGGTTATACAAACTTTGTACTTAGTGATTATATGATGGATTGAGCGTCGCTGATATGTTTCTCATGTATTCGTGAAATAACTGCGTCATTACAAACAAATGAGACCCTTTATTTTGTTTCTGAATACATAAACAGAAAATTCACTTAACGAAACAATCAACATGTTTACAACCTGTGATTGCTGTTATGTTCAAAACGCCTATTAAACGGGGACATATTGAAATGTGTAAAATGTCATGTTACTTGGAAATAAGAGATGTGCTACTACCTTAGGGAAACCTAATAACATATTCAAACATGTATTAAGCACTCAGAATACTAATGTAATACACATATTTATCGCAATAATATGAGGATTCCACTTGTACCACTTGTAAATATGTGAGTATTTTTTCCAGCATGATGATATTAGTAAATGTTAAATATTTTCAAACATATCTTTTAATCAAATAAACATCACTTTATTCATTTTCGAAATTTTAAAATGAAGAATAAGAGTATGTACTACGCAGTGATGAACAACAACATAAACCATACATGTTGTGATGTTAATACAATGCTATTGTACATATTCATCGGGAAACAAGGTCGAACATTTCGAGTTACATGTGCTACACGCATATAGCAAGTGATTTTGCAATAAGTGTTGACACTTTATAGATTTATTTATTTTTTGGCAATGTTGACATTGATTATGAGGTGAATAATCGGGTCTGACAGGAAAATATCAGAGCAAGAAAACGCACGATTCGTCTAACTAGCATCAGCCATCAGCCATAAGGATCAGCTATAACTAGAGCAAAGACCTCGGCTGTCAGCTAGGTCTTTGTTTGTAACATTTTCTGATGTCCACATTTTCATGAACTCAACGCAATTGCCAAGACTTTCAGGGTGTGATATGATGTTATATAATTGATTGCGGTCCAAGTATTATGCTTTTGGTTTTAACGACTATCGCCATCATTACGTAATACAACTCATCTAATTTTTGCTTTAATGAAACCGGTTTTATTATCGAAACCCGGTCCGGCAAAAATACTCTCTATAAAGGATTTATTTTCTTATATATAATGCATAAAATAACTATAAAAATTTATCTTTGGAAAAGAGATTCAAGGCATTTAAAATTAAAGAATCCCAGTTGGTTACTGAAATAATAGTGGCAATACTTTATATACTGTATTTGTAGATCACTTCAGAACCGTGAATTACTTACCAAGAACTCGGCAATGATGCAAATACATGTTTGTCTACACACCTGTTTACGAATGTGTCGTACGACGGCAAAATAAAACCGATCCAAACCTGTCTACATTGTATCTACATTAATGAACAAAACTTGTGTGTATGCTGCAAAACGATCCTGAGATGCATGTATGCGATCGGGACTTGACTGACTCTTCATGTAATGGTTCCTTTCTAAGGTAAGATATCAGCGTATATTAGGAAGTAGATGCCGTCAATAGTGTTCAATGAGATAACTGGAAATGTATTTTACTTAAAATTTGAAAAACAAATAACGGAAAGAGGCAATTTTTACGTACATTATGTTTATATTTTGCATATATAATATTAGTAAACTGATTTGCTTTTACTACAAAACTGTTGTGTATATGCATTATTTCTACTTTATACGCATAAACACTGAACTATTAACTGTACTTTTATATTATTTTGTTGTATTGTGTAGATCATTTCTATTACATACATTTATTAATCTCCTTACGACTGTGGTTCAATTTTTTATTTCTAGAAATTTATTTATATTGACTTATATATGGCAAAGCATGTTAAGAAAGTGGCCTGTATTCAATGTCTCCGATTTTGCTCGTTATCCAACTGCGTGCTTCCGTTTAATGTCCGCTAAATATCGCCCCATATAACAAGTTGTGACGGACAGTCGGATCAATAGATGCCAAATAGAAGAACAAACTTGCTGAAATTCAAAGAAAAGTCATCTATTATATTGCAAAACCTGCAATGCCACCGAGCTATACATGGCTTAACATTAATCATTGAGGCCATCGATATAGATTATTCGTCAAGTTTCACGACGATTATTTTTTAGTTTGATCTTCAATTCCATAAAGAAACTGTAATCACTTTCGTATACTGTATTGTCCGATTGTTTTCAACACTTTAAATTTAATATGATTAAACGGGCAGGAATAAAATCATGCTGACTACGGAAACTCGCGAGTCTGCTTTTAAAATATAACCAGTTCTTGATTTCTTGAATTAAAAATCTTTTGCACAAGCCTTATAACAGATATTTTGTTTATTAATTTTTAGAAACTTTCAGGCTGTTGGTGAAAATTAAAATACAAAACAAAAATCAAAACAGTTTGTGCAAGGTCTTTATGTCTCTCAAAACTCCAAGCTGGTATTGTCAATGTAGACTTGGAGTTGATGTAGGCATCATTGTGTTCCACTAATTGATCTACGCACGAAATTGCACAACGACATGTTAGCTAATGCTGCAATGTACGTTTCACCATACAAAGTTTAAGTGCAAAACTCGAGTGCTTTAAATAAAGTTGAAAGCTAATTCGAAATGAATAAGATGAATTGTAAATATTTTTTGCATTTTCTTGGTAGTATGGCTGTGCTTAGATTTAATAAACTTGTATTTGTTATTAATTAATTCAGATGGATTTTAAATTATACAAACTGTATTATGTATTTGGACAAATACGAGCTTAATGATAACACAAATGACACACAAGTATCGATTACTTGCTACTCGAAAATAAATTTGAATTAATTATGCAAAGTGTCCACAGCTATATTATAGCAAACATGTACTAAACAACAGTAAATGTATGAAATGTGGTAAAAGCTCAATACATTTATACGACAGTCCAACAGTATGACTCATCATTATATGATATAGAGGATATTTGTTTAATGCAGTGTAAGATCGTATTTTATTTCATGAGTGTTCATAGAAACAATATGTTCACGAGTGGCGCAGCCACGAGTGAAAATATCTAGTTTTAATGACCACGAATAAAGTAAAATACGATCTAACACTGTATTAAACAACTTTTCTTTTATATTTCATGCTTTTGAACGAAATAAAAAAAAATAGCGCGGTATTCTCCACTCATTCACCGCATAGCATGAAATAAAACATCTTCACCCAGTGGGTACATAGACGCCGCCGTTGTATCGCCGAATACTTTGAGAAACAGAGTGTTTTCTGACGTCAAAATAAATGACACCGTCATTACGTACGGACTGTGCTCAGTACGCGCTTTACTATGCTTGTTGGAAGACGTGTGTGCCGGTGATATATTGTTTGATTGTAACATATTTTATTTTTATGTACAGTATATAGATTCCGTTTTGTTTTGGTGTATTTTTTATGGACGTGTTATAAATATTATTGAATGAGTAACTAAATTCCGGGTAATTCTGGATCACCCCTCGTACTAGCGTTAAAATCTACTTCTCCTCAACAGTGATCACTCTTCAACTGCGAACTACATGTAATGTATTGGCTATTGATTTATGCTCCTTTATGAATTGTTGGTCTTTTTAGTACCCAATAACTCATCGATGGCAACCACCCTCGTTAAATATAAACAATAACAATTCAAATAAAATGTATATGTGATAGTCCGCATGATGTATGGTAGCCATACTATGTAAATAAGTATTTTATCAATAAACTGTACACTGTGTTTAAGTTTATATCACAAAAATATATAGATCTACCGGTAATAAAACGTATGGTGCGTGTAATTTGATTCTTCAGCATGAGTGTTTAACAAGAATACATGCAGTAATTGCATTGGTTATTTTTATATTGACAGGTGTCTTTGATATCTTCTGTTTGCAAGACGCATGACCTAGATTGCATTCGTCGACTAACAAATGCTAGGATAATGTAAATGATAATATTTCATATAAAACACAAATATATTATAGGTAACCCATTCTTGAAATTGGTTCAATAAATTCCATTAATACTTTTTCAGTAAATGTTAACCAATTTGAACAAAAATTACACCCGACATTAGCGAGTTAGACATCGCATACTACAGAATATACTGTCATCAAAGTGCACTGTAGCTTAAAGCGATATTAACACTTTAAAAAACAACAATTTCGAACTTTTACATTACGATGGTATTGTGCGTTAGGTATGACCTGGCACGTCATGAATATTCCGTTATATTCCGTAACGAGTCTAAATTTAGATCGCAAATATCAGTAAAACTCGATACTTTTAGTTCATGCATTATTGACAAAAGCATAAATGACATCGAGATATGTCTAGCCTAATGGTAATAGCGCGAAATCCAATGGATGTAGGTTCGAATCGGGTATTTTAAGAAATATGTTTTTCTAATTTTATGTCAGGTATATGCTCATAATATTCGAATTTAGTGTTGTATAAACTTTACTATGTTGAAATAATTGATTAGCGTCAATTTTACACAACATAGCTTCCCTGCCTGATAAATGATTGATTTAATAAACATGTTTTATCTGCTTTCTGTGCATTCATGATGTGTTTGATATGCGCCAAACAAAATGTGTTACAGACGGAAATGACACAATTTGTTTCATGCATCAAGGTGAAAACATTCTTCTGATTATGTCGGACGTTTATATTGCACATATATACATAACTGTCTGAAGCAGTAAAAACTGAATAACTCAGTTCATTCGCTTGGAAAGATATATAATAGGGCCCACTGAAATAACACAAATGTCCTACTGATGTTAACAACATTGGTGGTCCCGCACGTCTGCTCCAATAAATGTCCCCAAAAAGACGCAAAACATGCAGATGTGTTAGGGTACAATCTGATTAAAGTGCACACTTTTCGAACAGGAAGATCTAAAGACCACCCATTGATTTACTTCTTCTAAAATAAATGGAATTTAAAAAAGCTATTTATATATCAGGAAATAAGATTGTTCTTTTCGCGAAGCATTATGTCGTTTGTTTTGTGTTGTAATTTACAACTAGATATGTTATTTCAGTGTATATTAAAGGAATTCGCAGATAAAGGTATTTCCACCACATAGCGTTGTTTTTTGGCGTATATCCCACAGATTGATTCTAAACTTGTGTTTACATGGTAAAAATGTAAATGTTTAAGAAGTACACTTTGGGATCTTAGCTTTTTTCACTTTTACTTCCAAAACCATGAAAGCAAGGCTATGATTGGTCGACTGATATGTTGTCAGAACGTGACCTTCTTCTGGTCGTCTTCAGATCCTAATACGAAGCGTATTTTAGGATTTTATAAATTTAATCAGATTGTGTATTAGGTTACATCCGGCAACTGGTCGGATTAATATTTTAAAACCGTTCACTATAAAAAAAATAATCGTAAATATCTAAACGCTGGTATATTTTGAAACGTCTGTAGTATTTTGAATGCAAGTTCGAGTCCTTAGCAGATAATAAAAGTTTTGACGTAGTCAAAGAATTGTTAAATATGTCGAGTAAACATATTTTGTTCCCAAGATTGCAATACAAAACACTCGCAATGTTGCTCTTCTGTTAATTTAAATATCGTCTTTTCAAATTTTAATTCAGTAATGCATGTGTATTTTGGCATACTGGAAAACATATTTTAAACTACTATAAATGTTCATAATTTATTTGTATATCTATGCTTTAAACACGAAACTTCAGAATTCAAAAAACACTATTTCACTATTGTCAGGCTATGCCTGCCGCTGTATTAACCAATTAATGGGGAAAGTTTTCAGGAACAAACCTCGAGGAAATATCTGAAGCTGGAAAAATCCCATAGGAAGTTCGAGGTCGCATGAAATCTCGCTCTGGCAACTCCAGCGACGGCGCTTGTCTCAAATTGTGTCGGCTCTATGGCTTTGTTCGTTCAATCAGTGTTGTTGAGCGGGGATATCTGCTACAAGGACAACGGACACTCCAGCTTAACTTCAAAGCGTTGAAATTATCGAAAAACGACTACAGGAGGCCTACTACTACTAAAAACTCAAGAAATATATTCCTTGTGAAGTATATGACAAATGTACCCAGTCAGCAAGCATATATCGGATAGATATCGGTTTATCGAGATTGCATTGACAAACGGCCCGATATATATCCGTTATCGCTAGCAAGCATATAGGCCTACCGTACATATCGGATAGATATCGGCCAGTTGTTGGCTATCGATATAATAGTTCGATATCTATCCGTGCTCTATCCGATATAGTTATGGTGAAAAATAAAAAGTAGATGTATACATTTAGTGTATGTGATATATGTTAAAAACATCAATATATGAGTGGCATTTCTTCAATATGTGTTACGTTGTCGTCATCTTAAGTAACGATGTCGGATCGATGCAGGGCCGATATCGTTCATGGCAAGCATTAATTTCTCTTTATTTTCATAAAATTATTTATGTGTATCAATCCGACAATACTAAATAGTATTTTACTGAAATGAATGTGCGTTCTATGACTCCACAAATCTTTTTTGAAATAGCTTCGAAATTATTTTCCTCGAACAAAATCATTTTCGGTTTGCGCAAAATTCTTGTTCGTTTAAACTAGAACCGTTGATCTCCAGAAAGTAAAAGTAACATTAAAATGTTCAGTTTCCTCTTCAACGCAGAAAAACAAGAAGTAAGTACTTATGACTATTTGTAGACATCGTGTTTCTTTATATCAGCTATTCAACAATTATGAAGTCTTGTAGTCGTAGCAAAATCTAGGTTATTGAAATGTAACGTATTTTCGCGAGTATTCTTTATTATTATTAGTATATTACGATACTGTTTTGTCATATCTACAAATGTAAGTATTTACAGCGAGATAAGTTATTTTTTACATATTACAGGTTCAATATACTTCAAATGTTTGTATTTTAAAGGCTTAAAGTTTCAAGTTACTTTTATTTGAACAGTATTGTATACATTATATTTAAAGGGACTTGTTCAAAGATTTTTGTATTTTTTTGTAGTATGCCATTCATTGTCTTAACTTGACAGATTTAAGCATCGAAAGTAAAAAGCTCAAGTATAATGAGAAACAAAAAGAAAAAAAAAAAAGTTGCTCCCACCGGGTTTCGAACCTAAGACCTCTAGATCAAAAGGCTACCGCTTTAACCATGCATTATATATTGTATAATTTATGTAAGCGATCCACGTGTAGTCAGCAATTTTAACGAAAACAACAGAAACACTCCAAATTATGCCATCGTTTAGCGTTACAAACGCTTAATGAATTTCTAAATTTCTACTGATGATTACTCGTTAACAAAACCGTATTTATAGTATGTCCTTTGTGTTATTTTGCTCCTTTATTTACGCTATTCTTTCATTGTGGGAATCTGTGACAAAAAGTTGGAAAATTGTCAGTTGGCCAATCTGTGAACTGGCCCCTTTAAATAAATGAATACTCTAAACTAATGAACCTACAATTAAAACTAAATTATACTGAAAACAATTTTGTTTTCAAAAGAATTACCTGCTTCACAATGATGGCTCTTGCGCCTTTTTGGATGACAATAAGGTCTTGGACTTGATAACATTCGTCACTGACAAACCGGCTGCATATTAATATGAACAGATTAATCTAATTTGAATTTGTCATTTGCACAGATGAAGGTAATCAAATATACATTGGATGTAGTAATACTTGGTCAGAACATGCAGTTCACTTCTATTGATGTGAGCAAGTTAGTAACACACTGTTTAAGGCTTAAACTTTAAGCAGTATCTGCATAACACCATTACAGAGATCAAGTACAATTTCTCCAACTCTGATTGAATAATTATTATTATGACTCAACATTTTCTGTGTAATATTGTTACAGTTATGTAAAATTGGAGTGTATAGTAAAAAAATTATTGCATTATATGACTTCAAATATTAATTGAACTACTTTCTGTGATCTAAACTTCTCACACAAAACATAATAGTAAGTTTAATTTACATACATTCCAGCTACCAGTGGCATACAGTGTCTGCTCTGAACAACACCATTATCATTATTGGGTGGAGTGCTGCATCAAACACTGGCTAAGGAATTTGACTGAGATAAAGAACAGTGGATAAAAATCATTCTACTCATCATTAATATTATGAAGACTTCTAAAGTAAACACTCTTAAATGTGTGATAGGGACTGGATAGTTCCAATTTATGAAGCTATTTTTAACCACAATTTTTAATAACAAGTGTACTATGTGGTTTATTAAAAAAAGAACAATTTAATGACACACACTGTTTAGTGTTACTTAATTGTTTTATATTTTTCATGTGTTTTTGAAAACATGCAAAGGTCTTAGAATTCTGATTCTTTGTAAAGATATGATCCAACTTAAATGTGATGCTAACAAATAACATTTAATTAATATATATAATCTTGACTGAACCATAGTTTTCTTTTATTTCCAAATTAAATGTTAAAATTTTGTGAACATAACAGATAAAGAACAGTGGATAAAAAACATTCTACCCATCATTAATATTATAAAGACTTCTAAAGTAAATACTCTTAAATGTGTGATAGGGACTTGACAGTTCCAAATTTATGAGGCTATTTTTAACCACAATTTTTAATAACAAGTGTACTATGTGGTTTATTTATTTAAAAAAAAACAATTTAACGACACACACTGTTTAGTGTTACTTAATTGTTGTACATTTTTCATGTTTTTGTGAAAACATGCAAAGGTCTTAGAATTCTGATTCTTTGTAAAGATGTGATGCAACTTATATGTGATGCTAACAAATAACATTTAATTAATATATATAATCTTGACTGAACCATAGTTTTCTGTTATTTGCAAAATTAAATGTTAAAATTTTGTGAGGATAACAAAGAAACCATTTCATCGAGGATGCTTTTGGCAGCATAATATTGTCAAATATGTGTTGTTGTTTTTTGTATTCTAGTGTGTTTACACTTTTTACTGGAATTGTCTTCGATTTTGTTTTCATTTCCTGTTTGGATTCGAATGAGATTTCCATTTGTTTATATGATTTTTTAAATATTTAGTTTGATCTAAATTAAGGCCATTGAAATGTGGAAATTTCAATTTGATACTTAATGTCTAATACAATTATTTTTCGGTTAAGTATTGCTGAATTATTAACTTTTTCATGTGTGTTGCACGGGTTTTATAGCATGTTTGATGGTGGATGATGCTAATATTCATTAATACCTTACATATTGATAGAAAGCATTTGTAATTGTTTTCAGTGGCAATTCAACTTATAATAAATGATTGCATTTCTTAGCGTTTCCTTGGTTACTGTCACATCACTGACATGTTGTAAGTGACTTTTTGTCCTTAAATGCTTTTACCTTTAAACTCGTAACTGATTTACATATTAATTAAAAATGAAGACGTTGAAAGATCATAATTTATTATAAACCTTTGTTTAAATAAATAGTGTATATGTTCGGCGCATTGGAATCGGGACGATTCCAGAATCGCCCTGAGCGTTTTTGGAATTCCAGTACGGTCCGCTTTTATTGGAATTCCAAAAACGCGCAGAGCAGTTCTAGAATAGTCCGTGCGCAAAGGTGGAATCGGGACAAAGTTGGAATATATGAAATCGACCATGTTTATTAATTTAAATTAATGTGTCGTCATCGTAATACCAATCATACAAATATTGAGTACATTATGAATCACAAAATTCTTTGCATTTCATTAATGAACAATTATAATCGTAATTTTATATAAAATCCCCAGTTTTCTGACGTTGTGGGTCAGATTAATGAAGCGGAAAACTTTATCATACCTTCAATTTTGAAAACAGTTATTTTAAGCATTCTGGACATTATGTTTTAAAGCAATAAAAGTGTGAATATTCAAATGGTTTTCTTGCAGTCGAATTAATCGATAAATGTTGCATTACTAAATGGGTATGCTTTATTATTTTCCACCACAAAACATAGCATGCAGAATCAAATGCTAGACTAAAGGTTTTATTTTTTATTTGCACATAACAATAACACAGAATACATTGCATGACAATAACAAAAAAAATAACCGTCATTTAACATGTAAAACTGGTTGACAGAAATTGTAGAGCAGATTTTAAAGCAGAAACATTAGTTGAATTCACGGTTATTGAAACAATATCTTAAACCAAATGTCATAAAAAATAAATATCGCACGGACTAAAACTGCTTAAATTTCAATGTCATAAAATTAATATAAATGAATATGTTGGCAAAAACAAAAAAAAACAATATTATAATTTTAAATAAAACAACACAAGTAGATGTCAAAATACCTTTTTAACAAAATCATTTATTTTTGTGTTAAGTATATTTTAACATTTTATTGCCACCGCATTTTTATGAATACATTGTATTAGTTTCAATGAAACATTTTCTCTATGAAGTAGTATTCTTGTTTGTTAAAATAAAAATGAATATATATATATCTCTCTTTTGTGAGACATTACAGAGGCAAAAATATCAAGGACAAATAAAGTTACGGAGCTGATATACTTTCGTTCCGCTCTCTCATATATTTACAAACTCCGACCTACCGACCGTACGACCACTTGCTCGCTCGCTCACTAAGCACGCACTCACACACTCGCTCGCTCGCACGCACGCACTCACGCACGCACTCACTCACTAACTCACTTACTTACCGATTCACTGACTGATTGACTCAATGCTTAACAATGCAAAACAATATGTCACATGTTCCAACTTATTTTTAAAATAACATATGATTATTGCGTTTTTACAGATTTGTTATTTTTGGATCTTTCCCTAAAACTATGAAGATGTGAGTGTAGCACGCTACTGTGAATGCCTGAAATAATTACTCACTATTATACGACAGTATGTTGAACCATATATTTTATATTTGTTTGTGAATAGTGACAGAATACATTGTATTAGTTTCAAAGATTTTCTCTATGTAGTAGTATACTTGTTTGTTACAATAAAACTGAATTGATTAATTGGTATTTAATTAATTAATGAAATCGTGTTTAAAGTTACGGTGCGGATATACTTTCCAAAAGTTTTGATCCGCTCTCTCATATATTTACGGATTCCAAACGACCACTCGCTCTCTCGATCGCTCCCTCCCTCACTCACTCACTCACTCCCTCACTCACTCATTGATTAACTTATTTTACATAAAAAGGGAAATATCTAGGATCTAGAAAGGTACAGAGTGCTGCTAAAAAGGAGCGGTTGGGGGATAACCGGATCAGCCAATTGACATTTTTAATAATTTGCACAAGCCAGGGTTTTTATTAGTCTAATGCTTCTTATTACGTACATTATGTGTTTTTTAAGTATAATCTATAAATTTGTCATTGACTATTTGCCAAAATATGTTGAATTTCGAAAGACATTCAATAGTTCTATGATGACAAGCCCAGAGGGGCTGCGGGGGGACCAAAAAGGAGCAGGGTGCAGCACCCTGCTATTTCACTCTAGATCTCAGGGACTTGATATTATACAGCTTTTGAAAGTTTTGGTCATAATCTGTCATTGTGTGTATTTAACACGACGTTTGCATCGATGAACACTGTGGGGAAAATCGTCAAAACAGCGGCGTTGATACAAGAAATGAAATGTTCCCTCATGTCGTCCTGGTTATACATGAGCGACGTCGGGTCCTCCCTATGACACAACGAGACTGCATTTGCGATGGCAAGGCATGAGGTCAACAGCCCTGAACCAGGAGTCAATAATTCCATACCCGCACTGTAACTGGTAGAGATCACCCCTAACTCCAATTACTTTTCCTTTCAAACGCGGTTGGTCTGTTCCAGAGCGATCGATTTTGGGTATTCGAACGCTCACCAAATGTGTATCATTTCCTCTTAGAATACTGCTTCTTCATCGACTCGGCATTCTTTTTGGTAAGAAGCCTCTGCTTCGCGGCGTTCTTGCGAGTGCTTTGTTAACGTCAAGAGGCTCACACCTGCAGTGAATGTATTGTATTGTCGGAACTGTGTCAGATAGAATGAGTGGAGAATCTGGTGCCTGCTGGTGTTCAGAAACCCCAGACTGATCGCGTCCTAGATCAACACACGCGTTTCCGGATAGGATCACAGTCGAATTAGTATCTCCATGATTCTGCTGTCGACGTCTTGGTTTAGGAATTGGACGTTCTTGTGAGATCACTGCTGGTGTCAGTTCTGCTGTGTCTGGCAAGGTCAATTTGCTCTTATTTCTCGGCAATGGTATAGGCCTTTGTCTTTTTTGGTAACATCATCGCTGGTTTCTGAGTCACACACCACAGTTTGATCGGCGAGGTCTTCTTCATATATAATATGACCGTCCGCGCTAGCTCCTGGAAAGATATTTGTGCGAGGCGGCTGACCACTAATTCATACGGCATCTGTTGTATGTCACCGGCAACCTCAGTGTTCATGTTAAACATAATTTGTGATAGCCATCTCGCCAACGGGTAGACTTCGCCGATTAGATTGAGTGTTGAGCGCTTGTTGGCAATGTGACGCTCTATGGCGGCGTTGCCCTGCTCCACCAACCCATGACTCTGACTGTGACGTGGCCGCCCGTTAATGAACAACACATCCTCTCCACCCCAGTCGCGAACAAGCTCCTTGACTAATCTGTTAACTAATTCCCGTCCGTTGTCTGAATGTATTATTCGTGGAAGCCCCAAGTATGGAAACACCCGTTCATTCAGACCATTGGCAACTTCTTCTTCCGACTTTCGTTTCAGTGGCCATATCACGTGAAACTTGGACCAGTGGTCCATGAAGTGGGCAATATAGTGATAGTCGCCATCTGGATTGTGTCGCATGTCAAATCAAGTCGATCTATGCGCGGTTAGAAACCCGGACGACAAAATTGGTTTTAGCTCAGCGTGGTTAGACTGCCGGATTGACGTCAAGAAAACAGGACATGTCCGACAAGCCTGCTGGATGATGCTTCTAGGAACCCCTTCGTACATGGACTGCACCTGCAAGAAAAGAAATTATTAGTCGTGTGTAGTGTAGTTAACATGTTCTCTAAACCATCATCCATCCCGACTAAAGATACTAATGGTTTTGCTGCAATAGCCACGATCATAAATGCTACCAACACTACAACTACGTAAACCTTAAATTTAAGTAAGTGTTTTATTTTCATTTAAACCAATGAAAGATACAATTATCAGTAGAAGCCACAACAACAAGAAGAAGAAAGATTAACCATAGAACAACTAAGATACGATATCCTTATACAACAAAATATGAACGTTAAAACAGCAAACCTATGTTTTAACATAGTACTGTTACCACCACCACCACCTCTACGACTTCTTCTACTACCACCATTCACAACACAACCACTACTACCAACACCAGCACTACAACTATCACTACCTAGTACTACCACATTATTACAACTTTTACTACTACTACTACTTCTACTACTGCTACTAGTACTACGATTTTCCACCACCATCATCGTGTCTACAACAATTACTACTATTATTAGCGCCACTATCATCGCAATAATTACTGCTACTACTATTACCTACACTACAACAACAGTTACTAGAATTACTATTATTACCACAAGCATCACCGCCACTACATCAATTACTACTTCTACTGATATCACCGCCATTATCACCGTCACTACTGCATTTACTGCTACTTCTATTACTTCCGACATCATCACCGCCACTACTGCAATTACTTCTACTACCATTATTACTACCGCCAACATCACCGCCACTACTACAAGAGTTTCTAATACTACTAATACTACCGCCACCATCACTGCCACTATTTCAACAGTTAATACAACTACTAATACTACCGCCGCCAGCACCACCACTACTACAACAGTAGCACTACTACAATTACCGCCATAATCACCACCACTACTGCAATTACTACTACTACTGCTATTACTAATGCTATCGTTAATACCACTACTACAACAGTTACTACCATTATCATCGCCACTACAACAATCACTACTACTACTTTTACTAAAGATACCATCAGCATTCCTCCAGCAAACTCTACTACTTATTTTATTACCGCCGCCATCACCACAGCTGCTACAATAAGTACTGCTACTAATATAACGCCACTGTCACCGTCACTACTAGAACAGTTACTACATGTACTTTACTAGTTTTACCACTATCACCAACACTACTACAACAGGTACAACTACTACTATTAGTAACACTATCACTGCCACTACTACAACAGTTAATGCTACTACTACTACTATTACCACTATTACTGCCACAACTACAACAGTTACTACTACTACTATTATTACCACCATCACCGCCTCTACAACAACAGTTACTACTACTTATATTACCGCCATTATCACCGCCACTACTACAACAGTTACTTCTTCTATTATCATTATTGTCATCACCACCGCCACTACTACAACAGTTACTTCTGCTACTACTATCACCACCATCATCACCGCCACTACAACAACTACTACTTCTACTATTACCGCCATCATCACCGCCACTAAAACCATTGCTACTATATTACTGCTATTACCACCATCATCACCGCCACTACTACAACAGTTAATACTACTACTATTATCGTCTACATCACCGCCATTACAACAATTACTACTACTTTTACTAGTACCACCATCATCAGCGCCACTACTACAATTACTACTACTTCTACTTTTACCGCCATTATCACCGCCACCACAACAATTACTACTACTTCTACTATTTTATCATCACCGCCACTAAAACCAGTACTACTATTACTGGTATTACCGCCGACATCACCGCAACTACAACAATTACTACAACAGTTACTACTTTTACTACTATTACCACGATCATCACCGCCACTATAACAATTACTACCATTACTACTATTGCCACC
Organism: Congeria kusceri; assembly: GCA_027627225.1. Classification (NCBI taxonomy): domain Eukaryota; kingdom Metazoa; phylum Mollusca; class Bivalvia; order Myida; family Dreissenidae; genus Congeria; species Congeria kusceri. The sequence continues at coordinate 49,738,258 of CM051033.1, forward strand.
ATCATAACCGCAGCTACAACTATTACTACTACTTCTACAATTATTGCCATCATCAACGCCACTACAACATAATATATTACTATTATTACCACCATCATCACCGCCACTACCACAACAGTTACTTCTACTACTACAATTGTAACCTTCATCACCGCCACTACTATATCAGTTACTACTTCTATTACCACCATCGTCACCGCCACTACTATATCAGTTACTACTACTATTACCACCATCATCACCGCCACTACTATATCAATTACTACTACTACTAACACCACCATCATCACCGCAACTACAACAATTACGACTACTATTACCGCCATCATCACCTCCACTTCAACAAGTTCTACTACTTCTATTACCGCAACCATCACCACCACTTCAACAACGATTGCCGTTATCATGGAATCGAAATATAATAATATATTTTAATGACATTATTTACTTACAATACGATTTTGATTACATTACCTTTGCTAACAGCTTTTTGTAGCCAACGTGGTTCGTCTCTGACCAATGCAGGCGAGTAACGATGTCTACTACTGTCGCACTATTTGTCTGGATACGCTACGAGCTGTGAAGCGTCGGGTCGTTGGCATTCTGTGGAAAGTAAAAATATCTGAATAACAATATTTCATAATTTTATATATTTTAACTTTAATATCAGTAAACTTGTTCAATATGTAACGTTTGTATTATGTCAAAACATCGCTGTCCACTCGATGTAAAATACTCTTTATTAATTATTAGTATTGATCTCTAACTATACACTTTGCTGTTGAGTTTTCAAAATGCACATTTAGGATTAATTTGGTGTCAACAGATGCTTCTTTAACATTGCTTCTCTACTAAATGTAATTATATTACATGAAAAGTACAATAAATATCTGCATGAGATAAACAGGAAATGGCATTTCTTCATTCTAAGTTGAATACACACCATTCCTAATAATTATCTTTATACTATATCAGACATCACATTTAAGTTACCAATAACCCGTTATAGTATCAATCAACACATAAAAAATCAACAATGAAATATTTAACAAGGGTTTGTATGTGCATATTTTGCCTGTTCAATACAGGAAATACATTTTGACATAATACCCAGTTTTACCAAAAAGACATATGTCTCTATATGCTGCTAATTCAGGTTGACACGTGGGGCTCTGATAAGACCGATAATGTTGTACATCGTATATTCGGCGACAGTACAGCACAAAGGTGTCACGCATACCTAACCTGGTAGGGTGTCCAGTATTGATCGCATTTCTACGTGATTGATGACCAGCTCTTGAACTTGCCGTTTATGATAGACGGTCATAAAGGTTAACTTGAAAAGGCAAATAGCAGTTCGAGAGAAAATGATACACAGTTCAAGCTTCGCATTCCTCTCTAGCTATTAATCATACACATAGTATTACTTTATGTTTTCGTACATTGAGTAATTTGCATTCCGTATTTTACAATTGAGTATTTTTTAAACTCAACAACTATCCAATTACATTTTGCTCTAAGCCACGCTTTTAAATCATTATCCCGCCAATGTAATTTAAAGTCTTTGCGGCTTTGAAAACGTAAAACCATTTCGTAATTTTATTCTCCATCGGAAAAACGGCACCAGTAAAATAATGATACTAGACATTGCAACATGTTTCTGAGAAAATCGTTTTATTTAACCGAGCAGCATTATATATTGATTTGGACTCTGACTCGACGTCGGCTTCCCTAACCGACGGTAATTATGTACATGCATCGTTGCGCAATATGTACGAAAATTGCATGTTTTGGGAGCAAAATTATGTACATGCATCGTTGCGCTTTGGTTACGAAAATTGCATGGTTGGGAGCAAAATTATCTACATGCATCGTTGCGCTATAGGAACGAAAATTGCATGGTTGGAAGCAAAGTTATGTACATGCATCGTTGCGCTATAGGTACGAAAATTGCAAGGTTGGGTGCAACATTATGTACATGCATAGTTGCGCTATAGGTTTCGAAAATTGCAAGGTTGGGAGCAAAATTATGTACATGCATTGTTGCGCTATAGGTACGAAAATTGTAAGGTTGGGAGCAAACAAAACCTTGGACATGGATTAATTAATTTCAGAATATACCAGAGATAGTACTCATTTTAAGTTTGATGACATTCGTGCATTTCATCGTTTTGTCAATGCAACTAACGTTTGTTTTATTCTTGAATTTAATATTTTACCATTAATATTTATGATAGTATATAATTAAACAAAATAATCCTTGTTGGTCGTGGGTTATTTTAATCATATTGACAAAACCAATATGTCATATGCCATATTTCTTGGTAACCATTCTGATCATGCACTGTTTCATAATCATATCAAACAAAGCTCGTGTATTAATAAACTTGTCTTGTTATTTGGTTCTCCCAGAATGAAATGTCAGACAAAGTGACATATTGGCATTGTAAATTGACTTGGCAGCCGAAGTGACCCGTACGGTTTCATTGTTATTTTTAAAAATGCAAACACATCAAAGAATTGGAACACATGTTCTAGCGTATTAACGACGGAAATGATGATTCAATTAAATTCAATAGAACGGCGCAAATTGGCATCATATACTGACCCAAAAAGAAACTTTCGCTAAATGTGCATGCTGATAATTGTTTAACGTTTGAAAAGATTTGACTGAAATGTTCTGTGTTGTATAAGTTTATCGCATGAATATACTGGGATTTACTGGCAGATTTTGCAGAGAACGATTTTACAATAACCACATGCATTTTTTCGGCGTAGCTGTTTAACCCAACTTTTGACCTGCCTCATCATCCAAATCAAATGTTGTGAAAATGTCCCGCCAGTAGTTACGAATTAATAAATTTAACATTAAATTTAAAAGTTAAAAGAAGTTTAAAAGAAATCCCCGACACGCCCTGTAAAAATTGGCTCCATTTCTTTTCGGAGGTCAATGGAGATGAGCCAATGTGGAAACTCCAGACATACCTCTTTACTTTGTTTACGTGTGTTACCAATTTCCAGTTTTGAGCTCCGTCCTCAGAAGATGCATTGGCTCAATTTTCATTTTTAATTTACATGCCAGTGTTTACAGACTGTTTTACATGACCTTGGGAAAATCCCCCGATAGGTAACATTCCATAGAATGCACTCGCTCACTAACCTGCGCCTATTAATAGTATACACGTCAGCAACACCGATTTGTTCTAGCAAGCATCCAGAGAACGATAGACAATAAGATTAATAATGAATGGAGAATTACTTATATTTTATAAACTTACCATGCATGTTTATTTGAATAACGGTTGGTAGATCTATTTATTAAGAATTATTTAGAATGGCATTTTCTCTTATCTTTTCCTGTGGAGGCTATTCAATGTATATAGAGATTTTTCATCTTCCTATAAATAGACACTGGCGGAAGCGTCGGACATAAGTAATTAATTTCATTTAAATTTGGTATTTTTACTTTACGTGCGTTTTATGAATGCATTAAAACTATAATAGTTATACATAAAAACGCTCCAGACGTATTTTCACAAAGGAATATAAATCTAAATCGCCACTATTAAATATAATTTTACGTGTTTGTGATCACAACATGAAGTCAGATCATCATATTTAATTGCGATGAATGTTCCCTGACGTGTGTTTTTATTTGGCACACTTATTATAAATGCTTGATTCATAACTAATGTTATTAACGCGTTTATTCATTATCGTTATTATTTTATTGGAAACAATGTAACTTCTCTTAAATTTTGATTTGCCTGACAAAAAATTTATACATAATTTAGACTTCAAAAATCGCGGATGAAAAATATGAGACGGTAAGATCATTTAATTGTACGGACATTACATAAATACGATATCTTAAACATATGGACTTTTCATAGTTTCCCGGCGCCTTATGATGCTCTGCATCATTGTTTTTTTCGTGTGAATACTGATGTTTTTACTAAATTATCTTGTAGAGGCTATTCAATCTACAAATATACATTGTTTTATATAGACTATGAATAAATGCATTGTATACTAAAATAATTTAATCATGAAAAACGCTTCAAATATATATATTTCGTTGTAATTGTAAAATGCTTAGTTTCACATTATATCGATAAACATACTGACGTTGATGAGCAGATGAGTCTGACTTATTTGGGTTATTCAAGTAGAACTGATTAAAAACATGGGTCAGTTCGTCAGTTCATTGCTTTGACATGAAATAATAATATTCTTTTGATTTATTTCAACTGTAGAAACATTTCATACTACTATTTAGTAGCAAACCACATGAAATATAAGTTCGAAATTTGATGATGAAAATTTATTTTTTATTTTAACAATATTGAAAAATAATATGAAATGCGGGTAAAATAACGATCTATACAGAAATGAGACTGCTCGTTTATAAACACAATCAACATATACATCATTTATAAATATTCATGTTGGATATTCAGTTTTTATTCTTTACAAACTTTTTCAACATACGCCGAATGTCTTTAAAAAAAGATATTTCTTGTTTAGTTTGACAGTGTAATTATGCTATCTGAATACACGTATAACTCATTGGAATTCTATACTTGCGAATCAGGACCCCAACGCTAATTATAAATATATCCAGAAGAATTTCGAAGACAAGATTAAACGTTTTACGTTTTCTGCAGGTCGCGGTGGTGTAATGGATATGGTGTCCACCTTGCAATCGGGCGGTCGTAAGATCGATCCCTACTGCACAGTTGGAACGTGCCAACAAATCACTAGAATGCTTGAAAAACAACATGACTTATTGTTTGTAATGTAATGTTATATATTTATCCATTTTAAATAGTTGTAATAATTTAATATATTACCATGACGGTGTACAATCTAATTGCGACATTATATCATGCACGTAAAGAATTCCTATAAGGTCGTGGGCATAACCAAGTTGTCTGGCTACTGTATTTCGAAAATTAATGGTCTACCTAATATCCGACATAGCATACATCAATGCAACATTTTTGCTCTCCTTAAACTGTTTCATAATCATATCAAACCACACCATTGTATTCAAACGAACGTCCTGTAAAATTGGCTCCATTTCTGTTCGGAGGTAAATGGAGAAAATGAACGTCATTGATTAGATATGAATGAAATGTCTTAGAAAATGATTTGCCGGGCGTCAAGACCTATATTTTTCGTAGCAAGTAGACAGTAAATATGTTAATGAAATGAAACTTATGTATAAGCGCCTGAATATATAGTTGCTGTTAATTTCCGCTTGTTTCTTGTTGTCCACAAATACTGTGACTTTATATCCGCACTTAATTATTGAGAGTCATTATGCAAAGATTGCATCGCCATGCTTGCAATAAACGCATTGTGTGGAATGAAAACATGCATGCATTAAATGAAATCGCCAAAGAGAATGTATACATGCATCTTTCCTTACAATAGACTGAAATGTTAAATAATGGGTAAAACGTTTAATATAGGCTCCGAACATCACCAATCGTGGTAATCACAGCAATATAAAATACAGGATCATTGGACAGGACCGCAATGTGTTACTGTCTATGGCAAGTTATTATAAAGTCATTAGGTTTGCCTTTCGGGAGACTGGCTCCCAATAAATGACATACATTTAATGATGTAAAAAAATTGAACCACGACCGGTAAACAAGACAGTGATATAAACTGTGTTACTCTCTATGAAAGATATCATATAACCATTAGGTTTGCCTTTTGGAGACTGGTTTCCAGTCATTGACGTGCACTAACGAAGACAGTGTTTTGCAGATAACATATGTTTCTAAATCTATGTCGTTAAAGGACTGTCAATTAATCTTTTTAGACGCGTATGTTCCAGTTCATTAACATATAGTTTTTCTACAAACACATGTAAAAACGTATTGGTCATATCCGTCAAGTTCATTCGCGTCTGACATTATATTCGGAGCATATTAAAGAGCAATACATTATTGTCAATGTAAATACAATAGCTATATGTAATCAAACTGTGCGCAATGACCAGAAAGGTTCCCATGTGTCATATCGGATATAAAGGTTAAAGTGTTTATTATAGTGTCACCACTCGCGATTCAAGGCCAGCCAGTTTTGACTTATGAGACACCTTTACTGATAAACATCTTTACCCTCGATTCCTATTATATGCCGGACGCTTGGAAAGAAGGCAGTCGGTAACCTTTTATTTAACTTGCTGCTGGATAAGGCAAACGGCCATATCAGACCGAGCCATGTGCGAGACTCGAACCTGCAACCCCGCGCTCCATAGGCAAACGCTCTAACCATGAGGCCACAAAGACGGTTGTATTTATAATATATGTTATGTTTTGGTATTGAGAACTGCAGTTGCAATTGCCTACTTTTATAGTTTCCTGACATACTAGATCATATATAATCTATATCACATACATTCATACATTCGTAGTAAAATATTAAATTTAAAATATACCAAGACCTTAGTATCTCATGTACACGCGAAACAATTAATAAATGTCGTCAAGCTGATGATATGATATTCCTATATAATTCTTAAAGTATTAATAAAAAGTGTCATACATTGTTTGTTATTAATTATGCTTGAATACCACTACATTGTAATACATCAGTTTGTCCATACCTATCAGATTGGCATACCCATGATGCAAGGATGCATGCACATAATTACATTCTGATAAGGAACCTGACGTCGAGTCAGACTCCAAATATCAATATATGCGTGTTGGAATTAGTATAATAGAACAATACTCACTTTTGCAATTTCAATGTCATTATTTACCCGTGCCGTTTTCTAATGGACTCTTTAAGAATATTGACCCTGTCTATTCAAAGATTTTACGAAAAGTTTAAATTTTGCAAAATACACAAAATACGCATGACGTTTTCAACGGGAATTCATTAATGATATATCAACATTTCAAATGTTTTACCCAAATCGTTGGTTAACATAAAAGCTTATGACCAATGTTGAAAAAAAAAGACGCCAGACAAGCATACAGATCTGCGTTAGGAAATGAAGTAATTTAGTAAACACTGTAATCCCGGCAGTCAAAATTGTATGTTTATCAACAATAATGAATGACCGTTGTTTGGTGACATGTAAACAATAAAAAATAAAAATAGGGATACCAATATATGATTACAGCTAATGAGTAACCTATCTTAGGTGAAATCCTATGGACCACCGTTATTTTGCATTCGTTCTGTGAATGGTGGTTTGATCCACAACTGGTGCACATGGCAAAGCATAATACATTAATATGTACATTCAATTTGTTGTTTGCTTGAAATGCATTTCAGTCTAAGGGAAAAATTCAATTCGCCTAGACGATTTTAGTTTTGCACGTAGTCAAAAATGTATGTAATGGTAAATGTATGTACAGCCAAACTGTCATGTTTTACGAGTATTTCATAAGAACTACATAAATGTGTAAACTATCACCAAATTAATTAAATATAACATAAAGTATGCAAAACAATTAGGTTGTGAATAGACTTGGTAGATGCAGTTTAATATAAATTCAGTCGTCATTTTCTTCAGTGGAAAGAGTATAATAAACGTTTTCAGACGGTGAGTAATAACTGGTCTGCTTTTTATAAATACATTTAAATTAATGTGGAACGTATAGCCCGGAAAATTAATGTCCAACATCAGAAACGTCGGTCTGACCTCTCATTCCGGGCATATCAGACAGGAAATTTTAATAAATTCCCTAGCTTTGCTTGATAAGATTATGAAACAGTGAATGATTGGCAGAATGTTACCCAGAAATTTGCGATATGCATCAGATATAGGTTATAGGTTATGTATTGAGAAAAATGGTTACTCTGGCATAATATTTATAAATAAATGAAATGCCAACGACCATTTAGTATTTCTTTAGTTTCTTAAACGGATTATGTCAACGAAAAATTGTCTTCCTATTGCACTATACATTATATTATTTGATAGAAATGCGCTTTACAAAGACATGTGCATTAAATAAAAAAAATATACTCAATACGATATTTGTTAAAAACAAATTAGCAAAAGAAGCCTGAAAAAGTTAAAAACCCAAGTGGGTATCGAACTCACGACTTAGGAGCCGTACGAAGAAATGACAGTAGACAGCACTGTAAGCAACTGCGCTATTATTCGTGGTTAGGAGTCCTTTTTTAAACTATGTTTATACAAAATGCTCACAATTCTGATGTCCAAATGTAAACAGGAAAAAGGACCAAACAAACACAACCCATATTATAAACTGATTTTTACCTCAGAATGCATACACTCTTTTCCCATTGTATATACCCTGTTTTAACCGTTAGAACATGCCAGTATTAATGTCTTAATTTCAGATTTTTAAAAAGAAATTGCCCCCTGTGAGACCCTTTTCGATGACATAGACTCTTTAATATACGGCCTTACATATATTATCCATCTTTGGGGTAAGGTTATTAAATTCACAAGTAAATCGTAAAAGCACATGGTGGTATTGGCAAAGAGAAGAAATACAATATCTTCTCACAAATTATTGTAGGAAATCTAAGGATAATCCGATACCTTAAATCAGTTTGTTCAGACGGTATCATTGGCAATTATGTGCGGGTAGTACAGTGGCAAAATTTTTGACACAGACCTACCCGTGTAGAACTGAACAGTAATTAAAAAGCGTAACTTACAGCGGAATGTGGATTTATAATTGCTATGTCAGGGTATATATTATTTGAACAAGCGACACAATTATTGGAAACTGTTCAACTATACATGTAATATCTATTGATCCTTTCAAATTAAGTTTAATCATAAGTGCAATGTATTTCAATTAAATCCGCGCACTATTTCTTATTTCGGATTGAAGTGTTTATAACTATTTTTGCACCAGAGGTTGTAGCTTCCGAAGTTCATCATTAAAGCCATATATAATTACATACAGACGGTATACACTAGCAAAGGTTCTTGATAAACATGACCTTCGTTAATTAAGTTAAATAACGTTACGTAATGACGCTAATGGTTGGTAATAGGTCTAAATATTCCAGGAAACATATCAATTACTTTTCATTATCAACGGACTATGTCTGCACTCGCGATTTACTGATTTGGTACTTGAGACAAATTTAATGTAGACTTGTGTGTGGGTTTAATGATTAGGGGACACTGACTCTGTTCAACTGTATTATCCAAAGTCCTATATGTTTACTATCTTTCATTTTTCAACCACAGAATTAATATTTCCAGTGAAATATACAGTGAAACCTGTCTAAACCGAACAGCGTCGGGACCAGGTCGATCGTTCGGTTTTCATAGGTGTTCGTTTTATCCATTTTTTTTTTTATAAAAGATCATTTTTCTTAAAAATGTACATTATATTTTATATCTTTATTCGAGTATGTAATAAGACAACACAATGTTAATGTCTACACTAATACCAAAAATGTATATTTTTACATAAAACACATAAAACAACACATTAATCAAGGCCGTGCATGTATTCTAGAACAACTTATTTGCATAAAATGACTCTCAAAGTACATGTATCAATCAAACCCGGTCATGTGTGTGTAGTATATTTTTATCGAGTTCACCGGGATTCTCTCCCATATGGCCATCGCCCCCACAAGACTTTTTAGTTGGTTACAGGGGATAGTGCTAGATACAGGAGACTCCCCGTTCCAGAGGCGACCCTGGGTCTTTTAGTGCCCGGTGTGAAGCACCTAGTACACTGCACCTCGGTTTAACGTCTCATGCGAAAGACGAGTTAATAGGTTAGGTGTAGCGGAGGCTCGAACCTGCGACCCCTGGGTTGTAAAGACAGTGCGTTACCACTACACCACGGATCCGCCACTGTAAGGTCATGTTTTCAACATTTGAGATTTTATAGGCATGTATTAACAGTTTGTAACAACTTACAACACTATTTTTTGCCAACTGGCATATTTAAATATATAAATTAATTACACTGGTGTGAAGCACTTAAAATATTACTCTGTACGTAAATTTCAACATAAAACACGACCGACTTATATGTTTTTCACAAGTTGACTATTGTCGTATGCACTGATCGCTAATTGCACCACTACCCCGTTATCACCATGGCGCTTATGCCCTTTATGTGTAATCGTGTCACCAATTATCGGGTTCACGCCTCTGCGGTATCGCGATGTGACACCTGACAGAATACACCGTTCGGTTTATTCAGGTTTTTTAAGGTTGAATGAGAGCAAATTTGCGAAAAAATAGTTCGGTATTCGGTTTTGACAGGGTTCGTTTTATTAAGGGTTTTTGATATCTAAAATAAGAAGGAAAACAATCAGAACCGACGCAGCCGTTCGGTTTTGACAGGGGTTCGGTTTTCTCAGGGTTCGGTTTGGACAGGTTTCACTGTAATACATAATAATGTATGTCTAATCAATTATTTAAATAATCACTTTTCTTTACATAGGGTCATAAAGCCATACTGAGCATATATTTTCTAATAAAAACACTTTACTAACATGTATTGCATTGCGCTTAGAATACCGATTCAGAACGACAAATCTGTGTAAAGTAGCCGATAAACAACGATACATTATTTCGATTCTAACTTGACATGACAACATATTCTGCATTTACGATGCGATTTATATTGTACAGTTTGGGAACTATTTGTTCGGCTAGTTTATTTGGGGATTCAACAACGGTAAATTGTGTTATTTGGCTATAGAAAACTCTGCGCATGTCATATAAGATTGTTACTTATATTTAGTTTGTCTCCACTATTGTTGAGTGCTTGCGCGAGTGAAAATATGTAAATAGTCTCCCTTTTTCAGTATTGTTTTTACATTAAAAAAGTAGTCCAGCAAAGTGAGTGATATTGGGATATATCTCACTGATATTTTCCTATATTTCACTACTTAGCATAAAATAAAACATTTTTAGAATTCCATTTTAGAGAGTCAGATTCACAGTTATTGACACTTAATAACGTAACGTATACTGTCAAGTTGCGTCTTTAGAACGAATGAAACCCAATCTCATCACGTACATGTACAAACAAGTAATGCAATTGTAGTGGAAATAAACATAAATGTTCATTATTAAATCAACGTTTAAGTGACAATATTACATGTCACATTATTTAAGCATACACAGGTATATACGTCATTTCACAAGTAGGTCAGTAAGGCTATGATTTTCTTAAGGACAACAATTATGCCATACTAATTACATATTTTTTTGCATTTTCTCGTAAACGCTGCATTCTGATTGGATAATCCGCCCACGTGACTTGTTATTTATACACCGATGAACCGGCTGCGTATGCAAATTACCTCTTTACTATTCATGGCCGTAGTACTTTTTCCATTCTATGTTTGCGAAATGACGTCATTATTTTGCGCAAACGTTAACGATGTATACACCATTGTTCGTATCCATATTGACTTATTTATCGGTTGCTGGTTTTGCAAACAATGAAATTGTTAACTCATATTGGGAAATTTGGATTGGTTTTATCAAAAGGTCAATTCCAAAATGACCCACAGCGATTAAAAATGTCTGACGATATATTAGTAATGCAGTTCGACGAAGATGAAACCGAAACTAAAACGGGAATTCCCACGCCGGTTGTAACCACTTTTGGTTGTAATTATAAGAATTGAATAATATTTTTCTTCATTTCATCGGTGTATGGGCTGTCGGGAAATTACGCCCAATTTATGCATAAACGCCGTCGGATAATTAAAATCTAAAGATATACTATTAGTGCTATATTACACTGTGTATGTAATTAAACATGTTTTTGTTGCAATCGTGGTCGATTTCCTATTACGTATGTCATTAACAATTCCAACGGAAGGTATCGACCCATATGTTATAGGCGAACTACATGCCAATATACATGTTTTGCTATAAATCACCAAACCTCCACACAATCCATGCCGGTACTTGTAGCTTCCACGTGACTAAAGTTAAATTATAAGGTGCAAATACTACTACTACTACTACTACTACTACTACTACTACTACTACTACTACTACTACTACTACTACTACTACAACTACTACTACTACTACTACTACTGCTACAACTACTACTACTACTTATAATAATTATAATAATATTAATAGTAATAATAATAATGTATAATTGTCAAGGATGACTTAATCAACCGTATAACATTGTCCGTGTTATCATTTAGAACACTATTGGAGATTTTTTTTTTAATTTCATACAAAAACGTATTTTTCTGAATGTATCTTCTAACATAATTGTTTACAATTTCCATTTTTTTTTGCGTCCAGAGGTAATGTTCAGAGTGCGAATATCCATGGGTGTATAGAATCATACGATGTCATATTAACTTTTACAATACAATTGAATATAACATAATGAATACTGCAAAAAAGGAGTCTGACAACTCCTTTATCTTAATCACATTAAGGACGTTCAATAAATCTCGAAACATTACCTGAACTATAAAGGAAAACATAGTTTCAACGTCAAGAGAAAACCATGCTAAAAGATAAAGAATATCAAGTGTTCTTTGATTTACGTTCTTACTGAATGCATCAATTGACAGTTTCAAAGACAGTCACCTTCATTTGTTGCCAATCACATGACCTAACGGTTCAATACCCGACTGATCGTTTACTACTCACCAAATGTAGATAATGTTAACAAACAAGTAACTGTCACTTTTTCGTTTCTGATGTCACGTTCTTAGTCTAGTCATTGATCCTGGTAGTCAATGATCTGGTAGTACCACCGATATAGTAAAATTCCCGTGAAGAAAAAAACACATTGGTAAATGACAAAATGAAAAAGGGTTCAACGTTTTGTGTTACCCATTAATTCTTGAAATTCTGGAAAAATGGACATGTCAAACTCTCTAAGGTTTCACATTTCCTTACCGTTATTTTCTATACGACATTGTGTGAGAAAATGTTTTATAAATGAACGATATCGTGATGATGCTGGGCATTGGACGAAAAAGACAAAGAATTACCGCGTGGTGTCGTGCGTGCAAGAAATACAAATACCGTTGAAGAATAATGAGCATTCTCTTTATGTAAGCAGACACCATGCAGGTAAAATGTTGCCACGATTTAGTTCTGAGAGTATCATAATGATTTATGGCTTCATAATATTAAGTATTTTTATACGAAGAAAGTTTATGTTTATGAATCAATTTATTAATAAAAACCGTATAACATCAAAAAGTTACACCCCAAAACACTGTTATTCTTTGACAAAATATACATGCAACTAAACCCACATTTTACAAGTGTTTAATCCTGTTTAATAATTTTAATAATGTAGACTTTGTTGAAACAACGCGGGCATTAAGTTTTTGTAATAAAACAGAACACTTAAAAACTTTCCGACACATTTCTGGATTAGAAACATGATTAGTTTTGCTATGTAATCACTTTCTACATTTCTAGACATTTCCGAGTAGAGCCGATTATTTTTCCATATATAGAATAATCATCAGCGCGTATATTTGTAGTTACCACATCGAATTGTATGCTTCTGTGCACAGTTTTACGTATATTGGGATACAGTTACTTAAAATGATAATTTTAATTAAAAAAAAGAAAAACAACTGGAAACTTAATCTAGTGCTTGTAACTGATGCATGTATTAATTTAAGGTCAAACAACTTCTTATCGATATCCATGTTGGCAGTTCATGCCTCCAGCCTGCAGTTGTCGTGTCACAAGCAATGGTTTATTTACCGGATAATGTCCTGAACACTATAATCAAGTCCGGAACCAACAGGTCGCTGACCAAGGGTTCGATTTCTTTGTAAACTGATCCGTGAGATTGCTATTGTAATTTCTTATTTACAGCACAGCTGCCGTTGGCATATGCCAAATGCGTTTTGTTTGGGGAAACTGCATATTTGTTAGCCTCAATCTTTAACACAAACGCTATTTATACACAAAATACGTGAATTAACTCCATGTTGTTTGTACATATCACTATCAACGAGCTTTTGCTATGAAAATCCCTACAGGAATATTCTAAACATTAACATCATCATCGTTAGTATCGTCAACATATCAGTCATCATTGTCAACAGAAATTTCTGTAATTTTGTCCGCAAACACATCAACAATACCAAAAACAACACCAACAGCTATTACTACAACTGCTACTACTACCACAACTTCTTCTACTACTACTACTACTACTACTACTACTACTACTACTACTACTACTACTACTACTACTACTACTACTACTACTACTACTACTACTACTACTACTACTATTATTTATACTACTTCTACTACTAACATAATAATAATAATAATAATAATAGTAATAACAATAACAAGAACAATCGTCAGTATCGTCAACATAACTGTCATCATTGTCAACAGAAATTTCTGTAATTTTGTCCGCAAACACATCAACAATACCAAAAACAACACCAACAGCTATTACTACAACTGCTACTACTACCACAACTTCTTCTACTACTACTACTACTACTACTACTACTACTACTACTACTACTACTACTACTACTACTACTACTACTACTACTACTACTACTACTACTATTACTACTACTATTATTTATACTACTTCTACTACTAACATAATAATAATAATAATAATAATAGTAATAACAATAACAAGAACAATCGTCAGTATCGTCAACATAACTGTCATCATTGTCAACAGAAATTTCTGTAATTTTGTCCGCAAACACATCAACAATACCAAAAACAACACCAACAGCTATTACTACAACTGCTACTACTACCACAACTTCTTCTACTACTACTACTACTACTACTACTACTACTACTACTACTACTACTACTACTACTACTACTACTTCTACTACTACTACTACTACTACTACTACTACTACTACTACTACTACTACTACTACTACTATTGCTACTACTTCTACTGCTAACATAATAATAATAATAATAATGATAGTAATAACAATAACAAGAACAATAATATACATTTAGTTTTCATCGATATGCAAACCTTCTTAAGATCGGAGTTGACGTCTTATATTTATACGTCGATAAACACGGATGATTGTAGTAAATAGATTGCTGTCATTATCGCTCAAGCAGATTGACTAAGTAATCAAGTCTTCAGCATCAGACCGATCTTATCTATTATACGTGATGACAAGATAATTCACCGTTAATTAGACCACGTGCAATCACCGGTCAGTGGCTAGGAATAACCGAAGGGCTAAATAGAAAATAATGGTCACTGAACTATACACCCAGAGGAGCCTATTTTACTAGCATTTCGATGACAGACTTCCTATATATTGTATTAAATTAACACATGCATTTAATTTAGCCGGTATCAAGCTAATAAGCAGATCACACGTTAATCGTGTTAGTAAAAACCGTTGTCATCGGCAGAAGTTTCATCAAAAGGCGTTGGAAATGGATTTGTGCGATTGCCTGAATAAACACAGTGGCTTTGGCGCAATATTAGCGAACCATTAATACAACGGTATACAAAAAAATGGACATACTAGTTATAATTTGGTATTTCGTAATGTACTCAATTAATCAAAGTAGTGTTAAAGCAAGACTGCTGAATATATTAAAATTGATAGTTCAGAAAATGCATGTACATGCGTTAGAACATGCTAAATGCATTAAAATAAACAGGATGTTTGGAATGTTGTTTTGGTTTTTACAGTTATGTTTGTATTAGAACCACAATAAATAGGCACTGTCACTAATTATGCAATATATTTAAAATTATACCAAAATTATTAATACTAGTGTATGGCTTGCACATGTTTGAACACACACTCAAGAAATGTAACGTTTTGAAGGTAATTGATAATGTTTGCTTGTTTGTTTGTTTGTGTGTTTGGATTTTTCGCCGTTTTTAACAGTATTTCAGTCATATCACGGCGGTAAGTTAACCTAATCACACTTTTCCTGGGCAAGGTTAACCGATCTATCCGGTTTACCAGTATAGTGCGATTTTATTGAACCTGGCACACATTAATCTCCGGTAGCGCTCGGCTGTTTTATTTATATCGGTGTAACGATTATCTAGCGTGTAAAGCACGGATTTCATAGTAATATAAAAAAAAAAATCATCAACAAGTGTCAAGTAGTGGCGCGGTGGATAGTTTTTAGACTTTGAATCACAATGTCTGTGGTTCAAATCCAGCCAAAAATCTTTCTTTTTTCTTATTTTCGTTTTCTTTAACATTACTTATTCTCATGACATTTTTCTTTATTATAGCGGTTTTACCCTTTTTCATTTGTTTTATTGTAATTAGTTAATTCACTTTATCTACATAAAAATGCATTCACATCGACTCTGTTTCGCTCACAAATTCGGTGCATATCTCGTTTTTGTCAGATTCGATGTTGATGATGACATTCCGTGTAATGACGTCTGCAAAATGATTCATTAAAATAAATAAAATAAGATAAATACATTAAATAAATTAAAGGTGCCTGTTCTAGGATTTGAACCTAAAACATTACGCTTACAAATATGCGTGCTTACCACTACACTGCAGTATCAACTGTAACGGAATAAAGATTTAGTCGATACATATTCGCGTCAGCTTCTCCTATCTGAGTTAGTAGCTTAAAGAATATTTACGAAATTAAACGGAATATTCATGAGTGCCAGGTAAATAAAATCGCACAATACGTGCACATACCTATGTTAATAAATGACAACTGCACTACTTGAATCAGAGGTAGGGGGAGAATGGCCGTATTAATAATTTCATGACCAATCCCCACACAAGTTATGTGGCCGGGTTGGGGCTCGAACTCACGATCTGCGGATCAACAATCCTGCGCTCTACCAACTGAGCTAGCCGGGCCCGGCTCAAATGGCAATGCATGACCTTATTTAAATGATAATACATGACCTTATTTAAAAGTAATTAACCGGATTAAGGGAGTGTTTCATGCAACAGACGTTATTTACCGTATGTTAAATCTCGCATCTCAAACGTACGCATTTTAAAAGTGTTCACACTTCGGAAAAAATATTGAAAACAAACATGTTATTTTACTTGGAAAATAACATGGCATATGTGATGGGAATTTTAAGTCGAAATAAGTGCATTTTTAAAATGATGTAGTCATGTTTTATTTTTATAATATCATCAGTGATGTATCTCCCTAACCCCCATCAATATAATGCAAATATGTCTATATTAAAAGAAAATCATCATGCAATATATTTATTATTTAACATGTTTGTTTGTTTTGCAAGCTTTCATTGGATATCCATGTGCCTATACATTTTATAGTTCCTTACACATGCTGCACACTTGTCGATAGCGATTCTTTCCATAAAATATTAAATAATGTTTACAGCGGGTCTCGTTTTCAATTCCCTGATTCCCATGCTCGACAATACTGTTTACTGTTAATTCCGAAGAATTTCTTCGAGAATGGCGATGAGTCGTGTGTTATTTGTTTATTTTTCTTGCTAGAGTAATCAACGCATATTTAACAAGAAATACCTTGGTCAGTTAACTGAAGACATTATAATTTCAAAGCTTATATCTAAACTAATAAACGATACTATTATTTTATACATTAAACATGACAGTATTAATTATGCTATTTTAAATTACGCTGGACTCCGTTATGCCGTTGATTTATATGCTATTTCTCTAAACATATAATTATACAAATATTTGCATGCCAAGAACAATAACCAAATCAATTTCTAAATCAGCATTTTGTGTGTGTAATTGTAACTGTAAATCACAGTTTAGTTACATTCTACTTATTTGATTACGGCCTTCTAATTAGCTCGTTTGTGCATAAGTCAATTTTAAATAAATTAATATCAAAATAAAAACAATGTTTTGTTAAAACTGCCTGATTCACGTAAGCAAAATCAAACAGCATATCACTATATTTTTATAACGCATTGCTACTAACGAAATGTAAGGACTTTAAAATGACCCAGTAATATATTCAAGTGTTAGCAATTCTCTTGTAAAAAAAACCTAAACACAACAACACACACGCAAGATTTATTAATCGGTACTGCATTCTAAAATACATTAATTCAAATTGTAAAATGCAAATGCACTATTGTATAAAATAAATGTTCCTAACGGCAGCATTTCTAATGTACCAGCAATCTCCGATATCCAAGCAGGCAATTTTAGTATTGTGTTTTATTGTAAGATACGGTATAAGAGTTAACGCGTGCAGCGCACATATCGATGGGAACTCGTCTTAATGCCGGTAATGTCGCTTTCAACATTAAGATATACAATTTCATAGAGATAACATGTCATTATCTTTAAAAAATCTACTTGGCAGGAACATGGATCTATTTATTGAAGGTGTTTGTGTAGCATAACATTTAAATTAACGTGTATATTAAAGGAGGAACGAGAACGCTTTGTTTGCATATGCAGTGGACTTATGCACAATAACGGTAAGTATGTACTCTATTATATTTTATTATTATATATCTACTCGTATATTCTGCATTAATTACACAATCAAATTTATTTTAATGTATTTAGTTATATCATCTGTTGTAACATAACCTATCCAATGCTTTGTTTTGAACTACTGAATCATGTTGTATTATGGTTAATACATTTCTGTTATAATTAGTTTGAGATCATAATTAGTAAATACTTTAGATAATTAAATGTGTTGTAAAGATGCATTGTTTTATGTAGATATACAGTATAATATTTTTGTTGTAGATCGACTGAGAATTCAATTGCTATATGTAATGGTACCACCACAAACTATAAAGTACTTTCGACACATGCAGCGGCATTCAATACAAATTTACTTGTTCTCACCATCCAAATCTACATCTACCTTTCATTGGTATTTTCAGGGAAAAGCCGTGCGCTGAATTCATCAGTGAACCAGTTGAATACAGCTCACCCCGAGCGCAATACCGATTGTTAACATGCAATATAAACCGGTATTCACAATGTGACACAACCATTGCTTAGTTGAACGCCAACGATAGACCACTCGTTGTTTCCGATACTATCTTTTTTAACATACCATGGGCATATATTTGCACTAAGTTAAAAGCTGCAGCACATTATCAACACCTGAAGTGTTGGCATGGTTGCTCTGGTTAGTGAGGATTTATATCTAACGTGGATATAATATAATAGCTTTTAATGTTAATACACGTGTTCCGTTTGATATGCTAGCTATGGAATTCTGTTCTCGGAATAAGTGTTTGACCTAACTGCTTACTTTGACGGAACGTCTTTATAGTGCATCATGTGGGTGTCATTGCAGTCATGAATACAACAATGATTACAAACATTAGCATACCATCAATTCATCCATGGGATATTCAGTTTCGACGGAGCGTCTTGGATGATTACAGTGAATCCTATAGCATACTGCACGGATATATTAGTCTGGTTATTTGCGCTATCGGAATACCACTTAACAGCATCAATATAATCGTTCTAACTCGGAAGAAAATGCAAACACCAATTAACTGTATATTGACGTGGTTGGCGGTGTTCGATATGACAACAATGATATCATATATCCCATTCGCAATCCATTTCTACTGCCAATATCCTGCGACGGAAATATCACCCGATAAAAACAGCTGGGGATGGATGCATTTCTTGCTGGTTTATTTGAACGTCTCCGCAACGGCCCACACTATATCGATATGGTTAGCAGTAGCCTTGGCAATTTTTCGCCATCATCACATACATTCACCTGCCAAAGGGAACCTGACAAGAATACGGCGATTAATAAGAGCAAGACTGGTGGTCTGCGTTATTGTGATAGCATCCGTTTCAGTAATGATTCCCAATTACCTATGTCATACACTGTTAGAGACATCAGGGGGCGCGTATATATTCGAACCATTGAACCTCGGTTCCGGAAAGGAGAAACCGATAATCCTGGTAGGACTGATTTTGTACAGTTGCCTTGCTAAAATAATCCCATGTTTCCTGATAATCATCTACGGATCGCTTCTTTTGATTACTCTGAATACATCACGGTTTGTTCATTCAAGGTCCTCCAGCGATAGCACCGTTTCTGGTCAACAATCAACAAGGACCATTCACATGTCTCGCACAACGATTATGCTTCTTATTGTGATTGTGTTGTTTATGATAACGGAGTTACCGCAAGGTGTGTTAATACTGTTTTGTATATTTAAAGAACAATTCTTTGAGCAGATTTACATTCCATTGGGTGATACGATGGACATACTCGCCTTAGTGAATAGTGGTATAAACTTTGTTCTCTACTGCACAATGAGTCAGGAGTTTAGACGTACATTTATTCGCTTGTTTTGTAGATTGAATATCAATCGTGGAACGCGACAGGCATATATATCTGCACATATAAGAAACGATCAGCTGCATGCTACTCTTACGCAGGTCACGTGATCGGAAAGCATGGTTAAACAAGATAGCCTTGGATCGAAACTTTTGAAACTACATGGAAATCTGTTGTTGTTTTTCTTTCAAATTCATGGTTGTTTTTGTAACAATATTGTGGCTATATGTTTATGTTTACTGTCGACTATGTTTATTTACATAAAAATACAGGAAACGTTTGCTCATATCCCATTGAGACAGTAAACCTTTATGCTTACATGTACATCTTAATGATGAACATTTAAACAACTACAAAACACAGAGCACTCACAATAACGTATGTCACAGACAATATATTATCTTTTTGTAATTTTTAATGATTTACAGACGATATTGTGTCGGTTTACGTATTATTTGACTACCACCATCAAATCATAAAGCAACTCGGTGATTTTGTTTGTAGAGATAATAGAGACCTTTCCATTAGCCAGTAGTAATACAGTTTACCTACTAATATGTTATTAGAGGACTAATTTCTATTCGTTGCATTGGTACAACACGAGTATTACAGCGTATTGTTTAGGGAGAAGAAGGCGAATATTATATCAGATAAATTGATCTGCACGTGTTTACTTTAAAAAACGACTGACATTTTTGGAAACACCTATTATGTCGTATATGATATGTTCTGTTCTACGTGAACTATTTAATGTATGTAGTGAAGCACTGGAAATAGTTATATATTTCACGAATAGGGAAAGTAACAGTAAAGCAATATATTAACTGATACATGTTATTTCATAAACCCTCATATACGAAGTGTGGACCTCTCTGTGTTTCTTGTAATGTTTTACATACTGCACTGGCTTTTAGTTATTTAACATATTTGATATGCATATGTATTTGCATTATTTATCATATAAACGGGATTTATTAGTAAATACTAATAAACAATTTAAGTTTGTCACATTTAACCGACAGTTAAAGTACTTCTGCATATCGAGGTATGCCTGCAGTGTGTTCTAATGTTTTATGTTGCAGACATCCATGATATGCTTTTAAGTTAAAGGTATACATTCAAAATACACATACAAAGTATATTGTATGTGTATTTTGAATGCATACCATTAACTTAAAATCAAATCATGCATGTCTGCAAGATAATAATAGTACATCGTTTTAATATATACAAGATCAAGCCCCTACGGTAAGTTTTCCAAATGAGATGTCTTGGGAAATTCCTATCTTAAAGGAAATCACTTATTGTTGTCATAACCAAATTTGTAACATCGCTTTAAGACGACCAAGTCTGTCTGTCATTAACTCTCATTCATCAACTCCAAAGTTGGCGGTAACAAGGAACTGTTCAGTGTTCACACCGTGTTATTATACGTAAGATGTTCACATCATGTGCAAGCACTGTTGTTCTTATGACGTTGTTAAATAAATTCCAAACCTGGAGGGGAAAGTTACTGAGTGTATTGTGATTATTTGTTAGAAAGACGTTTGGTAGGCTGTACTCGTCAAAAGACAACACGTCTTAATAATGTGTTTGTAATTGAAGTATACTTTTTAAAGGGACCTGTTCACAGATTGACGAAATGACAATTTTCAAACCTTTTGATCCGTCTGATTTTCGAAACCCGGTGGAAGCAACGGTTGATTTTTCTTTTCTTAAAAAATAATACTTTTCTTGTTATTATACTTGAGCCCTTTAGCTCCGAAGATTCAATATGTCATGTTAAGACATTTAAAGGCATACTTAAAGAATACAAAAATCTATATATACAAGTCCCTTTAAAACACTACACTCTATATTATTTCAATAATTTAAATTGTCCTTATTGGAGAAAAATGAGTTTTGTGTATAATAACACATATTAAATGTTGATTGTGCAATTTTAGTGGACGTTGTGTGTCAAAGAAATAAGAATTATATTATGACAAAAGACAAAATGACAAAACATATCAAACAAAGTGCATGCTTACATGTCACAGTGACAATACGGAATATTAAATGTGAATAAAACAACGATAAATGACATAGTAAAACGAGCATTCACATTACTACATCACCCTAAAGCTTCCACGAACAGCTGCAAGTATGCTTCCATTTGTTTTTTTCTCTCGAACAGACTACAGACGTAGAGTGACGTTTGACAATGACACAGGACATGCATATATTAACGAATATTCAATTTAATTGACACTAAAAGGCACTCCGCGACCATTTGTTTAACACGATGATTTTCTCTTTTATTGCGTTTTAGGAAACACTCAATGCGCCTCATATAATACTTTGTAAAATATGTAAATGCAATACAATAATGTGGTGTAGAACAAAGAAATGGCCTTATCGAGTAAAAAGTGGATCCTTTCAAACGGATTACTTTCATTGCCATTGGAAATGAGTTAATTATGTAACATGTTTAATGAATACATTAAGAGTTGGCGACAGTCTGCCTAACAATTATATCGAACCATAAACATGATGTATTGTGCTATCGGACTGATTTATTATCGTACCAAATGTCTATAGTTTCGTCATATTTTAAGGACCGCTATGATACATTGTCCAATAACGTTCTTAGCGCAGCCCGGTGACATTTGAAACTAATGTTAATTGCACTTATACGTAGGCGTGGTGCTCTTACGTACGTTCTAAATCGAACTTCTATAAGATGCCCCGGCCTTTATTTTTGTATTTCAAGACGCGTACGTTATTATGCGGAAAACGATGGGTCTAGATTTTCGTGACCGTCATTGATGATGAATAAATCGTATACCATAGTAGAATAAACATTAATTCGTTTTCATCTTATCAAACCAGGGAACCTATATAAAATCGTCTGATAACGAGTAATTGTTTTGAGTTTTGTAAAGTGAATGGCCTAAATGTGGCGAATATGTCAGTAAGTACAGGTCTCTAAGTATTAATTAACGCACTTAGTAATCATTAATTGTCAATATTATAATATATTTGCTATCACATGTGCAATATATAAGGGATATTTGTTGATTTCGGTGAATTTTATTTCACGAGTAATTATAGAAAAAAAAACTCACGAGTCGCGTTGCCCTGAGTAAAACTACAATTTTATATGATCACGAATGAACTAAAATTCGATAATAAATACATTTTAATTTTGTTGTATGATTTTGGATAAAAGATTAATACGAATGCAGGAGATATGCTTAAACGTCACAAGTTTGTGTATTATGACGTCATGAATGAAGTCTTAACTGACGCCATGAATGATTCCAAAAGTGTCAATCATTAGTATGATGGAAGAAAGGTCATACTTTGTGCGTCTTTGGCGCTTTATTATATTTTGTTTAATTTATTAATGTGTATGTATGCATTCAAATACTGTACATGCATATAAATTTGCCAAGGAAGGTAAAACTCTTCTAGTAAAGCTTTGTTATTTATAGAAAAACCGTTGTTTTTGTGTAATATTTTCACTGAAAATTTTCTCTGTTCCAACAGTGGAAATATCATATTTATTTTCACCAATAACATTCCGTATTTCACTACAAAGCATGTAATAAAACAAATGTCAAACCATAAGACAGTATATCCTCATTTTACTAACGGATTTTCTTGTATGAATTATGCGGATTTTGTACCGAATATGTATTGAAGAATTAGTCAAAAACACAACGCACTTATGTTCATGGCTATGTTAAATATTGAGAACCTGCTCTGTTTACAAAGATATATGGCGAGCCTTTGGATTAGTGTAAACAAGTGAAAATAAATATTTATCTGAACTCGTTAAATGTTCTTGAACTAGAACAACAAATAACCGGTAATTATCATAATGGTATACGTACAGAGCACAAATGCGATACACAGTTCTGACCCATTAGTATTACCATTAAGACTACATAAATAATAAAAATCTTGTTTGCTGTTTTAATCAGAAAATGCATGAACCCAATACTGTTATACATTGTTGCAGACTATTAGTTTGATGCATTATTGATATCATAAGTAACTCGCCTGTCGAAAACAATGTTTTGTTAAATACAACACGTCGGATATGCGCAAATATGCATATGCTGTAATTAAAAATGAATGAAATTGTCGTTAATGTCATATACATGTACATATACTATTGATGTTGTAATGACGAGAATATTGATAACAATTATATCACACCATTAACATGATTTAATTTTTTATTATTATGTGCATTGCCGTAATATCGCCAGCGTCTGTACCCATTATTACAAACACTCTGTGAAAGTGACCACTACGATTCAGGAAAAACTAACTATTACATTTCCAACACTGTATCGGCGTTATAACACACTTTATTTGAGTTCCTAAACTGATTGAACTTATAGAATCTGAAAGTGTTACGAACTATAGCTTTAACGTCAATAGAGGTCTTTGCATAAGTTATGTCGGATGATTATTGAACAAAAACGTGCCTGACCAGAGCTGTTGATTACATACTCGTATATCAGACAATGAATGACCTTATGTAACCTTCAAGTCGCGATATTTTTAGATCTTATTACTCTACTAAATACAAATTAGTGTCGCTGTATTTCTGACCTTAGAGACTTGATCAGATATGTCTTATTATTTAGAATTATCTGACAAATATAATCAGGCCTAAAATATCGGAATGCTAAATTATAGCACATACATGCATTCATAATATCTCATCATTATATTTGTTCAATACTGTTTTGCTCTCTATAAAATCATTCCTCTAGGAAACAAACATGACCACCAGATTGCTAAATCAACAAGCGAATCGTATGGCTAACATTTGAGTGCTAAAATAGATGATGCAACCCGGGAAAAGCATACATTAATCTTATCAAAAAATTGAATGTGTTCACCGCTGCGAATCTCATTGCTAATATACTTAATTATAATGTATTCCTATAAATAAATAATGTCACAAACTACATGCATATGTTTTACCGTGATGTTTAATAATACAGGACGCAATTAGAAATACGTTTCTGGTCAAATTGCAAACTATTTACATTCGTATTGCTAAATTTGCCATCTATGTTTATGTTCACATAAACACGTTATAATATGTGGGCAAAAAATAAGGAAAACTTTAAACCGTCTTTGCTTATCATCATCCAATTATTTTGCACTTCCGACTGTTATGTTAAGATTTTCCTGAGATGAAATAATCATTCACAAGAGCATTAGTGTTTTCTTGTTTTGAACAAATGTACGAGAAAATTGCAAACACACGAGCCGAGAGTCATATCATGTCTAATATAACTATGCAGCTAAATGAAATCTTTCGAAAAAGTATATGGGACGGACCATAAAGTTGACAAAAATGGAAAATCATGCTACGTTAATAAAAAACATTAGCTGTGGAAAACACATTGCGTAAAATCAAAAATTGGTAGTTTCAAAAAAGAGACCTCTGCTGCATAACACGTCGTATGTGCACTTGAAAGGGACTATGTCATCAAAAACAGCCTCAAGGGGGGAATTTCTCAAACAAATCTTAAATTAACGCATTATTACTGGCATAGTATAACGGATAAAACAGGGAGTACATAATATGACAAGAGTGTATGCAATATGAGATAAAAATAATTGTACAATTACAGTTTGTTCCTCAATCCCAAAATTTGCTTTACTAGTGAGCCGGCCAGTACCGTTACTCCCTAACATACCATGAAGTGCTGAAGTGGTAAGTGGGGTCAAATTCACAGCATTGAGGCAATAAATTAGCGATCACCATCAGATAAGCCCTTGGCATATTTTACAAGGAACTTTCGGTTGGCTAAAGTTTTTTTCAGAACAATTTGTTTTAGCATCTTTGTACTGCACAAGTTGAGGCTTTTATCATTTTCTTAATGCAACTGCAGTGAGAAGATCACATAGCTTTTAGTATTTCTATGAAACATAATATTTTATGCTTTAAACCTTGATTGTTGGTGATTAAAAGGTAAAGTCGTGCTAATAAGCTACTCATGCGCACGACATAATTAGCCGATCAGACCACACTTTACATACATACGTGCAAAGAACTGATTTGATTGGCCGATAATGTCGTTTGCACGACTTAGTATTTCGTTCACACATATTAGTTATGTCGTGCTCAAGACTAAGTTATCTCGTCCTCATGACTTAAGGCACTGGTGTGAATTTGAGCTTCGAGTTTTGTGCAAATTCCGGCGTGTTATAACTCGCCGGAGTTCTGGCGAGTCATAACTCGCCGTTAAGTGGACGAGTTGGTCGCGGAATTGTTTCCAGACGACATTTGTTCGAGTTCTCTTCAACATATTAGTACGATATGCATATGATATCTTTTCAACAATCGTTCAACAATTGAAGACTTGTCTTCGAGAATGTACGAGTGTGGACGAGTCTGTACGACATGTGACGACATGTGCACGAGTAGATGTCGTAGGCAAGTCTCCCAAACTCGCAGCAAACGCGTGTTATGTCGTAGAACGATAATATACGGCGAAACACTACGACAAGGGAAGACAAGTCTACGGAATGTGTTCGAGAATGCGCGAGATTCCTTGGATATGTCATCGCCACGTGTACGATAAAAAAAGTCGCCGGTAATTTTAAACGCTTTAAAATTCTCGCCGCAACTTGGCGAGTTCTGGCGACATACGAAGACATCACTGCGATACATAACGACATGAGTAAAATATCTGCATGACAGCAGGCAAGTTGTGGCGAGTAACATCTCGCCAGAACTCGTAGCTCAAATTTGCCACAGTGTAACAGGGCCTGTAGTTATGTATTGCTCGCGACTTAGAATCTTGTTCTCACGTATAAGTATCTCTTGCTCACGACTTAGTATCTCATGCACACTACGTAGTATCTCGGGCGCATGACTCTGAGCCCTTATTATTGAGGCTAGTTTAAATGTAAATATATGCGAGATTATTGTATTGCTGATATTTTGAGACTATCATAATAATGGGCAAAAGACAAGCAATGTGTAATTTTTGTAAATAGATGAAATCACTATTTTTTTCTAGTTTAATTTGAAAGTTTATGATTATTTCAATTAATTTACTCTTCCTTGATATTTTATGCACATGTATTTATTAATAGACACACTTATTTCAACAATGACTTTTCATTTTGAATTCCACAGTTATATTAGGTGGATAGATCAACATAAATTTGTTGAATGGAACTTCACTCTATCTTCAAAAGCAAAGCTGACCCTTAGCTTTTATCTGATTTGGGGAAAACCTTTTTTCTGGAAGAAACAGAATTGGTGGAACTGTATATTAAACCTTTTTGTTATGCATTTGCCTGTACATACAAACATGCAATGTTTTCCATATATATCTCTGTATCCAATATAAACTACAGCATTTCATATATAGGAAAATGCGCAATGTGCAGACCTGGTAGAAATCAAAATGCGCAATTTTCAGACCTGGTAGGTTAACAAGGAATTTCAAGCCTTTGATTTGAACAGTTAAACAGACATTACATTCAAGTCATTAGCCCAAAAAGCTATGGAACTTGACATTTCATATTCTTAGGGTAATATTTCCCCAAAAGGACATATTTAAATCATTATATTAATAAGAAAATGCATCCTTTGTGTGCAATCGATATAAAATGTATCTATTAATGAGTTCAATCTTTTTTCCAAGAAAATCTTTTACATAACCTAGTTGAAATGTAATTTTCTTTCATTTACGAACAGCATAAACAAAGAGGCAAATTTCCAAAGAAAATATTCCGGAAATAAAGACTTTTATCAGAAGTATTTCGGAAATAAAGAATTTTATCAAAAGCACTGACTCTGAGAATCTCAGGCTCTTTGGTTCAATAGAAGCACTGCATTCTGTGTACGGTCTGCAAATAATATCCATTGTGAGTAACACTATACTGAAAAGTCATTATAACCCAAGATACAGTAATCTCCTTACATGCAAAAATAGAATTATGCTTCCAGTAGGAACGTTGATTGTTATTGTTTACAAGCGGGATTTTTCGCGCATGCGCACTGACTGGTTAGCAAAAGCGCTGGTTACGGATACAGAAAACATGCATACATACAGGTATTTACTCGATAAATCGATCAGAATTTCGGAAATATATATTAAAACACTACAAATAAAATAAAAAACACCCACCACATACCGAATTTGGTATATAATAAACTATATTAATATATCAAATGGGCTGGTCATTTAGCTTAAACAAAAATTTCAATGTTTTTAACGAAGCTATAAATCATCCGTTAAATTTCTTTTAGATACGAATAAAATAACTTTTATTGTTAAAAATGATAATGTTTGTTACGCATCCTGATAATCTGTTCCAGAACAGTACTTATATAAATGTACTGTGTGTGCTAGTGTGTGTTATTTGCTTATGAAAGAAAGTGGCAGGAGGTGCATTCGTACAACAAATGCATTGCTCAATCATGTAATATCAACCTTAAAACAAACCCTTTGCGTAATACGTTTTAAAAGACAATATTTAAATATGATATATTATTTTCCTAGCACATTGATTCACAATTTGATGATCTCATTACTTATAACTAAAACAAAAGAAACATCAATGGCGTTAATTGGCAAATATTGGGAATGTAAATCAAACTTCATACATATCTTAAATTTTAAATCATTGTATTTATTTAGCGCAACAATATTGTATTATTTTTAAACATACGTGTGGTTATATTATTATTGTTATTTAATGATGCTCATAATTGTGTACATTGTTGAAATAGGCGATCTAAGATGGTGGTTTTTTATACATTCTAAAAATTACATGTTTTATAGCAAATGTTCACAATTTTTAAATTTTTATCGGGTTTTCAATAGCAATAAAACATGTTATGCTTAAGCCGGATTAAAAATCTTTCGTCTCAACGTCTTTTTAGCAATTTACAAATGTAATGAGCATCGTTTTTACAATACATTATAAAATAGCAAGAATTCAGTATTTTAGGTGGCGTATATATTATCAATGAAAATGACTGCTAAATCCCATGGAAGTATTCTAAATTGTGTTAAATGGCCAGACATACGTCTGCCACCTGTTTGTAGGGCACTTAGAATCAAACTTGACACCCTGTTGTTAGTGAGTAACTATCTAGGCAGTACCTGATCATAATGAGATAATGGGTTTTTTCTCAAACAAAGGGGCAATTAAACGCCGGATTAAATTATTAAACGATGGGTAGGGTGTGATATATGCACAAGCTGGTGAAAACATGCAAATTAAGATAAAGTTAGATACAAATTGATTTTTTTGAAAATGGATTTATATATATATATATATATATATATATATATATATATATATATATATATATATATATATATATATATATATATATATATATATATATATATATATATATATATATATATATATATATATATATATATACATATATTCTGACCTGTGTAGGTTCTGGTAAGGTTTCACTATTTAATTAATGTATTGGCTTAATTAATGTATGTACGTTTGGCTTGATCCAGTATAATGGCTTTACATCATTACTTGCTTTAGTGCCCTGTATTCTGGAACAAGTTAACTTAAATGCATATTGTTTTATTTTCTTTTGTCACGAAAAACAACTCTGTCTTGTAAGTGTTGCATACATGGATATTCGGTACAATGAATTTAGTACTTTTAAATGCATCTGTTTGTATTCATTAGTAAACAATAATTATAAAAACAAACGTTTCATACTGAAATATATCTTATTATAACATTATTAGAGCTTTTGTTAAGTTACACAGTTATGGCAAAACGCTTTTTTTTGTCCAGTTATGATCAAACATTATTAAATGTGTACACATTAAAACAAATATTCAACACGTTCATTTTTGTCTGTGATGATCCCATTTAAGAACTAGAGGTAATTGGCAGGTTAGCAACAGTTGTACGACAAAACTGTAAGATTTTATCATGGAGATACCACTGCCTTTCTGAAGACAAACGGTGAAACCTGGTCCAAATATTTGGTTCGCCACTGCATCAGACTGAAGGTTGATACCTGGCCTCCCCACATTTTACTTTTACCTCGGGACCATCAGTAAGCTTTCAACACGAGATGCAACTACATTCTACTGAAGAAACCAGATGTGGCATATTATGGTCATACCTTCACGACTTCATGACTGTTGTGGCTGTGCCCTGTATAAATAGTACAGTACAAGTACCGGTATTCTTTTGTAAACAATAATGATGATTTTTTGTAATTATAGTTCATACATTTAAACTTAAGATAATGTAATTTAATGTCATTCATTAACTATCAAGCCCTTCATAGACGTGTTTTTTAATTAAAATGTACATATAGTAGGGATTTCTTATGGCATTCATCTTCAGATTAATCTCTCAAGCTTGGTATGGTTTCTGTAATTTGGTGACATGATCATCTCATATCATGTGGAATAATACTCGGTTCATAGTTCATAATACCTGCATGGCTACAGCATCCATATTTCGCTATTTGTTTTCCCACAGCTAAAAATGCCAGTCACTTGATAACTTGGTGCGGCCTGCCAGCATCAAGGAGTATTCGATCCCCTAGTGTATTCCTTCAAAATATAAATTTAAAATTGCAATTTTAAGATAGAGTATCCAACAAATCAAGATATTCTGTTAAATACATTAGACTTTGGGACTGTTCTTTAAACAATGGAAAGTGTGCACATGTTCCATGGTAATAAATTAAATCATCCCAGTGTCAAAGAAAATAACATGTTAATGGTATATGAATTATGCATAACTATAAGCATTTAAAGGCAGACTACTTACAAGTCAATTTCCTCCACACAGCATAGACCAGGACGGTATTATGTTTATTCTGTCCATCACAGTTGTTGAAGTGGAATTTAGCATACCTCTCACCAAGACCATAGTATTTAAGGTATTGGCGGTGGAAGCTTATAGCTGCATGGGCCCCTTTTCCTGGCGCCAAGCCATCATATGCAAGATAAAACACTTGCTTCTCTAAAATACAAATAAAACAAATATAGTTTTTGCTGTTGCATCACAGACACTTTTCTGGTGGATTCAGTCAACCTAACAGTTTTCTGAACATGACATTCACCTTATTTCTAAACACAGCACATATCAAATTTTGTACAACTTCCACCAGAAGTTTTGACATATATATTTGATTACAAAATTGCAACAAAACAAAATATTAACAAGTTCAATTTTAATTTTAACAAAGTTTCTGTACTCATATTATGATTAAATACTATTTCAAGTAGTAAAAACTCCTGCAGACATGTGCATTGTCATATATTTTGGTTGGTCAAATGACCTTACAGTTACAAAGCAATGAGGCGGGTCAATCAGGCCATGCCTTAAATTCATTCAATGCTCTTAAAAAACAATCGGCCTATGATATAAGAAACAGCGCAACTGTCTGGGCTTCTTAGGGTACCTGCTATGAGCCAGCCGATCAGAATTCACAAACCATAAGAAACATCTAGAACAATACTACTTGCTTTTTTAAAGTCTGTTTAAGCAATAAAGTTTCTTTACCATTTGTTATTGTTTATACTAATAAGTAGAAATGTTTATTGGTTTCAATGACAATTTTAAAAATAACTCATGCAAAAACATAATTTTTAAGGTCGATCAATGCGCAGGCATGAGTTCAACATAAAAGATGGAAAAACCACAAGTTTATATGGAAAAAATGCATAACACATTAATAATGTCTTCCATTAACATTTAATGGCATAATTATGTTCGCATTTTAGAAATAAAAAGTAAAAGCCTTTGCAAAATTTTCTCATCAAAACTAGTACACTTATAATACGTATATTAGTTCTTAACGTTATTTTATTAAGAAATTACAATTTGAAATTGCCGCCACTTGAATATATTGTCTGACAAAATTACTTCCGGCTCAAACTCTGCTGATATTTTTAACAAGGAAAAGGCAAATAATTCGACAGATAAACAATGACAACAACAGAAAATGCCATATGTACCTGCTGAAATTGGTTTTCCATATATTAAGTCAAACAATACAGCTTTTATATTAAAATTAACCGAAACAACAAGGACATTTCCGATATCAAAACGACATTGTTTACACAAAATGGTGACTAGCGACACCTTCCGCTCGGGGGAAATTACCCTAATAAATTGGTTACAAAAGAATAACATGTATTGATTTCAATATATTTAAGGGCTAAAGAGATCAAGTTTGTTACTTATGACATTTTCTATCGAAATTACTGCATATTAATGACATACACGCTTAATTAAACAAGGAAATAGTTGGAGAAACTCGTTTAGAAAATTTAATCTCGTTTTTTCTCGATAATGTCGTTACCGCCACAGGACTCATTTTCGCTGACCGCGTCACATATATTTCCAGTTTTGACCATTTTCTATATGCCCAATTATGTACGGTCTGGAAGTTTTTTTTGGGGGGGGGGAAGGGCGCGCGCCAGGTGCGCCCTCCTTGGACCCGCTACCGATACATGTGTGGATTAACAACTCGTTACGGAAGCTAGGCTTTCTGTAAAACTAGACAACACGACGTTCTTATCGATGAAAATCTCAGGTGAGTACAGGTGTATTTCAGTTTTTGCCACTTCTGGACAATGTTGCTATTCTGCGTGTAGGAATACACTACTAACTGGATAAACCTTGCCACTTTCTGTTGAGTGGATATAGGATAATTTATCCGGTCACCCCTTTATTAGATCACTGTTGCAGTTAGAAACATGATAAACTTTTATTGTTGGACATCAATTATAGTAAACGA
This sequence comes from Congeria kusceri, assembly GCA_027627225.1. NCBI lineage: Eukaryota > Metazoa > Mollusca > Bivalvia > Myida > Dreissenidae > Congeria > Congeria kusceri. The sequence continues at coordinate 49,771,314 of CM051033.1, forward strand.
AATATTGAACAGAATTTTCAAATAAAACTGTACAATAATAACCTGATAATTGTGAAACATGCAAAACAATAATTACATTTAACGATACATAAACATGGTTGATGTTTACTAGCCGCGACGAACAGGCGCTACCTTGTCATAAGTTTAAATTCATCAGATAATTTCTTCACACTAGTACAGACGTTGAGTTATATTTCATATTAGAAAGCAGGCGCTCTTAAATATTAATGGATGTTAAGTCCATTCGGCACAAATAAGCACTTTGCGAATATCTGTGTAATGCAATAGGATACTAATTTCATGCATGTTATGTTGTGTTTGTTTGCACGTTCACAGGGCCTTTGTATTATGTCGATCACGAGCGCGAGTAGTTTTTCGAATTTCGGAGTTATACCAAGTTTTTGTCATTTGGGTGAATAGTTACAAATTTGTTCGGAATACACGACTTAACAAGAGAAAAATACGTATTCATAAATTCATCGGTGGCGGTGTCAACAGGACCCGATTCTATAAAAGACCAATCAGTAGATTCTATGAGTTCATTTATTAACGTAAAATCCGCGTTTTTATATTCCCATAACCGTCGCTTATATGGCTCCTCTACTTTGAAATTAGTTTTATCATGCACATAGGTTCCATAGTGATCGGTTATAGTTCTATCGGTTCAAAAATACTAATAGATATCGGACAAGTGTAGGCTTGCTAGCTGGAACTATTTTGGCCCGATGTCTGTCCGATATACGTCCGATAAACAATGCTCCGATATCTATCCGATCAAATGCCGATGGGCAAAACGTTGATCGGATAGATATTGCGAGCGATATCTATCTGAGATATTTAAAACATATCAGACAGATATCGGACCGATATAGGCTTGCTTTCTGGGACGATATTGGCCAGATATCTATCCGATATGTATCCGATATGAAATGCTACGATGACTGCCCGATCAAATGCCGATGGGCAAAACGTTGATCGGATAGATATTGCGAGCGATATATATCCGAGATATTTAAAACAAATCGGATAGATATTGGACCGATGTAGGCTTGCTTTCCGGAACGATATTGGCCCGATGTCTATCCGATATGTATCCGATATGCAATGCTTCGATGACTGCCCGATCAAATGCCGATGGGCCAAACGTTGATCGGAAAGATATTGCGAGCAATATCTATCCGATATTCAGAACATATCGGATAGATATCGGACCAATGTAGGCTTGGTGGCTGGGTATATACCAACGACCGCATATTTACTTATATCACATAATTCAATGGCAATGTTATTTTAAAAAGAATAATACTTGATATTAATTACAATTATTTGCTAATAATTTTATAGAGGTAAAAAAAGTTTTTATAATCTAAACGAACTATACATACACACACGTTCAAATGGAGAGGGCCAAAATTTACACGCTGTGAAAAGTGATTAATAAGAATCAGAGTGAGGGATTAACTAAGTTCCAATCGACTCGTAGTTAGGGGCCTAAGGCTGAACAAAACTAATTATATCGTCATTACAGATAACGTGTGTGTCTGTCTGCGTTTAAGGAATGCTTATGAGGTAGTAAATGTTACGCATTTGTATGTGAAAGTTCCAGACGTATAGCACGACAAATATTATGCACTAAAGGCCTGCGTACTAATATGCAAAGTTTGTTAACAATACTGTCGGTCACGCACGTAAGCGCCTTTACACCCACGTAAGGCTGTATAATGTATTTGACCAGCAATAAACATTGTCGAGTGCTTTGGTCATGTTGGAGTACAGTTGTTCAAAGCAAGAAATATGCTGTAACGCTTAAGTTTTATATTATGTTCTGAATGAATCAGAAGAAAACTTGCGTACATTCATTGCTAGAAACAAACTTGATAAACAGAAAACCTGTTATGTTTACTCACGACGGTGGTGGGCATTTTGGGTAAATGTAAATGAACTAAGACAATTATTTGTATGTTCCCAAGAAAAAACAACTGTTCAGCATTGAATAGTTGGATGTATAAACAAACAACATCAATCCATCGGTTGTTATGTTTTTATAACCATAGCTGGATTCGAAAACAACATCACATTATTGTTTAATGTTATTAACACAATTTGGCGGAATATAAGTTAATATATTAATATAAGTGTTATGTTTTACGGTTATCATTAGTTCCACAAACAAATTTGCATACCTTTATGATAGAAATAACCGTTAAGGTCACTTTAACTCTAGAGTGCGATTGATGTTGTAACACACACAGTTATATCGCACTGTAACGTGTTGATTTATTGCTGTAATAGTTTCAATGTCTCAAATTTTATTAACATCACCCAGCGAAATTGGCCATAAAGAGCTATGACATTTCCAAAATGAAACTGGCTGTACGCAATCCTTAGTAGGAGTAGAACATAACATGTAGATTCAGATTATAATGCTGCATAAATATCAATAGAGGATTTTGCTTCCGGTGTCTTGCGCGTATTCGGAACAAGACGTACGTTGCCAAAAATTGACTTATATCAGCAAAGGTGTTTGCTTTATACAAATTTTAAGCTGCGACAGCTCTATTCGCTATAACTGCGAATCATTGCACGTAAGTTTCAATTTATTTATAGTACCAGGGCCCATATTCCAGCATCTTAAGTTTATCTTAAAATATTTTCACTTAAGTTCCAATTTGTGTAAAGTAATACTTTTTAAACTACATATTAATTAAGAAATTCAATTACAATCAGGTAAATATTAGTTAACAATTAGTTAATAATTAGTAAACATTAAGCAGAAATTTCATGTATACATGAAATAAAATGCTAAAGAAAAATGATGATTTAAAGGCTAAGGATAAGATTTCACTTTTGAGGTTTCTGGAATACGACCCCAGATATATTTACTACCACGTTGCTTTCGATTAACATTCATTTGATTTTTAAATAACTATGCATGAAAAACAGGTACATGTATATGAAACCCCTATGCAATTTTACCTTTCCATATATTCATCATGATATTTAATGCTATACGGGGTTTTGTTCATTTATATGTGTTGTGCTCAGATGTTCGGATTATTTATGGGAAATTGCACTGATATCACAGTTCCAAATAATCAAATATGTAAAGTATGCATGTTACTTGTATCATCGTAGCAATGTCTTTGTTTTATTGCATTACACGGGATATAAAAGTATAGACTTCTAAAGTTCATGCTTATGACAAAAAAAAACAATTAAAATCTCACTTATGATTGAGGCATATTTATAGTAAGATTTGTTTGCATAATGTTTTAAATAATGCACTTATTAATTTCGTTTGAATATTGTACTGCCACTTAAACGAATTAAATGTGTGTTTCCTATTTTAAAAAATGGTTGCCGTTACTTACTTGAATTGTTTATGGCATCTTATCATCTCGGTGTAAGTAATCATTGGATGTACAATACAGTTAAAATATGCAAATCTCCAGTGTCATACCAATGTTACCGACAGTTTATTACACTGAAAAGTCGTTCACACCGGAGATATAACATAATAATCAAAATATTTTGGATATCCATTTTAGCCAGACTTTTTCAATTGAACATCAATTATATTTTCTGCGTTATAATGCACCGTAATGCCGTACATTAATGTTATTTACCTCATTTAACGCATATGGAAGCACAAGTTAATATAATAATACATATGAGTACCCTGGCTGGAGAGGATGCAGATACTGATAATATAACCTACTTTTGTCTCCTGTTTATTCAATGTCATTGCACGTCATGCAATTCTATGAGCATCGTTATCCACACAAACGCATTATATAAAGCCCGGACACAACGCATACACATTGGATTGAAATAGAATGTATCAAAGCTCATCGTACGCCTACGTAACATTTCAATTAGCTTAAGATTGTTTAAATGTCAAAGAGACGCATGTCTCTTACCGTTTCTTGAAACTAGACAGTAATGTGACCATTCATCCCGACGATTGCATAATATATTTTTTATGTGGCGATATAATCGTTATCACTTGGATATAAAGAATTACTTTGTGATATGTAGATTATTGGTCACCAAGTTATTAGCCGAGAACAAAGCCTAGAACAAGGTAAACACGAATGTAACATAATCTAAAAATACATCAATATCCTCAATACGAAATGTAATGGTTTGATAACGTTCCATTACTACTTTTTGAAGGTATGCTACCACAACTTAACCCAAAGTACCCATACAAAGGAGATCTAGACAACGCATGCCACAGAGTACACTGCCATTAACGCGTCAACGAACGATATAAACAATTTAAAAATGGCAGTTAAAACTTGTCGTTAAAAGCATTACGACAAATTGTTGAGGAAGCAGACCAGCGCTAAGTCGAAGATTTGATAATATTACACCATAATATTATAATTAGAATATGTGTAAATATTTGTCCAAATTAATTAAAGCTTAAATATACCGTGGAGCTTCGAACGTCTGCATTGTATATATTTAATAGACTCAAGAAAAACATCCGTGTGTATTTGCAAATATGGTCATACAAATGCCGCTTATGTCATTAACAATACGTTCTGAATAAATAATGTTATAAATAACGGCCTTTTTAAGAGCATAGCAGTATTAAGAATTTTCTTAATTCTTAAGTCTCAGAATTCGTTGGTGAATGCGGGCCCTATAGTTAGTGTCCTTGTTTTATGACTTGCTTCGTATATCAGGGAAACCTTGATTCCATAACGGTGGGCGTTCAGACTGCAAATATATGCATTAGCGTCTAAAACAGAAATAACGACATAACTCTATGGCTTGGAAAGATAAAAAAAATACGCTAAACATAACGTGTGTCAACAGCTTTGGTGGTCACGCACATCTGCTGCAATAAATGTCCTCAGCAGGAAATAACAAAACCTGATAGAATCGGAAACAGTCGGCAACAGGCCGTTTTACGCTTTTAAAGTCGTACTCAATAAACATGCAGGGCGGTATGTTAACTTAGCCGTTACCCTATTTAAAACCGGTAAGGTAATACAATTATCGTTAGATGTTAATTTACTTATTGTTTGTTGTCGGCATTTTCTCATAGGATTGAATTTTTTTAATTATTGCTTCAATTTCATCGGTATTTTCCCAGATTCAAAGTTCTTGACCAAAGCCAGTATTACACGCATTTACACTAGCAGTTATTACATGTATTTTAAATTTCAATTCACTTGTAGATGTGGACTAAATGGATTATTATTATTGTTTATTAGTGTTCTAAGTCGGATCTATTTCTTTCCATCTATTCATAGAAAGTAGCATCGATAACAGGAAGCCTCACTGCTCAGCGAGCGAAGCGCAGTAATGTATCGATCTACTGACTCGCAGCCTGTAAAATAAAGAAGCAGTTCCCTCAAGACCAATTTCTGAATACACCTACTAAATCCTGTTGGCTTGCGCCAACAGTCTAAACACAACGATACGCGAATGCCTAATCATTTATAATTTCTTATAAATTAAATTAAACAATCGAATATTTATTGAAGTTCGCACAATATTAATTGGCGCCTCTAATGATGCGCGTTATGTGGTAGCGATATTATATAATTTAATCTGATGCCATCAACAAGTCTTACGACTCTAAAAATATGGGTAATAATCATGATTGAAACAGATCCTCATACTTGATTCAACGAAGTCTATAACACTAAGAATAGTATATTGTATTTTCTATTGCATACGAAAGCCTATATATTTACTACTAAAATCTTCCAAACACTTCCAAGTGGATAGTGGCGAATATATCATATTTTAATGGGCGGTGCCACTAGACTTATAGTTGGGAATTTTATACGTCAGTTCCCGTCGACTCACGATGAATGATAAAATTAACATTCGATTAATTAATCCGTTAACTCTTTCACCACAGGGAAAGTAATACAATCTTATCCGGGACATATTAGCCCAATTATTAACAAAACTCTTCTTTATATTGTGTTATGCATTTATGTTGGCTAACGACGGAATGTTTTATTTCTTTAACAAACACACGTGGCCATATTACATGCAATTGCTTTTTATTTGATTAGTATTGCCTGCGATTTAATTTGCGGACAAACACTATTACCTTTGTTTACACCACTGGGCAGTGCAAAATCGTCGTGTGATGCAGCAGACACTCTGATCAGAGAATAACTAGTTTACTTATTGCGTAATTATTTCCCAGCAGTTTTTCGCTTAGGAACATAGAGAAGTAATGTTTTCCTAACTGTTTCCGATTTTTGTCATCGACACTGTCGGTCACGCATTTAAACGCCGTTACACCCACGTAAGTCTGCATTTAGCCATTACTGTATTTGTACAGCAATTAACCTCGACGAGTGCTTTGGTCATTTTCTAGTACAGTTGTTAAAAACAAGAAAACACTGGGGTAATTCTTGGATTTGATAAGTTACAATAAAACTTAATATTTCTTGTCAATACCATTTGCAATGACAACGGGGTATACAATTTTAGAACATGTAATCTGTGTATGTATATGAATTCCAACTCTAAATATATATTTCATATTGAGAAAAGTGTTGTTGTTTTTAAAAGTGGATTCGGTGAAATTTAAACGATGCGTATATATAACAATTGCAATTCTACCTCAATTACCAAATAATTATAAAAGCCAGTAGACAATAGAACAATCCAAACATTTTTTTAAACAACTGCTCTAGCAACCTCATATAGACACATATTTGCTTACGAATGGTAAGTATCTTAGTTCGTGTGTTCACGTGCTTGTAAACACTTGTACTTTTACACGTAAAGTCTAGTCAATGAATTAAAGTTACTTACAACGGTCGCCACCATCTATAAGCGATTGTGATATTTATATATCACCACGTCTTCTTTGTAGACAATACATTTCCTCGGAATATAGCACTTGAAAATAAAAGGTCATTAATCAACCTCATAAGCATCGATAAATATATGTTAATGACTTACATTCGGTCAAGTCTTTAAGTGATGGTACAAAATTTGATATTACAAACTCTTCCTTGTAGACATGAATTTCCGTCGGCATAAAACGCACTTAGAAATAAAACCTTATTAATCAACTTCATATGTATAAGTGTGCTACCTCGTATATACAGTTCATTGATAAAGCCATTGTGGGATTAGATGAATACAAGCTAGTCACAAACAGCCGGTCTCATGTTTAAGGAATGGTGCAAATATAGTTATTACAAGCTCTTCCTTGTAGACAAGAATTCCCATATGCACCAAACGCACTTAATCCGCCAGCGTTCATCATGCCCATGTCCATTTCCTTTGTCAGCATTATTGACATATACTTATGATGTACTTTGATTGTATATTGCTTTCATTAATTCATCCTTTGAATGTACAACTAAATCGAATACATATGTGCAGCATAAAATATATATTCCTGTTAATTTAAGAGAACAATTCGATTTTGTATTGCTTCTTCATTCAATTAAGTGATGTAAACTTATCGCGCACTTTCCAACACCGTTACTTATTCAACGTTATATAAGCAAGTTTGCATCCGAAATATCTTACTTATGAAAACATGGGATGTATAGTAGATTGATACATCTGAGTTGGGATTCCTATCAGATTCGTATTTAAATTCCTATGTTTAACGTAAAATTAAATAATACATTGTATCAATATCGACAATAATTAACATTTGTACATTTAACGGTCAGTACAATTCACAACACTGCGTCCAATGGTCAAACGCATACACTGTGATCATTTTGCTTAAATATGATCCACTATTATGTGTATGAGTATAACCACCAAACGAGCAATAATCTTTAATTGTTTCAAATTAGTGTTGATTGCTATAATTAGTATATTAACACGGATTACGGTAATGCGTAACACCTCGAACATAATGTATTTAACACTCATTACACGATATGTAGATTCTTGGTTCATGTATGTATGAAGTCATCAACGATTCTTAGACTAAACGACACATAGCCTGTACCGAACTAATTAAACACTCCATTGCACCATTGAGGTTTCCATATTTTATAATAGCATAATTGTTGCGTTGTTCTCGTCGTTACTGCGTCGATCGTATTCGTGTATTAAAATCAGCATATATTTTGTTTATCCCAAATAGATAAGCAACATTTATCTTGTTACGTATTTCACTGAAAACATTATGTTGGAAGGATGCGGAAATATTGATACCTATACCATGTCAAACTAATAACCAGGAGAGATGGTGTGGACATTCGAGGTGCCACAATTATCTCCAAATGGTCACATGCCACCGTGGCCAATGTCTCATTGCCTTTCTTGAATCTAGATTACATCAACGGTGCAACAATTCATCAACAATACTGCATAATATATCACTATGTAAGTCAGACAGTTCCTGAATGAATCGTTGATATAGTACATAACTGGTAGATGCATTGTGTGTTGTATTCATTATTTGATTTGACCATTCCATACACAATTCACAAAGGCTCTGTGAACGTGCAAACAAACACAACATAACAGTATTCTATTAGTATCCTATTGCATTACACAGATATTCGCAAAGTGCTTATTTGTGCCGAATGTACTTAACATCCATGAATATTTAAGAGCGCCTGCTTTCTAATATGAAATATAACTCAACGTCTGTACTAGTGTGAAGAAATTATCTGATGAATTTAAACGTATGACAAGGTAGCGCCTGTTCGTCGCGGCTAGTAAACATCAACCATGTTTATGTATCGTTAAATGTAATTATTGTTTTGCATGTTTCACAATTATCAGGTTATTATTGTACAGTTTTATTTGAAAATTCTGTTCAATATTTCGTTTACTATAATTGATGTCCAACAATAAAAGTTTATCATGTTTCTAACTGCAACAGTGACCTAATAAAGGGGTGACCGGATAAATTATCCTATATCCACTCAACAGAAAGTGGCAAGGTTTATCCAGTTAGTAGTGTATTCCTACACGCAGAATAGCAACATTGTCCAGAAGTGGCAAAAACTGAAATACACCTGTACTCACCTGAGATTTTCATCGATAAGAACGTCGTGTTGTCTAGTTTTACAGAAAGCCTAGCTTGTGTAACGAGTTGTTAATCCACACATGTATCGGTAGCGGGTCCAAGGAGGGCGCACCCGGCGCGCGCCCTCCCCCCCCCCCAAAAAAAAACTTCCAGACCGTACATAATTGGGCATATAGAAAATGGTCAAAACTGGAAATATATGTGACGCGGTCAGCGAAAATGAGTCCTGTGGCGGTAACGACATTATCGAGAAAAAACGAGATTAAATTTTCTAAACGAGTTTCTCCAACTATTTCCTTGTTTAATTAAGCGTGTATGTCATTAATATGCAGTAATTTCGATAGAAAATGTCATAAGTAACAAACTTGATCTCTTTAGCCCTTAAATATATTGAAATCAATACATGTTATTCTTTTGTAACCAATTTATTAGGGTAATTTCCCCCGAGCGGAAGGTGTCGCTAGTCACCATTTTGTGTAAACAATGTCGTTTTGATATCGGAAATGTCCTTGTTGTTTCGGTTAATTTTAATATAAAAGCTGTATTGTTTGACTTAATATATGGAAAACCAATTTCAGCAGGTACATATGGCATTTTCTGTTGTTGTCATTGTTTATCTGTCGAATTATTTGCCTTTTCCTTGTTAAAAATATCAGCAGAGTTTGAGCCGGAAGTAATTTTGTCAGACAATATATTCAAGTGGCGGCAATTTGAAATTGTAATTTCTTAATAAAATAACGTTAAAAACTAATATACGTATTATAAGTGTACTAGTTTTGATGAGAAAATTTTGCAAAGGCTTTTACTTTTTATTTCTAAAATGCGAACATAATTATGCCATTAAATGTTAATGGAAGACATTATTAATGTGTTATGCATTTTTTCCAAACTTGTGGTTTGTCCATCTTTTATGTTGAACTCATGCCTGCGCATTGATCGACCTTAAAAATTATGTTTTTGCATGAGTTATTTTTAAAATTGTCATTGAAACCAATAAACATATCTACTTATTAGTATAAACAACAATTGGTAAAGAAACTTTACTGCTTAAACAGACTTTAAAAAAGCAAGTTGTATTCTTCTAGATGTTTCTTATGGTTTGTGAATTCTGATCGGCTGGCTCATCGCAGGTACCCTAAGAAGCCCAGACAGTTGCGCTGTTTCTTATATCATAGGCCGATTGTTTTTTAAGAGCATTTAATGAATTTAAGGCATGGCCTGATTGACCCGCCTCATCGCTTTGTAACTGTAAGGTCATTTGACCAACCAAAATATATGACAATGCACATGTCTGCATGAGTTTTTACAACTTGAAATAGTATTTAATCATAATATGAGTACAGAAACTTTGTTAAAATTAAGATTGAACTTGTTAATATTTTGTTTTGTTGCAATTTTGTAATCAAATATATATGTCAAAACTTCTGGTGGAAGTTGTACAAAATTTGATATGTGCTGTGTTTAGAAATAATGTGAATGTCATGTTCAGAAAATTGTTAGGTTGACTGAATCCACCAGAAAGGTGTCTGTGATGCAAAAGCAAAAGCTATATTTGTTTTATTTGTGTTTTAGAGAAGCAAGTGTTTTATCTTGCATATGAAGGCTTGGCGCCAGGAAAAGGGGCAAATGCAGCTATAAGCTTCCTCCGCCAATACCTTAAATACTATGGTCTTGGTGAGAGGTATGCTAAATTCCACTTCAACAACTGTGATGGACAGAATAAACATAATACCGTCCTGGTCTATGCTGTGTGGAGGAAATTGACTTGTAAGTAGTCTGCCTTTAAATGCTTATAGTTATGCATAATTCATATACCATTCACATGTTATTTCTTTGACACTGGGATGATTTAATTTATTACAATGGAAAATGTGCACAGTTTCCATTGTTTAAAAAACAGTCCCAAAGCCTAATGTATTTATATCTTGATTTGTTGGATACTCTATCTTAAAATTGCTATCTTAAATTTATATTTTGAAGGAATACACTAGGGGATCGAATACCCCTTGATGCTGGCAGGCCGCACCAAGTTATCAAGTGACTGGCATTTTTAGCTGTGGGAAAACAAATAGCGAAATATGGATGCTGTAACCATGCAGGTATTATGAACTATGAACCGAGTATTATTCCACATGATATGAGATGATCATATCACCAAATTACAGAAACCATACCAAGCTTGAGAGATTAATCTGATGATGAATGCCATAAGAAATCCCTACTATATGTACATTTTAATTAAAAAACACGTCTATGAAGGGCTTGATAGTTAATGAATGACATTAAATTATATTATATTAAGTTTAAATTTATGACCTATAATTACAAAAAATCATCATTATTGTTTACAAAAGAATACCGGTACTTGTACTGTACTATTTATACAGGGCACAGCCACAACAGTCATGAAGTCGTGAAGGTATGACCATAATATGCCACATCTGGTTTCTTCAGTAGAATGTAGTTGCACCTCGTGTTGAAAGCTTACTGATGGTCCCGAGGTAAAAGTAAAATGTGGGGAGGCCAGGTATCCATGTATGCAACACTTACAAGACAGAGTTGTTTTTCGTGACAAAAGAAAATAAAACAATATGCATTTAAGTTAACTTGTTCCAGAATACAGGGCACTAAAGCAAGTAATGATGTAAAGCAATTATACTGGATCAAGCCAAACGTGCTTGATGTAATACATTAATTAAATTGTGAAACCTTACCAGAACCTACACAGGTCAGAATATATGTATATACATATATATATATATATATATATATCAATCCATTTTAAAAAAAATCAATTTGTATCTAACTTAATCTTAATTTGCATGTTTTCACCAGCTTGTGCATATATGACACCCTACCCATCGTTTAATAATTTAATCCGGCGTTTAATTGCCCCTTTGTTTGAGAAAAAACCCATTATCTCATTATGATCAGGTACTGCCTAGATAGTTACTCACTAACAACAGGGTGTCAAGTTTGATTCTAAGTGCCCTACAAACAGGTGGCAGACGTATGTCTGGCCATTTAACACAATTTAGAATACTTCCATGGGATTCAGCAGTCATTTTCATTGATAATATATACGCCACCTAAAATACTGAATTCTTGCTCTTGTATAATGTATTGTAAAAACGATGCTCATTACATTTTGTAAATTGCTAAAAAGATGTTGAGACGAAAGATTTTTAATCCGGCTTAAGCATAACATGTTTTATTGCTATTGAAACCCCGATAGAAATTTAAAAATTGTGAACATTTGCTATAAAACATGTAATTTTTAGAACGTATAAAAAACCACCATCTTAGATCGCCCATTTCAACAATGTACACAATTATGAGCATCATTAAATAACAATAATAATATAACCACACGTATGTTTAAAAATAATACAATATTGTTGCGCTAAATAAATACAATGATTTAAAATTTAAGATATGTATGAAGTTTGATTTACATTCCCAATATTTGCCAATTAACGCCATTGATGTTTCTTTTGTTTTAGTTATAAGTAATGAGATCATCAAATTGTGAATCAATGTGCTAGGAAAATACTATATCATATTTAAATATTGTCTTTTAAAACGTATTACGCAAAGGGTTTGTTTTAAGGTTGATATTACATGATTGAGCAATGCATTTGTTGTACGTTACAATGCACCTCCCTGCCACATTCTTTCATAAACAAATAACACACACTAGCACACACAGTACATTTATATAAGTACTGTTCTGGTACAGATTATCAGGATGCGAAACAAACATTATCATTTTTAACAATAAAAGTTATTTTATTCGTATCTAAAAGAAATTTAACGGATGATTTATAGCTTCGTTAAAAACATTGAAACTTTTTGTTTAAGCTAAATGACCAGCCCATTTGATATATTAATATAGTTTATTATATACCAAATTCGGTTATGTGGGTAGGTGTTTTTTATTTTATTTTATTTGTAGTGTTTTAATATATATTTCCGAAATTCTGATCGATTTATCGAGTAACATACCTGTATGTATGCATGTTTTCTGTATCCGTAACCAGCGCTTTTGCCAACCAGTCAGTGCGCATGCGCGAAAAATCCCGCTTGTAAACAATAACAATCAACGTTCCTACTGGAAGCATAATTCTATTTTTGCATGTAAGGAGATTACTGTATCTTGGGTTATAATGACTTTTCAGTATAGTGTTACTCACAATGGATATTATTTGCAGACCGTACACAGAATGCAGTGCTTCTATTGAACCAAAGAGCCTGAGATTCTCAGAGTCAGTGCTTTTGATAAAATTCTTTATTTCGGAAATACTTCTGATAAAAGTCTTTATTTCCGGAATATTTTCTTTGGAAATTTGCCTCATTGTTTATGCTGTTCGTAAATGAAAGAAAATTACATTTCAACTAGGTTATGTAAAAGATTTTCTTGGAAAAAAGATTGAACTCATTAATAGATACATTTTATATCGACTGCACACAAAGGATGCATTTTCTTATTAATATAGAGATTTAAATATGTCCTTTTGGGGAAATATTACCTTAAGAATATGAAATGTCAAGTTCCATAGCTTTTTGGGCTAATGACTTGAATGTAAGGTCTGTTTAACTGTTCAAATCAAAGGCTTGAAATTCCTTGTTAACCTACCAGGTCTGCACATTGCGCATTTTCATTTATATGAAATGCTGTAGTTTATATTGGATACAGAGATATATATGGAAAACATTGCATGTTTGTATGTACAAGCAAATGCATAACAAAAAGGTTCAATATACAGTTCCACCAATTCTGTTTCTTCCAGAAAAAAGGTTTTCCCCAAATCAGATAAAAGCTAAGGGTCAGCTTTGCTTTTGAAGATAGAGTGAAGTTCCATTCAACAAATTTATGTTGATCTATCCACCTAATATAACTGTGGAATTCAAAATGAAAAGTCATTGTTGAAATAAGTGTGTCTATTAATAAATACATGTGCATAAAATATCAAGGAAGAGTAAATTAATTGAAATAATCATAAACTTTCAAATTAAACTAGACAAAAATAGTGATTTCATCTATTTACAAAAATTACACATTGCTTGTCTTTTGCCCATTATTATGATAGTCTCAAAATATCAGCAATACAATAATCTCGCATATATTTACATTTAAACCAGCCTCAATAATAAGGGCACAGAGTCATGCGCCCGAGATACTACGTAGTGTGCATGAGATACTAAGTCGTGAGCAAGAGATACTTATACGTGAGAACAAGATTCTAAGTCGCGAGCAATACATAACTACAGACCCTGTTACACTGTGGCAAATTTGAGCTACGAGTTCTGGCGAGATGTTACTCACCACAACTTGCCTGCTGTCATGCAGATATTTTACTCATGTCGTTATGTATCGCAGTGATGTCTTCGTATGTCGCCAGAACTCGCCAAGTTGCGGCGAGAATTTTTAAACCGTTTAAAATTACCGGCGACTTTTTTTATCGTAAACGTGGCGATGACATATCCAAGGAATCTCGCGCATTCTCGAACACATTCCGTAGACTTGTCTTCCCTTGTTGTAGTGTTTCGCCGTATATTATCGTTCTACGACATAACTCGAGTTTGCTGCGAGTTTGGGAGACTTGCCTACGACATCTGCTCGTGCGCATGTCGTCGCATGTCGTACAGACTCGTCCACACTCGTACATTCTCGAAGACAAGTCTTCAATTGTTGAACGATTGTTGAAAAGATATCATTTGCATATCGTACTAATATGTTGAAGAGAACTCGAACAAATGTCGTCTGGAAACAATTCCGCGACCAACTCGTCCACTTAACGGCGAGTTATAACTCGCCAGAACTACGGCGAGTTATAACTCGCCGGAATTTGCACAAAACTCGAAGCTCAAATTCACACCAGTGCCTTAAGTCATGAGGACGAGATAACTTAGTCTTGAGCACGACATAACTAATATGTGTGAACGAAATACTAAGTCGTGCAAACGACATTATCGGCCAATCAAATCAGTTCTTTGCACGTATGTATGTAAAGTGTGGTCTGATCGGCTAATTATGTCGTGCGCATGAGTAGCTTATTAGCACGACTTTACCTTTTAATCACCAACAATCAAGGTTTAAAGCATAAAATATTATGTTTCATAGAAATACTAAAAGCTATGTGATCTTCTCAGTGCAGTTGCATTAAGAAAATGATAAAAGCCTCAACTTGTGCAGTACAAAGATGCTAAAACAAATTGTTCTGAAAAAAACTTTAGCCAACAGAAAGTTCCTTGTAAAATATGCCAAGGGCTTATCTGATGGTGATCGCTAATTTATTGCCTCAATGCTGTGAATTTGACCCCACTTACCACTTCAGCACTTCATGGTATGTAAGGGAGTAACGGTACTGGCCGGCTCACTAGTAAACCAAATTTTGGGCTTGAGGAACAAACTGTAATTATACAATTATTTTTATCTCAGATTGCATACACTCTTGTCATATTATGTACTCCCTGTTTTATCCGTTATACTATGCCAGTAATAATGCGTTAATTTAAGATTTGTTTGAGAAATTCCCCCCTTGAAGCTGTTTTTGATGACATAGTCCCTTTCAAGTGCACATACGACGTGTTATGCAGCAGAGGTCTCTTTTTTGAAACTACCAATTTTTGATTTTACGCAATGTATTTTCCACAGCTAATGTTTTATTAACGTAGCATGATTTTCCATTTTTGTCAACTTTATGGTCCGTCCAATATACTTTTTCGTAAGATTTCATTTAGCTGCATAGTTATATTAGACATGATATGACTCTCGGCTCGTGTGTTTGCAATTTTCTCGTACATTTGTTCAAAACAAGAAAACACTAATGCTCTTGTGAATTATTATTTCATCTCAGGAAAATCTTAACATAACAGTCGGAAGTGCAAAATAATTGGATGATGATAAGCAAAGACGGTTTAAAGTTTTCCTTATTTTTTGCTCACATATTATAACGTGTTTATGTGAACATAAACATAGATGGTAAATTTAGCAATACGAATGTCAATAGTTTGCAATTTGACCAGAAACGTATTTCTAATTGCGTCCTGTATTATTAAACATCACGGTAAAACATATGCATGTAGTTGGTGACATTATTTATTTATAGGAATACATTATAATTAAGTACATTCAATTTTTTGATAAGATTAATGTATGCTTTTCCCGGGTTGCATCATCTATTTTAGCACTCAAATGTACTTAGCCATACGATTCGCTTGTTGATTTAGCAATCTGGTGGTCATGTTTGTTTTCTAGAGGAATGTTTTTATAGAGAGCAAAACAGTATTGAACAAATATAATGATGATATATTATGAATGCATGTATGTGCTATAATTTAGCATTCCAATATTTTAGGCCTGATTATATTTGTCAGATAATTCTAAATAATAAGACATATCTGATCAAGTCTCTAAGGTCAGAAATACAGCGACACTAATTTGTATTTAGTAGAGTAATAAGATCTAAAAATATCGCCACTTGAAGGTTACATAAGGTCATTCATTTGTCTGATATACGAGTATGTAATCAACAGCTCTGGTCAGGCACGTTTTGTTCAATAATCATCCGACATAACTTATGCAAAGACCTCTGTTGACGTTAAAGCTATAGTTCGTAACACTTTCAGATTCAATAAGTTCTATCAGTTTAGGAACTCAAATAAAGTGTGTTATAACGCCGATACAGTGTTGGAAATGTCATAGTTCGTTTTTCCTGAAACGTAGTGGTCACTTTCACAGAGTGTTTGTAATAAAGGGTACAGACGCTGGCGATATTACGGCAATGCACATAATAATAAAAAATTAAATCATCTTAATGGTGTGATATAAATTGTTATCAATATTCTCGTCATTACAACATCAATAGTATATGTACATGTATATGACATTAACGACAATTTCATTCATTTTTAATTACAGCATATGCATATTTGCGCATATCCGACGTGTTGTATTTAACAAAACATTGTTTTCGACAGGCGAGTTACTTATGATATCAATAATGCATCAAACTAATAGTCTGCAACAATGTATAACAGTATTTGGTTCATGCATTTTCTGATTAAAACAGCAAACAAGATTTTTAGTATTTGTGTAGTCTTAATGGCAGTACTAATTGGTCAGAACTGTGTATCGCATTTGTGCTCTGTACGTATACCATTATGATAATTACCGGTTATTTGTTGTTCTAGTTCAAGAACATTTCACGAGTTCATTCTAAATATTTATTTTCACTTGTTTACACTAATCCAAAGGCTCGCCATGTATCTTTGTAAACAGAGCAGGTTCTCAATATTTAACATAGCCATGAACATAAGTGCGTTGTGTTTTTGACTAATTCTTCAATACATATTCGGTACAAAATCCGCATAATTCATATAAGAAAATCCGTTAGTAAAATGAGGATATACTGTCTTATGGTTTGACATTTGTTTTATTACATGCTTTGTAGTGAAATACGGAATGTTATTCGTGAAAATAAATATGATATTTCCACTGTTGGAACAGAGAAAATTTTCAGTGAAAATATTGCACAAAAACAACGGTTTTTCTATAAATAACAAAGCTTTACTAGAAGAGTTTTACCTTCCTTGGCAAATTTATATGCATGTACAGTATTTGAATACATACATACACATTAATAAATTAAACAAAATATAATAAAGCGCCAAAGACGCACAAAGTATGCCCTTTTTTCCATCATACTAATGATTGACACTTTTGGAATCATTCATGGCGTCAGTTAAGACTTCATTCATGACGTCATAATACACAAACTTGTGACGTTTAAGCATATCTCCTGCATTCGTATTAATTTTTTATCCAAAATCATACAACAAAATTAAAATGTATTTATTATGGTGAATGATCGAATTTTAGTTCATTCGTGATCATATAAAATTATAGTTTTACTCAGGGCAACGCGACTCGTGAGTTTTTTTTTCTATAATTACTCGTGAAATAAAATTCACCGAAATCTAAAAATATCCCTTATATATTGCACATGTTATAGCAAATATATTATAATATTGACAATTAATGATTACTAAGTGCGTTAATTAATACTTAGAGACCTGTACTTACTGACATATTCGCCACATTTAGGCCATTCACTTTACAAAACTCAAAACAATTACTCGTTATCAGACGATTTTATATCGGTTCCCTGGTTTGATAAGATGAAAACGAATTAATGTTTATTCTACTATGGTATACGATTTATTCATCATCAATGACGGTCACGAAAATCTAGACCCATCGTTTCCGCATAATAACGTACGCGTCTTGAAATACAAAAATAAAGTCCGGGGCATCTTATAGAAGTTCGATTTAGAACGTACGTAAGAGCACCACGCCTACGTATAAGTGCAATTAACATTAGTTTCAAATGTCACCGGGCTGCGTTAAGAACGTTATTGGCCAATGTATCATAGCGCTCCTTAAAATATGAAATAAACTATAGACACTTGGTACGATAATAAATCAGTCCGATAGCACAATACATCATGTTTATGGTTCGATATAATTGTTAGGCAGACTGTCGCCAACTCTTAATGTATTCATTAAACATGTTACATAATTAACTCATTTCCAATGGCAATGAAAGTAATCCGTATGAAAGGATCCACTTTTTACTCGATAAGGCCATTTCTTTGCTCTACACCACATTATTGTATTGCATTTACATATTTTACAAAGTATTATATGAGGCGCATTGAGTGTTTCCTAAAACGCAATAAAAGAGAAAATCATCGTGTTAAACAAATGGTCGCGGAGTGCCTTTTAGTTTCAATTAAATTGAATATTCGTTAATATATGCATGTCGTGTGTCATTGTCAAACGTCACTCTACGTCTGTAGTCTGTTCGGGAGAAAAAAACAAATGGAAGCATACTTGCAGCTGTTCGTGGAAGCTTTAGGGTCATGTAGTAATGTGAATGCTCGTTTTACTATGTCATTTATCGTTGATTTATTCACATTTAATATTCCGTATTGTCACTGTGACATGTAAGCATGCACTTTGTTTGATATGTTGTCTTTTGTCATAATATTATTCTTATTTATTTGACACACAACGTCCACTGAAATTGCACAATCAACATTTAATATGTGTTATTATACACAAAACTCATTTTTCTCCAATAAGGACAATTTAAATTATTGAAATAATATAGAGTGTAGCGTTTTAAAGGGACTTGTATATATAGATTTTTGTATTGTTTAAGTATGCCCTTAAATGTCTTAACATGACATATTGAATCTTCGGAGCTAAAGGGCTCAAGTATAATAACAAGAAAAGTATTATTTTTTAAGAAAAGAATAAACAACCGTTGCTTCCACCGGGTTTCGTGAATCTGTGAATAGGTCCCTTTAAAAAGTATACTTCAATTACAAACACATTATTAAGACGTGTTGTCTTTTGACGAGTACAGCCTATCAAACGTCTTTCTAACAAATAATCACAATACACTCAGCAACTTTCCCCGCCAGGTTTGGAATTTATTTAACAACGTCATAAGAACAACAGTGCATGCACATGATGTGAACATCTTACGTATAATAACACGGTGTGAACACTGAACAGTTCCCTTGTTTCCGCCAACTTTGGAGTTGATGAATGCGAGTTAATGACAGACAGACTTTGTCGTCTTAAAGCGATGTTACAAATTTGGTTATGACAACAATAAGTGATTTCCTTTAAGATAGGAATTTCCCAAGACATCTCATTTGGAAAACTATGTACTATTATTATCTAGCAGAAATGCATGATTTGATTTTAAGTTAATGGTATGCATTCAAAATACACATACAATATACTTTGTATATGTATTTTGAATGTATACATTTAACTTAAAAGCATATCATGTATGTCTGCAACATAAAACATGAGAACACAATGAGCAAACTTTTCCTGTATTTTTATGTAAATAAACATAGTCGACAGTAAACATAAACATATAGCCACAATATTGTTACAAAAACAACCATGAATTTGGAAGAAAAATAACAACAGATTGCCATGTAGTTTCAAAAGTTTCGATCCAAGGCTATCTTGTTTAACCATGATTCCCGATCACGTGACCTGCGTAAGAGTAGCATGCAGCTGATCGTTTCTTATATGTGCAGATATATATGCCTGTCGCGTTCCACGATTGATATTCAATCTACAAAACAAGCGAATAAATGTACGTCTAAACTCCTGACTCATTGTGCAGTAGAGAACAAAGTTTATACCACTATTCACTAAGGCGAACATGTCCATCGTATCACCCAATGGAATGTAAATCTGCTCAAAGAATTGTTCTTTAAATATACAAAACAGTATTAACACACCTTGCGGTAACTCCGTTATCAAAAACAACACAATCACAATAAGAAGCATAATCGTTGTGCGAGACATGTGAATGGTCCTTGTTGATTGTTGACCAGAAACGGTGCTATCGCTGGAGGACCTTGAATGAACAAACCGTGATGTATTCAGAGTAATCAAAAGAAGCGATCCGTAGATGATTATCAGGAAACATGGGATTATCTTAGCAAGGCAACTGTACAAAATCAGTCCTACCAGGAGTATCGGTTTCTCCTTTCCGGAACCGAGGTTCAATGGTTCGAATATATACGCGCCCCCTGATGTCTCTAACAGTGTATGACTTAGGTAATTGGGAATCATTACTGAAATGGATGCTATCACAATAATGCAGACCACCAGTCTTGCTCTTATTAATCGCCGTATTCTTGTCAGGTTCCCTTTGGCAGGTGAATGTATGTGATGATGGCGAAACATTGCCAAGGCTACTGCTAACCATATCGATATAGTGTGGGCCGTTGCGGAGACGTTCAAATAAACCAGCAAGAAATGCATCCATCCCCAGCTGTTTTTATCGGGTGTAATTTCCGTCGCAGGATATTGGCAGTAGAAATGGATTGCGAATGGGATATATGATATCATTGTTGTCATATCGAACACCGCCAACCACGTCAGTATACAGTTAATTGGTGTTTGCATTTTCTTCCGAGTTAGAACGATTATATTGATGCTGTTAAGTGGTATTCCGATAGCGCAAATAACCAGACTAATATATCCGTGCAGTATGCTATAGGACTCACTGTAATCATCCAAGACGCTCCGTCGAAACTGAATATCCCATGGATGAATTGATGGTATGCTAATGTTTGTAATCATTGTTGTATTCATGACTGCAATGACACCCACATGATGCACTATAAAGACGTTCCGTCAAAGTAAGCAGTTAGGTCAAACACTTATTCCGAGAACAGAATTCCATAGCTAGCATATCGAACGGAACACGTGTAATAACATTAAAAGCTATTATATTATATCCACGTTAGATATAAATCCTCACTAACTACCGCTACCATGCCAACACTTCAGGTGTTGATAATGTGCTGCAGCTTTTAACTTAGTGCAAATATATGTCCATGGTATGTTAACAAAGGTAGTATCGGAAACAACGATTGGTCTATCGTTGGCGTTCAACTAAGCAATGGTTGTGTCACATTGTGAATACCGGTTTATATTGCATGTTAACAATCGGTATTGCGCTCGGGGTGAGCTGTATTCAACTGGTTCACTGATGAATTCAGCGCACGGCTTTTCCCTGAAAATACCAATGAATGGTAGATTTAGGTTTGGATGGTGAGAACAAGTAAATTTGTATTGAATGCCTCTGCATGTGTCGAAAGTACTTTATAGTTTGTGGTGGTACCATTACATATAGCAATTGAATTCTCAGTCGATCTACAACAAAAATATTATACTGTATATCTACATAAAACAATGCATCTTTACAACACATTTAATTATCTAAAGTATTTACTAATTATGATCTAAAACTTATTATAACAGAAATGTATTGACCATAATACAACATGATTCAGTAGTTCAAAACAAAGCATTGGATAGGTTATGTTACAACAGATGATATAACTAAATACCTTAAAATAAATTTAATTGTGTAATTAATGCAGAATATACGAGTAGATATATAATAATGAAATATAATAGAGTACATACTTACCGTTATTGTGCATGAGTCCACTGCATATGCAAACAAAGCGTTCTCGTTCCTCCTTTAATATACACGTTAATTTAAATGTTATGCTACACAAACACCTTCAATAAATAGAACCATGTTCCTGCCAAGTAGATTTTTTAAAGATAATGACATGTTATCTCTATGAAAGTGTATATCTTAATGTTGAAAGCGACATTACCGGCATTAAGACGAGTTCCTTGTGACACCCATCGATATGTGCGCTTGCACGCGTTAACTCTTATACCGTATCTTACAATAAAACGCAATACTGAAATTGCCTACTTGGATATCGGAGATTGCTGGTACATTATAAATGCTGCCGTTAGGAACATTTATTTTATACAATAGTGCATTTGCATTTTACAATTTGAATTAATGTATTTTACGGTGCAGTACCGATTAATAAATCTTGTGTGTGTGTTGTTGTGTTTAGGTTTTGTTTACAAGAGAATTGCACTTGAATATATTACTGGGTCATTTTAAAGTCCTTACATTTCGTTAGTAGCAATGCGTTATAAAAATATAGTGATATGCTGTTTCATTTTGCTTACGTGAATCAGGCAGTTTTAACAAAACATTGTTTTTATTTTGATATTAATTTATTTAAAATTGACTTATGCACAAACGAGCTAATTAGAAGGCCGTAATCAAATAGGTAGAATGTAACTAAACTGTGATTTACAGTTACAATTACACACACAAAATGCTGATTTAGAAATAGATTTGGTTATTGTTCTTGGTACGCAAATATTTGTATAATTTTTATATGTTAGAGAAGTAGCATATAAATCAACGGCATAACGGAGTCCTAGCGTAATTAATACTGTCATGTTTAATGTATAAAATAATAGTATCGTATATTAGCTTAGATATAAGCTTTGAAATTAGAATGTCTTCAGTAAACTGACCCACGTATTTCTTGTTAAATATGCGTTGATTACTCTAGCACGAAAATAAACAAATAACACACGACTCATCGCCATTCTCGAAGAAATTCTTCGGAATTAACAGTAAACAGTATTGTCGAGCATGGGAATCAGGGAAATGAAAACGAGACCCGCTGTAAATATTATTTAATATTTTATGGAAAGAATCGCTATCGACAAGTTTGCAGCATGTGTAAGGAACTATAAAATGTATAGGCACATGGATATCCAATGCGATCTTGCAAAACAAACAAACCTGTTAACTAATAAATATATGCGTGATGATTTTCTTTTAATATGGACATACTTGCATTATGATGATGGGGGTTAGGGCGATACATCACTGATGATATTATAAAAATAAAACATGACTACATCATTTTCAAAATGCACTTATTTCGACTGAAAATTCCCATCACATATGCCATGTTACTTTCCAAGTAAAATAACATGTTTGTCTTCAATATTTTTTCCGAATTGTGTACACTTTTAAAATGCGTACGTTTGAGATGCTAGATTTAACATACGGTAAATAACGTCTGTTGCATGAAACACTTCCTTGATCCGGTTAATTACTTTTAAATAAGGTCATGTATTATCATTTAAATAAGGTCATGCATTGCCATTTGAGCCGGGCCCGGCTAGCTCAGTTGGTAGAGCGCTAGATTATTAATCCGCAGATCGTGAGTTCGAGCCCCAACCCGGCCACATAACTTGTGTGGGGATTGGTCATGAAATTATTTATACGGCCATTCTCCACCTACCTCTGATTTAAGTAGTGCAGTTGTCATTTACTAACATAGGTATGTGCACGTATTGTGCGATTTTATTTACCTGGCACTCATAATATTCCGTTTAATTTCGTAAATATTTTTTAAGCTACTAACTCAGATAGGAGAAGTAGACGCGAATATGTATCGACTAAATCTTTATTCCGTTACAGTTGATACTGTAGTGCAGTGGTAAGGACGCATATTTGTAAGCATGATGTTTTGGGTTCAAATCCCAGAACAGGCACCTTTAATTTATTTGATATATTTATTTTATTTTATTTATTTTAATGAATCATTTTGCAGACGTCATTACACGGAATGTCATCATCGACATCGAATCTGACAAAAAAGAGATATGCACCGATATTGTGAGCGAAACAGAGTCGATGTGAATGCATTTTTATGTAGATAAAGTGAATTAACTAAGTACAATAAAACAAATGGAAAAGGGTAAAACCGCTATAATAAAGAAAAATGTCATGAGAATAAGTGATGTTAAAGAAAACGAAAATAAGAAAAAAGAAAGATTTTTGGCTGGATTTGAACCACAGACATTGTGATTCAAAGTCTAAAAACTATCCACCGCGCCACTACTTGACACTTGTTGATGGGTTTTTTTGTTATATGACTATGAAATCCGTGCTTTACACGCTAGATAATCGTTACACCGATATAAATAAAACAGCCGAGCGCTACCGGAGATTAATGAGTGCCAGGTCAATAAAATCGCACTATACTGGTAAACCGGTTAGATCGGCTAACCTTGCCCAGGAAAAGTGTGAGTAGGTTAACTTACCGCCGTGATATGACTGAAATACTGTTAAAAACGGCGAAAAATCCAAACACACAAACAAACAAACAAGCAAACATTACCAATTGCCTTCAAAACGTTACATTTCTTGAGTGTGTGTTCAAACATGTGCAAGCCATAAACGAGTATGAATAATTTTGGTATAATTTTAAATATATTGCATAATTAGTGACAGTGCCTATTGATTGTGGTTCTAATACAAACATAACTGTAAAAACCAAAACAACATTCCAAACATCCTGTTTATTTTAGTGCATTTAACATGTTCTAATGCATGTACATGCTTTTTCTCTTACTATCAATTTTAATATATTCAGCAGTCTTGCTTTAACACTACTTTGATTAATTGAGTACATTGCAAAATACCAAATTATAACTAGTATGTCCATTTTTTTCGTGTACCGTTGTATTAATGGTTCGCTAATATTGCGCCAAAGCCACTGTGTTTATTCAGGCAATCGCACAAATCCGATGTCCATTTCCAACGCCTTTTGATGAAACTTCTGCCGATGACAACGGTTTTACTAACACGATTAACGTGTGATCTGCTTATTAGCTTGATACCGGCTAAATTAAATGCATGTGTTAATTTAATACAATATATAGGAAGTCTGTCATCGATATGCTAGTAAAACAGGCTCCTCTGGGTGTATAGTTCAGTGACCATTATTTTCTATTTAGCCCTTCAGTTATTCCTAGCCACTGACCGGTGATTGCACGTGGCCTAATTAACGGTGAATTATCTTGTCATCACGTATAATAGATAAGATCTGTCTGATGCTGAAGACTTGATTACTTAGTCAATCTGCTTGAGCGATAATGACAGCAATCTGTTTACTACAATCAACCGTGTTTATCGACGTATAAATATAAGACGTCAACTCCGATCTTAATATCGATGAAAACTAAATGTATATTATTGTTCTTGTTATTGTTATTACTATTATTATTATTATTATTATTATTATTATTATTATTATTATTATTATTATTATTATTATGTTAATAGTAGAAGTAGTAGTAATTAGTAGTAGTAGTAGTAGTAGTAGTAGCAGTAGTAGTAGTAGTAGTAGCAGTAGTAGTAGTAGTAGTAGTAGTAGTAGTAGTAGTAGTAGTAGTAGTAGTCGTAGTAGTAGTAGTAGTAATAGTAGTAGAAGTTGTGGTAGTAGTAGCAGTTGTAGTAGTAGCTGTTGTTTTTGGTACTGTTGATGTCTTTGCGGAAGAAATTACAGAAATTGCTGTTGACAATGATGACAGTTATGTTGACGATACTAACGATGATGATGTTACTGTTTAGAATGTTCCTGTAGGGATGTTCATAGCAAAAGCTCGTTGATAGTGATATGTACAAACAACATGGAGTTAATTCACGTATTTTGTGTATAAATAGCGTTTGTGTTAAAGATTGAGGCTAACAAATATACAGTTTCCCCAAACAAAACGCATTTGGCAGATGCCAACGGCAGCTGCGCTGTAAATAAGAAATTACAATAGCAATGTCGCGGATCAGTTTACAAAGAAATCGAACCCTTGGTCAGCGACCTGTTGGTTACGGACTTGATTATAGTGTTCAGGACATTATCCGGTAAATAAACCATTGCTTGTGACACGACAACTGCAGGCTGGAGGCATGAACTGCCAACATGGATATCGATAAGAAGTTGTTTGACCTTAAATTAATACATGCATCAGTTACAAGCACTAGATTAAGTTTCCAGTTGTTTTTATTTTTTTAATTAAAATTATCATTTTAAGTAACTGTATCCCAATATACGTAAAACTGTGCACAGAAACATACAATTCGATGTGGTAACTACAAATATATGCGCTGATGATTATTTTATATATGGACAAATAATCGGCTCTACTCGGAAATGTCTAGAAATGTAGAAAGTGATTACATAGCAACACTAATCATGTTTCCAATCCAGAAATGTGTCGGAAAGTTTTTAAGTGTTCTGTTTTATTACAAAAACTTAATGCCCGCGTTGTTTCAACAAAGTCTACATTATTAAAATTATTAAGCAGGATTAAATTGTGGGTTTAGTTGCATGTATATTTTGTCAAAGAATAACAGTGTTTTGGGGTGTAACTTTTTGATGCTATACGGTTTTTTATTAAGAAATTGATTCATAAACATAAACTGTCTTCCTATAAAAATACTTTATATTATGAAGCCATAAATCATTATGATACTCTCAGAACTAAATCGTGGCAACATTTTACCTGCATGGTGTCTGCTTACATAAAGAGAATGCTCATTATTCTTCGACGGTATTTGTATTTCTTGCACGCACGACACCTCCCGATAATTCTTTGTCTTTTTCGTCCATTGCCCAGCATCATCACGATATCGTACATTTATAAAACATTTTCTCACACAATGTCGTATAGAAAATAACGGTAAGGAAATGTGAAACCTTAGAGAGTTTGACATGTCCATTTTTCCAGAATTTCAAGAATTAATGGGTAACACAAAACATTGAACCCTTTTTCATTTTGTCATTTACCAATGTGTTTTTTTTTTAACGGGAATTTTACTATATCGGTGGTACTACCAGATCATTGACTACCAGGATCAATGACTAGACTAAGAACGTGACATCAGAAACGAAAAAGTGACAGTTACTGGTTTGTTAACATTCTCTACATTTGGTGAGTAGTAAACGATCAGTCGGGTATTCAACCGTTATGTCATGTGATTGGCAACAAATGAAGGTGACTGTCTTTGAAACTGTCAATTGATGCATTCGGTAAGAACGTAAATCAAAGAACACTTGATATTCTTTATCTTTTAGCATGGCTTTCTCGTGACGTTGAAACGATCCCATGTTTTCCTTTAAAGTTCAGGTAATGTTTCGAGATTTATTGAACGTCCTTAATGTGATTAAGATAAAGGAGTTGTCAGACTCCTTTTTTGCAGTATTCATTATGTTTTATTCAATTGTATTGTAAAAGTTAATATGACATCGAATGATTCTATACACCCATGGATATTCGCACTCTGAACATTACCTCTGGACGCAAACAAACTGGAAATTGTAAACAATTATGTTAGGAGATACATTCAGAAAAAATACGTTTTTGTATGAAATTAAAAAAAAACATTCTCCAATGCAGCGTTCTAAATGATAACACGGACAATGTAATACGGTTGATTAAGTCATCCTTGACAATTATACATTATTATTATTACTATTAATATCATTATAATTATAATTATTATAAGTAGTAGTAGTAGTAGTAGTAGTAGTAGTAGCAGTAGTAGTAGTAGTAGTAGTAGTAGTAGTAGTAGAAGTAGTAGTAGTAGCAGTAGTAGAAGTAGTAGTAGTTGCACCTTATGTTTTGACTTTAGTCACGTGGAAGCTACAAGTACCGGCATGGATTGTGTGGAGGTTTGGTGATTTATAGCAAAACATGTATATTGGCATGTAGTTCGCCTATTACATATGGGTCGATACCTTCCTTTGGAATTGACACTGTATCTGAATTTAGAATGAATGCTGATCCCGAAAAATCCGTGTTAATGACATAAGTAATAGGAAATCAACCACGATTGCAACAAAAACATGTTTAATTACATACACAGTGTAATAAAGCACTAATAGTATATCTTTAGATTTTAATTATCCGACGGCGTTTATGCATAAATTGGGCGTAATTTCCCGACAGCCCATACACCGATGAAATGAAGAAAAATATTATTCAATTCTTATAATTACAACCAAAAGTGGTTACAACCGGCGTGGGAATTCCCGTTTTAGTTTCGGTTTCATCTTCGTCGAACTGCATTACTAATATATCGTCAGACATTTTTAATCGCTGTGGGTCATTTTGGAGTTGACCTTTTGATAAAAGCAATTCAAATTTCCCAATATGCGTTAACAATTTCTTTGTTTGCAACACCAGCAACCGATAAATAAGTCAATATGTGACATGTAATATTGTCACTTAAACGTTGATTTAATAATGAACATTTATGTTTATTTCCACTACAATTGCATTACTTGTTTGTACATGTACGTGATGAGATTGGGTTTCATTCGTTCTAAAGACGCAACTTGACAGTATACGTTACGTTATTGAGTGTCAATAACTGTGAATCTGACTCTCTAAAATGGAATTCTAAATATGTTTTATTTTGTGCTAAGTAGTGAAATATAGGAAAATATCAGTGAGATATATCCCAATATTACTCACTTTGCTGGACTACATTTTTATGCAAAAACAATACTGAAAAAGGGGGACTATTTACATATTTTCACTCGCGCAAGCACTCAACAATAGTGGAGACAAACTAAATATAAGTAACAGTCTTATATGACATGCGCAGAGTTTTCTATAGCCAAATAACACAATTTACCGTTGTTGAATCCCCCAATAAACAAGCCGAACAAATAGTTCCGAAACTGTACAATATCAATCGAATCGTAAATGCAGAATATGTTGTCATGTCAAGTTAGAATCGAAATAATGTATCGTTGTTTATCGGCTACTTTACAGAGATTTGTCTTTCTGATTCGGTATTCAAAGCGCAATGCAATACATATTAGTAAAGTGTTTTTATTTGAAAATATCTGCTCAGTGTGGCTTTATGACCCTATGTAAAGAAAAGAGATTATTTAAATAATTTATTAGACATACATTATTATGTGTTACAGTGAAACCTGTCCAAACCGAACCTGAGAAAACCGAACCCCTTTCAAAACCGAACGGCTGCGTCGGTCCTGATTTTTTTCCTTCTTATTTTATATATCAAAAACCCTTAATAAAACGAACCCTGTCAAAACCGAATACCGAACGATGTTATCGCAAATTTGCTCTTATTCAACCTTAAAAAACCTGAATAAACCGAACGGTGTATTCTGTCAGGTGTCACATCGCGATACCGCAGAGGCGTGAACCCGATAATTGGTGACACGATTACACATAAAGGGCATAATCGCCATGGTGATAACGGGGTAGTGGTGCAATTAGCGATCGGTGCATACGACAATAGTCAACTTGTGAAAAACATACAAGTCGGTCGTGTTTTATGTTGAAATTTACGTACAGTGTAATATTTTAAATGCTTCACACCAGTGTAATTAGTTTATATTAAAATATGCCAGTTGGCAAAAAATAGTGTTGTAAGTTGTTACAAACTGTTAATACATGCCTATAAAATCTCAAATGTTGAAAACATGACCTCACAGTGGCGGGTCCGTGGTCTAGTGGTAACGCACTGGCTTTACAACCCAGGGTCGAGCCCCCGCTACACCCTAACCTACTAAGTCGTCTTTCGCATGAGACGTTAAACCGAGGTGCAGTGTACTAGGTGCTTCACACCGGGCTCTAAAAGACTCAGGGTCGCCTCTGGAACGGGGCGTCTCCTGTATCTAGCACTATCCCCTGTAACCAACTAACAAGTCTTGTGGGGGCGATGGCCATATGGGAGAGAATCCCGGTGAACTCGATAAAAATATACTACACACACACACATGACCTGGTTTGATTGATACATGTACTTTGAGAGTCATTTTATGCAAATAAGTTGTTCTAGAATACATGCACGGCCTTGATTAATGTGTTGTTTTATGTGTTTTATGTAAAAATATACATTTTTGGTATTAGTGTAGACATTAACATTGTGTTGTCTTATTACATACTCGAATAAAGATATAAAATACAATGTACATTTTTCAGAAAAGTGACCTTTTATAAAAAAAAAATCTGGATAAACCGAACACCTATTAAAACCGAACGATCGACCTGGTCCCGACGCTGTTCGGTTTAGACAGGTTTCACTGTATATTTCACTGGAAATATTAATTCTGTGGTTGAAAAATGAAAGATAGTAAACATATAGGACTTTGGATAATACAGTTGAACAGAGTCAGTGTCCCCTAATCATTAAACCCACACACAAGTCTACATTAAATTTGTCTCAAGTACCAAATCAGTAAATCGCGAGTGCAGACATAGTCCGTTGATAATGAAAAGTAATTGATATGTTTACTGGAATATTTAGACCTATTACCAACCATTAGCGTCATTACGTAACATTATTTTAACTTAATTAACGAAGGTCATGTTTATCAAGAACCTTTCCTAGTGTATACCGTCTGTATGTAATTATATATGGCTTTAATGATTAACTTCGGAAGCTACAACCTCTGGTGCAAAAATGTTATAAACACTTCAATCCGAAATAAGAAATAGAGCGCGGATTTAATTGAAAATACATTGCACTTATGATTAAACTCAATTTGAAAGGATCAATAGATATTACATGTATAGTTGAAAAGTTCCAATAATTGTGTCGCTTGTTCAAATAATTATACCCTGACTTAGCAATTATAAATCCAAATTCCGCTGTAAGTTACGCTTTTTAATTACTGTTCAGTTCTACACGGGTAGATCTGTGTCAAAAATTTTGCCACTGTACTACCCGCACATAATTGCCAATGATACCGTCTGAACAAACTGATTTAAGGTATCGGATTATCCTTAGATTTTCTACAATGATTTGAGAGAAGATATTGTATTTCTTCTCTTGGCCAATATCACCATATGCTTTTACGATTTACTTGTGAATTTAATAACCTTACCCCAAAGATGGATAATATATGTAAGGCCGTATATTAAAGAGTCTATGTCATCGAAAAGGGTCTCACGGGGGGCAATTTCTTTTTAAAAATCTGAAATTTAGACATCAATACTGGCATGTTATAACGGTTAAAACAGGGTATATACAATAGGGAAAGAGTGTACGCATTCTGAATATGGGTTGTGTTTGTTTGGTCCTTTCTCCTGTTTACATTTGGACATCAGAATTGTGAGCATTTTGTATAAACATAGTTTACAAACGACTCCTAACCAATAATAATAGCGCAGTTGCTTACAGTGCTGTCTACTGTCATTTCTTCGTACGGCTCCTAAGTCGTGAGTTCGATACCCACTTGGGGTTTTAACTTTTTCAGGCGTTTTTGCTAATTTGTTTTTAACAAATATCGTATTGTGTATTTTTTTATTTTATTTAATGCACATGTCTTAGTAAAGCGCATTTCTATCAAATAATATAATTTATAGTGCAATAGGAAGACTATTTTTCGTTGACATAATCCCTTTAAGAAACTAAAAAAATACTAAATGGTCGTTGGCATTTCATTTATTTATAAATATTATGCCAGAGTAACCATTTTCTCAATACAATGACATAACCTACATCTGATGCATATCGCAAATTTCTGGGTAACATTCTGCCAATCATTCATGTTTCATAATCTTATCAAGCAAAGCTTGGGAATTTATTAAAATTTCCTGTCTGATATGCCCGGAATGAGAGGTCAGACCGACGTTTCTGATGTTAGACATTAATTTTCCGGGCTATACGTTCCACATTAATTTAAATGTATTTATAAAAAGCAGACCAGTTATGGATTTTGATATATTACTCACCGTCTGAAAACGATTTATTATACTCTTTCCACTGAAGAAAGTGACGACGGATTTTATATTAAACTGCATCTACCAAGTCTATTCACAACCTAATTGTTTTGCATACTTTATGATATATTTAATTAATTTGGTGATAGTTTACACATTTATGTAGTTCTGATTAAATTCTCGTAAAACATATGACAGTTTGGCTGTACATACATTTACCATTACATACATTTTTGACTACGTGCAAAACTAAAATCTTGACCCTTCGACTGAAATGCATTTCAAGCAAACAGCAAATTGTATGTACATATTAATGTATTATGCTTTGCCATGTCCACCAGTTGTGGATCAAACCACCATTCACTGAATACAGAACGAATGCAAAATAACGGTGATCCATTGGATTTCACCTAGGTCACTCCTTAGTTTTAATCATATATTGGTATCCCTATTTACTATTTTTTCTTTGGAATTGTTTACATGTGACCAAACATGGTCATTCATTATTGTTGATAAACATAAAATTTTGACTGCCGGGATTTCAGTGTTTACTAAATTACTTCATTTCCTAACGCAGATCTGTATGCTTGTCTGGCGTCATTTTTTTTCAACATTCGTCATAAGCTTTTATGTTAACTAACGATTTGGGTAAAACATTTGAAAAGTTGATATATCATTAATGAATTCCCGTTGAAAACGTCATGCGTATTTTGTGTATTTGCAAAATTTCCACGCTTGTTATAGAAAATAGAGTTCTACGGCTTATGACAAGCTCAAACTAAAAAATTAACTGTTGCTATGAGATGTTATTAACTTTTCCTTACAAGAAACTGTTTTTAATGGCATGGCTTTAACTAGTATAAATCAAAGTATATGTCAAACATAGTTCATCTTAATGGGTTCATATATTATAAACGTAACCATCAGATGTCAGTGAATGGACTTTCCTACGTACTTTAATCTAAGCTATTGAAAGTCAAAGCTTGCAAACTATTCTCGTAGGGGCCATCATATAGATATTATAATAATATATCTATGGATATTAACAAAAAGCCTGATATTCGTAGATATATTAGGTATGTATCGAAGATTAATTAATATCACACATAATGTATTTACGTAAAATACATAAAATTCACACCAGATTCACTTATAATGATAAAGGGAATATTTAATGAGTGTACTCGTATGTACAATCTTACAACAAGCAAGTGCATAAATAAAATTAACTTGTCATAGGTTATTATCATACTTATAAATCGATTTTAAATGTAAAAGAAGTTAAGAAGAACAATTGCTGTAAAACGCATAAATAACGAGATTTTTTTATCACAAAATAGTTTTCGACTGTACAGCAACACTAAAGGCCCAGTCAAACTGTGACGAATTTCAGCTTCGAGTTCTGTACGAGTTCCAGCGAGTAATAACTCGCCGTAAAGTGGATGTGTTGGTCCCGGAATTGTTTCAAGACGGCATTTGTTCATGTTCTCTTCAACCTTGACACGACATTGACACGACACAAGTACGTTAATCGCATTTTATAACGAGATCAGCCGAGATATGCGTACGATATTTTCGACAATCGAAGACTTGTTTTCGAGACAGTTCGAATGTGGACGAGTCTGTACGACTTGTGAGGACATGATCACGAGTTTATGACGACATTTTACGAGAAACTGACGAGCAGAGGTCGAAGGCAACTCTCCCAAACTCGCAGCAAACTCGTGTTATGTCGTAGAACGTGCGCGTGATTTCTTCGACATGTGTACGAGAATAAAAAGTTGCAGATAAGCGGCTAGAATTTTAAACGGTTTAAAATTATCGCCGCTGCTTGGCGATTTCTGACGACATTACAAGACATAAGTAGACATCACTACGACAAACGAAGACACGTGTACAAGATCTACACTACACCTGGCGAGTTGTGGCGAGTTACAACAATTTTCGAAGAAGCATAAATGCTGTGCACCAACGTCTATGATTACTTTATTGCAGTAATTCTATTTATTTCCTTGGTATCTTTCACATGTTCTTTATTTCAGGAACATGCTGATCATAACGGTCTATTTTTTAGAATACGAAATTCAGCCGTAACTTAAACTTTTCGTAAGATCTTTGATAAGACAGGGTCAATATTCGTAAAAGTGTCCATTAGAAAACGGCACGGGTAAATAATGACATTGAAATTGCAAAAGTGAGTATTGTTCTATTATACTAATTCCAAAACGCATCACTATATATTGATATTTGGAATTTGACTCGACGTCAGGTTCCTTAACAGAATGTAAATATGTGCATGCATCCTTGCATCATGGGTGTGCCAATCAGATAGGTATGGACAAACTGATGTATTACAATGTAGTGGTATTCAAGTAAGTATAATTAATAACAAAACATGTATGACACTTTTTATTAATAATTTAATAATTGTATAGGAATATTATATCATCAGCTTGACGACATTTATGAATTGTTTCGTGTGTACATGAGATACTAAGGTCTTGTTATATTTTAAATTTAATATTTTACTACGAATGTATGAATGTATGTGATATAGATTATATATGATCTAGTATATCAGGAAACTATAACCGTAGGCAATTGTAACGGTATTTCTCAATACCAAAGCATAACATATATTATAAATACAACCGTCTTTGTGGCATCGTGGTTAGAGCGTTTGCCCATGGAGCGCGGGGTTGCAGGTTCGAGTCTCGCACATGGCTCGGTCTGATATCGCCGTTTGCCTTATCCAGCAGCAAGTTAAATAAAAGGGTACCGACTGCCTTCTTTCCAAGCGTCCGGCATAGGATAGGAATCGAGGGTAAAGATCTTTATCAGTAAAGGTGTCTCATAAGTCAAAACTGGCTGGCCTTTAATCGCGAGTGGTGACATTATAATAAACACTTTCACCTTTATATCCCATATGACACATGGTAACCTTTCTGGTCATTGCGCACAGTTTGATTACATATAGCTATTGCATTTACATTGACAATAATGTATTGCTCTTTAATATGCTCCGAGTATAATGTCAGACGCGAATGAACTTGACGGATATGACCAATATTTTTTTACATGTGTTTGTAGAAAAACTATATGTTAATGAACTGGAACATACGCGTCTAAAAAGATTAATTGAAAGTCGTTTAACGACATAGATTTAGAAACATATGTTATCTGCAAAACACTGTCTTCGTTAGTGCACGTCAATGACTAGAAACCAGTCTCCAAACGGCAAACCTAATGGTTATATGATATCTTTCATGTTTATATCACTGTCTTGTTTACCGGTCGTGGTCCAATTTTTTTACATCGCTAAATGTATGTCATTTATTGTGAGCCAGTCTCCCGAAAGGCAAACCTAATGACTTTATAATAACTTGCCATAGACAGTAACACATTGCTGTCCTGTCCAATGATCCTAAATTTTATATTGCTGTGATTACCACGATTGGTGATGTTCGGAGCCTATATTAAACGTTTTACCCATTATTTAACATTTCAGTCTATTGTAAGGAAAGACGCATGTATACATTCTCTTTGGCGATTCTTATTTAATGCATGCATGTCTTCTTTCCACACAATGCGTTTATTGCAAGCATGGCGATGCAATCTTTGCATAATGACTCTCAATAATTAAGTGCGGATATAAAGTCACAGTATTTATGGACAACAAGAAACAAGCGGAAATTAACAGCAACTATATATTCAGGCGCTTATACATAAGTTTCATTTCATTAACATATTTACTGTCTACTTGCTACGAAAAATAGGTCTTGACGCCCAGCAAATCATTTTCTCAGACATTTCATTCATATCTAATCAATTACGTTCATTTTCTCCATTTACCTCCGAACAGAAATGGAGCCAATTTTACAGGACGTTCGTTTGAATACAATGGTGTGGTTTGACATGATTATGAAACAGTTTAAGGAGAGCAGAAAGGTTGCATAGATGTATGCTATGTCGGATATTAGCTAGACCATTAATTTTCGAAATACAGTAGCCAGACAACTTGGTTAAGCCCACGACCTTATAGGAATTATTTACGTGCATGATATAATGTCGCGATTAGATTGTAAACCGTCATGGTAATATATTAAATTAACACAACTATTTAAAATGGATAAATATATAACAGTACATTATAAACAATAAGTCATGTTGTTTTTCAAGCATTCTAGTGATTTTTGTTGGCACGTTCGAACTGTGCAGCATTTAATTTTGGTACAGTACACGCCGATGAACGTTCAATCGCTTCAAATACATTCGATCTTTTAATATATGAGAACATGCGGTAATTGTTTGTTATATTAAAATCGTTTGCTCTTTTCAAAAATATGCATTTTTGATATAAATACTATTAATATTCGTCATCAATGACGAGTTTGTTTGTCTCCTGACCAATTTACCAACAATCATCAAAAGCGCTAAAGAGCGCGTGCGCATGTATCATTTCGTGAAGTAGGAAGGATGTTAGTTTAAAATGATTTATTATATTTAAGCTCCATGGTGTCGAAATTAAGACAATTTCTATTTCGTTTCCTGGATTTAACTTCTAGTTGCTGTCTTTTGAGAAAGATCATTAATTTTGCACTAATTTGCGTTATTGCTTAACTGTTAATAATTACTTTAAGTCTATATTATAATGTACACATTAAAACAACAGGTGTTGTGTGAAAACTCAATATTGTCTTTATTTGTTATTGTTGTATAATGTATGTATATCATGAATGCACTTCTTTGTCATAATTAAACTGCTGTATTTTTGGCTTGTGGAATTAAAATTCATTCGAGCGCCCCCAACGCAACGCTCCCCGAGTAGGGATCGATCTCACGACCGCCCGATTGCAAGGTGGACACTATATCCATTACACCACCGCGACCTTCAGAAAACGTAAAACGTTTAATCCAGGCTTCGAAATTCTTCTGGATATATTTATAATTAGCATTGGGGTCCTGATTCGCAAGTATAGAATTCCAATGAGTTATACGTACATACAGATAGCATAATTACACTGTCAAACCAAACAAGAAATATCTTCTTTTTTTTAAAGATATTCGGCGTATGTTGAAAATGTTTGTAAAGAATAAAAATTGAATATCCAACATGAATATTTAAAAATGATGTATATGTTGATTTTGTTTATAAACGAGCAGTCTCATTTCTGTATAGATCGTTATTTTACACGCATTTCATATTATTTTTCAAAATTATTAAAATAAAATAAAAAAATTAATTTTCATCATCAAATTTTGAATTTATATTTCATGTGGTGTGCTACTAAATAGTAGTATGAAATGTTTATATTGTTGAAATAAATAAAAAGAATATTATTATTTTCTGTTAAAGCAATGAACTGAGGAACTGACCCATGTTTTAAATCAGTTCTACTGGAATAACCCAAATAAGTCAGGCTTATCTGCTCATCAACGTCGGTATGTTTGTCTATATAATGTGAAACTAAGCATTTTACAATTACAACGAAATATATATATTTGAAGCGTTTTTCATGATTAAATTATTTTAGTATACAATGCATTTATTCATAGTCTATATAAAAACAATGTATATTTGTAGATTGAATAGCCTCTACACGATAATTTAGTACAAACATCAGTATTTCACACGAAAAAAAACAATGATGCAGAGCATCATAAGGCGCCGGGAAACTATGAAAAGTCCATATGTTTAAGATATCGTATTTATGTAATGTCCGTACAATTAAAAGATCTTACCGTCTCATATTTTTCATCCGCGATTTTTGAAGTCTAAATTATGTATAAAGTTTTTGTCAGGCAAATCAAAATTTAAGAGAAGTTACATTGTTTCCAAGAAAATAATAACGATAATGAATAAACGCGTTAAGAACATTAGTTATGAATCAAGCAATTATACTAAGTGTGCCAAATAAAAACACACGTCAGAAAACATTCATCGCAATTAAATATGATGATCTGACTTCATTTTGTGATCACAAACACGTAAAATTATATTTAATAGTGCGATTTAGATTTATATTCCTTTGTGAAAATACGTCTGGAGCGTTTTTGTGTATAACTATTATAGTTTTAGTCATAAAACGCACGTAAAGTAAAAATACCAAATTTAAATGAAATTAATTACTTATGTCCGACGCTTCCGCCAGTGTCTATTTATACGAAGATGAAAAATCTCTATATACATTGAATAGCCTCCACAGGAAAAGATAAGAGAAAATGCCATTCTAAATAATTCTTAATAAATAGATCTACCAACCGTTATTCAAATAAACATGCATGGTAAGTTTATAAATATAAGTAATTCTCCATTCATTATTAATCTTATTGTCTATCGTTTTCTGGATGCTTGCTAAAACAAATTGGTGTTGCTGACGTGTATACTATTAATAGGCACAGGTTAGTGAGCGAGTGTATTCTATGGAATGTTACCTATCGGGGGATTTTCCCAAGGTCATGTAAAACAGTCTGTAAACACTGGCATGTAAATTAAAAATGAAAATTGAGCCAATGCATCTTCTGAGTACGGAGCTCAAAACTGGAAATTGGTCACAAACG
The DNA here is from genome assembly GCA_027627225.1 of Congeria kusceri. Classification (NCBI taxonomy): domain Eukaryota; kingdom Metazoa; phylum Mollusca; class Bivalvia; order Myida; family Dreissenidae; genus Congeria; species Congeria kusceri. The sequence continues at coordinate 49,809,869 of CM051033.1, forward strand.
TAAACAAAGTAAAGAGGTATGTCTGGATTTTCCACATTGGCTCAATTTCTCCATTTACCTCCGAAAAGAAATGGAGCCAATTTTTACAGGGCCTGTCGGGGAGTTCTTTTAAATTTCTTTTAACTTTTAAATTTAATGTTAAATTTATTAATTCGTAACTACTGGCGGGACATTTTCACCACATTTGATTTGGATGATGAGGCAGGTCAAAAGTTGGGTTAAACAGCTACGCCGAAAAATGCATGTGGTTATTGTAAAATCGTTCTCTGCAAAATCTGCCAGTAAATCCCAATATATTCATGCGATAAACTTATACAACACAGAACATTTCAGTCAAATCTTTTCAAACATTAAACAATTATCAGCATGCACATTTAGCGAAAGTTTCTTTTTGGGTCAGTATATGATGCCAATTTGCGCCGTTCTATTGAATTTAATTGAATCATCATTTCCGTCGTTAATGTGTTCCAATTCTTTGATGTGTTTGCATTTTTAAAAATAACAATGAAACCGTACGGGTCACTTCGGCTGCCAAGTCAATTTACAATGCCAATATGTCACTTTGTCTGACATTTCATTCTGGGAGAACCAAATAACAAGACAATTTTATTAATACACGAGCTTTGTTTGATATGATTATGAAACAGTGCATGATCAGAATGGTTACCAAGAAATATGGCATATGACATATTGGTTTTGTCAATATGATTAAAATAACCCACGACCAACAAGGATTATTTTGTTTAATTATATACTATCATAAATATTAATGGTAAAATATTAAATTCAAGAATAAAACAAACGTTTGTTGCATTGACAAAACGATGAAATGCACGAATGTCATCAAACTTAAAATGAGTACTATCTCTGGTATATTCTGAAATTAATTACTTCATGTCCAACGTTTTGTTTGCTCCCAACCTTACAATTTTCGTACCTATAGCGCAACTATGCATGTACATAATTTTGCTCCCAACCTTGCAATTTTCGAAACCTATAGCGCAACTATGCATGTACATAATGTTGCACCCAACCTTGCAATGTTCGTACCTATAGCGCAACGATACATGTACATAACTTTGCTCCCAACCATGCAATTTTCGTTCCTATAGCGCAACGATGCATGTACATAATTTTGCTCTCAACCATGCAATTTTCGTAACTAAAGCGCAACGATGCATGTACATAATTTTGCTCCCAAAACATGCAATTTTTTCGTACATATAGCGCAACGGTGCATGTACATAATTACCGTCGGTTAGGGAAGCCGACGTCGAGTCAGAGTCCAAATCAATATATAATGCTGCTCGGTTAAATAAAACGATTTTCTCAGAAACATGTTGCAATGTCTAATATCATTATTTTACTGGTGCCGTTTTTCCGATGGAGAATAAAATTACGAAATGGTTTTACGTTTTCAAAGCCGCAAAGACATTAAATTACATTGGCGGAATAATGATTTAAAAGCGTGGCTTAGAGCAAAATGTAATTGGATAATTGTTGAGTTAAAAAATACTCAATTTTAAAATACGGAATGCAAATTACTCAATGTACGAAAACATAAAGTAATACTATGTGTATGATTAATAGCTAGAGAGGAATGCGAAGCTTGAACTGTGTATCATTTTCTCTCCAACTGCTATTTGCCTTTTCAAGTTAACCTTTATGACCGTCTATCATAACGGCACGTTCAAGAGCTGGTCGAAAAAAAATTGTTATACAACATAATGTGTTTTTGATTAACATAAACATGTTTAATTAAGTTAAGAGCATATGGAAAATGTTACCATCTTAATTGCTTCTCCTAAGGACGGTGACTGGTTTGGGCTACTCGTGCGTTTGTGGAACCTTTAACAAAACAAGCTCACAATTAGATGCAGTACTTGGCGTTCAAGAAAATCGTGGCATTTAAATTGCGATATTTTTAAGGTGAATGTATGAACCTTATTTGCATTTTCGAAAAAAAACAACATAAATAAGTTTTATGTTTGTAGATAAGTTACGATCTTTTTTTTTATTATAACACTAACTGAAAAATACAGTTTGTTTCCTATACATTCGAAAGATAACACTATTCAAATATTGTTTATTCGACACTATCGATTACAACTAAAGCAATCGAGGTTGTATAAGAATTGCTTTGTTTGTCTATGTGTCGAAATATGTGTCTTGAAAAAATTAATTTGTCGGAACGCAGGTGTATATATCCTACCGTTATGACAAAACATACGTATACGCAGCACGTGCAGTTATTATTAAGTTTTATAACTTGCATTTCATACAATGCATACATTTTTATAAACAAAGTACTGGGCCATTATCGAATGACGTCTGTTTATTCACATTTGATTGCTGAACATACTTAAGTCTGTAACGACCCTGTCACACTGTGTCGAATTTAAGCTTCGAGTTCTGGAGAGTTATAACTCGCCGTAAAGTGGACGAGTTGGTCGCGGAATTGTTTTAAGACGATATTGGTTCGTGTTCTCTTCAACCTTGACATGACATTGACACGACACAAGTTCGATAATTACATTTTATCACGAGTTCAGCCGAGATATGCGTACGCTATCGTTTCGACAATCGAAGACTTGTCTTCGCAAATATACCGGTGTGGACGAGTCTGTACGACTTGTGAGGACATGAGCACGAGTTTACGGCGACATTTTACGAGAAATTGAAGAGCAGATGTCTCCCAAACTCGCAGCAAACACGTGTTATGTCGTCGAACGTATACGGCGAAACGCTACGACAAGGGAAAACATGTCTACGGATATGTTCGAGTGTGTTTGCGAGTGCTCGAGATTCCTTCGACATGTCTTCGACACGTGTATGAGAATAAAACGTTGACGAGAAGAGGCGAGAATTTTAAACGGTTTGAAATTCTCGCCTCTACTTGGCGAGTTCTGGAGACATAAGAAGACATAAGTAGACATCACTGCGAAAAAGAACGACATGTGTACAAGATATACACGACACAATGCGAGTCGTGGCGAGTTACAACTCGCCAGAACTCGTAGCTTAAATTCGCCTCAGTGTGACAGTGCCCTAAGGACGTTGATAAATATTGTGATATTGTTGATAAGTTACCTAGACTATCAATCCAATGTATGTTGTTCTTGTCAATTATAATAGGTTTGTTCCTGCAGTTGTATTGTTTCCTGGCATAAGGTTGTTGTTTGATTTTTTATGTTGTCTGGTTTTGTCTTATATGGTAGCAGTTATTATTTATATGTCACACTCTATTTATTTATGATACGTTAGTGTTAATAGTGATTTTTATTTTGTCCAAAAGCAGTGAGATTCAATGCAGAAGTAATTATTATTAGTCATGGTGCATAGTTTGTTTCCCATAAACCCACTGTCAAACTCTGTAGACATCGGAAGCGCTGACGAACACAGCTTCATTTGTCTTGCATAGAAGTTGAACAATGATAAGGCTTCAAGTTACAAGAACAAATGGTGTTGTATTTTTTTCTACAATACGACATATCGAACCGACATTTAATTATTTAAAATAACTGAATAATACTTTTCTTTTAAACTCAGATCATATTCGACCGTGATAATTACACCAGCAGTATTACATTGCTGAGAAAACCATAAACTGACCACGGTTAAGAAGACGTTTGAGGCGCGCCGTGGGAAGTCGACTGGCATTGTGTCGTGTGCGTAAAGTGTCGTCCCGGATTAGCCTGAGCAGTCCGCATAGGCTAATCCAGGACGGCACTTTCCGCCTACAGTAGATTTATGTTTAGAAGAGACTTCCTTGAAACAGAAATTACCATAAAAGCGGTTAATCTTGGACGACACTTTACGTACAAGTATTAAGCCCGGTTTTCCCTAGACGCGCCTCATTTATGTAATAAGACTAGACCTCAATCTGATCAAGGTACCAACTGTCGAGATGTTCGACATGTATTAAGCCCGGTTTCCCAAGACGCGCCTCATGTATGCAATAAGACTATACCTCAATCTGATCAAGGTACCAACTGTCGAGATGTCTGATCGTCTAAGTCTAATAGTGTGATTAAAGATTTCTGTATTTAAAAACAAATGTCTCTAAAAGATTGCACGAACATTAACCATTATCGATCGTCATAAAATTTTCATGTATAGCAGCGCTTTTGAGATAAGTTTAATTGGGTCTGGATCATTTAAAAAATGGTGGAAGATGTAGGACAACACTGTTGACATTAAGATCACTAAAACATATGAAATGTAGACAAATACCTGCGTTATGTTCGTTTGTTAAAGCCGCAGTCCTTAGAAAATAATTCAGTGCATCTTAAATTGGCATTAGTTCTAATGAACGTTAATGACGTTTATTGGACTGAAACTGTTTCTTTATATTTAAGAAATGCATAATGTCAATGTTCGAAAACGCCTTTTACGAACAGAATATACACTAATATACGTGCCGATTTACTACAGAGGCATCACCAGCTATCGCATACAGACACTATACGATTAAAAAATTACCAAAAAGGTTATTATTGTACCGATGTCAATGCGGTTTTTTGTCCATTAAGATGTCCATTTAAAACGATTTCTGCAAAGTTTTATCTTATTAACATTTTTATCGACTGCTTCTTTAATGTATTGTTAATTGTTAATTAATACAACTGTATGTAAATTATGATATGACGTTTATCGGACTTTCGACGCTAAACATTTTATTTGATATGTCTAGGAGTATTCCCTAACGGATCTTTGAATGACAGATAATTATTTACTGTCTATGGAAACATTATGAAACTATATTTATGAATGACACCGTGAGATTTATTCGCTAAGAATGGCTTTTAATAAATGGATTTAGTTTACATAAAATCAGTTGCCAATTTGTTTCGTTTGAACTGATGTTATACAAATATTGTCAGACGGTGGCATAAATTCATGTTACTGTTTGGTGAATTGAAAAGTTATATGTTACCTTAAAATGTCTTTGTGTTTTGAGTTTCGCAAGGAAGAAACAGTATGTACCATAGCTCCAAAATTATAGTATTTGTCCTTTGATGCGTTTTATGGGCACTAAAGTGTATAAATTGCATATGTTTCAGATTGCCCATTTTAATTGTCCATTAATTAAACTTCCTTTGTATTAATTCGCTTGCTATAAGCATCAATAATTTTCTGTTTTTTTTTCTCAGTAGCATAAGCATCGTTTATATCCAGATTATTCATACCATTGTTAAATACATGCAGAAACTTCATTTGATAATATTAAATTATACCTGTTGGGATATAAACTGTGTAAACTGCTTTGTTTGCATGACTATAATTTCTTGTAAAATATCTCATTTTGTGTATTTTGAGTATTTACCGTTCTACAATAATTAAAGATGATGGTAACCCACCTCTCTCTTTGTTCGTCGGTTAAATTAGCTGTAGACTAGCAGGTCCGTCCAGTCTAAGGCAGCATATACCTCATTCCTAATTCTTAAACATGCCTGCTTTTATCAATACAATACGGATCTTATCGCCCGGACAGTTAATATGCAACAGCAATAAATAGAGGATATTTGTTTGTTTCCGGTGTGATAACGCGTGATATCATCACCGGAAAGGGAGACAATTAATATTTTCAAGGCAGCTTGTTTACAGTACAACAGTCTACAATGCTGTACAGTATATTCATAGGCAACGCAGAATCTGGGTTTCTAAATGTATTTAAGTTTAAATACATGCAATTTGATACACTTAGTCGTTGAATAATGTCCAGCTTTAAAATCAAACAACAATCACTGCTAGGTTTAAATATATTTTAAATATAATTACATATTAAAAGTGAAAGTGCGTTCAGTTATCCGAAATTCACATTTTCCAAAAATAGCGTGAGCATACGTAATATGATGTAAACAGTAGTTTACACAGTCACGACATTCAAACGCACTATGTGTTTTCCAAAGCAATTCAAGATGATTAAACTCGTAGATGCGCGTTAAAATGTGAAATAGTGTTCTGAAATGGAGTACTTATACGTATAAAGTGTTTTCTATATTAGTTATTCGGATTTAACAACACAATTGGGTTAAGAGTCGGTCGAAGATTTGAATAAAACAAGATGGCGGAGAATAGAACGCTGAACACTTCTTACAACAGCACATTGACTACTTATTTACTTAAGCGTGATTACTGGATATACAGACTTAATGCACACAAACTTATGTTGCCGGTAGCTGTTTTCGGGTTCTTTCAACAACAACGACGGAATGCAGTTTCTATAATAAATAGTATTATATATATGATGAAATATCATATACATATATGTTGATTCTCCAAATCAAATGTTACGAATCACAATTCATAAAGATCTTATAATAATTCATGGCCATTACATTTCAAGCAATGTGTTCCGACGGTGAAACGAAATAAATCGAATATATAGAATATGAATACAGATATTATAACAGAACAAATACAAAAATACAAAAGTCATATATCAATAGAAAAAGATATATTAAAGTTCATAGTTACCTATAATAAATAGTATTATATATATGATGAAATATCATATACATATATGTTGATTCTCCAAATCAAATGTTACGAATGATAATTGACTAAGACGTCGGTGCATTCGGATACGAATGAGTGAATCATATCATGCGTGAACAGCCAATTAAAGTGTTAGTAAAAGTAAAAACAGTTCACTACTCAACGTATTGACAACTAGTCAATTACTAAAACGAATACTAGTCTATCCAACTACTATTGATAAATTTACAGTTACAACTAAATGCCCAATTTCTACGCAACAATTATTTAATATATCAAATTAAATAAACGTAATCCAATCCAATCAATACATAAAAAATATATTTATTATATAAATATATTTATTTAATTAAAAACGTTCGATACCCCTACAACACATTTCCCCCTCTGCGGAAATGTCGTCCTCGACATTGTTAAATTCAAACATCACATGCAAAGCAACGCTTGAAATATCTCACGACAAATTAATCGATGGCGGTTACTGGTTGTTGTGGCAATCTCAGCAAAATAATCAACAATATGACGTGTGTGTTTACAAATGTTTATATTAAATATGGTAGAAATTATATTTAAACAACTATTAAACATTCATGTGTAACAAATAATAAAATTATTTATATTTAAAACTGTTTAAAAATACTAGTTCAGTGTAGTTGCAGTTTGGTATCGTAGCCGATACAAATATACTCTTGTCTTCGGCAATGTCACTAAAACAAAATAATTACAAGGAGACAATCTAAAAAAATCTAAAGGCATAGTAACACTGATTACGCCTGATACTCACCAGATAACAACCACGCAGGTCTACGGGTCTTTCGTTTACTACGGCGCAACGGCATCTGTTTTGCGTTCCGCTTGGAGCTTCTTGGTTCTTTAGCCATTTCCGGTTGGCGACTGTCCAAACTTGTCGATTCGGTCCGCTCCTCTACTTCTGTGGAGGACTCTTCGGACACATCAGGGGACGAATCTCGCTGTTCTTCCTGTATGGGTAGGAACGAGCATGGTAACAGATGATTCCGGTGGACAGTTTTAATTCCATCTTCGCTGTTCTCCTTTCTTATGCGAAACACGGGGAACCCGGAATTGGGCTGGTCTACAACAATGTAAATGTCAGATGACCATACATCGCTTAACTTATGTTTTCCTTTTATCCCGTATCACTTTAATTGGCTGTTCACGCATGATATGATTCACTCATTCGTATCCGAATGCACCGACGTCTTAGTCAATTATCATTCGTAACATTTGATTTGGAGAATCAACATATATGTATATGATATTTCATCATATATATAATACTATTTATTATAGGTAACTATGAACTTTAATATATCTTTTTCTATTGATATATGACTTTTGTATTTTTGTATTTGTTCTGTTATAATATCTGTATTCATATTCTATATATTCGATTTATTTCGTTTCACCGTCGGAACACATTGCTTGAAATGTAATGGCCATGAATTATTATAAGATCTTTATGAATTGTGATTCGTAACATTTGATTTGGAGAATCAACATATATGTATATGATATTTCATCATATATATAATACTATTTATTATAGAAACTGCATTCCGTCGTTGTTGTTGAAAGAACCCGAAAACAGCTACCGGCAACACTGGCGCCCAACGTGGGACTACATATTAAAGTTCATAGTTACCTATAATAAATAGTATTATATATATGATGAAATATCATATACATATATGTTGATTCTCCAAATCAAATGTTACGAATGATAATTGACTAAGACGTCGGTGCATTCGGATACGAATGAGTGAATCATATCATGCGTGAACAGCCAATTAAAGTGTTAGTAAAAGTAAAAACAGTTCACTACTCAACGTATTGACAACTAGTCAATTACTAAAACGAATACTAGTCTATGCAACTACTATTGATAAATTTACAGTTACAACTAAATGCCCAATTTCTACGCAACAATTATTTAATATATCAAATTAAATAAACGTAATCCAATCCAATCAATACATAAAAAATATATTTATTATATAAATATATTTATTTAATTAAAAACGTTCGATACCCCTACAACACATTTCCCCCTCTGCGGAAATGTCGTCCTCGACATTGTTAAATTCAAACATCACATGCAAAGCAACGCTTGAAATATCTCACGACAAATTAATCGATGGCGGTTACTGGTTGTTGTGGCAATCTCAGCAAAATAATCAACAATAAGACGTCGGTGCATTCGGATACGAATGAGTGAATCATATCATGCGTGAACAGCCAATTAAAGTGTTAGTAAAAGTAAAAACAGTTCACTACTCAACGTATTGACAACTAGTCAATTACTAAAACGAATACTAGTCTATCCAACTACTATTGATAAATTTACAGTTACAACTAAATGCCCAATTTCTACGCAACAATTATTTAATATATCAAATTAAATAAACGTAATCCAATCCAATCAATACATAAAAAATATATTTATTATATAAATATATTTATTTAATTAAAAACGTTCGATACCCCTACAACACTTATATATAAATATGTGCTTGCTTAATGAACACTAGTTATTACTTAAGGCTACGTTGGATTCTTTTTGGATTTTGAAGAACCGGCAATACAGCAATTATGTAAACAAAGGGAGACTACTGTTTACAGCAACAGTAAACAACAAGTGCAACTGCAAGTGTAGTATGCAGGAATTAATAAAGTGTAAAGGATAAAATAACTACTTTGGATGCAAAAATTAAGTTTGGACCAAGGTGACCAGCTCCAATGCCTTGTGGGTAAAACTCGTACCCGCAAGACATTGTCTGTACTAGTCTCCTTTGCTCAAAACGACTGAGGAAAATCCAAGAGAAAGAAAGAGGAAAGACAGTTCAATATATCAGAGAGGTATTCTTAACATATGCTGTTATTAATCTTTACTACTTTTCTTTTTGGTAATTCTGAATGATAAATGTTGACAACACCTACAATCAAATATTGTCCAAATCAAATTAAATTAAAAAAAGTAGTCCCTCACTGTGAGTGATATAGGGATATATCTCACTTATACTGTTTTATATTTAACTTCTTAACATTAAATAAATAATTCTATTTGACATCTTAATCTGGACAAAACAAAGAACAAGACATGTGTATTATTGCTGTAGCTTTGTTTGATACGATTATAAAACAGTGCACGAAGGTCTGATAGGTTGCCGAGCAAAGTGTATGGCCTATTGTATACAAGTTAGTTGACGATATTTATAAAAAAGAGACATAATATTTAGTTTTAAAAAGGAAATGCCTATGACCATCTAAGATTGTTTTACTTTCAGGTATTTTGTCCTATGTAATTATATGGCTCAAACATTATATTTAATAATAAAATATTAAACAACAGTGTTAAATTGAAAAAAAAAAGTGGAACGCATCGAGTTTATCGAACCGATAATAAAGACTGTTTCTATGCAGTTTTGAAACTACATGTAATAAAAATATTTTTCTTCAATGTTATTTCTTTTTTTGAAAGATAAGCTGTTTGCATTACTACATTTGCACCGAAGTTGCCTCGATTTGCCTCTGCTTCCATATAATTTGCGTCCAACTGGGAACCTTATGTCGAGTAATTTGATAACATTATTTTGCAATTTATGACAGTACCGGTACTGTGGTTTATATAAGTGTACTCCAGACAGACCCTAAGGCTTCTGGGTTAAACTCTCCGAACGTTTGTTAAACGGAAAAAGAAACTTCTAAGTATAACTAGCCAATTAAAACGATGAATTAAATATAGTTGGTTGATGTATAATCGAGTATATATGCATAGTTGTTGTGTCAGTTCAGAGGGCAATACAAACTGAGAAAATAGAACAATGACGACAAGTTCACATTACATATCATATAACTATAACGTTTATTTCTTAGACTCCGATTATCTTCCATTGTAGTAGTATCAACTGCGTGTTATACGTCTGACAACAAACGGACCAAGGTGAACAATAGTGCGATGTAAGCCTATGCTCCTGTCTATGATTGCGTTTTTATAAAATTCTGTATTATTGGCTGTGCGAGACTGATTTGCGATTATTGATATATATACAGTTATGAACAACATGATTTCTTCTATCATCGTTTCTACGAATATAACAAAACTTTTTCGTACGCTTACCATATATTCTCCATTCCATGAACAGGTATGCTTTCTAGAAATAAAAGATCGCTCGGCAAGTAACTTTACAATGGCGCTAATCTTGTTGTCTAATATTTCATTCTAAGCAAATGAAAGAGCAAGGGATTACTACAAATAATATCATTGACAATTTGGCTGTATATGTGTAACAGTACCTCTTATTCGTACATGCTATAAATTGGAGAATACATGAAATTGTATTGTGTTACATTGTGTAATATTGAAACATGCTCTTAAACAACTTATGATAATGTTTCACATTATTAACATTGTATTATGTTTGGCCATTTCATAAATATCCATTTTCATGTAAATTTCTGAAGACATTCGTTAAAGCGACTATACAAAGACAAGTTTTAATATTCAAATATTGTATGGAAAAAAAACACACTGAAATTGTGTTCGAAAGTGATCATTAGTTTATCGTTTAACTATCACGATGATTTGTTTACAATCTATTGACAATGATTTAGTTGAACCTTAGTCCAATGGGATGTTTGTTAAACCACGCTGATGAATTATTATTAATTTACATTATGTTATCTCACATCAAGTCAAAAATCTAAGGAAAATGTGTTACCGTTAATGTGAGAAAGAATACGATACTTTGCTATCATTTACTGTTAATTATCTTTTTTGGCTGAAATATATTGACACTTTGAGACTCGTTAACTTTGAATTATAAAATGTAATTTGGAAAATAAACTGTACAACAAATAAGACATTTCCAATACACATATATTATCCTACAATGCCAAGTTATTTTGGTGGTCATAAATTACTGTGGGGTGTTCGTATTTCATGGCTTACTACTGTAAAACTATTTACGTCATTAGGATGATATACACAAATCAAGGTGCATATTACTTTTTGGACCATTCAACTTCAGTTTGGGATTAAATGCCATAGTGCAAGTTCATTGGTATTTCAAGCACTGCCCAACTAATGAATGTAAATAAACATCGGTCATTGATATTTCCGATGCTTATATCGCCTTTTTGCTTTTCTGTTCTAAGAAATTACTTTTGAATTTACTAACAAGCGATAATAAATTTGCCGAAACTTACATGACTATTTTCTGTCGTAAAGACGTCTTAAGGTTTCTTTATTTTATAATGTCTCATTATTAACCACTTATACATTTAATTGGCTCGGCTTGATTTTATTTCTTGCGTGCTCAGTTCTAATACTATATTGTCAACACTGACTTGACGTGTTGTTATATCACATATCTTTATTTGGCATGAAGCATGAAGATAATATACTGCTTTGCACCCTACATCTACATGTACGCCTATATCATTATGTTCTGTACATGACAGCTGCCTCAATCTAAGTAATCATTTACGATTATCAGACTGTGCAAAACGCCCTCATTGTATTTACAATAACATGTAATTTGGGACGGGGATTACGTGTTAACAGATTACATCAAAGTTGATGTTTCTATAACTTATCAGTTGGTTCCCGTAGGTCATTTCCAGGTTTTGACACTGGTAATTTAAGCCCATACTGAGTAATTTCTTGAGGATTTTTCCGGTCGTTGCTAATTCATTCTTCACTTGAGGCGTTACAAACTTTGTTCGTTAAAACTATTCAAAGTGGCAAAAGCCAGCATTTGTATTAGGCAATTTTACGAATATTATTTTAAATATAAAAAACTTCCAATAAGTTGCAATGTACATGCAGTAAATATATTCAATTAACGTTACAGCTTTCATAAACTGTATAACGTCGCCGTTTCAACTATTAGGTTAATAGGCTTACAAAATGCAAACCAATTACCAATGAACCGTTATTTTAATTATTCTAATTGTTTTGTTTTATTTTAAATATTTTATATGTTAGATGTATTGTTGTTTATTTTACTATTTTTGCTGAAACAATTTATTTATCCCATTGTTATTATATGCTGAGCACGCAGAAGCACAGTAAATCTTTGATGGACCTTAAAGTAACATGTCCTTTCATCAGCAAAATGTATCTACTTATAGTCCTATATATATTTACAATTATAGTAAGTATACGAAGTCAAAAATATGCAAATATATAACTAGCGTACATCTACTGTAGAAACAATGATTACTAGTCATATACAAAATGTAAGTAAAAAGTAGGGTCTCCGTTATTTATATTGTTTATAGTATATAATATATTGCGACCTATTAGAACTATGTCAAAGTCATATATGTGTATAATTTAATATTTTAAATGTTCTATAGAATGACAATAACATATAAACCATAATAATTCTTTTAACTCTGTTTGCTAATAAGCATACATGACTTTCCTAATTTCGTTATAACCTTTGAAGATTAATATCCTTAACTGTAAAGAAGTAAAATCCTTGTACACCGATTGCATGCATCACTCAATTTATGGCAACAAGACTGGCGTTTGTGAAAATGAAAAGATAATTTTGGCACATTGGCGAGCTTGTTAATGGTCATGTTACATATAAGAGGTACTTGGTATGTATAACATGGTTTCATTTGGTCAAGAAATGCTGGTGAATGTTTTGTAGTTAAAGATAATAAAGGATGAGATGTTGGCGCATTAATACACATATTGCATGTACTTAAGTAATCACAAAGTACATGACTCTGTACTCTTTAGTAATGAATTGGAATGAACCGAGTTGTTGGGTTAATTCTGCATGTATGTCACTTTACACTACATGTATCGCAAATTCGGTTAGAAATGAGGGTTAATTGTATACCATTCTCTACTAATGCGATTTGGTATGTTGATTACTGTGAAATAATTTAGTTATGTAAAAAGTATAAACATGATATCGTTTATATCAAGCATTTAAATAAAAAATAAATTACATTATAGCATATTAATAACAAGTCTTGTTGGCCTAAAATTATCCAATTTACATTATGGATTACAATATTGTGCACATACATAATGCTCTTTGTAATCGCATAGAATAAATTGAAACGGGAAAGTCTACTATTCGTATGTCATATTTCAATTTATACATATTTATTTACATCTGTTGATGGTAAAGTTCAGTGGCGACTGTATACTACAGGCTCACATCGAATCTCACAATCTGTATTAGCAAAGATATAAGAAGATTATTCTGACATGTTTGTCTGTAATTATTGCTTCAGACAATACTAGGTCCGATACATAAAACTATCAGAAAATGCCATAATGCAACTTATTATTTAGAAGATGCCATAATGCAACGTATTATTTGCATGACAAGAGCACCGCCTACTGGTGCTGGACGCTCGACTTTCTCGTATTTGAAAATATTCTGGCCTTTTGTTAATATAATGGGTTCATCACTGTGATGAAGTGTGTTGAATTTCAAGTCAATACCTCTTATAGATATTGAGATATTTAACCTAAAGCTAAAATTCTAAGTTGAAAAAGGTCAATAGCTCAACCAAAAATCCTTGACATAGTTACCTCATCTTGTCTACAGAATAGGTTCATAAGTGTGATCAAGTGTTTTGAGTTTCAAGTCAATACCTCTTATAGTTATTGTGAAATTTGACCTAAAGTGAAAATTCTAAGTAGAAAAAATGGGCAATTACTCAAACAACAATCTTGATAGAGGTATCTTCTTTTGTCTACAAAATACATGAATCACTGTGATCAATTACTATGAGTTTCAAGTCAATACCTCATACAGGAATTGAAACATTTTACATAAGGCGAAAATTGTTAGTTGAAAAAAGGGTAATAACTCCAACAAAATCCTTGTAAGAGTTAACTCCTCATGTCTGCAGAATCGGGTCAGCACCATAAAGAACTATCTTGAGTTTCAATTTAATGTCTTTGATAGTTATTGAGAAATTATATATTTAATGAAAACATGTCAAAATATTCCAAGTTGTCAGTCCAAACAAGCGCAGATAACTCTGGAAATAAAATCACAGGGTTACTAGTCTTGTTGTAATGAATTACCATTTTGATAGTTAACAAGTATTGAACGTTTCAAATGGATACCTTTGATAGTTTTTTGAGAAATGGACTCTGACAAAAGACTTTACCAAAAACTTAACCAAAAAACTTTACTAACGCAAACGCTGAAGCAGGCGCTGACGGTGCTGCAGACGACAGAGCGACAACAATACCTCGACTTTTTTTCTTCGAAAAGTCTAGGTAATAAATGACCGAAAACAGAATGATTTTTAAAACAAATATTTGAAAATATTGGTACATATGATTTTGTCGGTTTATTTAAAATGGGGATGAAATGGGTAATAATGTAATAAACAAACTGTATGTTTACATGTTCGCGTATGTCCTAGGTAAATACATGACATTTGCTTCAAATTACCCAATTAAATACGATAATCGCACTGTGAAAACGGATTTACTTTATCTAAAGATAAATATATATGAAGGAGTGAAAATTTTCAAACGTGTTTGCGGATTACCTCAAGGCAGACGTTTCTAGAATTTATCGGTTGGTTCATTATAGGACATTTCCAGATTTTGCCAATTATCGCCCTCGCGTAGCTATTTCTAGGTTATTTTGCCAGGCATTGCTTGTGCAAAAGAAACTTGCGTTGTTACAAATGTTACAATATGGTTGTGTGAACTAGATGCAAGCGGCAATAACCTTTATTCGAACTTCTAAACCAGGCCATTAAGGTGTTCTTCGGATATAGTGTTTAATATAATATTATGGTTGGCGTATATTTGTCGAGGAATAGGAAAGAGTTTGTCTAAAAGTAGCATCATATTCAGTAATTAAAGCTAATAATACACATTGTTTTAGACTTTCAAATATCTGTTTTATATTAGAATAAGAATATTATTCGAATAATTATAATATAAGAATGAATCGCGTTGTTGCTAGTGCAATTACCTATCCCTTTGGTATTATATGTACTAAGCCAATAGAAACACGTTAAATCCATTTGTAAATAGTCAAGGACCCTAAGATCAGAATCCTCTGCAATGGCTCCATACCGCACTAAATTAATTTGAACATAAATGACGTTTGTGGCAATGCCAATTATGACACAGTTGAGTGCCTGTCAATAGCAATGTTGCACAGCTGAAACGGTAATTGATATAAATTACACACAGGGTAGTTTGATGTGTGAAGAGGTACTGGTGCATGTTACGATAATGTTGCACAGCTCTGAAAAGGTAATTGGTATAAATGACATATAGGGTAGTTTGATGTGTGAAGAGGCACTGGTGCATGTTACGATAATAAGGGCTGATGTGATTGCGTTTTTATACATAAATAAGTGATTGCCAAGTATCAGGACGATACATTCATAGATTGGAATGAACCGGAATTGACGAATATGTTAGTTCCATTTGCGTTGAAAATAAGCACGATGAGTGAAAGCCATAACCTCTGTAAGGTTTTCGCACCAGCGGCTATGGCTTCTTAGTTATTCATTAGGTCCAAATATAAATATGGTACATAGTAAGCTTGACGTTGTTATGCAACAGGATAATGTTCTTGGTAAATATAAAGGGTTTTTGTGAAGTTAAGAAAATCTTTTGGATGTCATGATAACTAGCGTTGATTGGTATAAATATCATAATTTGCGTCTTGGTTGTGAAGTATATCTGGTGAATGTTTTGTAACAACCGATAATGAGAGTTGATATTTTTTAATATTCCAATTACCGTCATAATTGCTTTATCTAAAATAGTACTCAAGTATTTGTCTGCATTATATATAAATATATACAAACTGTATGGTTTCAATTTGCATATGAAACGATACATGCCTATTTATCTTGATAATTCAACCTTGTAATAAGCCAGTTAGCCAGTTTTATAGTTAGCAAATGGCGCAGTGTCTAACATGACTATAGCAAATGATATTATTCCCGTAATTGTTAATGTCTCTCTACCTGTAGCATGTCAAATATATTTATTCCCTGGCAGCTATATCCAAGTTATCTGTGTGAATAAATACAAACGTGCACCACTTTCCAATATCCTAGGTTTTTCTACTTTTATGACATGCACTGCTAGTCCGTATACAGCTCATGCGTGAGCTGTATACGTTGACTATAAAACCGCATACAGCTTACAACGAATACAGCTCACCCTAAGCTGCATACGTCAATAAACTGCATATCGCCGTATATATATCATGTCTAAATGCTGATGATGCTGATGGTCATCAACACAGCGTTGCAAATGCACGTAGTTGTTGGTGCTGCAATAATTGTTACAGATGTTTGTTTTTGTGTTGTTGGTGTCTGTTTGTCTGTCGGTCTGTCAGCCATTCCGTCCGTCTGTTTATTCGTATTTCAATCGCAGTAACTTTTTATTAGAAACATTACAGAGGCCATTATTCTACTGAGGATCTGATTTGGGCGTTGGGGGACTCACTTTAATTCACGTGTGTGTGGGTCAAAATAGTATGACATGGTGAGTCGAAATGCTATGACCGGGATGCCACTTTGTTTCGAAATTTTATTAGCTCAGAGTGAGCTGTTAGTATCCTATTTTGTCCGTTGTCCTTCCGTCCGTCCAAAATTATTTCAAACGACATCTGGTATGAAGCTACTAAGCAAGCTAGATTTAAAAAAAAAAGATCTTTGGGTGCTCCTCTACTGAAATTGCTAAAAACTTCATTCCCTTAAAAACTCTGGTTGACATGGCAACCGAAAGGAAAAACCTTCAAACCTCGTTTACTTGGAAATCCAAGGTCTGATTCAAAAAGCGATAAATTGGCCGTGGCATCTTGTGTATTTACCACAATTTTGGAGACCACTGCTGATGTTGTTGTGTTCATTGTGATGTTGAGGAAGAGGATACTGCTGTTGGTGTTGCTACTGTTTTTTCTACTAGATTTCGTAATGATTTATGTTCTAACTATAATTAGACCTATGTTTCGTGTATTTTTCATTGAAAGCCTCATGACTGGTTTGTATTTGTTTGTATATGTAGCATTATGTACTAACTGAGCTTCTTTCATTAAAAAAGAAAGATTTTATTACTACCTGTACTACTACTACTACTACTACTACTACTGCTACTACTACTACTACTACTCTGCTCCAGCTGATGCTGATACTGATGCTGCTGCTGCTGATGATGATAATGATGTTATTAATTCTGCTACTACTACTACTGCTGCTGCTGCTGCTTTTGTTCATGTCACTGCTACTGAATTTATATCTACTAATACTACGACGAAGATTATTATGGTAGTAATGACGAACAAGTATTATCACAATTATGTTTAATACTGGTCACTCAACCCCCCCCCCCCCCCGTGAGCTATATAAGTTAAGATGAAAGACCTGACTCTAAAGTATACGTATGCATCCAGCGTATACAGCGTAAGCTGTATACATTACCAACCAACGAATATAGCACACCGTAAGCTGTATACGTTGTCAACCAACGTATACAGTTCACACGTAAGCTATATACGTCGTGAGCTGTATACTGTCTAACAACGCACTGTTTAGGCCCTTGACAGAATTAGTAGGTCTTTGTTAAATAAAATAATTGCAGTCCATACCCACTTGGTCGATGAACTGCACCACTCGTGAATGACGTCTGTAAAAATGTTTACGTTCATGAGTGTTTTACTCCAACATTTATTCAACGAGGACAATTGTTATGGTAAGTAACAATTGGATAGCCTCAAATTGTGTTATTTTGGACATTATTTAGTATGGCACACATTTATCGACAGCAGATCAGCTTGCATTCGCAGAGCGATACTCTATATCACCGCTAGTAATAGAAATATTGAAATCATCTGACAGTTTACCAAGACAGATTAAAAAAGGAATAAGTGCAAACTAACCATATCTTTTCAGAGTCTTAACAAGTTAGTCTACAACAGCTGTTTCTAGCATTCGTAAAAATAGTTACTCCCAGACATAATCAGTTATGTTTGTATAGACGTATAATTATAGGCAAACAACGCAAAATAGCATCTAACTTTTTTTTTCAAATGGTCAATATTGTGTACATATGTGTAGCTATAAAATAAAATCGGTACAATCCGGCGGGATAACATGTGAACACTCCAATATGACGGTACGTTTAATGGATGGACACATTTTTTGTCTCATTAGAAGTTCTTAAACCCATAATCTGGAAGGTACCCTATTTATATTCGTTTGCGAATCTTGCCTTATGAATACTTGAATACCAGACAATGTGTTCCTGTCCATAGGAACTTTATAACCGCATTGCTATGATTGCTTTATGATTACCGTCGGAAGGTAGAATCGCAATTATGGAAAAATTTAGAATACAGTAGATACAGATTAACATAATACCCATTGTCAAACAGAGTCGTTGGAACGGGGCCCGTATTCACCAACAATTCTTTATCAATTCTTAGACTTAAGAAGAAAGAATATTCTTTAGTCTCAAGAAAAAATTCTCAAGTCTAATTCACGAAATCATATTCTCAAAGAAAATTCTTAAGAATAAAGAATTTTCTTCAGAATTCTTAGAATGCTGTGGGGCAAGCTAAGAACATTCTTAAAGATTCCAAGATGGCTGTTCGTGCAATGCACTATGCTAATTTGCTATTTGAAAATGTTGAAAATGTACCACGAAAAAGATTGTTTGATCGCGAAAATCCGCTGGACGGTTTGTCAGATATGGAGATATATAGAACATACAGATTTTTTCCGGCAACTATTCTGACCTTATTGAATTTGATCACCGAATCCTTGGATTTCGGAACGCTTAGGAATTCTCCTCTCGTTCCGATTCAGCAGCTATGTGTATTCCTTCGTGCCATGGCCACTGGATCCTTTCAGCTTGTCATAGGAGACACTATTAGGGTCAGCCAATCATCCGTTTCACGATGCTGCCGGCGAGTTGGAAGAGCGATTGCTCGACGAGCTCGCCGATATATAGAGTTTCCAGGCAGAGAAGAGTGTAAAACTCTCAAATCCAAATTTCAGTCCATTGCCGGTGAGTGATTCCTTTTTTCGCGTTTTCTAATGACCTTGAGAAAATGATTCAAGGGAAAGAAGTCATTTACTTACAAATTTTTGGGGGCGTTGTCGTCACTGTTTCATAAACAACTTCTTCATTCAGGACCATCAATGATTTCATTTCATATGGGAGTAACAAATGATATATATTGTTTTGTATTCATTAATGTTTACTACTGTATTTATGTAATTTAATGTATGGTACATTCTTCATTAGACCAAAGTTAATTTGCATAAAAGGTGTAGCTTATATTAATGAATGGTCTATGTCACCCGGTTTTATTCAAAATCGGACATTGATTAGTTCATTTCATTACTAATTCAAATATACTGTAATAGTATAGATCCTGATTCTACACTGTCAATGACATTATGATAATTAGACTGATTTTGATCATTACAGAACCTATCAAAATGAGAAGAACATTACGTACTTTATTAAATGTCTGTCCCTCTTGGGGATATTCCAGTCAGTGTAGTGATCAACTAATAATAACTTCATCTGTCTTTTTTGTTTCACTCAGCTCACTTATCTATCTGTGGTATATTGTACTGTTTCCTCCGCATCTGTATATTGATTTGTTTTCTAATGCCCAGCCTCCTATCTCCTATACCCTATGGCAGAATTTCATTAAATCAATTTACTGAAATGTTAAGGGAATGGGTACCTTGTCCAGAATGTATGAGTCAGTCATGCCAGCTCAATGTTATGTATATAGCGTAAATAAAACAACGTAAATGTTCAAATTGACATAATTGGGATAATGGAAATGTTAACAGGTAACATCAGTGTTAATTAAACAATTATATATGCCCACCATGGTCTGCAGTATCATGCAATATTTAAAGGAGTGTTATCAATGATGTAACCAGTTTGATATTCTCAAATTTATTATGTGTAAAACATGTCCAGAAAATCTGTTGAATATGTAATGTAATAATAATAATTGCATGTGTGAAATGCATTTGCTGAAAATACGTGATAAATTGACAAACAAATTTCAACAGCATGAAAATGTAACATTGCATATGAATATGTAATTCACAAATATACGAATAGCACTATTCACATTCATTATAATGTTAGCACTGACATATGTATACATATGTATAATATTGTAAATTTATTCATAATTGTTTATTCAGGATTTTCATATGTTATCGGACTCATCGATGGAAGTCATGTTCGAATTCAAAGGCCGAAGGACCATGAAGCAGATTTCATAAATAGGAAGGGCTACCATTCTTTGAATGTCCAAGTATGTTGCGTTTTTTTTATCATCATTACCTGATTCCAAATATGTTCAGTATTAATCATTTTAAATTTTCACTGACATTCATGTCAAAATTTACAAATATTGTATTGTTCAATAAATATTTGAATAACAATATACAAGATTGTCACAATTTAAGGTATTATACATCAGATATGTCAGTTTACATACATTGTTTTCTCATAAGTACAACACCATGTATACAAGCAGTAAGCACAAATAATAATGATAGTAAGCTTATTTGAAGATTTATATGAGCATCAGACTATTTTTTTTATATATGTATATGTGCTTTAATGGCCACATACATAGCCTGATCTATGAAGATATAAAGTGTGAATGCATTGCCATGCACATATTCAGATACAACAAGAAATACAATATGTAGAAAAGGCATTTAGATTGTTATAATAAAAACTACCTATTTTAGCACATAAATTATATACACATTTGCATAGTCAGTCTTGCTTTATAAGCATGCTTGCTTATATCTCACTATTATATCAGTACATGTTAAAAAAATAAATAAAACACTTATTGGTATTTTAATATTAGATGGTATGTGACCACAACAAAAAAGTGCGGAGTTTAACAGCTAAATGGCCAGGCAGTACACATGACTCTAGAATATGGAGGGAGTGTCATCTACGAAACCAGTTTGAACAAGGTAACTATAACATACACAGCATGTCAAAATGTATAACCAAACATGTATGTACAAATTGTGTCATAAAAATAAATGTAATAAATAATACAAGAATATATATGTAAGTAGGGGTGTGTTATAAATAATTAAAGTAATACAATTAAGTCCTACATCATACTTTATAACTGACAAAAGCAAAGCAATATTCTGCCACTTATTCTAAGGGGGCATAATAAACAATTTATTGGTTTAAATTTTATTCTAATTTATTTATACATTAACACATTTTACGAATAAAAATTTTAATTTCTGAACAGGAGCGCATAATGGGTTCATTTTGGGCGACTCTGGATATCCGTGCACACCCTATATGATGACTCCTTTCCGCACCCCTGAATCACAAAGTCAAGAGAGGTACAATTTGTCTCTGTGTAGAACACGAGTGCTTGTTGAGCAGACGTTTGGAATCATCAAACGAAGATTCGCAATTCTTCATTATGGAATAAGAACGGACTTGGCCACAGCTGTTACATACATTACTGCTTGTGTAGTCATGCACAATTTTGGAATTGAACAAGGTGATGTACTTGAAGAGGACTATGTTGCTGATGTTGATGATGAACATGTTGATGATAATGTTGACATTAATGCTAACCATGTTGGCAACATTGTAAGACAACAGTTAGTTAACAGATTTTTCAGTTGAATAAATAAAGAAAAGAAGAACATCCATTTACTTAGATAGTACCATTTAAAATTAAAAGCCTAAATTAAAAAATGAAGCAGAACTTAGAATGTTAAAAGTTCCAAATAATTGAAAAAATGTGAAGGGAAATAATTATAGCTAGTATGACAGAATATAACAAGCGTAAGAATATATACGTGATAAAAATGTGTATTTCATATATACACTTCATAATCATTACATATTGTTTGAGTTTCAATACAATTGTTTGCAAAATGTATATATAGTTTGCTCAACATATGGACAAACAGACATTTTGATGACTTTATGCTACCCTACCGATGGGATAATTTGAGGGTGCTGCTCAATGAACATGAACTTCAAACGCAGATGAGCTAACATGAAGAATAAGATAACGTTTATGATCTAATTATTGTTTGGAACTTTTAACATTCTAAGGTCTGCTTCAAGTTTTTGGGCCTGCAATCTTGCCACCTTCAGTTGGGCCATAATCAACCGATTCTTCAGACGAAGATTTACTTGTTGCAGATGGATGTTATTCTTTTCTTCTTTTAGGTTAGCCTCTGCTAATAAGTTGAAAGTTGACCTAGCTGAAACAAATATCAACATTCAAAAATAAGAGTTTTGTTCTATTCATTGCAAAATTAAACCAAAAATGTCTGAATGAATATTATAGTAACTTAATGGATTCTAAAGCTTTCGGCCCTCAGGCCTTAATTAATAAGTTTATTTCATACATATTACATATTAACGTATATTGACAACCATTCAAAACATGACACATGGCATTTCTGCTTTTTTATATTTGTCATATTGACATATTGACATTTTAACACTGATATAAGTGTGTATTTTCATGTCATTATGTACTGGAAGAACAAACCAACAATTGATACATTCAACTCTGATTTTAATAATAGAGGCAGACAATGACTATTATAATACAAATAGGTGTATGTAATAAAGAGTTGGTTACCTCTTTTATTTGTGTTTACTGTTGACTTTTTCAATGGTCTTTTTTCTGTGAAACAAGTAATAAAACATGTATAAGAATCATGCCCTTAAGGTCAGTGATGTGTCAATCATTTAATTTCATTACATTACATTAACAAGAGCTGTCCCAAGACTATTCTTCCAATTTGCTAGTGTAATTTACATTTTCTGTTAGTCACCTGATATTATGAATTTTGTTAAAAAATGTTTAGTATTTAAGCTAAATGTATGGTACAATAACACAAAATGACTCTCAATATATAAGGACATTGACTTTATGAAGAAGGAAAAAAAAATGAATTTAATATGTATGCATCTGGAAAATACCTTGACCTATAGTACTCACTTGACACTGAAGAACATGGTACATTGACATCTTCTTTTTGGGTGGCACATACCTTCTGAGCACCTTCAAGTACCAAAAAATTTGTATGTTTAAATAAAAATAATAATCAGTAACATTATGCATCACTATAATGCACCATGTTCATGCAAATAAAACCACAAGATGTTACTCCAATGTTATAGATCATCATATCATTTGTTGAATTTAAAAGGGATTTGTTCATAGATGTTCGTATTTTTGAAACATGTCATTAAAATGAATTTTCTTACTACACTGTTAGACTGTTTAACAAAGAAAAACTGCTCATGCATTTCAACACGGATGGTAAACATTTTCAATAACAGATATATACCCGGCATGTTAATATAAATAATATTTTCTTCAGTAGCACATAGTTTTGATCCATAATTTCACAGCCTTTATAAGTGACGAATCGATGGATCAAAATTTAAAAACATTGTTTTAATCACAAAACAATTCTCATTCACCATGATGTCCTTATACAAGAGCATGATATATTTTCATTACTTACCTGTGGGAAACTTGCCCAAGTCAATCACATTCTGGATGGCATACATGGAGGCACTCTCTGGCGCTAAAAGTATAACAGTATACAGATTATTTAAATACATATAACAGTTTATAAGTCACAATCAATTATTAATTTCAATATGTACAGAAAACAATAACAACAAGCAAACCAATGTGAATTATGATATATATTAAGAAAATACTTTTTTAAGGCATGGTAAAAAGAATATATTTCATGCCGTTTATGAACTAGGAATATTTATGTGGAACAATACCTTCATGAATGTGTACACAAATAAGCCAATTATAAAGTAAGCATGAAGGATCATCCCTTCTATTGGAATTAATGAACTTAAAGCATCGAAAAATGAAATTATAAGGATTTATCAACTATACCAACCATCTGTGTCTATGGCATTGGGGACCCCTGCCAGAGAGGCAGAGTCCCCAAAAAGTTCTAGCAGGATTTGCTCTGGTCCTGTGAAATCCTTCACACGGGGCCCCCCACCAGTTCCCGGCCTCCTCAGCTCATCATTCTTACTGCGCGCTATAGTTATATACAAAGGAAACATTGTAATTAAACATTCTAAAATAATCATTAGGAGCAACAGTTACAACATTGGCAATTAATGTTCATAAATATGATGCTATTTTAAAACAGTTTTGATGTATCTTAACTTGCAAATAATGTAAATTGAGGACACTGAGCCAGTGAAAATTGCAGTGGGATGATTAATATAAAAATGTTGACAATTTCATAACATTACGCTAAATTAAAATTATTATTAATCATTATTATTATAGAACACTCAACAATATTAATTGTAAAACATAGGCCAAATGTTAATAAACAAGTAAACAAAAAAGTCCATTAAAATTTTGAGTAACATATAACATAGAAGCATGTTGTAGCAAGTAACTATGATATATCATTTTTTATAACATGTGAAGTAAATTTTATTTACATATGATTTTTGTACCATAAACTCTAGCAAGTTCAAAAAAAGCTAACAAAGTAGTTAAGGTAATATATTTAACTTACTCTTGTCTTTCATGTTATAGTATTTCTTTTTCACCTCTGGGCCAGTGCGTCTGTAGCTGGAAAATTGGCTGAAATAAATGAATTACATATGGACATTTTTGTGTGTGATATAGTTATGAGTAAAAAAACAAACAATTTATTTTTGTGTTTCAATGAACATACTATTCAACATTCTGTATATTTTGTAATACACTAACCACCACTGATAGTATAAGCAGATATATAACAAACTGTCAATTTTATGAATATGAATTATGCTAACAATTTACCAATAATTTTAACATTACAAACACAAATGTACACCAACCTGTTCAGCACATTCGCAATCGCGTCCCAGCCTCTACGCCGGATTTCGCCGATTTTTATAGCTCCACAACCGGTCATTGGGCCGAACAGGACATCATGATGCTTTATAATTTCATTAGCAATAACAGTTTCTTCCTGTTCGGCCCAACGATTTCTGTTTACCGTCTGAGACTGAGTGTCGGACTTGATGTCAGCCATCTTGTTTGTTGTGACAGCAGACGCGAAAACGGTTCCGAGTTTTCGATGCGTTGCCGTAAATGCCGGGTACCAATGTCGCTTACATCATTAACAAATAATTCTTTATAAAGAACGCTAAAAATAGCTTTGGTGAATATAACTAAAGAATCGATCGAAGAACGTTCTTAGAAAAGAACAATTTAAAGAATATTCTTTATTCTTAAGTCTTAAGTAAAGAATTGTTGGTGAATACGGCCCCGGATGTAGTGCAAAAATCCTTTCAAACTGTGACATACATTCACAATTCGGGTCTACTTCTATGAATACATTTCGAACAATATGGGTCGTAACGCCTGAAAAGCTAATTGACAGCAGCAGTAAATCAAATTGTCGGACATCGCATTCTGTGCAAATCAAAGAACAAGACATTCTTACAGCAGCGTTCTTTGATAACCTGAATGTGCCTGATTTATGGTATAGTTGCTTTGTCATTGTGTTTAAATATTGCTACTTATACAATATATGTATTATTTAATTAAATGCCCAGGACAATTCATAATTTATTTACTTTTAACATAAACTGTCATCAAAAGTATCCATTTTAAAAATAAAATACTAAATTCGAAAATAAAATATAAAACCACAGAATTCCATTGACGAAAATGGCAAAGAGATGCATGGATGTCATCAAAACTGTGATAAAGATTGTACTGTGGTGACATTAATAAAACCATTTTCTTTTGTTCAGTTTATATTTCACATTCTGAAATATTATCGTTGTGTATCACACAGAAATTTCGTGTTAATGTATGAAAACGTGCGTAGATCGACTATACATAGACAAGCTTTAGGAGACATGTTTTACAAGGAAGAAAACGCATGGTGTTCGAAAGGGTGCTATAGTTTTAGCTATCACTATTATTTATGTATTTACTTAAAACGTCGAACCAAAAATTAAACATCTGAACAGGCGTCGCTTTTATCAAAGAATGTTGATGGAGTATGTTTTTCTGGCATCATAAAATGTTATCAGAGGAAAAGCCGATAACTTTAATGAGTTTGTAACGTAAAGTGTTTCTTTTGGAAATTGAATGAAACAAATACTATACATTGTCGAGCAGAATAAACGCCTCCTGCAATAGCTCACACTATTATAACATATGGTACGTGTATATTACAAAATGAAATTGTCAGGCACCAGGCTTTACTGCACGGCACTATGGTCGACTATTCGAACTCTGCTTTGCCACGGAAAAGCTATATGCAAAGGTTTTGTGGATCTTGTTGTTAGCCGTCTGTGACTTTACCAAACTCTCACGGATCACTTGTCAAACTATGTGCTTCAAACGGAACTCTTCCTATTTGAGACATTACCACTTTCCAAAGTATCGCAATGATCCTTGTGGAAAAATATGAATCGGCACTCAGTAGAGCACAATTCTTAGCAATATCGACGTTATATTGCGAAAGCCTGGTGTGCACAATACCAACTCCTCTTAAACCAACTGTTCGCCCCCATTAATAGTCACAGTATTACCGTGACTTCATCCAAAAGGCTACTGAACCATTAAATAATGTGATCGTACTTTTTAAGTAAGCGAACAAAAAGAAACTACAGAACTACTAACTAATCATAAGAACTATAATATTAAGTCATTAATTTATGCAATGTTGTAATGAATATTTAAACTATATATAGCACAAACATATTTTATCCTGATAACAGTGTAAAGTGCATGCTGTAAACTTTTGCAAATGACAGAGAAAATACAATAGCTTACTTTAGTATATTTTGTAAATCAGAAAGCGTTTCTGTCTGAATCATATGAACTCTCCCAGATTTATTTGCATTAATACGTCTTTGTATCTGGAAAACAAGCAAACAATAATGAATAAGTGCATGTAAAATTGAGCAATTAATGTATAAAGTCGACACTGATGAGACATATATTACAGTGGAATGTCCGACTTGTGTGGTTGGTTTATTACCATAAGGCACTGTTCTAAATCAACTTAAGTCATTGCGGTAATCTATACAGATCTATAAGCTCAATTTTTTCGGGTCATTCAACTTCGATTTTTGGGACTTAATTCAAGAATGAAAGTCCAATGACACTTCGAGCACTGGCCAAGCAATGAAAGTAAATATACGTGATTGTTGAATTCTTTAATGTTTACATCGCCTCTTTGTTGTCTTGTTTTAACACGTTCATTTTTTAGGTCCCAACAGTGAACATAACAGATTTTTTAAACAAAATTCTATATTTCACTGAAAAGCATTTTATAAATAAATATGTTTACAGCATTTAGTTATATATACGCCAATTTCCTATGATATATACATAACATATCCCTCAACTAAGCAATAATCACACTGTGCAAAAATATTTAATTTATTTATAGGTACACACGATTTAGGGAGTGGGATTGTCAGACCCGATAAAACGTCAGGAAATTATTAGTTGATTCATTGGCAATTTCTATAATTATATATGCCCATTTGAGGTTTTCATAGTGTTTTTAAGCCTTCGAGTAGCAAATAGAACTAACGAAACCGTCATTTGCGCTGTCACAAACGTTACAATATGGCTAATTAAACAACTGTATCTTCGTTTGAACTTTAAAACCAGGCCATTTACGTTTCCTTAATAATATAATGTTTAATATAACATTATGACAGACACATATTTATCGAGGAACACTAATGTGCCTGTCAATAGCGATGTTGCGCATCTGAATTGATACTTATATACTTATACAACACAGTTTGATTGGGTGAAGAGATACTGATGCATGCATTGTAGTTAACGATGATCAGGGGTGATTGGCGTACAACTTTACGGATTTCACAAGTAACTGCGATGTAATAGTCAAATAAATTAATAAAATGGAATGAACCGGACTTAAGAGATATGGTATGTTTGCGTGGAAATTACGAGTGGACGTCTTCTGTATAGGCTTTCGCTCCAGCGGCTATGGCTTCTAAAGTTTACACTGTATATACGAATGGTACGTTGGAGTGCTTGTCGACATTGCTGTTATACAAAAAAATATGTGTTGGTACGAGGGATGTTCAAAATTAACGTAGACTTTTTATATTGTTTACAACTAAATACAATTAATTGAATAAAACCTATATAAAAATGAATCGGGATTCAAATGGAACATGTTTAATAAGTAATATTGTGAAATTAATTTGTTATGTGCCTAATCTATTTGATAATATAACCATGGTAACCGTTAAGCGGAGCACGCCATTTATTTGCATTACAAAAAGTAAATAGATCGTAAATTCTGCACGAAATAAGTATACTTACTTAAAAAAATTGGAATAATGTAAGACAAACATACATTGACATCATACCAAAAATTGGCTTCATTTTAAGATTGCCTATTAATAAAAACAATATTGATATGAAGGTGATGCACAACGTCAATTGAGAAAAAAATGTAATTGTGAGATCAACTCTAAATTCGGGTGGTAATGAAATCGAGTCAATATATTTGTAAATCATCTATGCAAACATTTGTTTTGATCAAGAAACCGCATAGAATACAGTTTTTGAGTAGGGAACGTGTTATTACTTAGTGCAATAGAATTTTTAAGTGGCACAGTAAGCACTGAGACATGAATGGATAAGGAAAAAAAGACGCGACTATGACGACGTCAATCAGCTTAAATTAGCTTGATCAGCACGGACAGTCAATGGTCAGGTAAGCTAAGCGAAATGGCACGCTTCGTTTATTTCTCCATGATTAATGCATGTTGAAATATCCGAAAATATTGAATAATGGTGAAATAACAATATTGAAACAACAACATTTCCTTTGCGCCAAACCTTCCCTGAAGTAAATGAGGTTATCAACGTCATTGAATTCCAATTGACGTGCTCTGGGTTGCCTATAGTGACTCATTTTAAATGCCTGCCATTTTAACAGAGAAGAGTAAAATCACTGAAATTTTGTAAATTGATGCAATATATATTCCAGTTTATTTTAATGTACTTATTTTCTATGAAATAATTATATGTTTAAAAATATGAAAAAAATCTACATTATTTGTGATCATCCCTCGTATATATATATGTACACTTTTTATTATGATTCTAATGAAAAGAGAATGATCCGATATTATTGGTAAACATATTTGAATTATCATCTCGATTGTTAAGTGAATCTCAAGCGTTTCATGTAACACCGATAATCAGAATTTAATAGTTTTTAGTTTTGAATATTCAAATTACCATCATAGTTGCTTTATCTAAAGACAATGACTGTTTCCGAGTTTATTGGCATCGGAGGCCGCTGTACACAATTGGCACGTAAGACAAACTTGATATAGCTTTATGTAATTAATAATTGCGTCATTGAGGCTGTTGAACTAAGTTATCTCTCATGCCCAATGATGTATTTACATACTGAACATTTTCGAACCACAATAACAATATTTGGATTGGTAGGTAACAAGAGTAACAAGAGTAAGTAACAAGAGACATAAATCAGTTTAAAATTAACCACATGGATTTTCACACATATGAACAGTCAAATAGATAGGAAAACAAAGAGTCAATGTAAATAATGAACTTTTAACAATCACGTATATTTGTATTTATTGCTTGTTCCGTTCTCGAATTGCCATTTAACTTCCAATCTCCAGCTTAGTCCAAATATCAGTAAACAATTAAATATAAACAGTGTTATATGCAATGGACACTTTAATATACTATGTTATATTCAAAGGTTCAGCTTAATGCTGCTTGTACATTTGTGATCGGACCTTTGATTCAAAACATATTCCTGATTTCGAAGTGAAAGTGACAATAGGTCTAAAAAAATACATCACTGTGTTATGGGGTTGTTGCACCTTGTGCAAAAGTTAACGAAAATGGCATATGCTCAGTTTTAAGAGAGTGTTTATTTAGTATTGAAATTATAGGACTTTCGTACCTTAAATTTAACCATACAAGCTAAATGATTTGGGGACATAAATATGTCAATGTACAAACTGAGTCAAGGCAATTATTGCATGTGATATCAGTCTGATATGTCAAGTTCAAAGGTCTCAATAGTCTAGTGGATATTGTGTCCACCTTGCCAACGGGAGGTTCCGGGTTCGATCCCCACTCAGGGAGCGTATTGAGATCTTTCCAAAGACACAAAGTACTGGTTCTTCCCAGGTTCCAGGTTCGATCCCCACTCAGGGAGCGTATTAAGATCTTTCCAAAGACACAAAGTACTGGTTCTTCCCAGGTAACGGACTCGAGAACGTCTTTTTAAGCCGGATGTCTTCGATGCAATCGAGCTAAAATAAATAGCTTTAAACTAAACTAATATGTAAAGTTTTCAAGTATATCCCGTTTGCAGTTTTTGCTGTAAGAGGACTTCTGAAACAAAACTCAAAAACAGGAGTTCAGTAGCTGTCACCACAACGAATTGTTGTGTTTTGAATGTGCAATAACATCTTGTACATCATCGCCATTTGCAGGCGGTATTTGAGTGCGATGTATAGTTATCATATAGTATAGTGTTTATGAAAAATATAACAATCGATATTATACAGTAACCGTTATCTCAGCCTTTCAATGTGACCACAAAGGTAACAGGCTTAACAGTTAATACATATGCTAGTATACACCAAGTAAGCAGTTATATCAAGTAATTACAATTAAGTATATGTGTATGTAACACATTGAATTATGTTTGGTTGAATTACTAGTATTTTTCGATGCATTTAGAATTAGGCACAATTATTTTCATAACCATTGATTCAGATGTCGTGTGCCTTGACACCAAAGGACCAATGTATACAATATCGCAATGAAATTTGGAATTCCTGTCTAAATATGATAGTTGATATAACATAGGTGATATTGCAATTGTGAGACAGATTAATGACATTCAAGAACGTAACATATTGTGCTAATGCTCGTAATTGAAACGAATGTTAGTCAAACTTTTCAGACGGTTATAAAACTTGTCCATTCCATTTACATGTTTGCTTTCAATAAATACCTATTTACGACGGCAGTTGGACCAGATATGAAAGAACAGTGCCTTGACCACATGATAAAATGTTCCCTGAAAGTGAAAGTGGTACAATGTAATAGAGACACTCAGATGAAAAGATGGACAAGTAAGGGGCATTGCCTCGAATATTTCACCATCAAGTGTGACCTTGACCTCAAGTTTGTGTGACTGTCCCATGCCTTCTGCACATCTGCTCAAAGATAGAAACTGAGCCAAGTTTCATGAAAATTCCTTAAAAGACATAGGAGATATGGAGCTGACACGAAAATGGAGGCTCAAACATTTGACCTTAAAGTGTGACCTTGACCTTGAGGTGGCAAGATTGCTCCATGCCTTATCACATTGCCTCAATGTGATAAACATTTGAGCCAAGTTTTATGAAAATTCTTCAAAGGGCATAAAAGATATGGAGCAGACACAAACATCGAGACTCAAACATTTGACCTTCCAGTGTGACCTTGACCTTGAGGTGGCGTGACTGCCTCATGCCTTCTGCACATTGTCTCAATGTGATAAACATTTCAGGCAAGTTTCATGAAAATCCTTTATAGGGCACAGAAGATATAGAACGGACATGAAAATACAGGCTCAAACATTCAGCACTCAAGTGTGACCTTGACCTTGACTTGGCGTGACTGGCTTATGCCTTCTGCACATGCTCTCAATGAGCAAAACAATTTGAGCCAAGTTTCATGAAAATCCCTCAAAGGGTATAGGGATAAGGAGCGGACACGAAACCCGGACACGAAAATGGAGGCTCAAACATTTAACCTTCAAGTGTGACCTTGACCTTGAGCTGGCGTGAAAGACCCATGCCTTCTGCACATCGTCTCAATGACTTGAACATTTGAGCCGAGTTTCATACAAATCCTTTAAAAGGCATAGGAGATATGGAGCGGACACGAAATGGAGGCTCGAATACTTGACCTTCAAGTGTGACCTTGACCCTGAGCCGGCGTAACTGACTCATGTCTTCTGCAAATCGTCTCAATGACCTAAACATTTGAGCAAAGTTTCATGAAAATCCTGCAAAGGGTATAGGAGATATGGAGCGAACACTAAAATGTTACGGACAGACGGACGGATGGACGGACGGACGAAGGGCATTCCTATAATCCCCCTCCCGCTTCGCGGCGGATGATTAACAACGCTATACATTATGTTAGTTCATGCTTGTCTTGTCACAAGGATATAAGTCTTTATTCAAAGATCATGTTAATATGTCATATTAATAACTTACACACCGATATCTTAACATGTAAAGTAGTTATAACTACGCAGATATTAACATACTTAGACACTGCAATTAAACGTCCATGCACAGCAGGATTGCCGAATGTAGTGTATTTCAGATTGTTTGTGAAAATAGAATGTACGGTGCACATATTACCATATCCAGATTACCGGTATTATTTTTTCATTCGTCCTCTGAATCATTCAACTTTGTAGTCAGCAAACTGGACCAGTTGTTTCAGTGATCCTAAGAACTATCGTTAGCTATACTTTTCACCACTAATAGCTTACGTCAATATTTGCATTTCGAACCATCATCACTAAATCAAGTTACTTTCGAACATTCAGTAAGCTTTAAGTAAACGCGTATAGGAAATATTTGTCATTAACATTGATATTACGTCATCGATGTCAACTGATTGTATTTTTATGCATTCGGTGTATCACCGTTATATCAGTTAGTTTTATAGTTTTATGGCGGGATTTGTATCACTGGCATGTACAAACTACCAGTATGCAATTGCTGTTGTTGTTGTATTGTTATTACGGTGGTTGTTTTCCTATTGTATGCGATGTTGACAACTCATTTCTTGCATCTATAAAATAAAACTAAATTAGTTTAAACCTGTTTATTTAAGCTCGATTGTGTCGAAAGCCACGTTCGATAGATGAGTTCCTTTACTTATTATACCTGGGTGCATTGGATAATCTTGACATCATTCACGAGTTCGTCTAAGCTATGCGTGGTAATTTCTATTTCTATGGACGAGAGAGGCGAGCGATTCTTGAAAGTGGTAATATTTTCGCACCCGCGGCTTTGGTATTGCAAGTTGATCATTTAGTCGATGCATAATTATGGCACATTCAACAGCTTTGCAATAACGTTTTTATAAAACAGTATATTTAGTTGATTAATACAAACTTGTTTGATTAAATTAAAGCTGCTGAATGTTGTGTGATCAGAGATGATACGTATACATATTTCAATTACCATCTTCTCTTTACGACAAAGATTGTTTGGGTTAAGTCTGCATTTGTTAACGTTGTATGGAATAAGCACGTAATTTGATATAGTCTTTGTTATTGGGGAACATAATTTCGTATTTATAACATGTTTCATAATGAGACATGCATGACAGATTTATGTTCGTCTTGTATGCTTTACAACCGTATGCCATTGTCGTTAAACAAAGAACGTCATTAAAAGTGATCGATGCAGATCCAGACGCACATTAATTTTCGGACCATTCAACTTTTGGGCCGAAATTGCAGAATGAAAGTTCATTGGCACTTCGAGCACTGACCACGCAATGGTTGTAAATATCATAATAGTGAAATTGTTTTGTTTACATAGTCCGTTTGATTTCATTTTCTGGCCAAATATTATTGAATTTTCAAATAAGCAAAAAGCAATATGCCGAAGTTAACATGTTTATCGTCATGACAATGAAGAAAACATAAGGTTACATAGTATGTTTTATATGTGACGTCTTAAAAGGAAATACGCTCAGGTTGGAAACTCGTCACTTTACGGGTAAACATCAATTTCAATGAATAAAATTATCAAGCGTTGTTAATGCAATTTGTCGTTACTGCTTTTCATTTAGCGTGCACATGACACATGGAACATACTTTCTGCGATTGCAACCCTTCACGGATATAAACATTTAATTGGGGGGAAATATGAACACTATGTGTTCACATTTATGATTATGGTTGATGCATAAAATAGGGCTCAAACTAGGTAATCATACACAACAGTCACATTAAGTTTACTTACACTTAAATATCTTTTAAAGAGAGGAATTTTCAAAATATGTTTACAATTTACCCCAAGGATAAATCTTCTAAAACTTATCAGTTGGCACCTATTGAAAATGC
This sequence comes from Congeria kusceri, assembly GCA_027627225.1. NCBI lineage: Eukaryota > Metazoa > Mollusca > Bivalvia > Myida > Dreissenidae > Congeria > Congeria kusceri. Next base: position 49,844,612 of record CM051033.1, read on the forward strand.
CATATTATGCCAATCATATATACATGCTTAAGTAGCACTGTTACAATTGTTACTATAAGGCTGTGATAACTAGATTTAAGTGGCTTTACCCTCCATGGGAGCATCAAAGCAATGCCATTAACATATGTTGGTATATAATGTTCAAACTTATATTATGATTGACACATATTTATAGAGGAATTCAATTGTCCTAATCTATCAAAACAATCTACAAAAAGTAGAATTAAAGTTCTTAAGGTACATTGGTTGAGACTGTGTATATTGCTGTTTTATTTAAAAGATCGTCTTGTATCTAGTGCAATAATTTAACCCTTCGGTGTTATATGTGCTAAGCTCGTATAAAAACCGTAAATCTAAATGCAAAATGATACGGATCCTCACATGTTAAAACTATCAAAAGCCTGTTTAATGATTCCTTACATCACTCAATTAATTTGCACATGAATGGCATTTGTGGCAGGGTCAATTATGACACATTGAAGTGCCTGTCAATAGAGATGTTGCGCAGCTGTGTAGGCACTTGGTATATATACCATATTTTGATTGTGTGAAGATAAACTGGTGTATGTTATGTAGTTAACGATAATCAGTGTTGATCTGTTGTTTTTTATAAACATGTATAAGTGATGTATTATTATAATAAATAAATTAGAATGAACCGGACTTGACGGTTATGTTAGTTATATTTGCGTTGAAATTACCAAAGATGATTGGACGCCTTAAACTGTATAAGGTTACTGCAACAGGTTTCTCAAGTTAATCATTAAGTTCATACACAATTCTAGCACGCATATAGCTTCTAGAGAACGTTGTTATACAACAGTTTATATGTTATTGTTTAATATAAAAGTTTTTTTAGTTCGGATAATCTTGATAATGTCGTGATACCCAGATTTGATTCTCCAATTATCATCTTGGTTGTTAAGAGAATCTTGCGAATGTTATGTAACAACCAAAATTGATAGTTGATAGCGTTTTAATTTTCCAATTACCATTATAATTGCTTTATCTATAATGGTGATTAATACACGTTGTTGGATACCTTAACTATTAATTAAAAGAGACTGTGTGGTTTCCATACACATTTGAAAGGATACATGTCTATACATCTGGATAATGCAACTTTGGAATAAGTCAACAAGTCAGTATAATAGTAACCATATAACACATTGTCTATAATGACCACACCAAATAATATGATATCGTATTTGCTAAGTTATATCTACCTGCGTTATTAAACAAATCGTTGTTTATTAGCCGACAAGCAACGATAATGCGAACATTATTTCGATTCTAACATGACCTGACAACATTTTCTGCAATTGCAATTGTTTTTACAGTTTCTTAACTATTTTTCGGGTTGTTTATTGATAGTTTAACACCGAAGAATTTCCTTCTTTGTCTATAGAAAACTCTGCGCTTGTCATGTTATAATACATTTGTTCCAACGCAGCCAAATATGTATTACTAGTGTGAAGAACCGAAATCGCATGCAATACGGGATGTAATCCTAGGTCGTACTATGTTTATGTCATCCACTGTTTAGGTTGTTGTCAGTCACAATTAGAAGGTTATTTTAGACATAATGTTCGATTTATCGTTGTTTAACGGTCAATGAACAACGATTTGGAGTTCTGATGCGTAGGAATTAAACCACTAGGGCGTGATCTGACAAACAGTTTTGCAATTGTAATGAGTACTACATTTTACTATGCTGCGCTCAGAATCAGGACTACTTTGTGCGTTGTTTATTGGGTAGTTTAACTACGATAATTGTGTTCTTTGCCTATAGGACAATCAGCGAGTATCATTTTAGAATGTAAAATAATTGCTGACCATACCAATTTCGTCGATGAATTGCCTCGCTCGGGCAATGACGTATATACTGTGTTCAACCTCCTCGCAGCGGTTACTCTCTCGCCTTGGTACACTTCAGTAACCACTGCCACCACGCTATCAAAACTTCCAGATTTGGTAGTTGTCATGGGATACCACTATAAGGAGGTTGAATATTTATATTTTTTTAAACGTTTTGATTTTATATTATTGTTTATTAACATTCCCACATAAATGATGCATAATTGGTTCAGGTATATATATTACGAGATGAAATTTAAAAAAGAGATCAATAAAAAGTAATAATAACAACGCAAGGAATTTATGATGTCCACGTGTTGTTCTTCTGCCTGTCCACAATTTTAATTCGCTCGATTTGATCTGACTTTGGTCACGCGGAATTTCATGCCGGCAGGGAATTAAAGTCGAGCTTTGCTCTGACCCAGTTAAATTTCTGCGCGGTGGTTGATATTTTTACGTTCGATAGTGTATTAAACGAGAAGAAATGATATCGTCGGTTAGTAAGCATCCACTACTTTTACAATTGTTTTTTTTTAATGTGGAAAACGTGTGTATTAAAAAAACAGTGAGTATTACGTTTTTGCTAGACTTCGATCATCTTCAGTATTGGTGTTATAACCTGTGAGTGAACTCGATGAGATAATCCGACTAGAACCGACAGGATCTGAGGCAGACTTCTGATGATATCTCAGCCAAACAATCAAAGCCTTGCGTTCATCGTCGTGCAAGTGAAGGTCAAAACTTTTTATTTCGCATTCAAATATGTATAACATAACATTCAAGAATTACATTTCAAACAATATGGGTTGTTCCGCCCGAAAAGTTAATTTACAGCGGCAGTAAATCAATTCGTCTTACATCTCATTCTTGGCAAATCAGAGAACAAGACATTCTCATGTATACAATAGCGATGTTTGATAATATTATTTAATAACGCCATAAGGCCTGAAAGCTTGCCTAGGAATGTGTCTCACTTATACGTGAACCTAGTACATATTATTTGTGTCATGTCATGTAGAAATGTTGTAATAGAGAAAAACATATTTTTTATTAAAATAAATGTCTTCAACGATAGGAGATTTGTTTACTTTCAAGATACATTCGTATATAATATTCATCTTAGGCGAATGTAATTATTAAATTAAAAATAAAATATAACACTAATGTGTTTGATTGCAAAAAAAGAAAAACATTGTATCCAAATGACTGTTTCCGAAATTAATAGAATGACTTATATTATTCAAATGGTATCGCCTCTTCTGGAGTAGTAATTTTTTGTAATGCAAACTTTGTCCAGAAGCAAACGACCAGTTTTCCTCTCTTTTCACAATGATTAATATACATAATTCGTGTCCGACTAAGGACCTGACATGAAGTGATTTTACAACATAGCACTTTAGAAGACTACCGGTGTGTGTAAGTGCAGACTACGTTATAAAATTATGAAAAAAGAGCCAAGATGGGAAAATACAATCGTTTTCTTTCATATACTGTAACTCAGCAATCCTGGACCCGCATTCACCGACCCGTTGTTAGACTTAAGCCATAAGAATGAAGAATATTCTTAAAACCTGGTACTCACTAACTCTAATTATATCATTCTTGATTTAGTACGATTTAATGACATTAGCGATATACGTACCACCATATTTGTGAACAAACCAAACGAAAAATAAAAAAAAAACTTGATTAAAACTAGGAGAACTACCGCATTGGTACGGTCAATACAACGACTGTGGGTTTGAAAGTCGTGCGACGAACCACACATATCACTTGGCACAGAATTTTTCAAAATATGTAAATAAATAAACACGTTAAGACATGTATTAATAGGTCAATACATTCGCACACTAAAGGCATTCATTTTTGGAACACAAATTAACAAAAGCTGATCGGCACGTATTGCCACATCGACACAATGTATCATTCCACTTTCTAGTAAGCGAACTTCATAAGGTTCGTTGGTGCAATCAGTTGTGCAATCACACACAGCTGGTGTAAGCATTTAAGATACATTCTGATATTGTATCCAGCTTGGGCGCTAGCATAGTCATATAGTGTGTCATATTTAACGCCAATGTCAACTGAGGTATTCAGGCGCATGAGGTCTACTACCGTTATGTTCAATGTATGATATATGGTATGATATTGGGTTTCCTAGCATTATTCCATTAATGTCCATAACTCATCGGTCGGATTATGTGCCATTTCCTGGAATGGTTACTATGCGTTCGAAGACGCATAAAAATTGACTTCGATCTAGTAAGTAAGTAATGAAAGTACATAGTTACTTAAACAGTGTCCTAATAGATATTGATAGCACCAACAATTACAATTATTATTAGATCTGACGGTAGACAATAGCTGGTTAACGAACTAAAATGACGATAAAGAAGTTACAATGTTTCGTCAGACGCGAAAAACGTCATTCTACACCAGCTGCTTACTAGAATTCATAATAAGACGTACAACTCGCCATACTCAGTTGGATGTGTATAGACCATATAGATAATGTAAAAAGCATAATATAAACTGCAGCATTCGATATTATTTTCAAATTACCACTATTGTGTATAAATTGTGTTCTTAATCAATATTGCACGTCAAAGTTTGCTTATAATATACAATAAAACAATTAAAAGCCTGCCTTATATAGATCTGACGATGTTGCGTATTCGTGTATGTGATATAATATTGTGACTGTTGCTACAATGTTGGCTATTTTCGTATTATGGCAGTTGTTAAACCAGCCCTTTATATACGTCAATGGAACCACATTCAATAATACTTCGTCATTAATACACGGTATAATCGAGAAGTCATGTTGCATGTTGTCCAATATGTGTGTGGTAGATCTATTGCCGTGGCAATTACAAGACAGAAGTGGTATTCTCCAACTTGGTAACCGTTTTGCTCCTCGAGGTATTCATAAAGTCCATAGATAATTACGACACATTCGAACGCTTGCTGACAACGTTGTTATAATACAGAATATGTTCTTGGTAAATTATAAACAGTTTTGACTAAGTTATGATAATTTGAAGAATGTTCTGTAACGATCGATAATTAGAGATGATAAGTTGGATTATTCGTTAACTAACCACAATTACAATCTGAAGAACTTCATCTGAGAACGATGACTGTGATGGGGCCTATTCTACCCTGGCGGTCGCTGAACAGAATAACACGTTAGAAAACTTAGAAGTATTTTAATATTGTAACTTTGGTGGCATTCTTATGGCGTATATATTTGTTTTATTAGAATGCTCCAATTGGGGTTGGTTGATATAAATTTGATTTTGTTTTCTAAAATACTTATTAAAAGAGAGAGTGTAATTCCCTACAAATTAAAAAAAAAAATAAATAAATAAATAAAATATAATATATATATATATATATTATATACGCAGCATTTATTTTGATAGCAGTATTTAGCAACTGAGAAAAGCAACGTTACTGGGCTTCAAACATTTATATTTCAACAGTAGCCAGTTTCTATGATATACTCTTGGAGTGTTTGTCAAACGGAAATAGCTAAGTCTAAAGAATGATAATCAACCTAGAAAATACAAGCTACAACCCCAAATTATGCATTTATTTGATGTCAGTTCATAAAGCAAATACAATATTGAGAAAGTATAATCTAACTCTTGACACTTGCACGATATATGTCCTATCTCTAATTTATGTGTGTCACAAGTTAATTATAAATACGCACTTATACAACTTAAACGCAATTACAAACAAGATTAATAGAACAATATACAAAATATTATAATGTGTAATTATAAAATATATCGCGGTCCTTTTTGTTCATGTTTCATAACATTCCGACCCTTTTTACAATCAACAATATTGTAACCGGCTTACTGTTTGTTTGCATTGTTTACCCGGATATTTTAATTAAAACAACATCTCAACACATTTTACAATGATGTTTGTTCCTAATATTTAAATGTTTAAATATCACAAGCAATAAATAAACCAGTTATTGTGATATTCATGTTTTGGTGTACTAATGATGCATACACTACAGCGGGCGGTGCGTCTTGTATCATTTACTGCTGAACGTCACTGTTATATAACAACTTACGCCATTAGGATAGTCTATATAGATAAAGACGTACATAACGTTTCGGATCATTCAACTTCGGTTTGGGACTAAGCAACAGAACGAAAGTTCAATGGCCTTACGAGCGCTGCCCTTGCAATCAATGTAAATTAACATGCTCGTTGAATACTTGATTGTGTACACCGCCTCAATGTTTTTCTGTTATGATAAATTATTTTAAATTTACCAACAAGCAAATACCCTTATGCTGAGAGTAGCAAGTAGAGGGAATATCCGTTGGACCTTGAAGACAACATGTTTATATAATTATTATTTATTTTTATAATTTGGACAAATTGACAAGACACTAATGAGCTTTATATGCATTATTTCACAATTGAATTATTTGATAGATTTATACTCAGTTTTGTGTTGCACGTGTTTCAAATGTTTAATACAACGATATATGCATTTTGAACTATCCCTGCAGAGCACGTTTAACACGATTCCTTTGACACTAATAAAATATATTCATTGTTATGGATGTGTACAATATGCGTGAGTTAATGGTAGTGTCAGGTTATTGTTTCCAAGCTATAGCGTCGGAAGTCTTGAGAAATCATTTTGTTATATTAAAATACCTGTCTTCGGGTCTGATTATTACGTGTTGCATTCGTACATCGTCAACTTTTTATAACTCAGAACATCGTTCGCTATTCATAGAGAACATAACTATTTGTTGCGACGGGCACCTTTACGGATATGTATACATGTATGTATGTAAGTATGTGCTTAAGAAAACATATGAAGATTATGTGTTCACATGTTTGAGTGTGTCGTATGTACGTACGTGACATATGCCTCAAACTACGATAAACACACTGAGAAACACATATTAATTTTATTTACAGTTACACATAATTGAAGGAGTGGAATTGCATATCTTGTTAACAGATTACCTCAAAGATGATGGTTCTAGAACGTATCAGTTGGTTTATATAGGACATTTCTAAAGTGCGCCACAAATACTTATAACCCATCCTGTGCTATGTTTAGACGATTTCTTTTTCAGCTCATGTGTACCACATAAATGAAAAATTCAACAATAAACACACATTGTAAAGTAGGGTTGCCTACAAACAATTAATGAGATTTGTTTGACAGTATTATATCCAAGTAAACTGATGTATTATTTTTCTATTTATGCACTCTATTAATACTTTCAAATCTTTTTGCTAATTATCGGAATTTGTTTTCGTGGTTTATTTATCGGTTCTGAAAGGTAGTGTTTTCTTATCGGTTAAAAGGGTAAAACCCTGCACAGCGAGATTAATTCGATCACGATTGACGTTTGTGGCAATGCAATTTATTACACATTTTAGTGCCTGTCAATAGCGTTGTTACGCATCTGAAATGGATTCAATTAAAAAGTGTTTGGAAAGCTTACCCTCTGTATTTGGAAAGCACGTGTATCACTTACATCTCGTTAACATGCACGTTAATAAAGCATACAAGTCTGGCTGGCAGAATGGTTAGCGTGACATACTTGATCTGGAGCTCGTAAAACTATTATACCCTTAGTTTTGTTTTCAAAGTAGCGCCACGATCAGCAAGTAATGTTCTTATTGCATGTTGGTTTAGACCTTCCAATAGTTATTTTCTTTCTGAAAATCTCCTCTTTTTTCTAGTTCAATTATATAACCCTTTGGTGTTTAATCTGCTAAGCCAGTAGAAAAACCGTAAATCTACTTGCAAATAGTTGCACATCTTAAAATATGATGAAATTCCTGCATTCACAACTAAATTAATTTAAGCAAGAATGAACTTTGTGGCAATGCCAATTATGGCACACTTGAATGCCTGCCAAACGAGATGTTGTGCAGGTGAGTAGATTCTTGGTATGTATAACATAATTCGGAATCGGCTGAAGACTTGTTGGTGAAGGTTATGTAGTTAATGATAATCGGGAGTGATGGCTTAGAGTAATAATGTACTGATTCCCTGAGTGTTTGCCAAGTATATGGGCAATACATTAATTACTTAGAATGAACTGGAATTCAGGGTAAATTGTATATCATTCTATACAATTTCGAATTGTTCATGATTACACAGAACAGATTTTGAATACCATTACCTGTTTTCGCTTATTAAAGAATAATTATATTACATGTGCATTGCACTTGAATTATTTGTGCCCACACCATTCAATGTTTAAAGAGACTTCACATATTTTGGTATGTTTGTAAATGTCACAAAATGTCAAAACTGCAAATAGACTCATAAATTGTTACAAACAATCAAAATATTATATCAAGAAATTCCATATTTTGTGTAAAAGAAACTGCCTCCGTCGGGTCTGGAACACACGAACTGCAATGCAATGAGATGCGATGCGATGCGATGTCATGCAGTGCAATGCGATGCAATGCAATGCAAGCTGTGTGGTATGTCGGTTACGAGTTTGATCCGTTATAAATGAGGCATGTCCTAAGTGAAAGTCGAAAAGATAACATTTTTTCAAAGCGCACTAACCTGATTTTTAAGTGCGTTTTTATCGGTTTTACAGTAAACGATATAAGATTTTTGTAGAGCAAGATTTTCTGGAAAGAAAGACAAGTGCGACATTGACATCCTATCTGCTTTCTTCTTACCGGAGCACATATTTTGTAATTAATTGAGACCACGCTTGTCACTTTCAATTGATACAAATGGAATGCAAATATATTCGCAAAGTATTATGTCAATACTTATTTGCGGTCAATTTGCTTGAAGAGACGACGTGAAGTTACAGGAAATACGTACACTTATATCACGAAAAAAGCTCTTGAATATTGCCACGGAAAGCAAGGAATGTTACGTAAGCGTACTAATCAGACGCATTAGCAGAAGAGATTCTTAACTACTGCATTAAGTGGCCTGTAATACGCTCTAATAGAAAAATGATTTTGTTTCAGTCGTTGACCGTTCTGTCCTAAATTGTTGAGAGTTACATAATTTATCTATTGGAATGGAACAAAAAGGAATATATTGGGTTACTTGTAAGCTTGTTTACCTATTTATTTATTTTTTATTATTTTTTTTATTATTTTACATTTCAGTTAGATCTAGTTAGTAAGCTAGGCAGTTAGTTAGAAAGTTACTTTGTTATCAAGTTAATTATTAATTCATATATTGCGTAAATAAATAAGTAAACATTTTTATAGACAGCATGTTTTATAATACTAGTTCACTTTTTATTTCATAAGTATTTGCATCATACAAATAATGTTTCTAAGCAGTTCAGTTCATTAAACTATGTATCAATTATAGATCTATGTCAAGATATGTATGTCAATGTATCAACGTATTTTAGTTTTGTTCGTGTACATTTGCTGCCTGGTACACAGCAGCGATGCCTTTCGGTCAAGATCTCCCATGACCTTAAAACTATGGAAACACCAGGTCGAGGTTAGTGTAAGGTCACTTAGTGTCAAGGTCGGTTCGGAGTTCAGTGTAACGTGTGACGGGTCGGTTGTGGGCAGCAACGCGGACCCTCATCTGCGGTGGTACGGAACGGACAAACGGTGGATAGCTAACGAAGGAAACCATGAAAGGTTTGTAGAGGAATACATAGAATCTTTGCATTGCACCACTATATTGGAATGTGTTGATGTATGTGTGATGTTTGTGTTGTTGATGCTGTTATCGTTTTCCGAGCATGTGGAGGAGTCACGTATTTGTTTAAATTGGACATTTTGAAGCTCAGCAAAAATAAACCATTAAGATTGGCATTTACCAGACAATGCCCCAAAATGACCTCAAGTGCCAGTATGTATGAATTAACAACAAAGATGCAAATTATATCTTATATCGTTATGGCTACTGGAAAAATAATATTACATATAATATAAATAATTTTAGGCACTCAATTAATTTATTTGGCAATACTTTTGGTGTGTTTGCATTTAAACTGCCTTAAAATTACGTTTCAGATGCCTCCGAAATGCGTGCGATTTAAAATGTAGATTAAGGTCGGTGTATTATTACTGTTCTTATATTTAAATCACCCACCTAAATAACCGTCATATAGATCTTTACGTATGAACAATATTTTGCTCAGCATTTTATGAGCATACAATAAAGTTAAATAAATGTATAATAGCTGTTCACAAGATTGAGCAAACAATTATTTTAACTTAAATTATATAAAAGATGCATCTCAATTTCTTATATTCACATAAATTCTACTTAAAGCCACATCCTTCTCATACTTCTCAGTGCTTTTCTTATGTCGATAAGGCTTCTTGTACATTGAATGTTCTAACTGTATCAGATAAATTTTTCTAATTTCCGTCTGATGTAATCGGCTCAATGACCCAACAAGTGCTGTAAGAGGCAACGATAGACCATATAAACATGAAGATTGTAGATTATTTTAATTTCCGCCTGACGCAATTGATATAATTGACCTGACCGTCGCTATAACTGGCTTGGAAAGAAGAAAACATTGATTGTAATGTCATTTATACTCAAGACTCCATGATTAGCTTTAATTTGTTTTGCAATATTTACAAAACAAATGCTGTTGTTTGATGCAGCGATGTGAACCACCCACAGTTGTAACTATGACATCAAGCAAACAATTTATAACTGTGATATTCATAAGATCCATCATAAATTATTGCGATGGATGCTGTACAACTGATATGCATGCAAACTACGGGTCATAGCGGTTTAAAATATGGTAAAACTAATTGCAATTGTTATGTTGCTGATAACCATTGTGGAGATAATTGTTGTGAAGTCAAAATAATTCATAAACTGGCATATTATTGGACAACGGCAAGGTCACGCATGATATCAGCACTTAGTTCACTTTCCTAAATTACTTCCACGCAATTCGTCTGCTGGTTAATTGAAGAAGACCTCAAACTGATCAGATGTGCATAATCTAAATTATTTGCAAAGGGTTTAGATACCATATGTGAATCACACACAGTGCACATAAAGTAGCTTTCACCTGTTTATGTGCTTCACCAGAGATTAATTATTTAAACCGCTGTTTAACTAAGATATTTTTGTACAAGAAAATCACAGTAGACAACAACAACAACAACAACAACATTTATTTCAGCAATAAAGCTTCAAAAAAGCTTCTAGCCTACAATAATGAATATACAAATGTTATATACCGCTGGTTAAGATTGCTGTAATTGTTAGCAAATTAAGGAGGAAGCAATATATTAATCGTGCAAATGTCTATAAATACTGTGAAATGTTAGTGTTTTCATTTTAAGTGTCTCTATTACTATGGTGATATGCCTTGATTGAATAGAAGCAATAACACTTAAATAAATGCGTATGTAATTAATATTAATAATTGTGATGTTTCTCAACTATTAAGAATATTGATAACGTTATAACACCAACAACAACAACAACAACAACATTTATTTCAGCGATAAAGCTTACAAAAAAGCTTCTAGCCTACAATAGTAAATATATAAATACTTCTGGTTCAGAATACTGTAATTTATTATTTGATAAATGAGGAAGTAAACTATTTATCGTGTTGAAGTTTATTAATAGTGTGAAATCTGAAAATGTTAGTGTTACATTATTAATTGATTGAATGAAAACTTTAATATGGATATGTTTCTGATATATTAAAAATGTTAATAAGTTTTAATCAATTTAAACAATTTAAACCATTTAATAGATAATGTGAAAAAAGTACCATAATACTATACAATGTGTGTATGTAACAGATAGTATATGTATGTACAGTTGCACAATAATATGGATATGTTTCTGATATATTAAAAATGTTAATGAATTTTAATCAATTTAAACAATTTAAACCATTTAATAGACAAGTTGACCAGTAGTAGTACTACTACTACTATTACTACTACTACTAATAATAATAATAATATTATTATTATTATTATTATTATTATTATTATTATTAAAATATATAATAATAATGTTTATTATTATTATTATTATAAGAAGAAGTAGTAGCAGTAGTAGTAGCAGTAGTAGATGTAGTAGCAGTACTAGTAGTAGCAGTAGTAGTAGTAGTAGTAGTAGTAGTAGTAGTAGTAGTAGTAGTAGTAGTAGTAGCATTATTATTATTATTATAACTGATAGCAATACTTACATTGTTACTGATAACAATATATACTGATACTCATGATACGTGAAAATACTAACGTAAAACTTGTAACTAATTAACTTAACATTAACTTGGAAATGTCACATTGATTGGCAGAAACAATTTGACCTAGTTTGTTGACCTTATTTTTGCTATAGAAAGATTCTTATTCTATTCAAAAAATAAAAAATAAAAACTTCTTTTGCTTTCGTAATCGCTTGGCAATTCTTGAAATCGAGTAATGTCTTTTACGAATAAAGCTTGGCAATTCATGCTGGCACGGTGGCATTCTCATAACAATTCTCAGTGGTGCTGTTACGGCTGGATAAAATGTAATCAATGCTTCGACGGAATCATTTGTTTCCTGACACGAGATTTAAAAATCTCACGTTAATGCCTTCTCGTAAAATTCATTTCAATATCACCTCTAGGGATACCATTCATCATGCGATGTGTTCGTGTGGTTGACTGTGAAAGTTTCAATTAGTCCGGTTTGAAGACACTGCAATCAATTGATCTTCCATATTTGTTGTTTGTGTAGTGAATATTTTTTTGCGAAATAAAAGTGTAGAAATTCAGAGTGCCATTTCCATTCAAGTCCGTCATAATATCAAAGGGTCAAACAAAACCTTCTTAAATGATATAACGATGTTCTCAAAAGCTGCAAATTATTTTGACTCTTTATATTACAGTCTAAAATGAAAATCAATTTCATTTCAACATTAATTATGCTAATTAATCCTTAAGATTTAATGTCAGATATGTTACCAATATGAAGAAGGATACCGAGTTTATATTTTACAGTTACTTTAACTTAGCTGGAGAGCGCTAAAATGAGATGTGTACACATAGTACCTATTTGCGTATTTACATAAGATGGCTTATTTGACGACAATTTTGCTCAATTAGTGGTTCAGTTTAACTTCTGTCACCTTCTCACCGTGATGTTTGTTATCAGGATAGAACATTATTTGTGTCCCTAATGTTGACAATGTATAGATTTCCAACCATGAATCTACTGTAAAGGATTTGAGCGTAAGTATCCCCTTTGTCATGGTAAAACGGAAACTTAAGGGAAAATGCATCATTCATTAAACAGTCAAAATATTATCTGATTAATTCAATAAGTTTTATTGTAAGCCACATTTTTCCAAAACTGTATTAAATATTTCTGAAACATACAATAAGCAATACGATTTGCACCGTTATGAGATTTACAGGAAATATTCAGAGGGTATTTTTTATTATAACAGACGGTATTTGAAGCATATTATATGTTAACTTAAAGTCATAATTCAATAATAATTATACAAAATATGTCCAGTGTATAATAATTAGCAAATATAATTAACGGTCGCAATAATATGAATATGAGATTTAAAAAAAATGCATATATACATTTGAAAGCAATTCATGTTTGTCTACAATAAATATAAACAGTTGTGGTATTAATATTAATGCTATATCTTAAAGTTGATTTTCAATTTTAAGTATAATATTATATTTTTGAGCATAACAGTATGCCTACTGACTAAATGTGTTTGATTTATATAATGTTATTTCAATGTTATAGTAAATATGAATGTCGATTGAGGGAACATCAAATTGTCATCATTACTCAATGAAGGACACATATAGACGAGCAGTCTTTACCATGAAAAAATATATAATGCGTGTCGTGTGAAACCCGGGCTTTCCGCCACAGTAGATTTCTGTTTAGAAGAGACTTTTTGAACCAGAATATACCATAAAAGCGGAAAGTGTCGTCCTGGATTAGCATGTGCGGACTGCACAGGCTGATCCAGGGCGACACTTTACATACGAGCATTAAGCCCATGTTTCCTAAGGCACGCCTCATTATTAGTATGAATAAACAATGGTACTCCTACTGCGTGGTAGAATTGTTATCGCGCGTTCACCTTTGAAGAAAATGCTTAAGTTTTAACATCATTTCTTAATGGTTTGCCTCAAGTCAGAGCTAGGAACGCTTTAACAGGTTTTTTTGTCAGTTTGCACCTTTTACGTGCAGTGTGTCCGTTTCGAATCAATGTACATGTATATGCATATTGTTTTAGAGGACAGACCATTCGTTATTATTAGACAGCGTAAACGTCTAAAGATTGAAGGAAGTACAGAACACCGCGTGTTACTTGTATGTTTGTTAAAAGTAAATACACCATCAAAGAAAGCAACATAGGCCCAATCGAAAAAATGGACAAACAAACGTGATTAAAATAGATAATGAGAAGGAAAGATAGAGTTAAGCATACAGAGGAGCAAAGCAATGGTCACAGAAATTAATATTCTGATTAAATGACAAAATAGATACAATATTACAAATATATGTTCAATATTATTTAAGAACTCGTATATAAACAACCAAACAACATGTATTTTAAGACAACTTTTGTGACGCATAGAGGACATCACTTACTAATATAATTATGTCGAGATGAATGTAGATCAAATATAATATGAAAATACCTGAAGATAGTTTTTTTTTTTTTAACTCATATATGAAATTATTATAATTATATATGTTTATATCTATAAGAAAGTGCACTGGCAAATTTTAAATTCTAAATAAAGACATTACCTTCCTGTCTAAAACTACTTGTAAGTATGTTATACATTCACCCTGTAACCGTCGCTCGGAGGCGTGATATCTCGGCAGGGCTTCCCGCTGGCCTGTTTCGCTTGTCGGGCCCGACATGCCTTCAAAAAGCAGTTAGTCGTCTTTAACGGCGGAGTTTCTAATAATTAGTATTCAAGTATTTAATAACAAAGTAGATTTGTTCGGCTTTTAATGACCGCATGTATAGATCAGCAGTGCGCATTTAGACGTGACCATGTACTAGATTAATGGTATGTCCCAAAAATAGGTAAATCATATAAACGGGAGGTAACTGCAATACAATCATAACTCACTGCACTGCTACCGTGAATGTTTGTATTAGCATATATTCACTACCATCGATATGAATACATGGCGGAGCGGTATTGTTCAACCAATGGTCATGAGTTCGAGTTCTGCTGGTGAAACGGGTTTTTTTTTTCTTCAATTTTATAAAAATAGTGTGTAGTATAGTTGATGACTTTTGATGACTTTTAGACGGACATATCAAGTGAAAGGCGTGATTATTCGATTTTGTCATTACTCTTATTGTCATGCTACTGATAATTGAAAAAATACACGAAAAAAAACGACTAACAGAACACAGAATACAAAAAAACATATATTTCTTCATAAATTGTAATTAAAAATAAAATTTTACAAAAATGTTTTCAGACCAGATTCGAACCCGGTTCGTCGTCACCAAATTCTTCAGCGCATACCACTCGACCATTCTTCTTTTGCTTATAGTTGTCAATATGAATACTATATTTGAACTGAATGACAACTTAAACTTACTCTAAAACTAGCAATTACATTGATACCCCTATCGAATGGACTGTGCTGACCTTTGGTCGCTGTCGGACTACAGTATAATGAATAACGATTGATATGTGTTCGCATCCGAAAACAATTAACGAAATAAAAAATGCTTTTGAAGCAACTAGCGGTCATGACAGGAGGTAAAGGCAGAAAAAGCTAGGCTTTCTGAATACCATGAATGATTGAAACTTTATTCCATAAATAAATTAAATGCAGCGTAGTACTTTTTAGGTTCACTGCCTGTAAGGAGCCAACAGGTTTAAATTAAATTAAGAAAAAACCTGGTAATTGCGAATTCAGTAAGAGACATATTTTTAATAGTTTCAGTTCTATAAAAGTATGAAACCCGTTACTGCATAATATACAATAGTCCCGAGAATCTTGATGGATCCATTGTACTATTCAGATTCAAAATCAACTGTCGGGGAAGTGGGATCGAGCGTTAGCGCCGATTTCAGGCACTTGGAGTCAAGCGTTGCCGTCGAATTTGGGGAGATGGAGTCAAGCGCTTCTGCCGATTTCTGGAAGGTGTGGTCGGACGTTTCGGTCGATTTCGGCGAGGTGGGGGTAAAACAAAGCGGCAAATTTCAGGGTGGGAGTGGGCTAATGTCCGCGTGAGGAATGTTAGGGATCCCGACATGCCTTCAAGAAATCCTGTGGGAATCCTTGCTCGGACATCATAAGTGGTCTTTAACGTCATAGCACGTAGCACGGTGTTATTTGCATGACAACTGAGCACATTTGAATTGCCTCGTCGCAAAGATAACAATGATATAAATACAGAGTGCAAACCTAACGTCTATTTCTGGCTGATGAACAACAGCTAAATCACAGAGCTTGCAATCTTGAGGATGCAAATTAGTCCGTGCTGCTTTTGAAATACTGTTGTGTTTTATCTGACATTATGCAATCGGCTGTTGTATAAATTCATATAGCTTGTATGTGTCAGGAAAAGCAACAAAGACTTTATTTTGATCGCCTTTGTTTACAATTTCTTTGGCGTATTACATAACCTTTAAATTAAGATGTATGGATATTAATCAATAACACGACTTTGACTCAATTCGCTTCATCTCGTATGTTTTCTTAGCGTCACTATAAAATTAATACTGACTTTTTGTTTTGAAAATTTGCAGTATTTTCAAACACTTAATAGGTTTATGACACAATTAACGCTGGATGAAATAAAATGCAAATCATATATATATATAGTCATAATTACTTCCCACATGCGCATGTTGGTCACGTCACCCTGCTTTCAACTATTGTGATAAATAATATGTGAAAAGCTACCACATTAAATTGGCAAACAGAGCCAACACGAATACCAGTATAAATTATTACCATCTTGCATAAAGGTTTCCAACGAATTAGAGTAAGACTAGTTTGGTTAATTTTTTTATTTTGTTGCTGTTGCTGCCGCTGCTACTCTTTTTGTGGATCTCATTAAACGTCTAATTACTGTTTTCGAAAGGTTTCATATATCTCGTAACATCACCTGTTCAAATAGGTTATGTCTCAAATAAAGTTATATTTCCGTCTTTTCTTCAAGTTATGTTTCACTTTCTATCTTAGTTTTCTAAACATTTTCCTGCAAATTGACTCTAAAATTGTATTGTTGTTTTTTTGTATCGCTGATGTTTTTTTATTTCTAATCGTGTTTTAGCTGTATCAGATAACTTCCGTGTTACTCCGTTCCGTCTGATTAAATCGGTCAATGACCCAACAAGTGCTGAAGAGGCAACGCAGAGGACCAAATATACATTAAGATTTTAGTTTTCCTTTTAAATTTCCGCCTCACGTCATTGGACATAATGACCTTTATACACAAGTACCTGACACAAATCTAAATTTGTCTTGCATTTTATTGCACAAAGTACCTATGGATTGTCGTTCGATGTCGTATCCAATCCAGCATATTGTTAAGGATTGTGTGAAGCTAACATGTCATAACTTGCTACAATATCCATTAATATTAAAACAAATACTGACAGCTATATTAATTGTAATATGGATACTGATACTGAAAAACACGTGACATAACAAAAAATTAACTTGGAAATGTCACATGGATTGTCATAAGGTCTTGGACCCAGTTTGGTGTCCTTCTTTTTGCTATAAAATGATTCCCATACTAGTCTATCATCAACCTGTTTGCTTTTTTGTTCTCGCTTGGCAATTCTGTAAATCCGTTAATCTATTGCATTGTACGAATAAAGCTTGACAATTCATGCTGGCACGGTGACATTCTGGTAACAAATCTCAATGGAGTTGTTAGGAACGGATCAAATGGAAACACTGCGCCGGCGGATTCATTTGCTTCCTGAAGCGAGATATAACGTCTTACCTTAATGTAATGCCTTCCCGTAAAATGCATCTCAATATCACCTCGACTTTACGGATGTGTTCGTGCTTTTGACTGTGAAAGTTTAAATTAATACCGGTTTAAAGACAAGCCAATCAATTTTATCATACAAGATTAGTTCTTTGTTTATTGTAAAGTTTTGCGAAAAAAGTGTAACAATTTATAGTGCCATATCGCCTATAGAGGATATTTGTCGATTTCGGTGAAAAATCGTATTTTATTTCACGAGTGTTCATAGAAAATGATATTTTCACAAGTGGCGCAGCCACGAGTGAAAATATATTTTTTCTATGATCACGAGTGAAATAACTACAAATTTTCTTTTTAATGCTTTTGGACAATAAATAAATAAAAATGGGGCGAGAGAAGCTGAAACGTTACAAGTTTGTGTATAATGACGTCATAAATGATTCCAAAACTGTCACTCGTTAGTATGGTGGGAAAAAGTGCCATATTTTGTGAGTGGTTTTTTGCTAAATTATAGCAATTTGTTGAATTTTATCATGTGTTTTATGTAAACACATGCATGTACATACTGTACATGTATATACATTTGCCAAGGGTTGTAAACCTCTACTTTTAGATCGATGCTATTTATGGAAAAATAGTCCGTTTTATGTTATATTTTCACTGCAGTGAAAAAATAAAACCTTATATTTTCACTGCTCCAACAGTGAAAATATAAAATTTGATTTCACCAATAAAATTCGAGATTTCACTGAAAAGCATATAATAAATATTATATATTTTACATGTTCAATAATAAACTGGTATGTGCTAAAAAGATATGTACACACAGTTAGTTGCTATAAGTGTATTAACATAAAATGCTTAATTGGACGTCAATTTTGCTGAATTAAATGTTTATCATTGTCTTAAAAACCTGCCGGCTATAAACAAAACAAGCTACTTAACACGTGTGAAAGAAAAAGACAAATACAAGCAAAAATATATAAAGCGTCTATTTAATCAAACATTGTCGAAAAATATACCACCAACCATTCAGACTGTTACCAAATTAGAAGCGCAGCAACATTAAACTATGAAAATTCTTTTTTTCATAAAAACAGTGCAGAAATGGAACACCCTGAGTGAAAGTGTCGCCAGTTCCTTAACAACCGAGGGCTTCAAAGAAGCCCTTCAACAACGCCAATAAAGGCGACTCCACCACCAGCGTTATATGCCAGAATTGGTCCTATGCAGTGTATCTACAGATACAGATACAGAAATAAAAAAGATATTAAGAGAATGAGAGAAAGAGTAAGGAGAGCGAACTCGTATTAGCAGTCCGAGGTCCTTTATTTATGGCAAGTGAACAAGTGCCAAAAAATTACACACCACATCACAAAAACACATTACAAACACAAAACACACATGAATAAAACTGGCGTCACCGCCTTGGAATAGTCAATGCAAAGCATTGGGGGTTTAAACCGGTTTATGTGCGCACGAACCTAACACTTGGCCCAGAATTATTTTCACAAAACATGTAAGTGTAAATAAAAATTAACCCCATAGCATCGCAATTCAAATTAAACAACAATAAAAGAGAATATTATTCAATTTAATTACCAGATAATTACTCAATGGCTACATGCAAACCAGAGTAGCAGAATTGCAACTTTTTGAGGCACGATGAAATAAAACGAAATCAAGTATCAACTACATCTCATCTTTTAATCAAAAGCTTTAAAGACATAGCATCATATAGTTCAATTTTCAGATCATAACCATGCAATTTCAGGAAGAAGTAATTTTGGGTGTAAGAAGACAGCTTACATAGTTTGTTGTATATGTTTATTTTAAACTGAATAAAACTTTATATACTATTCTACATCTTCCTGCCAACCCAAATTGAAAAAAGTAATTTAACATAATGAACATGGGTGTTAAAACCAGTGAATAAATCGGAGATACTGTAAAATATATAATAAAAGGCCACAATATATCGTAGATAACCTTACGCTACGTCACTGAGACAGTAAAAATATTTAAATGATGACGTAATCCAGAAACGCGCAATGCACCCGATGACGTCATAATTGTTAAACACAAAAAAGTTAAAGCTACTTATCCACCATAAAATGACAACGATGAAAGAAATTCAGTATCGAAAACTAATAAGCATGTGTATTTTAGTATAAGAGCATTATATTCTTTTGATAAGAAAGAGTATACTAAATTATTAAGTATACGTTTAGCTTTCACTTTAATGTAGAAAAATCACAAGTACTCACACGGGACGCTTTGTAATCTTTGCTGTCAATTTTATTAATAAACTCAGACGAATATTTGATTGACCAAAATAAGTTAATGTTTGTATTCTCATAAACTTTATTACAGTATTTAGTAATGTGATTTATAATAGCACTCAGGCCAGAAGTCAGGTAAACTGATAATTGTTTAGTGTTACATGACACTGAATTTGCTATACAAAGACTTGTGTATGGAACTTCTAAACTTATAGGCGATGTAATCATGGGTGGCATAGGCTGTGATCCAATGCCATCTTTTGTTAAAAGAGCTACACCACTGCTATAACAGTATTAACTGTTAATAAACGTGTAAACCTCTTTGGAGTTGTCTTCTGTTACAAAGTTGTTGACATACAAATTGTATGCTTGCTTACACTCAAACTGGGTTCCTGTTTGGTGGCGCTTTCAGCATCCTCATTGTTTGCCACTAAAATTAGCCGTACGAAACGCCCCGTGCTTTCTTCTAGACATGAGCTTGATCTTTCTGGTTATCCAAAATTGGCTTCGACTATAATACAGTTTGGTGGAGACTGTAATGGACATGCACTGATGTTTCAACTCATTGCACAGTAGTTCAGAATCAGGATTGAAATGTATTTGTGCCCCTTATGTTGACATTTTGTACATATCAAAAGTTGTATCTAATGATTGGGATTTGGGTGAAGGTATCCCCTGTCTGCCAATATCGTAGACATAACAATTCCATGTCAAACTCTTAGGACACAAACACGAAACTGTTCCTGAAGTACAAACGAAGATTAATTGTTGCGCATCGCTGTATAATTAATTTTAAATCTGATTACACTGGTGTTTTGTGCAAACATTATAGTCAGATTAATCTAAACGCATACATAGTGCGTCTATATGTAGTGTCATATCAGATAAGCGTTCCTGAATAAAATCCTTATTGTGAAATACTCAAAGGGGCAATTTCTTTTTAATAAATCTGAAATTAAGATATAAATACTGGCATGTATTAACGGTTAAAACAGAGTATATATATTGTGATGCATTCTGAGATAAAAATCAGTTTAAAATATGAGTCTTGTTTGTATGGCCCTTTTCGTGTTTACATTTTGACGTCAGAATTGTGAGTATTAAAGTATAACATTAGTTTCACATAATTATTTACCAAGCAGAATAGCGTAGTTGGTTAAAGCGCTGTCTGCTGTGATTTCTTCGTATGGTTCCTAATTTTAAGTTCGATACCCGCTTGTGGTTTTATTATTTTTTTGCTATTTGTTTTTTTTTTCAAATATCTTATTGTATATTATATTATGTATTACTTATTTATTGCACGTGTCTTATTAAAGCGCATTATATCATATAGTATCATCTATAGTTCAATAGAAAGCCAATTTTTCGTTGACAAATGGTTTTCACTTGAATGCTACAGTGAAGTGTCGTGTGCATTATTATTTGTGGTGTATTAACACAAACAAACTGGTTTGTATACTACTTCAAAAATAAGTGCGCTTAAATTTTTAACTATTATGTAATGCCGCCAAGTAGACACTCGTTGAAAATCGTTGATTTTATCACTGAAATTGATTATTATGTTTGCTTGGCGTAGGAATATTGTGAGTTAGGAGCGTTGGAGTATTTTTGTCAAGAACAACACCTGCGATAAAAGACATACTGTTTTATCCGGCATTCTTCTTAGGTCGCGGCATAACCATTACATAACACAAAGCCTGTAAATAGCAGAACTTGTAAGACCTGACATTCGACCTTGTTTGTCAGTCCCGTTAGCATGCAATACATATATTTCGCACCGTTGCATCCGACACCCGCTCCTGAAGCTTTGTATTCAGTATCTCCGGAGAAGGTAAGCTCTTATGTTTTTATAAACACAATCACCACCATGCCCTTAATTGGTAATGTATTATCTCACTAATGTGTAATGTATGATAATTTAAAAGAGAAATTAGCAAGAGAGGGAACGTGATAATGACAGTAACATCAAAGCCAAATCAGACTTGACAAATAACAAAAAAATCGAATGAAATCCATGAAAATAACAGATTATAACGACTAGTAGTAGAAATGATGTACATTACAAATACACAGACAGCGATTAATTTAACACAAACAACACAGCAAAAAAATTAATACATTGTACTTGGTAACACAATATAATTATAATAGTTATTGTGTGTGTTAACCTTTCAAAAATCCTCTCTTAACAACATATCTTAGGGTGTTTGTCCAATCAAAGACTACAACGATTGCACAACAACTTTTGTCAGCCTGCACTTTCTACGTATTATAAGCCTGCACTTTCTACGTAATATAATATAATATAATATAATATAATCAGTACAGTACAGTACAGTACCAGTACCAGTACCAGTACCAGTACAGTACCAACCAGTACCAGTACCAGTACCAGTACAGTACCAGTACCAGTACCAGTACCAGTACCAGTACAGTACAGTACAGTACAGTACAGTACAGTACAGTATAACATAACATAACATAACATAACATAATATAGAATACCATTACAAAGCCTATTTCGAGTCATGACGTGTACATGTACAGATAATATTACCTACGAAAGTGTACGTATGAATGTTGAATTAAATATATAATGTGGAACTAAATGAAAATATGTTCGTTATACATTTAGAGAAATAAATTGTGCGTATTGACATCATGACTGCAAAAGTGCATTGGTGATTTCCAAATTAGGATATCTGCTGCTTGTCTAAATCTCTAGATAGCATACAGTCCTGTAGGAACTTCAGTCCGGAGGCGTGACGTCTCAGTCATCATAAGCGGTCTTTAGCGTCATAGCGTGAAGAGGAATGGTATCTGAATGCCAATTATGCACATTCGATGCGCCACGTCGCCAAGATAGTGTTGCTTCTGTAAAAGTTTGTGTTTCTCTGAAATTAAACAATCGGCTGTTGCGTGAAGTAATTAAATTGTTTTTTGCAAGAAATGGCAACATCGTCGTTATTGCGATCGCAGTTGTGTGAACATCGTTTAAACCACGATGGTCAGTGACACAAACGCTGGATGAATTCAAATCAACATGATATATGCAGATACCGATAATTTCTTTCCACATGTATGTTTATTCACCATTTAAATCATTATCAGAAGTAACATGTATTGTAAAATGTGTTAAATAAAAAAAGGCAAACAGTAAATATCAAATTGATACTAGTATGAAGTATTATCCTATTAAGTATACGTTTTAAAGTAATAAAGTAATTAGTGCATGTTTTGCTGATCTTTGGATTGATGTTGTTGCTGTTCTTGTTTTAGGATATCTCATTATACTTGAATCAGTTTCACAAACGTATTTTTTCGAGACAATGATGAGGACCATAAACATGAAAATGTTTGTTGTTTGTTTTAATCTCCACCTGACGCAATGGTCATAATGGCTTGACCGTTGTTTGAACAGGCCTATAATAAGGAAACAGTCAACTTGAGTTTAATGACCATCGTACGCCAGTCATTGACATAATCAAGATTTTGTCGTGCAATATTTTAACAATAATACAATGTATGTTTAGTAAGTTACACTTCTACAGAACAGTTACAATTTTAAAACAACAGTTACTATATTTAACTGGTGTGCGTATTTGTACTTTTGACACAACGGATACGCCATACAACAACCTAGCTGCAACAGTTGTAACTAGTCTACTATTTCCCTAGTTAGCTGAGCTACCAGGTACCAAAATTCCGCTGCAAGTATAAAAGTTATTTACCGTAAACGAAGGTTACAACAGACAATCAGTATTTAAATCGTCACACTAGCGTCTTGTACCCATTGCTCCAGTAAATTTCCCATTCTAGAAATAAAGGTACAAATAACGCTTGACAAATCAAACTGACACGGTGACATTCTCATAACAATTCTCTATGGAGCTGTTAGAAACGGATAAAATGGAATCACTGCGCCTAAAGTATCATTTGTTTCCGTAAGCAATTTTACTTTTAATGCCTTCTCTTTAAATTCATCAATTTTTAATATCACATCGACTTTAGGAAGATAATTTATAATGCGATGTGTTCGTGCCGTGGACTGTGAACGTTTTTAAATAGTACCGGTGTGAAGACACCGCCGTCAGTTTTATCTCACGAGATTTGTTGATTGTGTAGTATACATGTTTTCAAAATAAAAAGGTAGAAATTTAGAGTGCCACAGTCATTGCAATATGTCAAAGGGTCAAACATACTCTTTCTAAATGATATAATGATGTAAGTTCACAAAATCTGAAATATCTGAAATTCGTTTTGACTTTGTATATACAGGCTGGAATGCAGATATATTTCAACTCAACATTATTTATGTTTGTTAATAGATAATATTTAATGTGTATTACCAATATGAAGCAAATATACAGAGTTTATATTGCACTTAACTGGCGAGCGCTAAAATGAGATGTATACAAATAGTACATATTAGTGTATTTACATAAGATGCCAAATTTGGTCTTAATTTTTTTAGATTAGATATTCATGTCTTTCACCTCTGTGGCCTTCTTACTGTGATGTGTGTTTTTGATATAGAACATTATTTGTGTGCCTTATGTTGGCATTGTATTTAATGTAAGGGATTTGAGCGTTAATATCCCTATAGTCCAATATCGTAGGCATAAATAATTTCATCTTAAATCCTTTCGACACGAATACGATCCAATTCCTGAACGGAAGTACACACGAAGATAAATTGCTGGAAATCGCTGTAAAGTTAATTTGTATCTGATGATACCATTGCGTTTGCATATAATTTGCAACAGTAATCTAGTCAGATAAAAACTAATCGTATACATTTTGCGTGCATTTGTAGTATTACATCAGATAATTGTTTAAGATTAAAAACCTAATTCTGTATTACTCTTCGACATCATTATACATGTGAGTGATTTTCATGTAATGAATGCTATTGTGCTTTATTATGTCAGGTGTATGAACACTACAACAACACAAATGTATGGCTAACATTCCCGAAAGAATCTGCCAAATATAACTACACTACACTATCAAACGCCGCTGAACTTCAAAGAGTTCTCAAATGTCATTTGACTTTCGAGCACACAACTTGAGCTAAATTTTAATGATTCAAACTTAACCAAATTCTATAGTTTACTGTTGAACCTATTTTGCAATTTATCTGCTGCAATATTCGCACAGTTATGCTCAAATACTATGTATAATTGTCGCCAGTCCAAGTCTAATAAAATGCCCAATTTGCTGCTGTAGACCGTGTGTCCGAGACTTATCACTAAAAGTGTTGTATTATTCTTTAGAAAATTGGAGGAACGTGGAATATGGCAATTTGCCAGCTAAATATTCACACTCGAAAACATGCTTCTGTAAACGAAGCATGATAGGTGATAGATTAGCAATAACCATAATTTTGTATAAAACCTATTTAGAGTCTTCACTGCAGAGATGCAAACCTACACTATTCAGAATAGATAAACTTGATTTCTAAGAAAACAACGGAAACAAATCGCACACTCAGACTGAACCGATATCAAAAGTCACACTTTATACGTCAATGTCTTTTATTTGAATACGGTTGTTTTGCATTAGATGGTACTATAATTGTTTATTGTCAAAATTGCACATACTCTTATATGTCGTAATTGAGCTTTAGTTATAGTTAAAGGACAAAAGATATACACTGTTCAAATTCGACAATGTTTCAATCAGTCATCAGTCAAACATGACACTCTAATTCATTATATAAGCCAGTAGGTTCGTATTGCCCACTAATTTTTTACCAAACATGATTTTTTTTTTCTTATATAGCATTAAGATTTGTGCCGCAACATAATTGACAGGAATTAATTAGCTAGTAAACACATTGTACTTGTAACATACTTATGCATAGTTTATAATTAATAAAAGTTTAAGGGTCATTGCCATTCAAAACCTTAACGTAACGTTTTCGGGCTATCGGGTTTAATTCCTACACATCGGAACTCCAAACCGTTTGTTATTGCCGCCATAACCAACGCTTACCCGTCAAATATTTATTGAATATCAAGTCAAAATAATCATGCATATAATTTCGATATAGCGAAACCATTACGCAACCCGCATTAATAGTAAACAAAATAAAACTAAAGTAAAACGTTGTCCTTAATTCTAACATAGCACTTTTTATCAAATGTTTAAACGCAGGGCCCGGCTAGCTCAATTGATAGTGCGCTAAACTGTCAATCCGGGGATCGTGAGTTCGAACCCTAGTCCGGTCACATAACGTGTGTGGGGATTGGTCATGAAATTATTTCTACAGCCATTCTCCCCCTACCTCTGATTCAAGTAGGGCAGTTGTCAGTTACTGACATTGTATACTGGTAAACCGCTTATATCGGCTAAGTTTGCCGAGGAAAAGTGTGAGTAGGTTAACTGACCGCCGTGATGTGACAGAAATACTGTTAAAACGACCAAAAAAATACTAACAAACAAACATAAAATGTGTATATAATTTTTTTAATAATCTTAGTATAATTTTATATTTTTAAATTTACATAATCCAAATAATACGGGCGTGTATGTTTGTATTTTATATACTCAATAATTGCAGTTTTAACTCAACGACTTATTGTTCATTAATAAGTTTTGAAGGGACATGTCGATTGCTGAAACATTAAATTTGTCATCCTAACCAACAGAAGAATTCAATTACTTTTCTGCAAAAGCAAACATGGTAATATTTTGTAAAGTTTGTTCCATGTCTTTACCGTTTCTGCTATAAACATATTGATGTTTTATACAACAAAATGTATTGAATTGAATTAAACATAGCCGAGCGGTCATTATAATATACTGTATGTGCATACAGATTGTACTTGCCTGTACATTTATTGCGCATTGACCATTGTTGGAATTCTTTCTAAACAACATATCTAATGTTTTGTCTCAACCCGAGGGTGTGAACGCTTTTACAGCAATTTATATCAATTCTATAAACACGTTCAAGGTGCTTTGTGTCGGTAATTAATCCATTTCCGATCGTGTGCGGATTATTTTCTTTTAGAGGACAGTCAATTCGTTATATTGAAATCGCGGTAACGTCTAAAGATTGAGGGAAATAATGTACACAACATTTTATAAATGTGCTTGTTAAAGGTTCATTAATAAATAGGTAAAGGCGTGTACAAATAAATAAACAAACAAATAAAACAAATGCATGAATAAATAAAAAAATCAGTAAATAACCAGATAAGCAACAAATCAATCAAACAAACACACATATATATATATATATATATATATATATATATATATATATATATATATATATATATATATATATATATATATATATATATATATATATATATATATATATATATATATATATATATATATAAACCAACAAACAAACCAATGCCGAATGAATGATTTTTTATTATAGGGGAGGAGACAAATAAATGGCCTTTAAATTGAGCGAACGAATAGACTGAACGGCGAAATACAATATTATAAATGTACCATTATGCAATGCAATATTTAAATTGGTAGGTCGTTAGTTTAATTATTTTGACATACGTCATAAAAGTATTGAATGAAAAAAATATGAGCATAATACATATTTTACTTCCTTAGTATGATACAAAATACAATATGACATAACGCAGCTGGCTATCGTTTTCTTAAATAAACGAAACCAGTTTCCTGCCTAACCGCGACATGTATATGACATAACGCAGCTACAAAAGTGGGCTATCGTTTTCTTAAATAAACGAAACCAGTTTCCTGTCTATAACCGCGACATGTATATGACATAACGCAGCTACGAAAGTGCACTGCCGATTTCTAAATAAAGAAATCAGCTTCCTGTCCTAAAACCTAGCATACAATCCTCCGCTAACTGTCGCTCGGAGGCGTGAAACCTCGGATATCATAAGTTATCCTGAACGTCATATCATGTAGCGCGATGTTATTTGCGAGCCAATGGTGCACATTCGATGCCATCTGGTGGAAAGACAACAGTGATGCGAATACAGATTGCGAACTTGACAGGCCGGTGTCTATTTGCATAGCAGCAACAAAAGCAAACTCACAGACATTGCAATCTCAGGGCACTTATCTAAGCAGATTTGACCGTGTTGCTTCTGTAATACCGTTAGCTTTTTTTCTCTTGCATTATGAAATCCCTTTTGATTTTTGCGTGCCTTTGTGAAGTGACAGAAATGAGCGTTACTGTAATCGCTTTATTTATTTATTTATTTATTCGAAGTATTACATTATACGCCGTTAACTGTCGTGTTTTAGTTTAGAAGTGCTGCATTCTCGTTAAACACTATGGTTAGTGACGCAAACTATGGATCATTGAAAATCATATCTGCTTTACCGTTGACTTAATTTTCTTACTATACTATATGTTTATTTGTATTAAATGTTTCTTGTTTCTCCATTCCGTCTGATAATCGGCGTAATGACCCTTTAAGTTATTACGCTCCAATGAAAAGAATCGCATACACATGACGATTTTAGTTTCCTTAATTTCCGGCTTACATAATGGACATAGATGTTATGACTTGACGTTTGTTATAAAAGGTATGGAACGAAGGAGAAACGTCAACTTGAGTTTAACGATATTGATACGCAAGTTAATGACATAGCGCTCAAACTTGTCTTGTAATATTTTACAAACGGATTGTCGTTTGATGTCACACTCTAATCCATCATATTGTTTACGAATGTGTGAAGCTAATATTTTATCACTAGCTATGATATTCATTAAATTCGTACTATCGTCACATTGAACGCTATAACATTGCTATTCATTTAAATGACGTTGTTAAGTTAGTGTACTGTTTCATACATTTATTTTCTTTTGACTTATCAAATATATTCATTGTATTAATTTATAGCTTAAATTCTCAATCATCATAGGATTGACTATATTTGTATGTTTTTCCATAAAGATTAATGTCCCAATTAACTCGATGATCATTTGGCATAAAGATTTAGCTATATATATATATATCACTGAATATATTCTTCTTTACTATGACATGAGTTCATGTCAAACATGATTTCAGCACCTGCTAAACGTTCTAAACTTGGAAATGGCATAATCACCTAGTCTGTAGGTTAAATACCAGTAATTCCAATCCCCATAGGGTCCCATTATAAAACGGCGAACTTTCCAAGCATTTGTCTAGCCTTTCCTTTATTTCAGATTGTGCAAGCATGGTATCAATTTAAAGATGAAGAGTTCCTTTTTCAAAAATTGCAATAAAAACGATATGTCATGTTACTTCTAAGAAAATGCATCTCACCTGAATGCAGACAACGGTAGAAAACAGGATTTCGGCAGTCATATTTCGACAAATGCCCCATACCACAGTAAACACACCATAAAAGTTCACCTTTCAAGTTAGCCTCCAATAAAATACACCAAAATGTTTCAGACACACATGGAATATAGGAAACAACCACAAAAGGCATGTCTGAGATTGCTAAATGGCTTTTATACCATAAAAGAAAGGGAACTCTTTAGTAATAGGCACTACTTTCGAATGGACCACGGCGGGATACACAATGATTTACTGGTATCTAACCTCGTAAGTTCTGTTCCAGAAGATTCCTATTCTAATCGATATCAACATTTTTACTTTTGTAAACGTTTCTTGTAGCGTTCAAATAAAGCTTAACAATTCAAGCTGACACGGTGACATTTTCATCACTATACTAAATGGATCTGTTAGAAACGGATAAAATTCCTGCTCCGAAAGTGTCATTTGTATCCTAGAACAATTTCAAGTCTCTTACTCTAATGCCTTTTTCGTAAAACTCATTTCAATATCACCACGACGTTAGGGAGATCATTCATCGTGCGATGTTTTAGTACCGGTGACTGTTAAATTTTGAATTAGTTCCGATTTATTGTCGGTTTCATCTAACAAGATCTGTTCTTGAGTAAAAGGAATATTTAGTGAAGACTTGTAGAATGACGTAGTTTGTATTTAGTTTTTAAAAATACTAAGTACACAAATTAAAAAGACCATGCAATTGCCAGATTGCAGCTGACTGGAGTTATGTTAGTTAAGCTATTTATCCACCGTGTAACTTACTACGTTCTATGCATCAGACCTATTCTGCGCGTGTGGTCAGAATTTCAAAGGGTCACACACAAGCCTCTTGAATGATATTAATCTATACTCTCAAATTCTAAAATGTGTGGACCGTATACATACAGTTGATACGAGTTCAATTCAAGAACGTTCTGTTATACATTTTGTATATATTTTAGATTTAATCTCTTCACAAATGAAACAAATATATTGAGTTCAAGTAAAATTTAAATTTTAGTCGATATCAAGATATTATTTTGCTTTCGTAATCGCTTGACAGTTCTGGGGAAGGAGTAATTTCTTGCAATGTGCTAATGAAACTTCACAAGTCATGCTGGCACGTTGACATTCTCATAACAATTCTCAATGGCGTTGTTATAAACGGATAAAATGGAATCCCTGCGCCGAAAGAATCATATGTTTCCTGAATTGATATTTAAGTAAGTTACTTTAATTCCATTCCTAAACATTTATAGCCGGCTAGCTCAGTTGGTAGAGCGCAGGACGGTAAATTGTAGGTTCGTGAGTTAACTCCCCGGCCGGGCCACATGATTTGATTGGGGATTGGTCATGAAATAATTTCTACGGCCATTCTCCCACTACATCGGATTCAAGTAGGGCAGTTGTCAGTTACTTGCATAAGTATGTGCACTTAGTAATGGTTAACCGCTTAGATCGGCCAAGCTTTCTCAGGAAAAGTGTGAGTAGGTTAACTGACCGCCGTTATATGACTGAAATACTGTTAAACACGGCTAAAATTCCAAACACACTAACATTTTAACATCACCCCGACTTTAAGAAAACCATTCGTTATGCTTTGTGTTCGTGCCTGTCAATCTGAAATGAGGAAATGGAAGTGAACAAATGAATAAATTTATAGTATTCATCTTTGTGAAATACTTTTTTGTTAAATCAAAAGACATTCCCCTTGAAATACCTTATAATTTACATGTATGCTTACACTGTATATATGTCAAAAGTTGTACATTGTCTTAAATATTAAGGCATTAAGTGTTATTATCACCCATAGGCCATCATCGTAGACGTAAACAATTCCATCTCAAACAATTCAGACACAAATAAGATCCATTTCCTCTGCGAAAGTACAAATGAAGATTTATTGATGCGCATAGCTATAAAATTAAACGGTATCTGATTGTAGTCGTGCTTTTTGCATATACTTTGCAAAAATATTCTAGTCAGACTAAAACTAATCGCAAAGATAGTTTGTTCCTTTGCAGTATAACATAACATAAACGTTTCTGTTTTAAATCCGTATTGAGTAATACTCGTGGACATCAGTATACCTGTAAGTGATTTTCAAGTAATAAATGCTACAATGACAACATAAGTGTCGCGTCGTGAGAAAACCGGTCTTAATTCATGTGCGTAAAGTGCCGTCCCGGATTAGCCTGTGCAGGCTAATCCAGGACGGCACTTTCCGCTTGTATGGTATTTTCTGTTTCAAGGAAGTCTCTTCTAAACAGAAATCCACTGTAGGCGGAAAGTGCCGTCCTGGATTAGCCTGTGCGGACTGCACAGGCTAATCCGGGACGACACTTTACGCACATGCATTAAGACCAGTTTTATCACGACGCGCCACATAAAAGGTACAAACAGTGTTCTCGTAACACAGTGTATGCGTTGAATATAATACGTATAAGTTAAAGAGCCATTGCCATTTAAATCCATAGCACAATTCCAAATATGTGTTTACTAATTAGCAATTAAAGTTAATGGCATTATACCTGCGAAAATGAAATCAAAATAATTCATAAATATACTTGTACATAACTTTTATAGAGGGAAGCCATTTCGCATATTCGCCTTATTGTTTAATTTGTGCATAAATTTAAAAGAACTTGATTTCGTCAAATCTAGATAATATAGGCGTGTATTCTTGTCTTGATCACTCATTATAGCTTTAACTAATTTCGTATATTAATAAATGTTAATGTCGTAATGGCGAGGAGCTTTTGAAGAGAAATGGCGGCTGTACGAACATCACATGTGTCGTTTTAACAGAAAGGAAAATACATATGGCCAAGCGGTCATTACCGTGTACATTGATGTACGTTTACATTGTTTGGCGGCTGTGAGAACATCACATGTGTCATCTTAACCGAAAGGAAAATGCATACGGGTAAGCGGTAATTACCATGTACATAGATGATGTTATACATTGTATGGCGGCTTAACCGAAAGGAAAATACATATGGCCAAGCGATCATTACCGTGTCATAAATGCACTTATACATTGTACTACGTGCTTGAACAGTTGTAGAGCAAATTGCTTTCGATAAGAAACCTTAACAACGTCTCTTAATGGTGTGTCTTAAATCAGGGAGTGTGAATGCTTTCATATATATATATACAGTGTAAACGACTAACGAGTGAAGGCAATAACAAAGTATGTTATCAATGTGTTTGTTGAACGTAAATACATCCGTTAAATAGTTTCTTATTAGCAAAGAAATGAACAAAGGAACTGACGGGCGAAGGAACGAACAAACATACAAACAAACATACAAACAGATAAATACATACAAACCATTTTATGTACAAGATATGAAAACAACAAAATAAATATTGCTCGTATGATCGAACAAATACATAATAATTAATGACGGAACGAACGAACGAATTATGAATGGCCATCGTATTTATAACCAAAAAAGAAAAAAAAAGATGGTTAAGCGAGCAAGGAATTCAGTGAAGGAATGAAAGGTCATGCGAATGTTCAAACGCTCGAATGGCTGAAGAATAATCTATCAACACAATATAATAAGTGTTAAAAGTTAAAACTATAGTTATTTATACACAACCAAACATATTTTGGAATACTTTCTGAGACATACAGTGGACATCGACTATTAAAGTGTACTAATGATTTTTGATATTTTTAATTTGAACTATAATATTTATAAATCTAGCGAAACATAACGTTCTAAATACATTCTGAGACATGCCTGTATGTTGTATCATGACCAAACGTGCACTGGCCTTTTCTAAATAAGGAAATCAGCTTCTTGTCTAAAACCGCTAGTAAGCATAAAACCACCTGAAACAGTCGCTCGGAGGCGTGAAACCGCAGAGAAGTTGTCTAAGTGGATTAATCCGGGCTGCTTCGGTAATACTGTTAGTTTTTCTCTGCCATTATGCAATTGGTTTTTGCAACAGGTTTTTCATGCAGTGTTTCTTTGCCAGAAATGGCAATACGGCCGTTATTGCGATCTTCATGGAGTGAACCTCTTTATAACTAATAAAGTTAATGTTCTTTTGACCATTTTTCTAAAAAATGTTCTGAATGATCTAACTTGAAACAGTATAAGTAAGTATATGAACCGAGTTATATTATTTTATGTGTTTGTGTATTTACATTGTAGTACGTGGTAATACTAATAGTACTAGACGTTTTATGGGTGTTTTGTTGTTGTAAAGATGTTACATTGTTCATAGACGGAGTTATTGCTACTGCTGTAGTTATTTTCGAGAATTTTACTAACATTTTTTCATCACACTGTTTACTTAAAATAAATAAAAAAATAATAAATTGTATATGATTTCATTTTTTTTATTCAGAGTCCATGTCGATCACTCGCACTGCCGACGGTTTCTGAAGCTGCACATCCGGCAGGTAGTCACTGCCGACAGCGGCGTGTATACCTGTCGGGGATGGATGGGCGAAGGACACGGCTGGGACCTCAGGAGAATAACGCTTGTCATCGGTTAGAGCACGCTTCTTAAATGTGTGGAAATTAAATGAGGCGTGTCGTGGGAATCCAGGGCTAAATGCACATGCGTAAAGTGTCGTCCCGGATCTGCAATGTGCAGTCCGCACATGCTAATCCAGAACGACACTTTCCGCTTTTATTGTATTTTCTGTTTCAATGAAGTCTCTTCTAAACATAAATTCACTGTAGGCGGAAAGTGCCGTCCCGGATTAGCCTGTGCGGACTGCACAGGTTGATCCGAGATGACACTTTACCCACATGCATTAAGCCCGGGTTTCCCACGACAAGCCTCCGATAATGTTACACGGGTAATTTCTGACCCTCGATGATCCTAGTTGAGGATTGGGTTCAGTCAAGTGTGAAATCAATAAAAGTCCAGGCGCATCAGCAGTTGAGAAACGCTATAAATTCATAGACATAGGCCCATATTCACCAACCTAAATTTAGACTTAAGACGAAGAATAAGGAATATTATAGAAACTGTACTGTTCTAAGAGTGCTTCAATGTTTAATCTAAATGAACCTTCCAATCTATACATGTACAAAGTATATATATTGCAAAACAAGGACACTTGGTATTCACCATCTCTAATTACATCAATATTTATTTAGAACTAGTTGTTAATGGTATAAGAAACATTGGTACTCAGCATATTTGCAAACGTTGTGTATTTTTTCTTGAGTATAAGTCTACTCTTTATTCTTAAGTCTAAGAATGGGTTGGTAAATACGGACCATTGTCCTCTTTGATGTGTGTGACCAGTACAAGCAGGATAGTTGGGGTATTTGTTACGTTCTAAAGCACTGAATAAAATGCTTTTGCATGCACCGTGTCTGATACAATATGTAATCAAGTATATTTTGTTTCAATACCGACCTAACCACTGGGGGCTGACGAGTGTAACGAAACGTGTTTCTCAGAGACAGCACGTGTATGTTTCCGAAAGAACATTAAGACATACAGCGTGGTTAATTTCCTGAATTTTAACATAATTTCGTTGATAAACACACACATAAATTTGACCTCCATCGAAAACATACACAATAAACTGCGTAAAATCCTGAATATGTATGTTTTTTATTATTAGAAAAAGAGAAATAACGCGTATTATTTCCAAATCTAGCTATTCATTCAAGAAATCACTACTATTAACAATTATTGTCTTTGTACAATTAGTTTGTTGATGAAATTATAAAAGAAAACATAAAACGCATACTTTTATGACATTAACTGCACTAAAACATACAGAATAACAACAAGATACGTTTGTAAAATAGCATTTACCATCGTGTTACTGCTATTTGATCACTATGACAATTACAAAAGTCCAAGAAATACATAAAAGTGTACCCAACACGTGGTCAACTTGAAGGAATGCTAGCACTCTTTCATTGTGGAACATACACGCGCTGTCTTTGAGAAACTCCTTTAGTTTACACTCATCAGCCCGCAGTGCTTACGTTTGTGACACAACTACTATTACTTTTGCCGCCACCTCCTTTCCACCTCCTGACCAACTTCGATGTAGATCTATTTTATTAGGCTTAACAAGACTTATTCACATATTTTCATATTTATTTTAATATCATTTAATTATTTACTTGAAAACCTAAAGCATCTGGACTAACTTACCAAAATAGTCTCTGTCACGAAAAGCATAAGAAAAGAAAAAAAAATGCCTCCGCCGGGGCACGAACTCACGTCCTACTGATGAAACGTCTGGGGCTTGCATGCAGAGGCATGCATTTTCAACGCTCATCGCTACATGTGTATGTCTGTTATAAACGTATTTTTTAAATCAACAAAACGAGTTATTAAGACTTTACAACTTTGAAAAATTCAGTTGATTATGAATTGAATTATGAGTCATTTTCCTCTATTCACAACACTAAAACTATAACTTACATTGACAGTTTCGACAACTGCTGATGTCATCATCAGAATGCCGAGCTTCACGTGTCATCGGTCATGCTTGGAAATTCAATTGACGTGTATTCATAAAAGACACAATATCTCGAAAATATAAATATAATTTCTGTGTCAAAAATTTCATATCGCTCCGTTATATACAATGTATTTTCCTTTTGGATTTGTCAATTTGTGGATATTTCCTAATAAACATGTTATATAAATGCTACATATATGTCTAAAGTTTATCATTTTATTTGGAATTTTTTTTTTTATATATCTGCCTGTAAAAGATGACACAGACGCTGGCACCCGAAAACCGGATAGTCGTCCACCGCGCCCTCCGCCTCCGCATCTTACCACCAAGAGGACCACTGCGTCCTGGAAGTTACCGACGTACCTGCCACCAATAACACCGCAGTCCAACGTCACCACGCAGCCAGGTAGGACGTGGTTAAAGAAATAAGTTTCGATTTATCGTTGTTTATCGGACAATAAACGACGATTTGGAGTTATGATGCGTAGAAATTAAACCACGAGGGCGTTAGGCAGAGTTGTTTAATAGCCACGCATCAGAACGACAAAGAGTTGTTTATTGGCCGATAAACAATGATAATTCAAAAAATGTTTCGATTCTAACATGATTTGGCATATATTTTTGCAATTGTAATTGGAACTACTGTTTACTGTACTCCGATCAGAATCGGGACTTCTTTTTGCGCTGTTTATTTTGTAGTTTAACAACGACAATTTAGTTTTTTTATCTATAGAAAAATTAGCGAGTATCAGCGAGTTAGAATGCACATTATTTTACGCGTTGTTGTAAGACACGCTGTCCGGCTAGCGCAGTTGTTGGAACCCTCGCTTCTCATCGAGCGGGGTTAAATTCCAGGTCCCGGCGCAAGTGAGTTTGGTTGGTGGTCATCCGGACACCATACCGGACATTTGTGTTTCCTCCGGGTACTCCCCCTCCGTCGGCACAAGACCACACTAAAATTACGATATTTCAAAAGCACTACGTTAAATAGTTGGACGTTGAAGCTATGATTCAAAACTTGTCCCAAATTTGTCCCAACGTTAGATGTGTCCCTTAAATTGTGTAGGGGATGCTGCGTAACACCACTGGTCCCCACAGAATGCAGCTTCGATGCGGAACGACCTGATGAAATTAGAAACGCACACACTCACAGGGGAAATATCAATGGATGATAACTTGATATTTAATCCGCAAATTGATTGACATGCTACGGATCGGTTTGACCGTTTTACTCTCTGATTACTTTATAACTCCTCACAGTTGTCTCTTTTGCGAGGCAGATAAATGCAGCGCGGCAGTGGGGACACATTACACCTTTAAAGTGTGTATATACAATCGTTCTTGTAATTTATTTTCAAAATCAGCAGATGAAAGTGACAATAAAATTTGAAAGCAAACATAAAATCATAAAAATGACGAAGGAAACACTTCGATATGAAATAAAATCAACAAGTACTAGTGTCGACTTTTGCATCCTTTATTAATGTTGTGTAACCAAAACCAAATGTCAAGTCAACGTATATACATGTACTTGAGTGTCCGCATGTACAGACGAAAACTATTTGGTAAATAAAAACTAGCTTATTGTGCGTTTAAAAGTAATGTTTGTTCTTAACTTTTATTCCATTTAAAATAGAAATATATGTTAATATATTTTATTTTTTTAATAGTTTTTATGCCAATATATATATTGTAAAGAAGGTACATACATACTTTAACATGAATGCTCAATAGTTTGCTAATGGCCAGAATGTATATATTGTCACAAGAATCTAGTAAAAGTAGGCCTATACAAATAACGATGTCAACTTCGAAAATACAATAGAGATAACAGGAGAAATTTGTTTTAAGATACACGATGGTGGTCATTGTATCTAATAGTATAAAGAATGCAACTTAAACTCCTAGATAAAAAATATAACTGATAGTACAGGCGGATTTAGGGGGGAGGGGGCGGAACTGGCGTACACCCCCTCGAAAAGGGGGGAGGGGGCGGAACTGGCGTACACCCCCTCGAAAATTGTCCAACATTCCATTGTTTAAACCACAAAATGCATTTTGTGACATATGACGTGTTCTTTAATCGATTTGTTGTAATAATTAAACATGTACTTCGGTATTTTCGTTATTTGTTCTTTTTGTCGATATCGCACCGTTCCTATATCTACAACAACATGTGAGAGCGACCAAAAATGTGTTGGCATCTGTTTTAAGTTATGTATAAAAATATGAATGTGTATGCCCCCTCTAACTTACAATCGTGTTGCCGCGCCTGGAGAGTAACTAGCATCAATGAGGCGCCTGGAGAGTAACTAGCATCAATGAGGCGCCTGGAGAGTAACTAGCATCAATGAGTATGTTTTTAATACGCAAACACAAGTATCCGTCACATATCTGACAATGTCTCTACGGCGCGCAATTATTTGTGTTCAAGTCAAGAGCTGAAAACCATTAGGTACCAACTACTATTGAACTCAATGGCAGTTGGTTCCTTCTGGTTTGCAATCCTCGAAACTCCTTCTTAATTATCAAACTTTAATTTGCTGTCAGATGTTTGTTCTAAACCATTAAAAATAAACGTGTGTACGTGTCAGTTTCTGTTACTAGTATTTATTAAAAATCAACAAATCGATGGTTTAATGCGTAACTGATGTATCTAATATAGAAATGTTAAGCACATACACCAGTTTCACACTCAACCCTCGAAATATTCAAGCACAGATTACCAGGAGAGTGTAATCATAGTTGCATGGGAAATAACTCGAGAACTTACAGTAATGTGTGCATCAGTTGTTATCTCCATTGAATACATCAGGTTCAGTGGCCTCGCTGATAATTTGTGTAAAATATAAAATGCTGCACGCTGATGTTCCCATTTTACGGCGGCATAGCGGGGACATGAGAAATATTTTATGTAT
Source organism: Congeria kusceri (assembly GCA_027627225.1). Taxonomy (NCBI): domain Eukaryota; kingdom Metazoa; phylum Mollusca; class Bivalvia; order Myida; family Dreissenidae; genus Congeria; species Congeria kusceri. Next base: position 49,883,374 of record CM051033.1, read on the forward strand.
CACGTGCGCATGTGATGCTTTCACGTGCGAAGGTGTTGACTATCACGTGCGCACGTGATAAATACAATATTCATCATGTCCCCTCTATGCCGCCGTACCATTTACATTACAGCGGTTGTAATTCCAACTCAGAGCCGAAAGAACAAGACGGCTAAGATTGGTTGCATATAGAACAGATACGCCTTTGTGGACACATACCCGTATATGTAAGCACTCCGAGATAACTTTTTTCACACTTATGCTGCATGTCATGCACGTGTTACAGATACCGTGTGCCCGCCTCCCAAACACTCGTGCGGAAGCGGTGAATGCATAGAAGACAGGTCTGTGTGCGACGGAAACCCCGACTGTACGGACGACAGCGACGAGTCACAATGCGGTATGAGTTAGGGATTTTGTTGTTATCATAATTAATTTGAGGCGTGTCGTGGGAAACTCGGGCTTAATGCATCTGCGTAAAGTGTCGTCCCCGGCTTAGTCTGTGCAGTCCGCGAAGCCACTTTCCGCCTCCAATTTTTAAGAAGAGACTATCTGGGAACCGAAAAAACGATAAAAGCGAAAAGTGTCGTCCCGGATCAGCCTGTGCGGACTTCACAGGCTAATCCGGGACGACACTTTACGCACATGCATTAAGCCCGGGTTTCCCAAGACACGCCTCATTTAGTCTTTAAAAGTCATTACTTGTGTAGTGCACAATGTCAATGCAGATAAAAGTGTTACGCAGCGCTTCTGAGAGCAAAGCAGCGCAGAGAACAATGTAGCTCAGCCCAATGCACATGGCAGCGCAGTCCAGTGATGAGCATTACTTGTGTAGTGCACAATGTCAATGCAGATAAAAGTGTTACGCAGCGCTTCTGAGAGCAAAGCAGCGCAGAGAACAGTGTAGCTCAGCCCAATGCACATGGCAGCGCAGTCCAGTGATGAGCATTTGCAGTGTAAAGTAAAGCACGTTGTAAGCCCAAAGAGCACTGTCGTGTGCAGTGCGGCGTAAAAATGCAATCTTATTGAAAGCATGCATATCCAGATCGACGCAACAATACTATTTAGCAACAGAGACAACTGATAAAGAAGCGAACGTCTTTATGTCGTTTCAATGTGATTTCGTTAAATTCGGAGCACTGTGCATGCTGCACAATACATTGTAACATGAGACCCGCTAATTTTTCTATAGGCCAAGGACAGTACTAGTAATAGTTGTAGCACTCTTTGACCGAAATATGTTAGTTATTTAACGAGCCCGCAGGGCGAGATTAAATAATTAACATATTGAGGTCAAATGGTGCTACAAGTGTTTTATACCATATTCACCTATCAAATCGCAACTTTCCACGATGCCGATCCCATGGGTGTTTCCTAGACGTCACGTGATGTCTAACACATGTTTCGTTGCCAAATTTAGCGCTGTCATTCGGTCACGTGATGTCTGGCATGCCTGGAATCATGAGTGTAGGTTCCAAATCTAAGCGCTGTCGCCAGGTGTCCATTCAGTGCAGTCATTATAGTCTATGATTTCAAGGGATAAACATTTCATTATGGATGCCTTAGATTCAGATGATTTAATTTTGAGTCAGATTGCTAATGTGGAGTTTTACTACCTCGAAATGACATCTTTAGATAATGCGCATGAAAATCTCATTCTTTCACAAGCTGTGGATGAAATAGAAAATTTAATGGACAGTATGATTATGATGCAAACGTGGCTTTTGATCTTGGGTTTTTGGACCTAATAAAGACAGAGAGGCCGAGGATGACTCGGAAGCGACCGGAAATGGTCTTGGAGCAACCGGAAGTGGTGTTGGAGCAACCGGAAGTGGTATTGGGGTTTGGACTAAATAAAGACAGAAGAGACCGAGGGTGACTCGCGAGCGACCGCAAGCAGTGTCGAAGCAACCGGAAATGCTGTTGAAGCCGGAGTGCCGCCACGGTCCTCCATCAGAAACCGCCCTCCAGTACTGCAACCAGATTTGCAAAGCCGGTGACCGATGAAGACATTGATAACCTCAATGCTTCAAAAATTAACAAAAACACTGAGAAAAGCACGCGATGGGTAATACTTGTCTTTGATGGGGAGGTGATATTTCCGACCTGGCTTCTATGAGCAAAGAAGAGATGAACCACTGGCTGCAGAAGTTTGTGTTGGAAGTGCGAAATCAAACAGGAGATTACTACACAAGCAACACGCTTTATTTGATTCTTTGTGGACTTTTGCGTTACCTTCGGGACAGAAATGTGTACGACAAAAATTTCCTCGATGAAAATGATCCTGACTTCTGTCCGTTAAGAAAGACAATTGACAGTCAAATGAAGGATTAATTAGAGAAGGGAGTTGGTGGAGATGTGAAACAAGCAGATCCGATTCCAGAAGACGCTGAAGAGAAATTGTGGAATTTAGGCGTTTTTGGAAAAGGCGATGCTAAACGGTTGCAATACCCAGTATTTTTTACGCGTGCAAACTCTTCGGTCTACGCGGACGCGACGAGCACCGCAACCTGGTCTGCGAACAATTTGAAATTGGGGAAGATGAGACAGGGAAGTAAGTTAGATTCCTCGGAAGGGATAACAAGACATTCAAAGGAGGACTCAGGCATCGACATCTGCAACGAAAAGATATAAAACACTACTGCACAGAAGGTAAGCGAATTATTTCTTTCTATTTATAGATTAAACCTACGGTATTTATTTTAACTCGATTGCATCGAAAGCCTCAGGCTTATTGAGACACTCTCGAGTCCGTTGCCTGGGTAGAACCACTGTTTGGTGTCTTTGGGGAAGATCTTGAGAACGCTCGCAGAGTGGGGATCGAACCCGGGACTTCCCGATCGCTAGGCGGACACCATATCCACAACGCCACTGCGACCTTTCTATTTTAATAGTCGTTACTATGGATGAAAGGCGAACTCGGTGCGGTTCTTGAACCCGCGACCGTCGGAAAACGGCGCATTACCATCTAAGCTAACCGGGCGACTCGTTCTTAACAACGCACATTGCATAACTAATACATTTTTACTTCATTTGCAAGAGCAAAATCTAGGGAAATGAATTTATGTTTTTATGTTAATTCGTACTGTACCCATACTGAGTTTTTTCTTGTTCTATTTTCAGGCCCCATGTCGATAGCAGACCATTTCAAGAGTTACTTGGATGCGCTTGGAAATTCTGGACCGTTCTATCGCAGGCCACTGGCTTGTGATGGTCTTAGGTACGGCAAGCATCCTGTGGGAGTCAATACCCTTGGTAACTTCATGAAGGACATTCCTGCCCTGGACGGTCTTAAGGGCAGGTTCACAAATCATAGCGGAACGCGTACGTGCGCCACAGAACTCTACAATAAAAGCAAGCTCGCGAATGTCTCCGGATCTGTGTCATTCACAGGCTGCACATTCAATTTCTAATTGTTTATAACTTGTTGAGCTCGACATGTTCACCCCGTTCACTGTTAAGAGTTTATTTGTTTTAATAAAAAAATCAATACAGAACAGTTCTTTCAATTTTTCTGGTGCGCGATCCTAATGTGAAAACTTACAGTGCAATAAGTAGCGTGCGTATAAATTACAACTAAATTCCAATATAACGCACGCTACTTATTGTATGGTAATCTTGCATATTAGGCTCCGACCACCAGTCAGCGTTCTGATATCACGGTTATTGAATACTGAAAAGCAAAGAAAACCTTCAGAAATATGGTATAATCTTTGTTAAACTACCCAATAAACAACGCAAAAATAAGTTATGATTCTGAGCGGAGCATAGTAAAAAGTAGTTCCAGTTACCATTGCAAAAATGTATGTCAAATCATGTTAGAATCGAAATAAGTTTCGCATTATCGTTGATTATCGGCCAATAAACACTTTGTGTCGTTCTGATGCTAACGCCCTCGTGGTTTAATTCCTACGTATCAGAACTCCATATCGTTGTTTATTGGCCGATAGACAAAGATAAATTATTTCTTAAATATCCCATTGCAGTACAGTGCCGTATTTATAATTATGCATGATGCTTAATGTTCCCGTTTGTTCGCAGTTTCCAAGATCTGTTCGGAAGGCACAACGGCGTGTCCACAAGGCAGGGGATGCCTATTGCCGGAACACATCTGCGACGGCAGAGCGCATTGCCCGGACGGCTGGGATGAGTCGGTGATATTCTGCGGCTAGTGGCAGATCCATATGCTAGATATGTCCGATATCCAGACCGTTTGAACAGCGACTGGGATGAGTCGGATATATTCTGCGGCTAATATCTCGGATATGTATAGATATGTCGGATGTCCACATCACTAAAATAATCGTTGCCTGTTCTTGAATGAGATCATATGTATTCGTCGTTGACGGTATTTACATTTTACGATAACAATAAAGTAGCAAAACAAATGTCAGCCAGTGCTTGTTTCTTACTTTCACTTATAAAAAAATAACATTAAAACTAATTAATATAATAATAATAATAATAAGATGATGATGATGATGGTGATGATAAATAGAAGGAGGAGAAGGAGGAGAAAAAGAACACTTAAAATACACAATCTAAATAACGTCTCTGGCTCAGAAATATATTGGAAAATACTCACGAGTATGTCTCTTTTACTGAACATTTAAACACCAATTGAAATGGATTTAATTATAACACGTGTGTAATAACTCATCCAAGAGAATTGTCGATTGTTATTGAACATCAGCAACACAATGTTGCGACAACTTAAATGTCAAACTCTAGTGGGTGATAAGTGTTATTTTTCCATTTTTCTCGCAAATGTTAAACAAATACACGTTTGTCTGTACAACATTAACAACAAATAAGCGAATTTCGCGGAATGAAATGAAGTATGAATATACATGTTTACTACCAAAGCATTTGGTTTTGTAACAAATACCGATATACGTATATTATTTTTAGTTTAGAAATAGCCAGAGCAGAGGAATTGATCTCATAATTAACAACAATAACAACACATGCTGCTGCTGCTGCTGAGGATGATGATGATGGTGGTGCTGACGACGACGACGATAACATTGCAAAACAGTCTGTAGATCTAATTCTTATAAGACTCTTCTTATAAGAGTTATTGATCATCAAAAATAGATCTTGAAATATTAATGACATGAGAGATCGAAAATCAGTAGGGTACTAGTAATGACCTAGTAGATTACCAGCCATGCTGGCAGGGCGGAAAAGAGTTTGATCTCTATTCGAGGTTAAATATGTATCACAAAGACACGCAAGATACTGGAAGCCTACCAAGACTATATAACGATCAGAATGACTGTGGACAGCACCGACCTGTTATATGTGTACTAAAGTGGCATATCGACGGATTTTTTTTCATAAATGTTTGGAATTGAATGTCTAAACGGGAAAAACTAAAGCATCAAGAACTTAAGTATTATAACAATGTACATGTCCGTGCAATGTTTGTGTGATTGTGTAACCCAGATGAAACAATCCCCAAGCCTCAATGGGGATCGAACCAAGACCTCCTGGTTCCAAGGCAAACGCTCTACCGCGTCGCTATAAAAGCTAGCTCATATAGCAATGCAGTATAAGTGTCCCTTATACGTCACCCTACTACAATTGATTCACCTGTTTTCAACAATTTCAACAAAAACAACAGAAGTACTCCAAAATATTCAGTCGTTTCGCCTTGCAGACGCTTTAAAATTTTGTCGATTTCAAATCAGGCGTAACAAAATTAAGTTTGTTTCAGGTAACCCGACCTACCCTAAAAAATGCCCCGACCCTAGAACATTTTATTGGGTTTGTCAGAATGATTTTTGTTTTATTTACCTTTTTCAATAATTCAATGAGTTTTGGATAAATAAGCGTTTGTTTTGATAGTATCCACTTATAAACAATGTTTAAGGATATTACTGATATGTTTTGAATATTTATTCAGTTTTAGAATCTTCAAGTTGACCATTTACCCCCCCCAAAAAAAATCCCGACCTACCTACCCTAATTTTTTTGGGCATGTTACCTGAAACGAACATATGTTTTTTTACGCCTGATGATAACTCATCAACAAAACGTTATTTTCAATATATTTCTTTGTCAGTAGTGCTATTTCGCTCCTTTGTATACAGTTTTCTTTTATTTATGGATTCTGTGACAAAAATGGAAATTGCCAATTCGTCCGAGTGTGAACAGGGCCCCTATTCACCAAACTATTCTTTGACTTTAGACTTAGAATTAAGCATATTCTTAAACTGTTTTGTTGTAAGAGCGCTGTAGATGTGAGTATTACTTGGTATCCACCAACACTAATTACACCATTCTTTATTTAGAACGATTTGTTAATGGCATAACAAGCAACTTTGGTACCCAACATATTTGCGAATGTGGAAGTATTTTTCTTGAGTCTAAGTCCGTTCTTTATTCTGAGGTCTAAGTATTGGCTGGTGAATACGGCACTCGGGTCCCATAAATGTGCATTTTATACGAATCAAAGCCAACCTGTCTGATCGGACAGTGATTTTCCATGCGAGAAGCTATGTACCGGTATTTCAATTAATTTATATTGAAATACATGTATGTATCCTAATTCGTGAGGTCATTCATTTCTCCGAAAAACACCCTCAACCGCATGATTATATATGAGGTGTATTTTACACAACATCTCTGACAAACAGTAACGTACTAAATTTCTAATTGATGAACGCTTTGCCAATGAAATATTGGCAATCGATCTGTGATTGTGTCCCCTCACCCTAGCTAAAGGTTGAACTAGTGCGTGAGACGGTGGAACCCTCTGCCACTTATTCAGTCTCAACAATCTCACACCCCGCTGTGTCGCCCCATACGTCGTTATGGCTTTCGTCCAATTGAATTCCCCTGTGCGGCTTATGCCCATAGCGGTGGAGTCCCGCTGTGTCGGAACATTTGCTCCCGCGAGATAGATCTCGACACGGGGTGTAAATATATCTGCCGAAAAAAGGAGGTCATTTTATTCCCGCGCGGTGTCGACAAAGGGTGTACATTTACAGCGATTCGAGAGGTCATCTTTCGAGAATTTGCGATGTTACACTGCTAATTTGAGCGCATTGTTTCTGTTGGAGTGAGCAGGTTGAAAGTAATTAAGGATGGAATTTTAAACACGGAGAAAAATGAAACGTGTGTGAAATGTGCGTTTTGATGCGTTTGGCGTTGCTCTTGCAGAATGGGGTTTTACTGAACGCAATGTTAAATTGAATATGACAATGATGCGTTTTTAGTACGTCGCCGAGTCAGTTTTATTTTTCGCAGCGGAATATTGAACTGAAGAGTATTTGAGGTGGGTAAGTTTATTGCTTTATTTTAATGTTATGTTTTTGGTGTAGACTAATTTAGTCCCTGAAAACAAAACTGCTGAAACTTTGTGAAATGTAAAAGTCGACAAATCCTGTTTCTTGTTTTATCTTACCAAGTTACATTTCCTTGGAAAAGTTTCAATGTCTTGAGCAAGATCAAAATGGCAAGCATGTTATACAAGGAGCAAAGTAGGAGCAAAGTAACATTATACATGATTAATTCGGTATTTGACAGAAACGACTGGATCAGTCTAGGTTTTGGTGAAATGGTACAGAGTGCTCATAATGAGCAAGAGAGAAGTGGCCGGACATTTTTAAATTATTAAGTACATCCAGCCGTTTTTTTTTCATTTAAAAGCTTCTTATTAAGTTTTATAAGAATTGCCTCTTTCATTTTGTCAATAAACATGTTCAAGTTAGAATTAAACCGGGTCGCTAAAAAGGCCTTGGGGACTGTAGAAGTACACTAGTAGCAGTAGCGATAGCAGCAACAATAACAGCAGCAGCAGTAGTACTAGTAGTAGCATATTTCTTTCTGAAATGTATTTTTCTTTGAAAAAAAATCATAGTAGATCTATGTGGGTATATTAGACTAAGTCTAACAAGGCTATTTATTTCTTAGGGCATTGGTAGTAGCGTAATGGAAGAAATTGCTAAGATTCCACTGATACGTATATTTTTCACCTAACTACAGTATCTGCTGCTGCTGCTGCTATTAATGTTTATTTGATATATCATTTCTAATAGTAGGGAAAGATCTAGAGCAGAATAGCATGGTGCTGCACCCTGCTCCTTTAAGGTTCCCCCCTGCTGCCCCTCTGGGCTGGGTGCTGCACGCTGCTCATTTAAGGTTCCCCCCTGCTGCCCCTCTGGGCTGGGTGCTGCACCCTGCTCCTTTAAGGTTCCCCCCTGCTGCCCCTCTGGGCTGGTTATACAGAAATGTTGAATATCTTTTGAAATTCAACATATTTTTGCAAATATTCAACTGGAAATGAATAGTCTCTGCTTAAAAAGCTTAATCAGAAGTATTAGACTCATTAAAACACTGGATTTAGCAAATTATTTGAAAATGTCAACAAACTGGTCCGGTTTCCCCCCTGCTCCTTTTTAGCAGCACCCTGTACCTTTTTAGCTCCTATATCTTTCCCTATAATAGGTTTAAAATGGTTGTGCGCGCAGTTCAGACTAAGTCTGGCAAGTTGCCAATTTTCTTGTAAATGTGTGTCATCCAGTGAAAATGATTTCAAATACTAGTACACACTATGCTTCGTAAAACGTGCATGAGCGGTCGAAGTACATTTTACTATTGTCTACGACACAACTATTTGTTGTTAACAGGCACAATATTAAAATGTAATTTCATTGGCCTAAATACGCGTGAATATTAAAAATGAATATGACTTTGTGGGCATGAAGTCGATTCGTTAGTGTAAGTAACTTGGTTGTAACTGAGTAGGCTCAACATTTGAAGTGTGTTGAGCATTAATTTGAAGTGTTGGTAATTGTGTTAGGTGAAATTTTAATATACATTATAAATAATCTGATTAAAATAATTCTGAAATATTTTGTAGAAAGTGAAAAATGTTATCAGCCGCCGAACTGTTCCGTTCGTGCCGGAACCCGGGATTGAACCGGGGGCCTTTAGATCTTCAGTCTAACGCTCTCCCAACTGAGCTATTCCGGCTGACAAATGTGATTGTAGTCGTGGTATTATTTGAAGTATTATTACCAAATTGCAATTATACATACATATAAATTGACTTTTATTTTGCTGAGGATGAAGAAACAGAAACAAAGTAGTACAGATCCATTAATTATGCCACCAACTGAGTAATAACACAGATTTTTAATTTGGTAAATCGATGATTATTTTTTAGTTTGGGACGATAACGACATAAAAGTGCGGTTCAGTAGAAAACAAGATGGCGCTGTCCATGGAGACGTCACCGGGATTGGTCAGTTTATGCGGCTTTCTGCTAGGATCTAGCTCATTCTTGGTGTATTTACTATGCAATTTTCTCTCAGTTCTTCAGGAATTATGGAACAGTTACTGGTGGATCGTCATTGTCGGCGTCTGGTCTCTATGCATGCTGGGAACAATTCGGACGTTGTTGACAGACAAACAGGCTTACATGGAACACATTCAGGTATTTTGTTGTACTGAATACGTTAAAAGAAATGTCATTTTTAAGATAAAGCTGATGATAATAATGACGACGACGATGATGATGGTTGTTGTTGTGTTATTTAATTATTCTAATTAATAACCAGTGTTCTGGCAAGGCTGCGAAATAGCGATGTTATCGCATAATTTTCAACAATGTCGCAATGTCGATTTTTGTCGCATACAAAAGTTAATGGGACAAATTGTCAAAAATGCAACTCAATATGAGGACGAATTTCAAATCTCTCAAAGTGTACTGAGTACGAATCAAACTTCCAATTTAGGTCTGCTTTCTGATTGGTTTTATTAAATATGGCGCTACAATCTAAGCCAATCGAGAACATATGCGTTTGAGGTTTATCTCCGTATTAAAGAGTATTTGCTTTATTTTCCAAGATGGAGTTGTCTGCAGTGTCACCTAAGAATTACTTAATAACGTTCGAGGCTTTTTTAGCCTCGAACATTATTAAGTAATTTCTCATCGCAAGACTTCAAAACAGACTTGTTCGTTGGTAACGATATGAGTCTGTCCGGCTCTTCGCATGCTGCCTGCAGTCCTATTAATAAAACCAGTGACGGTCTAGAGCAGAGGTTTCTTTGACAGAATCTCAAAGTAACAGTGTCACAAATTGGACTAATTCCAAAATGCATTGTTAACATAGCATGTTTGCTTGCCTATAATAGTGAAAGAAATTTTATGGTGACTTTTTGATGTGTTTAACTTTACTCTGTATTAAGCACTAAAAGAATAACGTTTTTCCCGTGCGCTTTTTAGCACCATTTCGAGACGTTTATCATGTTCATCTCGTGTTCTTCCTGACACCAGAATGTCGTCCATAATAATTTCCACCCCATCCATGTCCTCAAACATGCGTGACATTTCCATTTGCATGACTTCACTTGCGCTGTGAATCCCAAATGGTAGTCTTCTGAAACGGTAGCGTCCATTTATAGAATTGAAAGTACACAGCTTGGAACCAGCTTCATCAAATTTAATGTGCAAAAATGACGATTTGGCGTCAATTTTGCTGAAGTACTGTGCTCCAGGCATCTTGGAAATGACTTCTTCAACCGTTTTCAGTGGATAATTTTGACGTTTGACAGCTTTGTTTAGATCCTTTGGGTCTAGACATATTCTAACTGAACCATCAGGCTTTACAACTGTCACCATACTACTGACCCAATCTGTAGGCTCTGTTTCTCGAACAATGATATTTTCCTGTTCCATTCGTCGCAATTCTTTCTAAAATTTGGGACATTGTTTTCCAGATTGGTAATCAAGTGTCAATGTCCGTTAAGTCGTCAATTAAATGTCGCCACCTAACTGTTATTTATCGGTACCAGTAAAGTGCAATTCATTTACAAATTAGTTGTGAATGCGCATGCCGATATTCCATTTATCCGTATCTCATGGCAGCTGATCCCACCACTGCGGCACGTTGTCGGCGCGTCATAAATTACTCCCTGGGGAAAAGATCCACTGTGATTTGCTTGTGCCTATTATGCAATTGAACCTTAGGATTAATGGTTTTGTACCTCAATTATTGATTCTAAAGATTGGGACACATTCAGGGCGAATTATTTTTTCAGCTTCTAAAAATTAGAACAGCAAAGCAAATAATTATTTTTGAGTGTCCCAACATATGGAGTAATTACGGTAATTGTTTCACTTTCTTTTTGGACTCTAGTATTGAACATGTGTCTCTCAAATGTAAAATTTCTACTTGGGCTGCAGTATTTCTGGAACTTACTGAGGATTTTGTTCACCGTTATTTTGTCCCCTGCTGCATCACCGTATTCAAGCCAATTAAATGTATTGTACACTTCTAAGGCTTCACTGCCAATGATTGTCAACAATGTAGATGATTCAGTATAGTCTGTCAACAATGTAGAAGATTCAATATAGTCGCCTTTCCCTTCCAGTTCCGTTGCTTTTGAGTATAATTCAAATTGCTGTTTGAATTTTCTGAAATTTTGTTTCAAATTTCCATCCATCGAAAGCTTATCTGGCACTGGCAATTGTTTTGCCATTTTTGGAAAGTTTGTCAATGATGATGATATAGTGTAATCGATAAGCTGTGTATTAAATTTAGTGTTATATATATATATCTATGGCTAAATTCATTGTAATCCAGGGCCTTCCCCATTTGCCATGTTTGGAAAGTTTAGTATATGTCCTACGAATTATTGTAATCCAATAGAACTAATTCACTTCTGACACCATGTTATGTTCTTTAAATTATTCTAATTAATAACACAGTAATAAAGCAGTTGACGTCATTTATTATAAGCATTCACACATTGGCATGTTACTCCAAGTACAGAGACTAATAGAATGAAGCTACTGCTATCAGAGAGGGCGTATCATATATAGGTCATTCCAGGTATTTACTGATTTGAGTTTCAGTGGCTACACACTGTACACACTGAATATACAACAGTTGTCATGATGAGGAGTAGGATGATTATATTGATGATATTGATTATGTCAATGATGATGATATAGTGTAATCGATAAGCTGTGTATTAAATTTAGTGTTATATATATATATCTATGGCTAAATTCATTGTAATCCAGGGCCTTCCCCAGGCTGTTTTAGCTCCCCGGTGCCAGGGCGCTTAAATTTTAACTCGAACATATTTGGGGTGCCTAAAATTGGTGTTGCGCCTATAAACATTGTCCGGGGCACGTGCATTTTATCAATTAATTAGCTGTGCTGACTGCAGCAGACCGACAATTCCTGCTGTGAAAGCTAATCTCTTACTTATATCACAATGGCCGTTGTCTCACTGGAGAAGCATGTACACCCACTCACTAAAGTCGGTGAATGTTAAAGGGAGTGTCACTTCGCCGAAAATGTTAACAATGTACAGTTATTCCTAAGCCGCAATCAATTACCGTGAAGCACCACCCTGTAGGCGGAGTTTCATCACGCTGTAAAATCAATGTAGGCCAATAGAAATGCTCAGCTTATCTTTGCTTTGAAGTGACGTTATGATTGACCATTCGTCAATGCGTATTATAGACCATAAAGATTGCCCACCCCTTTCGTATTTTATAATATCCACACCTATTTATTTCATAAATTTTATAAACCCATGTTTTCTACAATAGAGCACAAAATGTCTGCTGACAACCACGATGTCACGTTCCACGCATTGAACTGGTGCGTGTACCGACCATGTGCTTTACTAAATACAGGTCTTTAACATTTGATGCTCATTGGCACGACGTGCACGAGGACATTTTCCAGCCGTTTATGCAAGAACAAAGCATGTATAATATACATGTATTTGAATCAATTCACCAATTATCTAATCAGTACTACGTTGAACAGTTGTAACGATTAAAACATTGTTCAAACACTAAACACATGCCCATATGAACATAATTAATCGAATAAAGAGAGGCTTTGTAAGTGGCTCGATTGTAACCTAAAAATTTGAGAACGACGAGAATAGTAGGTTTGAACATGACGTCAGTGTGCGAATGTGATGCGCACAGGACATAAACATCCGGAAAACATTTACTTTAATTTTCGCAACAACAATGACGCTTTTGCTTTTAAAAGGCTAGAGGTATACCGTTTAAACGGTGATGTTTCGTTTATTTCATTTTGTTAAAAATTTGCACAAAATTTAAAACATGTTAGCTTGAATTTTAAGAGCTAAAACGCACCAGATCGTCATTTGACACATGCCGCAAAAAATTTCGAAGTAGGGAGGGGAAACCCACCCTAACACAACCCTTTCGGGACCGGGCCGCCTGATAAAAATCCTGGGGAAGGCCCTGTTGTAATCTTTTTCGCCCAAAGACCATTTTAGTGGTGGAAAACTGAAAGTTTAACTTTTCCTAAATTCACACTATTTGTAAAAACGTAAGTAATCCATCAATGTAATTTACCTTAACAATACCTTAACTGCATATGTTTACCTAAACAATATCTTAAACTGCTTTAAATATGCAAAAATGTATGTAGCATGTGTTTATTTATTTACTTGTTGTTCTAGTACATAGCACATATAAAAGTATGGATAAAATATTATATCACAGATAAATAATAAAAAGAACATCACTGGCTCCATTTTTTCTTGAGCCAATTTTTCAATCGACTCGCGTCATCGTTTCGTATTTCATTGTAATGGAACATTCATCTACTAATATCTTAGTGTTTTAAATGTTATATATTTTACTTTGCTGTATTGTAATGCCCTTTAGGTATTTACAAAAGCACTTGCAATTGTTAAGTTATAAATATAATATCACTCTTAGTGACTCTTAGTAATAAAACAAGGTTGTTTTTTGCAGTAACTTAGAAAATTATTTTTTCTGTCAACATAGACTTTAACAATATCTACAAGCACTTAACAAAATATATCCATAAAATAAAATTAATCAATTACAATTAACATAATCAACTGTTCCCCTCTGGTAAATACAAGTATCTAAATAAATAAAAGCTGAAATTCAGAGTAAATATACACTTAATAGATGTGTCAGATTTACAAAATAGCCTTGCTAAAAACAACTTAATAATGTTGATAAAATATTTTGAAGTCAGAACTCACAAACATACAGCTGGTCAAATCTGTCCAAAATGTAAACAACCTGATAACCAGTCCATTTTTACAAATTCCAGACATCCATTTTCACACTCCATTTATCAACAAGATAATCCTTTCATTAACTGCTGTGCCTGCTGATCTTACCAGAGCTTGCTAGCAATCATCCTTAATTAGACAATAATTGCTGACAAACAGCTGGTTGTGTTTTCACAGGTTGGTGGTGTTGTTGTTGATCGATTTCGCCTTGATGTGGCTATGGTCACTATGTGCTGACTTAAATGTCGTTGTCGTCTAGGTGCGATTCCACTATGTGTTTTTTCACTTGATACTTTTACATAATTGACGTGACTGAGCTTGAAAAGTTGTATGCTAATTTTCAATCAGACGTCTTGTGTTTTCTAAGAATTGTCCAAATGTATCCACAAATTTTCTTCTTGTGCTCCTTGAAATGCCCTCAATTTCTCCTATTAAGACCTTTAGATCTATGAAGTCACATTGTAGTTGATTTATGTTTAATAGGTGCCTTGTAGCTTCATCCCTCATCTGCCTCTCTTTAGTATAAATGTTACATTCAAAAAGGTAATGATGAACTGTTTCTGGTACTCCACAAGGTATGCACATACCATTTTCATTGTTGCTTATTTTGGACCAATAGTCATTGAGTCGTGTGTGTCCACTTAAAAGTTGATTGATTATTCCAAAAATCTTTCTGTTCTCTTCACCCACACATATCCTTGAACCAGCAATTTGGGAAAATGTCTTCTATTCTGTTGCTTGTTTTGGAATTTTTTTTATACTGGAAGTTCCATTTTTCTGTTGCCTTTGCCTTCATAAGCAGCAAAACCTCTTTGGCGTCTTTCTTCTCAGTAATATTATTGCTGTTTATCATCTCTGTCGCTCCTTTTTGGCCTCCTTATCAGCCAGTTCATTGCCAGTTATGTTTTTGTGTCCAGGAAGCCAATGTACTTCAATGTGATTGTGTTTGTTTTCAAGTGATCCTATTAGGTTTCTGATATTGATAACAGACTGTGTTTTAATTTTCGGAAGCTCATATGAAAAAGTAGTGATAATTGCAGCCTGGCAATCTGTAAATATGTCAATATTTCTATTATTTATTTCTTTGACCTGATCCAAGAATTCTAGTGCCAGCTCTATACCAACTATTTCACCTGCAAAATTGTTGCTGTATCCTGAAACTCCTCTGTGTAGTAGAACTGGTGTTGAGTGGTAGCCATTGGTATACACTGTGGCTCCAGCTCCAGTAGGGCCAGGGTTTCCAAGTGCTGATCCATCAGTAAATGTTAGAACATCAGTATTTGAGCATGTGTCTAATAGTTCTACTATGTTTATAGTTTGTATGTCTTTGCTTGAGTTGAAATTTGTAAAGTTAACTGTTTCCTTTGTTTTTGATAGTCCCATGAAACCTTGTGTATATTGCAGTTCCTTTTCGATATTTTTTATGTCTACTTTGTCATTGAATTCTGTAAACCGACTAGTCATAATTGAGAATGTTGTTGGCTTTCCAGTATATGTTTTCTTGTTTTCAACCCAATTCTTCCAGTCATCATTCAGTGGATCACCTTCCCTTTTTTCCGCTCGTCGTACCATTTCTTGAGCTTGTCGCAGTTTAAGGTGAATACCGATTGGCAATGTATTAGTCAAAACCTCTATTGTTTCATTGCTGGTGCTCTGTTAACAGCCTGATGCCTTCAGCATTGCACTTCTCTGCACTCCTTCAAACTGTTTGACACATTTATCAGTGGCAGTGGACAAAATGGCAGCCCCATAGTATATGACAGGAAGCACCAAAGACTGATAGAGTCGCATGTATGTTGACTGACTGCATCCGCGATTCCTGCTAATGAAGTTATCTAGAGAATTTAGTGCTCTGTATCCTGCCGTGTGACTAGCTTGAATGTGTTTATCAAAGCTTAGGTGTTCATCAATGATCATTCCGAGTATTTTCTTTTCTTTTATAAGGGCTAACTCTTTTCCCTTTGAATTTCAATGGTGAGTTGTCAGTTGACCTACAATTGTCATTTGTAAACAACATCGCTCGAGTTTTTTTCTGGAGCTATACTCATGTTCCATTTTTCACACCAATTAGCAATATTCTTTAAATATGTGTTCATCTGAAGCACAACATCTTCAAGCTTTTCGCTACTAGTCCAAATTGTGGAATCATCAGAAAACTCCGTTCATTTACTTTCGATGGAAGGCATGCTATCCCGTGTGTAAAGCTTACATAAAGTGGGGCTAAGAACTGAGCCTTGTGGAATACCCACCTTTGATATCATTTTTAAAGAAATATAGTCGTTCACCATTAAATAAAACTTCCTGTCTGTGATGTATTCTTTAAGGAAAACCCAGAGCCTACCTTTAATGTTGCACTCATAAGCTTTTTTCAGAAGACCAGCTCGCCAAACTCTTTCGAATGCAGATTCGAAGTCCATAGCAACCAGAGCTGATATTTTCTTCTCATTTTTAGCTTCTTGAAGGCTTTGTGTCTGTCGTAAAATTGCTTGAGAACATGACTTCCTCTATCTATAAGCATTTTGAAACTTTGAAAAACCTTGTTCAGTTTCCAATTTCCATGTTAGTCTATTCTTATAACAATCCTTTCTAAGATTTTTCCTGTGATACTTTCTAATGTGATAGATCTATAGGATCTAGTGTTGTTGTAATCATCCTTGTTAGGTTTTGGTAGCATCATTTTTGGATCTGTTTTAAAACTTTCTGGTAAGCATCCATTCGACCAACACTGTTGAAAAAGGTATTGAAGACACTCTAACACCACCTTTGTATATCATTTGTTCACAGGTTTGATAAAACTTGATAAGAAATTGTCCAGTTGTAACACACATGGCAGATGTGCTGGACTGGTTATTGAAATTTTACGGTTTGCGTCATAAATTATGTGTTCTATACATAAACGAGTCTGTAGAAAGTACCTTATTAACGTCCAAATCAGTACCATTTGCTTGTTGTCATATCAGGAAAAGACAAAGTCAGCGTTTTTTTTGGCATTTGAGCCAATATGACATTTTCTTGAGCCAATTTTCCATATTTTTGCAAATGGCTCAATTGGCGAAAGGCAGCGTGAGCCCTACTGAAAAGAGTTGCCCTCATTCCGGCCCTCTAAATGCATAGTTTAAACTTTGTCAAATACATAATTATGATTGGTCAATTAGTATGTAGTTAAATGTGTAATCTTTCACAAAAAACAAGTTCAAAATTCAACAATATTTTGCCAAAATACTGCCTGGAGTTAGCACCCTCTAATGACCTTTTCTCACATACAGTGTAACCCATGCAGCCCTTATGATTGGTTGTCTAAGTTGGTTGCAATGTGCTGGTGTACGTTCTATAATATTTGTCTAAGTACATTTTTGACAGATTAATGAATATATTCAATTATTATGGATACAAATTTACAAGCTATTTTCGACACATTATTCAAACCTACTTATTAATTACCAGATTTTGCTTTAAGCATGCTTAAACCATGCTATACAGTGCATAGAAGTAGCAAAAAAAATTGAGACGCTGCAATATGTGTTATACATGTATTGGAGAACTTTCTGCCACATAAATGGTCTTTCCGCCACATAAATGGTCTTTCGGTGGTTAGGCCTGTGAGTAAACATTGCCCATATAAAAATGTATCTCAATGTTTGCACAGGGCCTTACATGTTATGCAACTTTAATGCTGGATGAGATGATAAGGATGATGGTGATGATTATATTTAAACAGACATTTTTGAATGCAGTGTGGTGTTGAAGAATGTACTAAACTGTCTGTAAATCTGGACAGTCTTGCTTTGTCTTTTGCATTCAGGTATTTTGTTATTCGACATCGTATTTTGTTAAAAGAAATGACACGTTTGAGAATAACTTAAAATACATTTCATACTGCAAATCAATATTTTACCACTGTCTGTTAATTTTGTTTACAAAACCGACTTTAACAGATCTGACTATGATCATTGTGTTAGAAGCCAAAAATTACTTTTTTCTGTAATGAAGAATTAGGTGTCCAATAACCCATAGTACGGACTAAAGATGTATAGCAATTATGGAGTTCTAAAATTTGTTTCCCCTTTCATTATCACAGCACTTCCAACATTTCAGAATATCCACAGAGCCTTGCTTCTAGGATGCGCCTGTGGGCTGGGTCTGGTGATCAGCTTCCACTGTCCCTCCATCAGTCACTTTGGCTGGTACTTTACAGCCTTGAGCATCTTCCACTGGTCAGAGTATTTCACGACGGCAGTGACGAACCCTCAGGCTCTCACACTGGAGTCGTACCTACTTGACCACAGCAAGGAGTATAAAGTGGCAGCAGCAGCAAGCTGGCTGGAGTTTTCTATAGAATGGTTTTTAGCTCCGGGTAAGCTTAGGGCTCTGAGTTCGGTATTTCTGGGGCCGAATAAAGGCCTCATTCCTCCCTGCTGGGGGTATATTTTTTCATCAGGGTCAGATTATAAGGTCACTGGCCAAGGCATGCACATCTTTCGTACTGACAATAACACGGACAGAGCGGTATGAATAGTCGAGAGTGCTGTCCTGAGACAGCTCTTGTTCTTTCTGGTTCTTGACAAAAAGTTTTACTGTCAGACTGACTTTTATAGAGACTAAATAGAAAGCATTAGGCAGTACATGTACATTGAATTTATTTATTGATAGTATAATGTGACAATGTTTGAATTCATTGATTGATATAATGTTACAATGTTTGAATTTATTGATTGATATAATGTGACAATGTTTGAATTCATTGATTGATATAATGTTACTATTTTGAATTCATTGATTGATATAATGTGACAATGTTTGAATTCATTGATTGATATAATGTGACTATGTTTGAATTCATGTGTTAATATAATGTTACAAATCTTCAATTCATTAGTTTGTATTATTTTACAATCTTTGCATTCATTTGTTAAAATAATGCTGTAATGATTGAATTCATGTGTTGGTATAATGTTACAATTAAACTTAAGCTTGCTTTCTTTGTATGAAGAAATTGTTACAGGTCTACATACTTCACATTTTATAATAACTTTATGTAATCTTTAGTATGTCCATTTAATTAACAATATGACATGATGTGACATGAAACTCAAAGAAACATGCAAACAATCCTGGATAAAAAGAGCAAGTTACATGTACTTAAAACCTATTTAAAATATTGTTCTATAGCTGTATATTTTTGGTTTAAACTTCATTGGTAGGTCTCAAACAGTTCCGGTACATCAGCCTGGTAGGGCTGGTCCTTGTGATAACCGGTGAGGTGGTACGGAAGCTCAGTATGATCACCGCCTCTACAAACTTCAACCATTACGTGCAGTACAAAAAGCACCGCGATCACCAGCTGGTCACTCATGGCATTTATTCGCTATGCAGACATCCGTCCTACGTCGGCTGGTTTTTATGGAGCATAGGAACTCAGGTTAGTCAAGTTTTTCGAGTTTGAAGATCCTTGTTAACAGATTTGATATGCCCCCTATTGAAGAAGATAGCAGGGTATATTGGTTTGCTAATGTCAGTCCGTCTGTCTGTCTGTCCATCGGTGGACCACTTTCGTTTCCGCTCTCCAACAGTTTTTAATCCGATCTTGTCTAAAATGTTTGTGGGCCAAATTCAATAATTAGCCAAACTGCCCCAGGACTTGTAAAGTTATGGTCCTTTAATGATCTAAAATTGGCCTTGTAGCTGTTTCTGATCTTTCAGTCCAACTCTAAGCTCTACTTCGAGGGTTGAGCTTGAAACTATTATATCTGATGTAGAAATGTTAAGCAGATACAACAGTTTCATAATTGTTGCTATGTCCAATAGTTTTCACTTAGTCTTCACCCAACTTGATATTTTAAAGATTGCTTTTAACCTAGAGGGGGCATACCTGTTTAAACAACTGTTGTTTTCAAGAAACATGATTTATTATGAATAGATAAGGAGTGAAGAAAAAATGTAGTTCTTGTGTCGAGCCTTTGTAATCAACGTGTGTCCGTTGTATTTGTTAGAATCTCTGATTACCCTGACCTGTGTATATTTCGTATCAAAAACCTTTCAATCTGCTTGGCCAAGATCTTTGGTACATGTACAAAAGCTTTTTGTCAGAGGCTGAAGATGGGAATCAGACCCTAGGTTTTGACGAAATTTATTGCAATAGATTTTGTGATGGGGGACAAGAGAAAATCCAGGTGTAAAGTCAACTCTAAGGCAAAAATGCTTGAATGAATATGTATTTCACCAGGGAAGATGCTTGTATAATTTGTCCATTGATAGGCAAAAGGGCCTATCAGCCTTCTTTGCACATATACTGATTTGCCCTCTTGGCGGTCATGGCCTGTGCATATGTAAGGGCCTTTTGGCAGTCATGGCCTGTGCGTATGTAAGGGCCTTTTGGCAGTCATGGCCTGTGCGTATGTAAGGGCCTTTTGGCGGTCATGGCCTGTGCGTATGTAAGGGCCTTTTGGCAGTCATGGCCAGTGCGTATGTAAGGACCTTTTGGCGGTCATGACCTGTGCGTATGTAAGGGCCTTTTGGCGGTCATGGCCTGTGCGTATGTAAGGGCCTTTTGGCAGTCATGGCCTGTGCGTATGTAAAGGCCTTTTGGCAGTCATGGCCTGTGCGTATGTAAGGGCCTTTTGGCAGTCATGTCCTGTGCGTATGTAAGGGCCTTTTGGCGGTCATGGCCTGTGCGTATGTAATGGCCTTTTGGCGGTCATGACATGTGCGTATGTAAGGGCCTTTTGGCGGTCATGGCCTGTGCGTATGTAAGGGCCTTTTGGCGGTCATGACCTGTGCTTATGTAAGGGCCTTTTGGCGGTCATGGCCTGTGCGTATGTAAGGGCCTTTTGGCAGTCATGGCCTGTGCGTATGTAAGGGCCTTTTGGCAGTCATGTCCTGTGCGTATGTAA
Source organism: Congeria kusceri (assembly GCA_027627225.1). Lineage (NCBI taxonomy): Eukaryota > Metazoa > Mollusca > Bivalvia > Myida > Dreissenidae > Congeria > Congeria kusceri. Next base: position 49,904,307 of record CM051033.1, read on the forward strand.
GGGCCTTTTGGCACTCATGGCCTGTGTGTATGTAAAGGCCTTTTGGCAGTCATGGCCTGTGCGTATGTAAGGGCCTTTTGGCGGTCATGGCCTATGCGTATGTAAGGGCCTTTTGGCAGTCATGGCCTGTGCGTATGTAAGGGCCTTTTGGCGGTCATGGCCTGTGCGTATGTAAGGGCCTTTTGACAGTAATGGCCTGTGCGTATGTAAGGGCCTTTTGGCACTCATGGCCTGTGCGTATGTAAGGGCCTTTTTTCAGTCATGGCCTGTGCGTATGTAAGGGCCTTTTGGCACTCATGGCCTGTGCGTATGTAAGGGCCTTTTGGCAGTCATGGCCTGTGCGTATGCAAGGGCCTTTTGGCACTCATGGCCTGTGTGTATGTAAAGGCCTTTTGGCAGTCATGACCTGTGCGTATGTAAGGGCCTTTTGGCAGTCATGACCTGTGCGTATGTAAGGGAAACAACTAATGCATCTGGTTCATTTAATTTTGTAGTTGTGTTGTAGAAGCGTGAATGTAGAACTACTTTTTATATCTTAAATTTCTTTTCAGTGCTAGTGCTTTATTTCATTTCAAATGAATATTAATGTCAAAACTAATCTGAAATTGGCAGAACATTCCTTGTGGTGAATTTTAGCCATTTAAATATTTTATTGTCTCTACATTGCAGATTATTCTCTGCAACCCAGTGTGCCTTGTTGGTTATACAATAGTGTCATGGCGGTTCTTCAACGAAAGAATCTATGAAGAGGAAATATCTCTTCTTAATTTCTTTGGCGAGGATTATTTAGACTATCAAAGACGAGTAGGGACGGGGATTCCTTTCATAAAAGGATTTGATGGATCTGGTCATAACTTTTGACAGTAGAGTTAGATTAGTGTTTAAAAAGAGTTTGTATTGTTATGCAATGTAAAGCGGGTTTGGTTATTAGCTCACCTGAGCATGAAGTGCTCAAGGGTGAGCTATTGTGGTCAGTCTGTGTCCGGCGTCCATCGTCCGGCGTCCACATTTTACTTCAAACAACTTCTTCTCTGAAACCACTTGGTGGATTTTAACCAAACTTAGCAGGAATGTTCCTTGGATGGTCCTTTACCAAATTCCTTCAATTTATTAAAATATATTGAAAACTCTGGTTATCATGGCAACTAAAAGCTTAAAAACTGGAAAACTTAAAAAATCTTCTTGTCAGAAACCACTGGCTGGATTTGAAAAATAGTTTTTACAGAAATGCTCCTTGGGTGACCCTCTACCAAATTCCTTCAAGTCATTTTGATTTGTTAAAAAACATGGCCGCCAGTGGGCGGTGTGGGTTTCCTTATATGGCTATATGGAAAACTTTAAAAATCTTCTTGTCTGAAACCCCTGCTGGATTTTAAAATAATTTCACAGAAATGTTCCTTGGGTTACCCTCTACCAATCTCCTTGAAATGATTTTGATTCGTTAAAAAAACATGGCCGCCAGGGGGGCGGGCCAGTTTTCCTTATATAACTTTATTGAAAACTTTAAAAATCTTCTTGTCTGAAACCACTGCCTGGAATTCAAAATAATTTCACAGAAGTGGTCCTAGGGTGACCCTCTACCAAATTCCTTGAAATCATTTTGATTTGTTAAAAAACATGGCTGCCAGGGGGCAGGGCAGTTTCCCTTATATGGCTATAGTGAAAACTTTAAAAATCTTCTAGTCTGAAACCACTGGCTGGATTTCAAAATAATTTCACAGAAATGCTCCTAGGGTGACCCTCTACCAAATACCTTCAAATCATTTTGATACGTTAAAAAACATGGCCGCCAGGTGGCGGGGCAGTTTTCCTTACATGGCTATATTGAAAACGTTTAAAATCTTTTAGTCTGAAACCACTTGCTGGATTTCAAAATAATTTCACAGAAAGGCTCCTTTGGTGACCCTCTATCAAAGTCCTTGAAATCATTTTGATTTGTTAAAAAACATGGCCGCCAGGGGGCGGGGCAGTTTTCCTTATATAGCTATATTGAAAACTTTAAATATCTACTTGTTTGAAACCACTGGGTGGATTTCAAAATAATTTCAAATAAATGCTCCTTGGGTGACCCTCTATTAAATTCCTTTAAATCATTTTGATTTGTTAAAAAAGCATGGCCGCCAGGGGGCGGGGCAGTTTGCCTAATATGGCTCTATTGAAAACTTAAAAAATCTTCTTGTCTGAAACCACTGGCTAAATTTCAAAATAATTTCACATACATGTTCCTTGGGTGACCGTCCATCAAATTCCTGGAAATTATTTTGATTCGTTAAAAGTAATTGCCGCCAGGGGGCAGGACAGTTTTCCTTATATGGCCATATTGAAATCTTAAACAATCTTTTTGTTAAAAGCCATTATGATGCTTTACACTCAGGTCAGCGACCTAGGGCCATCTTGGCCCACTTGTTTTAGAATTGTTGTTAAATTCTGTGAGTAATAGTATTATTCATGGGACACTTGTTTTTGTGGATTTTGTGGGCCATTGAATATATCACAGTTTTAGAATTTCTTAAATACCAGTAGATGCTTGTTAGGGGTTATGTGACACAGATAGATTGTAGTACCAGAATGTTATATTTACTGGTGATGTCTATCTTGGTGTATTAAAATGTTCAGCATATTGATAGGCACTACTTGCAACAGAGGTGGCACAATCAATTGTTCATAAGTTTCCACCTTAGAATTACCAGGGCCTATCAAAAAAGCAGATTGGCTCTGGTAATACTAAGGTGTTGATTTTTCCAGCTTTTCCCGGAACGTGTACGTTCACATGAAATTCTGCCAGAGTTTACAGTATTTAAAGTGTTGCCAGCAGACTTGAAAAGTCAGGGAAAAATTTTTTTTTTTAACATAAGTGAATTGTCAGGGAATTTTGAAAACATAGTCAGTGAAAAATCAAATTCCAAAAAAGTCAGTGAAAAGTCAGGGAAAAATATGCCTGACGGTAAAAAAACAGAAAAATTATACAAATTTGCAGGTTATCACTATTGCAGTCTTAAGATGTTTTGAATTACTAAAATATATGTATAGATACAGAATAATGCTTATTTTTAGTCAGAAATGTATATCTTAACAGTTTTTGTAAATGTCCTAGTGTGACATAAATATGATTTGTTCACGGATTCCCTTTCCTGAAGATTTGGACCGCTAAAAGGAGAGGAAGGGGCTGTTTAAAATGTGTGGTTTTTCTTCATTGAAAAACTGGATATAGTCAGGGAAAAGTCACTGAAAAGTCAGGGAATTTCTTTTGCCCCAGGTGCTGGCAACCCTGGTTTACAACACTGGGCAAGTGGTAAAACTAATTTGGTAAATATTGTCAAGTAAGGTAAAATGAGACTTTGCAACCTTAACTTGTATCCGTGTTTTGCTTTAGTTAAAAAAAATATTTTGCTCTAAACAGGCTTAAGCCTTAAGCTTAGGAGAAAATTGTTTTTTGATCATATTTATAAATACACGTGTATATCTTAGATACTTTTAAAAATTAAGATACCAATACAATTAAGATACCAAGAAGTAATGCCTAAATAGTTCTTATCTAAACAGCTGAACCATGCATAATGTGACCTTCATAAATTATCATCTTAAGTAGTTTATGGCTGTTATATAAATGCTATGAAATGTAATTGGGTCATATGCTTAACACTTACAAAAACAAAATTGCTTACTAAATAGAATTTTGGAGTTAAGATAGATTGGGCTGTACCATTTCAAAACCTGAGTTGAGAATTTTCCTAATTTTAAGAAAATGATTGAGGTGAACAATAAAAAAAAAAGCAACTTAAGACAAAAAAGTATGTGTATTACGATACGATTCTTTATAAATATCGACCCCAGATCATTGCAACTATTATTATTATTGTTATTAATATTAATTTATTGTTGTTATTATTATTAATCCCCCGCCGCGAAGCGGGAGGGGGATTATAGGAATGCCCTTCGTCCGTCCGTTTGTCCGTAATATTTTCGTGTCCGCTCCATATCTCCTATACCCTTTGAAGGATTTTCATGAAACTTGGCTCAAATGTTTAGGTCATTGAGACAATGTGCAGACGGCATGAGTCAGTCACGCTGGCTCAAGGTCAAGGTCACACTTGAAGGTCAAATATTCGAGCCTCCATTTCGTGTCTGCTCCATATCTCCTATACCCTTTGAAGGATTTTCATGAAACTTGGCTCAAATGGTAAGGTCATTAAGACGATGTGCAGAAGGCATGAGTCAGTCACGCCAGCTCAAGGTCACCTTCACACTTAGAGATTAAATATTCGAGCCTAGATTTCGTATCCGCTCCATATCTCCCATACCCTTTGAAGGATCATGAAACTTGGCTCAAATGTTTAGGTCATTGAGACAATGTGCAGAAGGCATGAGTCAGTCACGCCGGCTCAAGGTCAAGGTCACACTTGTAGGTCAAATATTCGAGCCTCCATTTCGTGTCCGCTCCATATCTCCTATTTCTTTTGAAGAATTTTCATGAAACTTGGCTCAAATGTTTAGGTCATTGAGACGATGTGCGGAAGGCATGGGCCTTTTACGCCAGCTCAAGTTCAAGTTCACTCTTGAAGGTTAAATTTCTGAGCCTTCATTTTCGTGCCCGTTTTTTGTGTCAGCTCCATATACCCTTAACCCTTTGAAGGATTTTCATGAAACTTGGCTCAAATGTTTTGCTCATTGAGCCCATGTGCAGAAGTCATAAGCCAGTCACGCCAACTCAAGGTCAAGGTCACACTTGAAGGTTGAATGTTTGAGCCTGTATTTTCATGTCCGTTCTATATCTCCTGTGCCCTTTAAAGGATTTTCATGAAACTTGCCTCAAATGTTTATCACATTGAGGCAATGTGCAGAAGGCATGAGGCAGTCAAACACCTTAAGGTCAAGGTCACACTTGAAGGTCAAGTGCTTGAGCCTCCATTTTTTTTGTCTGCTCCATATCTCCTATGCCCTTTGAAGGATTTTTATGAAACTTTGTTCAAATGTTTATCACATTGAGGCAATGTGCAGAAGGCCTGGGACAGTCTTGCCACCTCAAGGTCAAGGTCACACTTAAAGGTCAAATGTATGAGCCTCCATTTTCGTGTCAGCTCCATATCTCCTATGCCCTTTAAAGAATTTTCATGAGACTGATTAAGGTAAGTGTGATACTTCAAAGTCACCTGTAAAATGTAATGAATGATCACGGCGGGGGATATAGCTGTCCTTTGGACTGCCTTGTTATTATTTTTATGTGAGTAGCAATACAAATAACTGTGTGTGTATACATATATAGCAGTAGGTTTGTTTCAGGACATCGAAATTGTACCAGTAAAAAATCTCCCCATATAACGTGTACCATATTGGATATTGCTACATTGTAAATCATGTTCTCATCAAATATATTATTTTCCTTCATTTTACTTGTGTATTACCTCACCTACATGTAGTTTATGAATCGAGTTGTTTTGTTGTTTGATGTCCAATCTTGTTTCAAATTTCTATACTACTTTTTTGCTCAGCAAACAGTCTGATTCATTTAACATTTTGAAAAATGAACACATTTGTTCAGCGTTTAAGCTTTAAAACTGACATTTCCTTATAAGTCATTACAAAAACTGTACCAAACATACAGCATAGATGAATTTATATAAAATAGATATTAAGTCATATTAGAAACACATAGACCATACATAATGTGATTTTATGATTTTGCCCCTTATACAACAAAGCTATATCTAGATGTGCATGCTTGTTTTGACGTTACCTGCATGTACGCAATCGTCACTTTTAGCTAGTTGCTAATCATAACTCATTAATTTTATTTGGTAATTAACATTTAAAATGGTAGTGTGACTATTGTCCCTAATTCAAACTAAGGGAGTAATCCAGTGAAACACATTATCTTGTGTAACAGACTTGCCAAACTTGTTACCAGTCTTAACTATTTTTGCCTTGCTATTGCATATGAAGTATAATTTTATTTGATTTGTCCATATCAATATGCAATACGACTAATGCATTCATTGTACATAGATGGGTTTGTAATAATAATCATAATATATTATATATTATTGTCTTATACTGTACCGTGTATGTTCCCAGTATAGTAAATTATACGTTGACAATGAATATTGCTGTAATGAATTGTATTTTTCGTTAATAAAATAAAATAATTAAATTTCATAGTAAAGTTGTGTGTTGTATCTTTTTGTGTGCATTTTTAGCTCACCTTAGCACAAAGTGCTCATGGTGAGCTTTTGTGATTGTCCGTCGTCCGTCCGTGTGTCTGTGCGTCCGTCGTCAACTTTTCATTCAAACGACATCTCCTAAACCACTTGGCAGATTTTTACCAAACTTCACAGGAATGATCATTGGGTGACCCTCTTTCAAAGTTGTTCAAATCGTTACGGTCTGCTGCATATATAGGTCACCAGAGCTAAAAATAGATTTTAAAGGTGTAAACTTGAACAATCTTCTGCTTTGAAACCGCAAAGCCCAGAGGTTTCATATTTGGTTTGTAACATCCTTTATTGGTCCTTTACAAAGTTTGTTCAAATTATGCCCCTGGGGTCAAAACGGGACACTCCCCGGGGGTCACATGGTTTATATACAATATATAGCAAAATGACCTTAAAAATCTTCTCCTCTGAAACCACAAGGCCGAGAGGTTTCATATTTGTAATGTAACATCCTGTAGTGGTCCTCTAGAAAGATTGTTCAAATTATGCCCCCTGGGGTAAAAGGTGGCCACGCCTTAGGGGTCACATGGTTTATATAGGCTTAAATAGCAAAATGTCATTAAAAATCTTCTCTGAAACCGCAAGGCCAGAGGTTTCATATTTGTTATGTAACATCCTATAGTGGTCCTCTACAAAAATTGTGCAATTTATGCCCCTAGGGTCAAAACTGGCCACGCCCCGGGGGTCACATGATTTATATACACTTAAATAGTAAAACGACTTTAAAAATCTTCTCCTCAGAAACCGCAAGGCCCAGACGTTTCTTATTTGGTATGTAACATCATATAGTGATCCTCTACAAAGATTGTTCAAATTATGCCCCTGGGGTCAAAACTGGCCATGCCCCAGGGGTCACATGGTTTATATAAATTTACATAGCAAAATGTCTTTAAAAATCTCTTGAAACCGCAAGGCCCAGAGGTTTCGTATTTGTTACGTAACATCCTATAGTGGTCCTCTACAAAGATTGTTAAAATTATGCCCCATGGGTCAAAACTGACCACACCCTAGGGGTCACATGGTTTAAAGAAACTTGTATAGCAAAATGACTTTAAAATTCTTCTCCTCTGAAACCACAAGGCCTAGAGGTTTCATATTTGGTATGTATATGTGGTCCTCGACAAATATTGTTCAAATTATGCCCCTGGAGTCAAAACTGGTCACGCCCTAGGGGTCACATGGTTTATATAGACTTAAATAGCAAAATGACTTTAAAAATCCTCTCCTCTGAAACAGCAAGGCGCACAACTTTCCTATATGTAGTAAGTAACTTTGCATAGTGGTCCTGTCCAAAGATTGTTCAAATTATGCCCCTGGGGTCAAATTTGGCCACACCCCAAGGGGTCACATGGTTTATATAGACTTAAATAGCAGAATGACTTTAAAAATCTTTACCTGGAGCCGCAAGGCCCGGAGGTTTGTTCAAGATTGTTCAAATCATGCCCCTGGGTTAAAAATAAGCCACACCTTGGGATGCAAATTTCAATTGGGTTACAAGGTCTCAGGTGAGCGGCCTAGGGCCTTCAGGGCCCTCTTGTTTTTTTTAATTGCCACTTCAATGTAGCTTGTTGTTTATATTTTGTGCCTGTGAAATATTGTGTTGGAGGGTATGTGTTGATTGAAGGTACCACTGTATGGAAGTTTAAAGGCACTTTATGTGATATGTAAGCAAAGTATTTTGCTTGCGGTCCACAAAAGTCATACATATATTCTATTAATTCTTGTATTTAGCTTCAAGATCTATCAATTATCCGCTAAAAGAACAGCAACACATCACCGCATCCTCACCTTTGTCTTTATATACATATGTGTACTTACGAACTTAAGTGTCTTTGTCAATATCTATTTATACACGTTTTACTTTCATTTTCTAAATACATGTAGGTCAATCGATAGAATTCGCTTTTAAAACTGTTCTAGATTTATAAACACATCTGGCCCTGTGTTCACAAAACACGTTGAGCCTGATTTTCAGGTTCAGTATGAACTTGGGCCAGATATTTCAGCATTTTCAGTCTCGACAATTGCATTCACTAAAATCTGGATCAAATTTATTATACATGATTATGAACTCCTTTCAGCATACATGTTCTATCTGATATGAAGATTTTAATCAAAACGTAGCAAACAATGATGTTTATTTAACCGAGAAGAAAAGTGATTTGGAAAATGATACTTTTTAGATTCGGCTCAGTTGGGCTGAAAGAGATTGATCTTGATCCTTAAGTAAATCCTTTGTGAATAAGGGGCCAGATCCGTTATTTCCTGTAACAGCAAAGAGTTGAACATTTTTAGTGTTCACCTTTGATCGATCGTGCTCACTGACGAGCAGTATTCAGATTCATTTCATAACTATGTGGTCACAGTATATTTAGGCGATTTAAATTGTGTTTTAAATGAAACACTTAAAAATTCCATATAAGTAAAATTTGGACAGTTTGAAATTCCGTTTTGTTTGACACTCGTAGATTAAAATATACATATTTATATAGGTATTGAGCAAACCGATATGTTTATCATGCATATCGACTTTGTTATTATAATAAAAGTGACATGGATAATTGCACAACAATTACGTTATGTGGAAGAATGCGCAACAGATCGCCGTATTTGTGAAGGATTTTATGTCAAATAAAGCGTGCAAGTTCCCTTTACGCTAGGTTGTAGAAAGAGCCATGTATCTAGATTTTGAGATCGCGATATATGCATGTAAACAGAGATATATTAAGGGCCTAGTTTAATCCTTTATTTGACCCCCCCCCCCCCCCCTAAAAAATAATAATCTGTGGTATTGTACCCCTGTGGACTGGCACAGTGTGGCGACCTTTATCAGCTGAGATTAATACACTACACCAAAACCCCACTACGCCCACTTCGATTTTACGACCACCCCGCTAAAGCGGACACTTTTTAACAGACCCGATTGTTTCCCTATATATTTCAATGGTCGCAAACCCCGATTATACGGGCACCCCGCTATTCCGTATAACGACCACTAATCCCAGACCAAATGTACCAAATAATGCTGAAAATAACCCCGTTATTGCGATCAGTGTCATTTGGTCGTTGACACTTAACATCATAAATTAACAACATATGCTGTGGAGATAACACAATGCTTTGCGCTTTAAAAGGAGCGTGTGAAAAACAATGTTACAAATGTTTTGATAAGGGATTAGCACATCGACTGTGTATCAGATTACGTTAATTGACACTAGCTGACAGTTAGTGGGTAGCACTGATATACTCATACCGTCATGTTGTACTAATTATGTATCATTTGCTATAAACATGTATATGTTTAATGCAATAAACTTGAAAGAATAAATGCTGAACCTTAAATGGGCTTAGTTAATCAAGTTTTTTATTTATTCTCCTACTTAAGTTACATAATCTCTATTCAATAAAACATTATTGAAAACAAATTGGAATTTTCGTTATCTATTGATTATTCATTATGTTTATAAAAAAACTTGAAATTACACAGAAGTATGAATGTACTGACTCGGTGATCTGCCGGACCTCGATAATACGACCACCCCGCTATTAAGACCACTTTTATTAAGACCCAAAAGCGGTCGAATAAAACCCCGCTAATTCACCATTTCTCAGTCAGCTGAGAGAACATATTGCAGATAATGATAAGAGATTTTATGTTGGAGCAATACACACTCAGTGAAATACCCCTATGGAGAGGCCAGATATTCTTTGAACTAGGCCTTTGACAAACATTTTCATTGATAGATCATTGATGTGAAGATTAAGTGCATCCATAAACATGCACGCGTGTGTACATTTATAAGCTCACCTGAGCACGAAGTACGGTGAGCTACTGGTATAGGGGACTTCCGGCGCCTTCCGTCGTCAAGGTGCCGTCAACAATTTGGACCGTTATCGCGATAAAGACTACTTTTTTTTATTCAATCTTGACCAAAATTACACAGTTTGTGTATGACCATAAAATCTTGGACGAATTCGACATTGGGCCCAAACGGACCAGGAACACCAGAGTTATTGCCCCTTTTTCATGCAAAAAAAGTGCAAAAGTGCCATTTTCCAACGTATAGACTTTATTTTCCATCCAATCTTAACTTTCACAGTTTGTATATGATCATCAGACGTCAAAAATGGGCCAGATCGTATTTCGAACACCAGAGCTATTGCCCTTTGTTTATTAAAAAATATACAAAATGGACATTATTCAGGATAGAGAGAGACATTTTTCATCCAATCTTCACCAATCTTGCACAGTTTGTCTATTACCATGAGATTACATTGGAAGTCGAATATAAGCAAGATCGGACCAGAAACACCAGAGTTATTGCCCTTCGTAAGTGGAAAAAATATGCAAAAAAGAACATTATACAGGATAGAGACTTCAGTTTTCATCAAATCTTTACCAATCTTGAACAGTTTGTCTATGACCATAAGATTAAAGGTGAAGTCGAATATAAGCAAGATTGGACCAGAAACACCAGAGTTATTGCCCTTTGTTTGTGAAAAAAATATGCAAAAATGGACATTATTCAGGATAGAGACTTCATTTTTCATCCAATCTTCACCAATCGTGTACAGTTTGTCTATGAACGTAAGACTACAGGTGAAGTAGAATATAAGCATGTTCGGGCCAGAAACACCAGAGTTATTGCCCCTTGTGTTTGGAAAAACACATCAACAAGCTATCAATGATTGGCTTGCACATGCGATTTTTGATTCAATGTTGACCAAACTTACACAGTTTGCGCATGACCATAAAAATTGATAGATAAAATTTGATTTCCAACAGTTGCAAGACTTTCATGCAGTTATTTGTACATGCAACTTTGATGTCTTCAGAGCCTGCATTAACATCATTTATCATCATTGGACAGAAAATTATCAAAGAAAAAGCACAACTTTACCTTATAGCACAGCCATCGCAATTATCGCATTGCAACTAGTTTTCCAAAACTGTTTGCGAAAAAGACATCAAAATCTACTGTTTGTGCATTTTCCAGAATAATGAAAAAGGGTCAGGTAAGAATATCGAGAAAAATGATTTGAGGACCATTAGCAAAAAAAAACGCACATCCACTACCTAACTCATACTTTAGTTAGCCCATTGCACTTACCGATGTTATAAATAAAAATTGATCCTACCCCCACTGTGTATTTTTCAGATACCTTAATTTTCAAACCTGTCAGAACAGTATGGTCTTCATCTGTACCAGTTCTCAGGTGAGCGCTTTGGGCCATCATGGCCCTCTTGTTTTGGCTATATACTGCAAACATTATTATGGTATATGCCTTCATGATATTAAAATTCATGCAGGAAAATTATGAAACTCCAGAGACATCATCAGGAGAGAAACCATTGTTATCATCCGCTGGTCCTTTATTTGAGGCAACTGACCAATTGCCTATACAATATGGGACAATACATACAACACAGCACAAAACATAACAAGAAATGTCTTTTAAAAAGACAATCGGCGTTGCAATTAATATTGAGATGTCATTTTTACCCGAAACATAATACAATAGGGACAAGATGATCGGTTTCGTGACGTCTCGGACCCCAGCTTGTTTGGTCCCAACTAAGGAGACTTCTCGGACTGCAGATTTTTCGAACACCATAAGAAAACTTGTCGGCGGACCTAAAATTAATTTGAGATAAACTCAAACATTATTAATATGTGTACCATGAATAAACCGATCATACCTTCCATGTTTTCACCGGTGATAAATGAATAACGTAAATGCTTGTAATTTACGTTACTATAATTGTTACATGAATTTGTCATGCAAATTTAACAAATTAGCATTGTCCGAAAACGATTGCGGGAATGAATGAAAATTGTTATATATCAGACGTGTGTACATAGTTATGTTAAATAATATTCAATACGTATCATTCGTTTTGCAAATAGTTTATTCATGCTACGCAAATGAAGTAAAAGTAACTTGAACAACATTTCAACGTATTACGAGACTTGATTCACCACATTTTATTTATAGAAAGATGTTAAATATTTTTAGAGATTGTAATAAAAGGCAACCGCAATTCAAATATAAAATAACATGCACAGTAAGCTTATAAATATAAATTCCCCATTTATTGAAATTCTCGGGTTTATGATTCTCCCACCTCCGGACGCTAATTCATGAATGTATATAGGCACAGCTATACCGCGCGCTCTTTATAGAATGATGTAACCTTTCTCTTGAGTGTGTTGCAATTCTAATTAAATACTAGTAGTAATACAAGAGAATATTAATTCAATTGCATTAAAATTTAATTACTCAATGGTTTGATGTTATCTTCATAACTTATTAGATTCATTAATTGATCAGCTACCGAAATCTGGAAGGTTGGCAAGCGCATTTGAAAAATAGGCAAGTTGATCGATGTCGACCGGATAGTCGCGCAACCAGATTGGGCCATCTATGGTTAAACTAGTATTCCTTAAATGATCTCTCCACAAACCCTTTGGCAGATAAATATCTCGTGACCTCGCTCCCTGTTCCACTATGGGAGCTACAAGATAGTCTATGCCTACAAGAAACTCGTCCTCGATTGTCAGGGCGTATTCGTCATTTGAATCTAGCCACCAAAGCGGGACAATTATTGGATCCGCAGTATGAACTGCACCTTCAGCCTTTGTGATAAGCTCTGAGCCGATCTTCTCTCTCATTTCCGTAAATTTACGAACAATGTCCATGATGGTATCGTTGTATATCCACGGGACTATTGAATACTGCATTCCGGGCAGGAATGTATTCAGTTGTGTCCAGCGTACGAATAGTTCCGGATCGGGGTGGTCGTTGTACGCGTTGCCGCCTATCATGTCGGGTAATACAAACGGGTATCCCAGCAACCCGTACGTGAGGACACACGGTATTAAAGACTTGAGCGCATTGTTGTGACCCCAGTTTGAATCCTTGTCCATTAGTCTAACGAAGATCGGGTACCGCTGGGTTCTGTAGCCAACTCGGACCTCTTGGTGGAATGTTGGATCGGCTTCGGCCGCAAGCTGGACCCATTTGATCGGGTATGCGTCTGCGGGGTTCTTGGTCATGTTTGCTGCACTATAAATATGCGGCATCCACGAAGTCTCTCCTGCGTCAAACTTGAAGGAACTGATGTTGTACTTCGTCTGCAGGTTGCGAAGCTTGCTGAGGTACCACTGGGCGGCCGAGTGGTTTGACACGTCTAATATTCCCGCCATTAGACCGTCCCACCATGGGGTAATTGCAGGTACCGGACTGTCATATTGTCTCACCAGCATTGAATTCATTGCAGCTTCGTGAAATGCGTTGGAGTCAGCGTTAAAGAATGGGTGTACCCACAGCGTTACCCGAAATCCAAGATCATGTAAATCTCGGACCATTTTTGATGGGTCTTGGAATTTATCCTTATCGAAGTCCATGTCCCCGTACTTTCGAGTCCAGTCATCGTCGATTTCAAGTTGAGCATGTGAAAAATTATGCTTAAGAATTTCATTTGCAAACTCCATCACCGTGGTCTGATTTATGTCCTTCTTGTATTGTGCCCACGTTGACCAGATGGGATATTTAAACAAACGTTTATCTGGTATCCCCTGCGGTTTGTCTATAAAAGTGTGGGACATCTTCATATGCACGTCTCTTAAGTCGTCACCTTCACATATCTTGTATGTTAATGCCGGTAAATCAGAATCTATGTTAAAATACGGATATTTGTCGTACTTGGCCACAAAGCACATGAGACCTTGTTCTGGATGGTTGAGACTGTAATACAGTGGTACATCATGGTCAACGAATAACCCGACACCAGTGGAAGCCACAAAATAGCGCTCAATGACGCCGCCTATTTCACCAACGTACGAATCGTTCACGACATAAGCAGACAGCGGTCTGATGTTATTTTCGAAGGGCCAGTACTGGAACTTGTCGGCATAGCCACCGTACCAGTGAGCAATAGAAGTGTTGAAGCAATGTTGCAGGACCTGGCTGCTGCATGCCAGAGCCTTGGCGGTAACCTCGTAACATGTCAGGTCGGAACCACGTCTCGGGACAAAGTAAGCCGACGTATTCACAGTCAAACGAATACTGCCGCTCCACTCTATGCATATGTCGTATTCTTTGAATTTGGAACCATTGCAAGGCTTTGGTTGTACATTCGTATCGGTCAGATCCGTCACTGAGGCAATGAGTTTTAAAGCTTTTGATATGGGATTTACTACTCGCAGTGTATAGTTACTATCTATTTTAATATTCCCGGTCTCCAGTGGCCAGTCTATTTTGTTTGTCGACGGTGGTACTCCGTGGTCATCCCCGCCGCTGTTTAATTTGCCTGTTTGCCAGACTACCACCCCGATAGTGGCAACTAGCAACACAAGCATCACGAACACGAGGAGCAGCTCCACTCGTTTGTTAACCCCGCGTACTGGTTTTGCTGGTGTGTCTTCCTCCATTGTTCAAGCCCGGTGAATGTCTGAAATAAATAATGATGATTCGACTTTATAAACTGTATTGTCAACCAATGATACGAAATAAAGATTTATAATGCCAAATTTAATATACTCTGTACTGCTTTTAGATTTAAATTTTATTCGCAATTGGTCTCTGTCCTAAAATAAAGAACCAGATGATGTTAATACTGGTTTCTCACCTGCTGATATTCCTGGTCCCTTGTTCACAAAACAAGTTGAGCCTGATTTTCAGCTTTAAGATGAACTTGAGCCAGAAATTTTAGGATCAGGCATAACTATGGCGTTAACTAAAAATCTGGATCAATTTTAATTGTTGATCAAATATATATTATACATGATTATGAACTTCTCATAGCATACGTTTCTATTTGATATGAAGATTTTAATCAAAATGTAACAATAATGTTTGTTTATTTATCTAGAACAAAAGTTATTTCATAAATAAAATATTTTTCAGATTCGGCTTAGTTGAGCTGGAAGATCAAGATCAGCTAAGATTGATATTGATCCTGCAGTTAATCCTTCGTAAACATGGGGCCTGGGGCTCAATTCATCTTATATTTATGGTCATGTTTATATTATAAAATGAAACACACTTTTATCATACTGATTATGTAACAGCGTACCTCTTGGATGGGTATTCAGAATAACAATTAATTGTATAAATAACATTTCTATTTTCGCCTTTACAAGGGCAGTTATATATAGGATCTGCTCGATTTTATTTGTTATGGACACTATTGAACCCCCAAAACGGTGTTTACTTTTATCTGTCAATATTAAGAACACTTTACATTTTTAACATATGGTTTACGTGCATTCAAGTCATTGCAATTGTATTCAAACGTTTAAAGATCGAATATAATCCTATATCTTTATAATGTGTTCTCTTCACACTCGCCTAAGATTAGACGGCGAATTCCAAGTCATTGCAATTGTATTCAAACGTTTAAAGATCGAATATAATCCTATATCTTTATATGTGTTCTCTTCACACTCGCCTAAGATTAGACGGCGAATTCCAAGTCAGTTGTCAGATTGCGTATACCTATGAGCGCTTTCAGAAATGTTAAACAATGATCATCAAATAAAACATTAAAACGCATTCAGGTGAACTAATTCCATTATATTTTTTTTACAAGTGCTATTATATGGTGCTATTTTGTATAAATTACATAAATAGCTAATCAAGTGATAACACAGTGCAGTGATTTGATATCGCAATCAGAGACTTAATTGAAAATAACAAGCATATTATTGACATTTTTTTATTGGGTTGGTAATGTTAACAAACTTTGCCACAAATACTTATTATTTAAATGTTTGCTTACTTGCGCGATGTAAACAAAACATATACGATATCGAAAGATTGCAAATTACATGAAAATGCATATTATTTCTTCATTGAAATGTTAATAAACAATATTTCTACTATCGTACGTAAAATGTTCTCACATGAAAATGCATAAAATTTCTTCATTGAAATATTAATGAAAATATTTCTACTATCGTACGTAAAATGTTCTCACATAAATATACTGCTTCTAAATGCAACTGATTGTGAAGATTTTTTCTTACACAACATATATTAAAAACTTACAAATTGATAACTGAACCCGTACCATCTATTAAATGGAATTTAAAAAAAAAATCATAAAATACCAATATTAGTATACAATTATATAGTCGTTGCAACTTACATGAATTGGTGGTTAAGCCCGGGTAGCTCGTTATGTGTACTCGCAAACAGCTCATATCTCTGTTTACGTCCGATATGTATTCTAGAGATACTGATATGTGGCCCACTTACATGGCGGGGCCTGATAAGAAACCGGTCTACCTATGTAGAGTTTGCATGTTACACATATGAAATACGTGTATGGAAAAATAATAAGAAACCATTCAAATAGAAATGGCCGCTTTTTTCTGACACAGTTGCTCTGACTTGCATTTTTTGGTAAAAAGTGTATATCTGGTTTAAACAGACGTGGTGTTTCTCTTGAATTAAACTTTCTACGATAACCGAAAATCAAGCATTGGTGCCAGGCGATTTCAAACAGAGAAGGTGATTAAAATAACGATGGACCCACCCTTGAGAGATAAGTGTGAACATGAAAATCAAAGTTAAACGTTCGCAAAAACACAACCAGCTGCTTTGAATTGTTTATTCCAAGATCATTTGGCTACATGACGATCAACAGTATGTTCTTTTATTTCTAACGGTATAACCAGTGCGATTTGCCAACCTTGTATTCATTTTGCTTAAAAATCATCACGTAAATTCATCCCGATGCTTACTCCGAAATAAAACAGCAATAATGAAATACCATGTTGCTTTTTATGTGATAAAGATAACCTACAAGCAAATTGTTTACATTGTAATTGCAATACTAGGTACTCGAATACAGCCCGTATTCACCAACCTATTCTTAGACTTTTAATTGACTTAAGAGTAAATAATTTTCTTTCAACTGATCTGTTTTACAATTACAGTATTATGTATTTAGAACGATTTGTTAATAACGTGAGCGCCACTACTGCAGGACGCATGCGAACGCATCGTGTTTTTTTCTTGTAGTTTTTATTAGGTTTAAGCCAGTTCTTCATTTTAAGTCTAAGAATGAGTTGGTGAATACGAACCCAGATGCTATATGAGTGGAAAACTCCAAACACTAGTGTCTACGTAAGTAAATAAATAGCATTTGACGCAGGTGTATGTCAAGAAGAATAACCGAATACGTACATGTATACCTAGTTACAGAACACTATTATTTACGAGTTTTAATAAATAAAAATAATACAATAATATAATAATGATACAACCATTCAGTCAATATATCAACAATAATACATACCATTATTTTGTTGTTGTTCATATTGTAACTTAATGTTTACCTTATCAAATGTCCTCATTTGACCATATGTATTCATAATGCATGTATATTATATGCGTTTGATACGACGTAGTAATAATTTGTTAAATATCCATGCACCTGAACACTAGAGACAATCTGGCAGCCTTATGAAACGCGCCTACACTTTAAAAGTCACATAGTCAAACGATAAATAATAATCCAACATTGATTGCTCTGACTTGCAAAGTACATGTATAAATTATACCATTTAAATGACCGCACTATTTCTTGCAATGAATACGATGAAAGTGAGTAACACCAGCAAAAATGAATACATATACAAATGTCAAAACTACACTTTCTAGTCTTCTAGTTTTATAAAGAACGCCGTTTCATTCAACGGGACGGAGTGATTATACGTCATGTATGGCCCAGTGAAATTTTGCACGTGTCCATTCATAGACATAGCCTGCCATGTTCCGGTGGGAAAATAGATATCACGTGACCTGGCCCCTTGTTTCATAACCGGGGCTACCAGGTACCTGTCCCCAATCAGGAACTCGTCTTCACACGTTAGGGCGATTTCATCCAGGGGGTCTATCCACCACAGTGGTCGAATAATAGGTTCGCCAGTTTGCGTCGCTATGTTTGCAAATTCAATAAATGTATCTGACAGGTCCATGTGCAAGTCAACGTAGTGTTTTACGACGTCAATGAACTTGTATCCTTCTATGGTTTCATTGAAGTCCCATGGAGCTATCGAAAACTGTATTACCGGGAAAAACGCACTCAGCTGCGTCCACCGAATGAAAAGCTCAGCGTCGGGAAGTGTGTCGTTGTACGCATTCCCTCCAACCATGTCTGTCATCACGAAAGGGTAACCAATCAAGCCCATGGTAAGTCCAGTTGGAATAATTGTCATAAACGCATTTTTGTGCCCCCAGCCCGAATCCTTGTCAATTTGCCTCACGACAAGCGGATATTTCTGTGTTTTGTATCCGCTTCTAACCTCCTGCCGATTTGTTGGGTCCGCTTCAGCCGCCATCTTGACATACTGCCCCGGATATACGTCACATGGGTTTGACGTCATGTTCTGGGTGGAGTAGATATGTGGAACGTATGTCATCTCGCCGGCGTCAAACTTAAAGGAATCCACACCGTACGTATTGTGCAGTTTATGTATTTGTTCTAAATACCACTGCACAGCTTCGGAATTCGTGACGTCAAGAATGCCTGATTTGTTTCCATTCCACCATGTAGTAAGTGCTGGAAGTTTACTATCAAACTCGCGTAAAAGGTATTCACGATCGAAAGCTGTTTGAAATGATTGGCCATCTGACTCGAAGAACGGATGAACCCAGACTGTGACATTACATCCGTGGCTGTGTATTTTGGTCACCATTTCTGACGCATTTGGAAATTTCTCAGTATCGAATGTATATTCGCCATAGTGCGGCGTCCATACGTCGTCAATTTCGACTTGGGCACATGGGAAATTATGTCCATGTATCTGACTGGTGTAATTCAGCGTGTTCTCTTGTGTAACATTATAGTGAAATTGTGCCCATGTTGACCATATAGGTTTCCGAAATAGGTCTTCATTTGGAATACCTTTAGGCTTATCAATGTACATACTAGACATTGCCAGGTGCGTTTGTTTGACGTCATTTCCGCTGCAGATAGTGTACTTTAAATGCGGTTTTCTGTTGGCAAGGTTTAAATACGGGTACTTCTCATACTTCGCAGTAAAGCATATCGAAGAAGATGTGTTCAAACTGAAATACATCGGTACGTCATTGTCGATATATATCCCTATACCAGACGACGCGACGAAATAACGCTCCAGCACGTTCCCTATAACACCTTCATTATATGCATCATTCGCAACGTAGGGAGATAGCTTCATGGTGTTTCTCTCCAGTGGCCAGTACTGGTAGTGGTCCTCATAACCACCGTACCAATGAGCGGTGGAGACGTTGAAGCAATCCGTCAACTCCTGCTGTACGCCTATCGACGCTTGCCATTCAACGTCCCAACATTGCAGCGTCAAGTTTGGGTCATTTCTGGATGCATAGTTAGGGACGGGAATCGTTCGTTGGATGATATTCAGTTGCCTATCACCAGCCCAACGGATACAAATAACGTCCGAGTTGCCATCGGAGCAATCTAACGGTTGGCGACTTGGGTCCTCCATTGTTCTGTGATCGTGTTTCCAATCTATTTTATTACCGATGGACATTGTTAGGTTTCCAACTGACAGCTGTCCCAGTGACTTCGGAAAGAACGGCATCTGTGGGGTTGGTCTGGACGGTGTTGGAAGTGGCGTCGATTGGACGCCGTCGTGCTGAGTGGAAGATGCGTCGTTACCTTTCCCTTTTACGGCGACTCCTATTATTAACCCCAGAATGATGACGAGAGCAACACTGAATGCGGCGCCCCATCGAATATGCAGCCTTCGCTTCTCCTTAACAATAATATCGCTCTCGAATTTTAATTCATCGTTCAGAGAGATTTCGGAGGTTTTCCCGAGGTCGTAGGAGCCCCCTGAAAGTCTGCGTGTCATGGCAACCTGCTATGTTGCTCTTCGAATCTGAAGGCATACCAAACATGCTGATATAGGTGACATAAAATTCACACTACCTAGTGCAGGAAAAAATGAGCGTTTTGGTTCGCTTACTTGTCATGTGCTATAAGTTTTAACTAACACAGTTATTTACACGTACCAATACACGTACCAATACATGTTCATATGACAATTTTGTTAGTACAGTGAGTTCATTGTTCACTCTTTAATACTAAATAAAGTTATAACGAATAGATGGATTCAGGATTACATAATAAGCGTGTTTATCCAGCTTGGTACATATATGACAAAACAAGGCTTTGATAGTATTGCAGGCAATACAGGAGTCCCCTTCCGGTGAAAACCCCTACTAATTAAAGATTGTGCAATACCGTCAAATCGCCCTTTATCTGTAGATGTACAAAGTTTCATACTCAAATCCCATTTGTTAAGTTGCTGTTTTTTCTTTTTTTAGTAACATTGACCAGACATTCGAGTTACTTTGTGAGTTATTGCAGTACTAAACTGACAGAGGGCAATCATATAGTCCATTCTGTGTACCAAGTTTCATGATCATATGTGATGTTCTTTTCTAATTATTTCAGTATTAAGTTTATTTCTATTTTAAATAACAGTCACGTGACCTTTGACCTCTGGTGTAAAATAAAGGGTCGTGTACAATCCTCACCTTGCTCTTTCTATGTATACAAAGTCTCATCAAAGTATCTTCAGTACTTTTTGAGTTATCGCAGGATCCATGTTTTGGTGTTTTAGTTTATTTCTATTTTTAGTAACAGTCATGTGACCTTTGACCTCTGGTGAAAATTAAAGGTCCTGCATAATCCTCACATTGCCGTTTATATGTATTCTAAGTTTCATCGAAATATCTTGAGTACTTTTTGAGCTATCAGAGGATCCAGTTTGTTTTAGTTTATTTCTATTTTTAGTAACAGTCACGTGACCTTTGATCTCTGGTAAAAAATAAAAGGTCGTGCATAATACTCACATTGCCGTTTTTATATATACCAAGTTTCATCAAAGTATCTTCAGTACCTTTTGAGTTATCGCAGGAACAATATTTTGCGGACGACGGACTGACGGACGGACGGACGGACGGAAGGAGGGCAAACCTATAGTCCCCTCCGGTGAAACACCGGTAGGATACTAATAAATTGCACACGGTGACAGTTTTGCTATATACAAAATCATTGCATAGGACAGTACCCAGTGAAGGAAAATATAACGATTGGAGAGTGGATGAATAGATAAAATACTCAAAATGTTTGTTTAACTTTATGTCATTTTGAAAACTGAAATATAATTTAAACATTAATGAAGAGGATTTAATTATAAGGCTTGTAACATCGACAAGGTGATTT
This sequence comes from Congeria kusceri, assembly GCA_027627225.1. Lineage (NCBI taxonomy): Eukaryota > Metazoa > Mollusca > Bivalvia > Myida > Dreissenidae > Congeria > Congeria kusceri. The sequence goes on from CM051033.1 coordinate 49,925,766, forward strand.
ATGAAAACCAAAGTAAGTCGCCAGAACTTTGCATGGCAGAAGATCAGTTTAAAGTAACCTTTGTGTTTTTAATCGCATAGGTTTCCTTAATACTGTTTCATAATATACCGCTGGATGTATAATAAGCTGCAAACGATAATATAAATACCAAATAAAGTAAACATTTTTGTTGTGATCGAACTGAATCATTAAGTTCGAGCTCCGATGGAGAAAATTCTTTTGTTGACATAATAATTGTGTTGGTTAGTCCATAATATCCTTTAGTTTTTTGCAGGAAAGACATTTCATAAAACAACAACAACAACACAAACAAAAAGTACCACGAATAAGACCCTTTAAATGACCAACAGCACCCAATCGTAACTGCCATACCCCTTACTAATACGTGTTTTTGTAAGAGATTAATTTATTTAAAAGTGTGTATCGTTTATGTTTAATTATTGTCAAAAATACGTTTCTATATATACTTTAAATGACTTACCTTACTATTCCTAGTTGAACCCGGAATAATTAAAATACAGAATTGTCGCGTAGACTGAATTGTAGCGAGAATTAATGGGTCATTGATGATACAGATGCTGCTATCACAAAGTAAATAATAACCTTGATAATAGGCGACTTATAACTGGTATGGTTTAATCAGGATTCGGATGTATTAATATCGTCAGATAACTGATTACGTGGAAAGGGATACATACAGTATTTTAAAACGCATAATCGCAGTTAAATAAATGAAATGGATAACCATACATTATTGTTTTTTATATTTATCAATATATCGTATTATTATCATGTCTATGATATTAAAATAAAATAACAAAGCGAAATGGCCAATCTTATTCGACTAAAAATCGTCAAGTTTGTTTTCAAGAAAGTCATGATGATGATAATGATGGTGATATTGAGGATATTTGGTGATTTCGGTGAATGATCGAATTTTATTTCACGAGTGGTTATAGAAAAAATATGAGTGAAATAAAATTCGCTAATTCACCGAAATCGACACATTTTCGTTTAATATAATGCTTTTGGACAATAAATAAATACTATTGCGCGAGATTAGCTTAAACGTCACAAGTTCGTGTATTCTGACGACATAAAAATAATAAAATTGTTTATTTCACTGAAAAGCATTTAATAAGATGATGTTTATCATGAATAACTTTCAAATACAACTAAATAATAGTATTGGTAAAATTCCTACAACCTTCCTGTGATTACTAAAACAAATGTAGCAAGAAACTTTTAACAATGGACGATCTTATATTTTATTTGATTTGAAAGTTGTAACAAAATTGTTTTGGGCGGCATTCACTTGAAATGGTTTGTGAACTTATTTGACACCAATTTGACTGTAAACCGACATGTTTTGGTGAAAGGGAAGTAAGCTAAAGGCCCGCCCTATTTTCATTTTCTAAGCCTGATAAACTTTCTCCATCCCGGCACCAACCATGTATTCTCCATATCTTACACACGTGTAAGATAACATTATAAGCGTTTTCATTGGCTACGTATATTTTGACTGACCAATCGCATGACGTTATTTTGGTGAAATGACGTCGTCAACATGAAATGACGTCACGTCAGTACACAACTTTGAGAATTTACCAACTTATTTTGGTAAAATTAGAAGGGTTTTATTTCGTTTAAAAGCATGTGATAAAAAAGATCTGACACTCGTTGTCATTTCGTACCATAATTTATTAAACTCGTCCAGTAAATTCATTAGTAAGCTCGCCAAAGGCTCGCTTACTAACAAAATTCCTGAACTCGTTTTATAAATTATGGTATGAAATGACAACTCGTGTCAGATCCTATATATATCATTGTTTCATTGTATTCATTGACATTTATCTAATGTCTATGGTTTCTTATTAGTAATTTACCATAAGTTAATCTGTTTATAGTGTTTTTGCAGCATTAATATTATTACATAAGCTATGAATAGTTGGCATAATTCTTGTTAACTAGTACAACTAATTTAAGTCTAAATAGCATTATACTTTTTGTTTACGTTTGCCTTAACATTGCATGCTTCATTACAAAAATGTTCCTTAAAATTTAGTCACAGTTCTATTTTTTACAGGTGAACTGAATTTTGCAAGTCTGTGATTAAAATGGTCATCTCCCGAAGAATACCAAACCTGGCTGTGACTGCCATATGGTACCCCTTCAAGAGCTCGATGAGAACTTTCAGTTTAGAAACTCGACTAGAGTGTAAATAATCTGGCAGACCAACCAAATATTATCCAAGGATATAATGAAAGACTGCCAGTTTTATATAAATATGACTATGATACTATGAAAACAGAGGCGATTTATTTTTAGAATCGCCTGTGTACCCAGAGTGACATCTCACAGTGGTTTCCCCATTGGTACTCTCTCAGTTACCACTGCCACCACGAGTTATACACTTACTGATTTGGAAGTTTGCAGGGGAGACGATTATGAGGACATTGAAGATTTATTTTTTACAAAGTTTTAAATGTATCATTATTATTTTATTACAATGACAAAGACATGTTGCATTATTGGTCCAGGTATATATATAACGAGTTAAAATGAAGAACAAAAAATAAATAAAGAAAAAACTAAGCATAACAACGCAAGGATTTTACGTTGTCCACGTTTTTATCATGTGCTTGTCCACGATTATATTTCGCGCCAAGTGTTTGCCTTTGGTCACGTGGAACTTCATGCCGGTGTAACATTAAATTTTGACCCCGTTGAAAATTGACCCCATGGGTCCTTTTTCAACGGATGACTTATCAAATTTCAACGTTGAAAACCGACCCCGCCCGTTATGTAATGACCCATCCACGCTTGAAAATTCGACCTTCGTCGGGTTATATTTCAACGTTGAAAACTGATCCAAATAATCTTATGCAATTTGCCTATTACCATACAGATCAAAGCAAATTTCTGTATTTTTTCAGGACTGTAAGTAATAAACGTTTAGTTATACATTCGAACGTGCCACTAGCTACTAATCATAATTTGCCTATTAATCTGCCATAATTCTGCAGATACAAGTCCGAAATAACAAGAAATATCTTTAAAAAAGATATTCGGCTTATGTTGTAAATGTTTGTAAATAATGTTAATTGAATATCCAATATGAATATTTAAAACTGTTGCATATGTTGATTTGGTTTGTAAACGAACAGTCTCATGTCTTCATATATCGTTATTCTACACGCATTTAATATTATTTTTCGATATTATTTAAATTTTCACAACATTTGATTGGATGTTGAGAAAGGTCAAAAGTTGGGTTAAACAGCCGAACAAAATAAACCCAGCTGCACCTCTTTTGATGCTTATTGCGTGTTGGTCTGTACGTTATGTAACGTTGGTGACTATATGTGTAATGTATAGACGGAATCATTCAGTATCATTCAGTCTTTGTGAGTAGTTGATAGTGTGCCGTAGAGAAGTGTAGATGCTGATGCTTAGCTTTCATTAGAATAAATATATAACTTCACACCGGTGTTGTTATTAAGTCATTTGACTATTATCATGTGTATACACAAAACCGAAACAACACTTTAACATAGTAATATAACATGGTGTCAGAAGAGAGATACATGCAAAACTAGTTCTCCCACAAAAGCATTAATAGTATGTAGAAGTAATCCATTGCAAGACACCGGATTTTCACAATTGTTGCAAGGTAGAAACAATCAATCATTATACACCCACGTTTTCGTTATGCCTGGCAGGATTTTAATATAACTTCAGATTACCATTCTCATGACCAGACGATGCGTCGCGCACATGACCCTTGCGTGTCCGTCAAAGATCAAGATCACAATTCAAAGGTCAAAGGTCAAATACTTGTATTTCGTTTCCGGTCCACAACTTCTTAATGCCTGGAAGGATTTTAATATAACTTCAGATAAGTATTTCCCATGGCGAGACAATGTGTCGCGTACATGGCCCATGCTTGGCCTTAAAAAGGCCAAGGTCACACTTCAAGGTCAAATGTCAAATATAGGTAAAATACTTGTATTTCGCTTCCGGTCCATAACTTCGTTATGCATGCAAGGAATTTAATATAATTTCAGATTATTATTCCCCATGACCAGACGATATGTCGCGCATGATTATCCTGCAAAGGTCAAGATCTAATTCAACGTCAAAGTTCAAATACTTGTATTTCGTTTCCGCTCCATAACTCTTAATGCCTGGAAGGAATTTAATATAACTTCCGATTATTATTCCCCATTACCGGACGATGTATCGCGTACATGACCCAGCTTGTCCTTCAAAGGTCAAGATCAAATTCAAGGTCAAAGGTCAAATACCGGTAAAATACTTGTATTTCGTTTCCGCTCCATAACTTCTTGATGCATGGAAGGATTTGAATATAACTTCAGATTATTATTCCCCATTAGCGGACGATGTGTCGCGCATGACCCATGCTTGTCCATCGAAGGTCAATGTCACAATTTATGGTCAAATGTTTAATATTTGCATTTTGTTCCACTCCGATACTTTTAAATGCCTGGAAGGATTTTAATATTACTTCAAATTGTTACCCCGCATGATTAGACAATGTGTCACGCACATGTTTTATGCTCATCAGTCAAAGGTCTACGTCACAATTCAAGGTTAAATATTTGTGAATCGTTTCCGCTTGTACTCTTTATTTTGCATTGCAAGTCCATTTATCCTTTTATGCAGGTCATTTTGTCAGTCAATACATTGTTATGTGCCAAAGCGGTATGTGGGGGTATCAATCACCTTTAATGATAGCTCTAGTTCCAGTTAAAATTGAGAATCTAATGCCTAGGACAATCAATACAAGAGTTGTCGAAAGCAACGTTGTTAAACCATGGTTGGCTGGAAATATCATTTCCAAACACATTGACCGATCATATCACGTTCAAACACCAGATGGAGCTACATACCGCAGAAATCGCCAATTACGCATGACACAAATTAGATTTTTACAGACATTTGGGAATTTGTCACCCCCAGAATAAAAGAGTTCATCGGAGCCCAGCAAAATACCAGAACAACAGCAATTTAATGAAATCACCAAAGAAAAACAATGCTGCAAACCCTATTCATGTGAAGTTCAAGTTTAACAACAAGATCTGGGAGACTTGTCAATCCGAATAAATTGTTTAGAGAAGATAAATGGGTTAAGAAATTAACTGTAGTAAACTTCAATTTCCTGTCTGTTATCTCGACATTTATTTGGTGTTAAATGATATCAGTCGTGCGCAGAATTAGTTTTTATCCCACGACTTAATATGTCGTGGGAACGACATGAATAAAAACATGCTCATGTCACATCTATGCCACCGTAGAACATAGCTCTGAAATTTATATTTTTTTGATGATGATAGCATTTGGTAGGATAAATTCATTTAATATATACACGTGTATATTCTTGTAATATTAAGAAAACAGAAAGTAGCAACAAATTGAGTAAGAACAATGCTCTAATAGTTAAATTCACTTAGAACAAAAACAAGTAAAGGGAAATAAATACGGCTTAACATTGCAGATAATATTTCACTGGCGACCAAACAAAAATGTCGCGTTTAGTTATGCCAGTAAAAAGGTGTGCATTAATTATACATAATGTGTAGATGATATGTAAAAAAAATTAAATATGTTTTTTCTGTTAGTTTCTGTTTTGTACTTTTCACGATGTATGTACACAGTGACCTTTAGTGAAAGATAGATCGTACCTATTCTGACAGTGAGAGAAGCTATGTCAATAAATAGTGATAAATGGTTAAATGCTTCGGTCCAAGAGGTTCCAAATCCGCACATCAAAAATAGAAAAATTTTTGTAGGTACCTACTGATTACTAAATGGTCTATAGGCTCAAAGGTCCTTATTTAGTTGGTGACTACCATTTACTTAGGTGGAACCTCGGATAATTTTAAAGTAGGTTCCAACTACAGGTAAATTATTAGTAGGTACCTACTAATAAATAGTAGGCTCCTTGTAAATAGCCTCGGACTCTGGAAATACGTTTGCAATACCGAGTACTAGCAGCTTAAAACATGACAGAATTCGGGAAAATACTCACTTGAGAAACATTTTTGTAAACACATTAATTGATAACTACATTAATATATTTAATAGGATTTTGTTTCAATCTGGGAAAGTATCGCGGGTGTTACCGAGGGTGGTGGGTCCGGGTGACAAAATAATATAGGAACGAATGTCCGGATTTTCAGAATATTGCAGGAACGAATGTCCGGGCTGTCAAAATAGTGTAGAAGCAAGCGTCCTTGGCGTCATAATCATGTAGGAGGTCAACATAGCATAGGAACAAATGTCCGTAGGGACCGATGTCCGGATACCGTGGCGGGCTGGTCAAGTTTCAGCGTGAAAAGCGTACTGTTTTGTTAAAAAAAAATTGTTATAGCAGTCGTATCATAGTTTAGTTACAAATTCGTGATCTTGTGATAAATGCGGTCACCAACATGCGATTATACAATTTTAATTGCCAACATCATCAGCTATTTATGACACTTTGGCAAATTACCCCAGCACTTAAATTGCAAAAAAAAAAATTATTCTCATATGCGTCTTTAATTTATTGGACAAACTCGCTTTGCGCTGTCAGTATAATAGGGTTGTGCACGTGATTAGCGAGATTGGCTTTTCAAAACGTATGCATTGACCTCGTTCACACAATCGCAAATTACACGAGAACTAGCATACATGGGTACACCGGGAAAAATACTCGGCAATGTTCGGAGTCACATTTTTCACGAGGCCATTTGAAAAATTCAGCCATCGGAAGATCAAATCTCGTGCTCGGCCTGTCACGTGCGCGTTGCTGTGCAGCCATGCGTGAAGCGGGAAAATTTGCCGCCAAAACCAGTCAGTTGGCGGTCAGCTGTTGGAGAGAGCAGATGCGGACGATGGAAATCCGTGGAAATGCTGTGCGCGCGATTTTATCAGAGGGTAGAAAACCATTTCTGCATTGTATGTTGACCTTTATTTAATCCTTTTAGTAGTTGTGATGACAGCTATGTTGTATTTTATTAATCTTTAGTTGCATAATTTTCGGATTACGACTTGGCACTTGTGTTTATTTTTCATTTCTGAAACATGTATTTAATATTTACCAAGTAAATTTGGATTATTATAAACACCTTGAAGCCAATATCTCTATCCGTATTCTGTTCAAAATTTGGTTCACCTTTGATTATTACCGTTTGTAGTTCGTTCAGAAACGGTAATATTGTTGTCACATTGTACGAACGCATCTGTATCAATTCCAGAAGTCTGCGCTGAGTAGGCCTACAGTTGTGTTTCTTGGTTGGAACTGTCATCAACAAAACGTTGAATTATTCATACATTTACACACCAGATGTAAATGAATATATTTTCCATGTAATGTAAGGTTGTTTATGTATGAGTATAAACTATTATTGTCAAATCGAGGCTCATTTTCCAATTTTTCCTTAAATTTATGCTTCGTGACAAAATAAATAAAATGTAACAGTTTTAATTCGGTACAGCAGTATTTCATTTACACATATAGTTCACCATTGTTCCATGTTTGTTTCAGATGTATTTAAAATTGACGTTTTTTGGGACGACTGATTCTTTGCGACTGTATGCCTATTGGCATATTGACTGTACCCTAGCTGCAATTTTCTTTTTGAAAACTGTATGCCTAATCGTCAGTACTGTATGCCAATCACACCATTATTGTACATGTGACTGAATGCCTAATTACGCTATATGCATAACTGAAACAATAATTAAGATTCTATATAGTCAGGGGGTAGATCGTACGTTACTTACTGGTATAGTGTAAGTGAGGAAATATCTAACTGGTACCAACAATGGCAGATTTCCGCTGATTTTTACCACCGTCGGCGTCCGCGTCTGAATTTGGTGTAAGCTTTTATTCAAAAGTCTTGTTACTTCAAAACTACATAAGTTATTCACTTGAAACTTGGAATATACCTTTGTCATCAACTCCAGTGTCAGGGACAACATACCCCATAACTCTGTTTTGTATTTTGATAGAGTTATGCCCCTTTTTCACTTAGATTTTCTGGTTAAAGTTTATATTCAAAAGTTTTGTAACTTCAAAACTACATAAGTTATTCACTCGAAACTTGGAACTAACCTGTGTCATCAACTCAAGTATCAAGGGCAACACTTCTTATAACTCTGTTTTGTATTTTGGCAGTGTTATGCCCCATTTTTACATACATTTTCTGGTTAAAGTTTAGATTCACAAGTTTTGTAACTTTAATACTACAAAAGCTATTCACTTGAAACTTGGAATATACCTTTGTCATCAACTCCAGTATCAGGGTTAATATTTCCCATAACTCTATTTTGTATTTTGACAGAGTTTTGCCCCTTTTTCAGATGGATTTTTTAGTTAAAGTTTATATTCAAAAGTTTGGTAACTTCAAAACTACATAAGTTATTCACTTGAAACTTGGAACCAACCTTTGTCATCAACTCTGGTATCAGGGGCAAAATTACCCATAACTCCATTTTGTTTTTTGACAGAATTATTCTCCCTTTTCAGTTAGATTTTCTGTTTTAAGTTAATATTCAAAAGTTTTGTAACTTCAAAACTACTTAAGTTATTCACTTGAAACTTGGATCTAAACTTTCTCATCAACTCTAGTATCAGGGGCAACATTACCAATAACTCTGTTTTGTATTTTGACAGAGTTAGCCACTTTTTACATAGACTGTTGTTTTTGCTCCAAAAATTTATAAACTATACAAGTCTTCACTTAAAAGATTTTGCTCCAAAAATTTATAAACTGTACAAGGCTTCACTTAAAAGTGTTTTTTTTTAACAAATGTATGCCCCTTCCACTATCCAAAATATGTACCAACTGAAATACTTGGAATAGTCTAACGCCCTGTCCTCTGACAGCTCTTGTTGAATGTTTTATACAGGATTTGTGGAAGATTGATATATAATGTTCTAGATTTGACTTAATCTTTATTTGCAGGATGATCTACAGTTATTCATTTACCCTCAGTATAAATCGTGTAGGTGTACTGTCAGGAATAAAAAAGTTATTGAAAAGTTTATACGCACTTGCTTGGTTGTTTAAGAATTGAACGGCTTATTATTTTGCCTTCTTGGGCAATTTATAAAGTGTTATAAGCAGTTTTTGTACTAGGGAGAACTCGAAAAGCTCCTGAACCATGATTGTTTCGTACAAGCAACCGTCGTGTAAGCGTCGAAATTCGAAATGTAGCCCCCTTTTCACATCTGTGGATCACAGTAACCCCACTTACCGTAACTATACCTGTTAATAGGGTACAATCTACCTCCTGTATTGTGAATTGAGTTCATTTTGGATGAAAATTAAAAAAAGCTTCAATACATGAATATAAACTTGACCAATAGTTGATTTAGTCTTCACAAACGCCATTTAATTACATCGTTTGTCGTTTGTGTTTTCTACGTGATTTAGTCACTTAGTCGTTTTCACGCTGTTATCTTGAACCAAGAAAACAATATCGCAAATCATGCATACACTCTTTAATCACTTTCAATAAACAATATAAAAAAATGTTCAAATTTTCATCAAATAATCCTGTCTTCTGGCCAGAAACGTTGTAAGAACCTCAAACATTTTACAGATAAAGGACTAATTATTACGGGTAAATATCATTACATAGATTTTTGTAAAATGTAAATAACACAGGTTGTTTTCATTTCAAGAATTACTTCAGTCCACATATACACTTAAATCACGTTAAAACGAGTATATGCCAGATTACTGAAGTTGCATATTTAGTTTTATATGCGACTAACATACAGTTAAAATGTATTGTGCAATTAGGCATACAGTACACGATTTGAGAAATTTTCATTTGAAGCCATTGAATATAAGATTTATGAATACATCTCTCTACTATAAAATGTTACCGTAATGCATATGTAATTACTATATCTGGAAAAGCACTTCTGACAAATATTAATGAATGTGTGCCATATTACTAAAGTTGCGATTAGGATACAGTCAAAATGCGACTAACATACAGTTAAAAATAATGTGCAGTGCAGTTAGGCATACAATATGGTTTTCGACATGTTCATTTACAGTCAAATATAAAGATCCACAGCACATCTACCTACTGTAAAATGCGGCTGTAACTCGTATAATTTATCAATAAATTAATATAGAAGTAACACTTCTGGCATATATTTGTTTGATAATGTAACCGATTTATATACTTTTTGATATTTGTGAAGTAACGGGCCTACCGACTTTCTGTATTGCTTCATGATTTCTCAATAATTCTCTGAAGGGAATGTCTATTTATGAAAACCACATGTAATTGAAACTATGCTGGGTGAATCAGAAGACTCTACACATACATTTCCTTTTGATTTTAAGAGAAATGACTTCCAACAATATCCAATAACGATTAAGTAAATCAAAAACATAAAGAACTGTATGCCTACTCGGCACTGACTCCCGGAATTGCTACAGTTCCGTCCGTACACTGTGGTTGTGCTCCCAGCACCAAACAAGCTGTCTGCATATTTGTTATTAAGCCTTTGGTGCCAAGTAATGATGCCGATGTTACTAGTTTAACCTTATACAATAAATAACTATTACACTTTTACCAGTTGTTTTTACGTAAAATTTCAATTTTAACATAATAATACACAAACGAATCAAATTATTTAAGAAAACAAACTTGGTTTGACATTGTTGAGACTTATTTAACCTAAATGTGTGTCCTATTGGACTTATTGGGGACAGTTTATCATCTTACCATTTTGACTTGGGACTGCCTTTGCCTGCTCCTTTCATAGTTATCTCCCTTCGCAAAAGGTGCGAGAATTGTGTAAAAGTCAAGTTCCGATGAATATGAAGGTTCTTATTGTTACATTCAAATATTTTTCACTCCTATTGTTTTGTGAGCAGCAGACAAAAATTCTCACAAAACTGATTTTTACTTGCATTTTGCGAGTTTGCGAGTGCTAAATTCATGCCCTGCTTGAAGTTGAAATCTTAGCATTTTACATTACAATGTTGGAAAATTCATTCTCCAATCATTCTCCAATTTAATCGTTGAGTAGTCTGATGCCTGCAATTTACAATTTAGTCCTTTTTCCATCACTCTTGAGATCATACTGCTCAAGCTTGATCTATGTTGTGGTCAGTGGTTGTCCGTTGTGTATTGTTGAGTAGTCTGATGCCTGCAATTTAAAATTTAGTCCTTTTTCTATCACTTGGGCCCATACTGCTCAAGCTTGATCTATGTTGTGGTCAGTGGTTGTCCCTTGTGTATTGTTGAGTAGTCTGATGCCTGCAATTTAAAATTTAGTCCTTTTTCTATCACTTGGGCCCATACTGATATAGTTGATCTATATTGTGCTGACCGATGTATATTGTCGTCCATTGTCCAGGGGTGGATCCATGATTTCTGAATGGGGGGGGGGGGCGTAAACTTTTGATCATACAGTAATACATGTAACCCCTTTATGTTCTCTGTGGGTCTGCAGTGATCAGCTACAGATCCGTATCCGAGATATATAATACATTTTTGAACAACATCATCATCGTTATCATCATCATCGTCATTGTGAAATGCACCTTGTTCCACAGAATAAATTAATACTTCGTCGGATTATGTTCGAATGAAATGTTAATTCATCTGTATGTCATGCATAAATTGCCCTTGTTTGATGTGCCTGTCAATGAATACGTATTTGACATTAAATGTTATATATCAGGAACGTCTTTAAACATGTAAAATTTGTAGCTGACTACATTCAAACACACACGCAATAAGAATTATTTGTATTATTCATTTACCGAAGTGTAACTGTCTCTTTTGGAAGGGAATGTTATTAAGTAACTCACACGTTCACAGTCATGCTTATCTTGTTTTCAAATGTGCTATGCATTGTGCTTAAGTTTTTCATAGAAACAAACTGACGGACAGACAGATGAACATGTTTCACACGAAATATTGTGAAAGATACTCGTATGATTGTATGATTGCATTGTGAACTGATAAGCAAGTGATGCCGACACACAATTTCGCTGACATGGTGCCGGAAAAAATATGAAACCACCAGGAATTGGAGCCAACATTGTGGACACCCCTTTCTTTATCACGTTATATTTTTCTTATGAATACATAAAACACTATGACATTTAGTGTGATTCACTAAGGGAAACATTGAACAAAAAGCTTGTGGGTTTAGATTTGTTGGGACTTGCCTATTTACTGAGACAAAATTGTTTAAACTCGAAAGTAGTGATTGATTTGACTTGAATTTGGGCTTCAAATCAAAATTAATTTTGTTTACCATTGCCTACCTACCCAACGAAAAGGTCCCTACTCAAAAGTTTTTTTGTGTTAAATCCACATATCAAAATGCAATTCTTATGGTGTTTTATGGAACTTGTGAAAACAACAGGCAGTTTGTCAGCAATTAAAGATGATTGCTAGCAAGCTCTCCTTATATCAAACAAACAAACAACAAACAAATATTTATTCACTTAAGCATATTACAGCTCATCGTGTTGACCAAATTCATAATAAGACAGACATGCGTGGAAATAATAAATAATAAAATATTAGTAATCACAGAGCCGGTAAATAACAGCATATTTATCTAATACACAATTCATGAACAATGGATCTAATAATCTGCTTGTATGGGTAAAACGTGTGTGTGTGTGTGTGTGTGCGTGCGTGCGTGCGTGCGTGCGTGCGTGCATGCGTGCGTGCATGCGTGCGTGTGTGTGCGTGCGTGTGTGTGTGTGTGTGTGTATATGTATGCATGCATTTTTGACACGGCGTATATTTATACTTGAACTTTGCTACAACATAAACCCTTTAATTAGGGCAACCTAGTACATGGTAGATTGCCATAAAGGATTCGTATGTATTAACTTTAACGAGTCTTTAATATGGGATGCCATTTTTTTTTGGCAGTCTAAAACGAAAACAAAATTTAGACAGCCCTAATGGCATATATGCTGTCGAAATGTCTATGTATGTTGCTCGAGTAGCAGTCTTTGTGTGAGTTTATGTGTGTGTGTGTGTGTGTGTGTGTGTGCGTGTGTGTGTGTGTGTGTGTGTGCGTGTGTAAGGTAGGGGGAGATATAGTATGCGTGAGGGTGTTGTGTGGTAGTATATAATGAACTGATTTGGTATATAAACACATGTTTGAGGAAAAACAATGATAACAGGCAACAAATACATTCATTTCTTAATAAACTGTACATAAATGACGTTAACAAACCTTGAGTTAGAGAAACATATAATTATCTCTTTTCTTAAAGCATGTTATACAGTAAATAGCTAACTTCCTAAGCGTTCCTTTATTATTGCTATTCACAAGTTTCAAAAATTTGTGCATACTTGGTCTTGTTGAGAAGTATGTTGGTATGTATTTGGTTCTTTCTTCTAAATAAAACGGACATTTAACTATAAAGTGATACTCGTCTTCTAAGTCGTTAAGATTACATAAAGTGCACTTTCTTTCGTTTCTGCTAATGTTATAATGTCTGCCAGTTTCAATCAACAATTTATGTGATGATAGGCGTATTTTAGCAATGATATTTCTATGTTTTTTATTGTCAATAACATCTAAATACAGAGACCTTTCAAATACAGGTTTAAGTTCTTTGTAAATTAGTAATGAGGTTGATGAATCAACATTAACTCTCCACTCAGACACCTGATGATAATATTAAACGCAATGTCTGTGTGATATGTTATATTTTGTTATATTTTGATGCTAAATGGATCATTAATAAATTTACATTTTTTTTTTCAAAAAAAAATGCCTACCTACCTACCCGCTACCAGCAACTTTGGGTAGGCAATGGCAAATTAACAATTTTTTAAGGTTGGCCTCATATTTATTCGAAAAGTATAAATTTCTTTTATGTGGTATGACTGGTATCATGTGCTAATGGTGTATTGTATCTGACATCTAATATTATATATGAATTTATAAAAGAAAACAATATCATCCACAAACCAAGGTATATATACCCATTGTCTATAGATTATAGTTTTCGCTTAAAATTAGTGCTGGTACTATGTTGTACGTAAGAAATCGTAGGGGGCAGGCTAGGTTGGTTATCTTGGCTGAAGTTAATGTGTATATTTTACCAAAGTGAGTGAGCGAAGTGAGCAAAACATTTTTTTAGCATAATTTACCCAGTTTTGACAGTTTTATATATGCCCATATATTTATGGTACGGGAGGTTTTTTTGGGGGGGGTCGCCCCCCCCCCTTTGGATCCGCTTGTGCAATGTCCACAATTTCCTATGAAACTGTTTTCAGTAGACAAAATTCTGTTTGTCATTTCAAACTTCAAGTTAAAAATAGCTTTGGGAACATGATCATTGCCATTGCAGGAGCAACATGTACCAAAATTTGAAAGCATGAATCTGTTGGGAAAAACAGCCTTTTTGATTTGGAACTAAAATGTGAATAAATTTTACACAGAAATATATTTTATTCCTGATCTAAATTTCAATTTATTTTAAATTGTTTCATTCCAAAGATCATGATTCAAGGTTAACAGAATAATTATAGTCATTCCAATATTTATGGGAAGACAAATAGATTTTGCACAGGTTGTCCAGTTGGTCCGTCCACAAAGAATGTGCGTCCATGACGAATGTGTGCCTATTTGAAAACCACCACACCAAGTCAGTTGGAGGTAAGATTTGTTGATTGTAATTGATATCATGCCTAAGCGTGCAAACATGTGGTAAACAGTTGTGGTCATTATTTGTCCGATTTGTCCAACATATTTCTGATGTGTACAAAATATTTTCAATCAATCCAACATATTTCCAAATTGTCTGGTATTTCCAATGTGTAGACCATAATTCTGCATTGTCCACTATATTTCCAATGTGTAATGTGTCCACCATGTTTCCAATGCGTCGTCCATGTTTCCAATGCGTCCACCATAATTCCGAATAGTCCACCACAAATCTGAATAGTCCACCGTATTTCCGAATTGTCCATAATTCTGTAGTGTCCACCCTATTTCCAAATGGTCCTCCATATTTCAGGTTCGTCCATTATATTATTAAATTATCATTTTTAAGCTCGACTTTTTGAAGAAAAGGCAAGCTATTCTACTCGCCCCAGCATTGGCATCCGTGTCCGGGCTAGGTTAATTTTTTTCGGTTAGCCAGTTTCTCAGGAATTACTTAGGGTAGTTAATAACCTTAAAACTTTTATTTCCCATATTAAATTGAACCTATGGGCCAAGTTTGGTAACTTTAGTTTGAAATTTGTCAAAATTATGGGCATTTTTACATTTCGAAATTTTGTATATACGCTATTTGGATAGGTTAGAGGATTTCATTCAAACTTGAAACACGTATTCCCTATAATAAAATGAACCTGTAGACACATTTTTATACTTTAGTTTGAAATTTGTCAAAAATATGTGCTTTCTTACTTAGCATTACTTTACTTGGGACTGTATCTGGGGTGTGTTGGTTGGGGTCAATGTCAAGGTCACTGTTACTTAAAATAGAAAAGACAGTTTTGTGCTCAATAACACGAGAACAAATTGAAAAGTTAACTTAAAAGTATATCTTTTACTTCAACGGGCGCACGGACGGGACCTTCAGGGGCATTTAGTTATCACGTTGTTCGTCCTTCTGTTTGTCCGTCCATCTCGTTTCTTGTTCGGAGTTAAAACTATAAAAGTATTGAAAGGATTCTAATTATACCTCTTATAATGATACCGAAGTGCAGAGTACAAGGACCATAACTCCTTCTGTCAAAACACTTCTTTGGGGGCTGACACTGACAACACATGTTTGGGGCATGTACCGTAAATTCTCGCGTATAGGATGCCTCCGCGTATAAGACGCGCCTAAAAACTCAGATCCTTATTTTTAGGAAAAAAAATCTGCGATTTGAGATCTTCTAAACATAATTTTTGTTGTGAAAATCGCAATGCGGATACATTACACTAGATGTGTTTTCGCTGTATTGAGAGGTGTTGAGAAGTCTCAAGTGTCAACACCTTTTAATATTACATAATACTATATTTTCAAAAGATACCAATATAAAACAGTACGAAACGTATCTGGTACGAATGCTTGCTTATATAAGCATCTTAGTGATGTCGATCGAGCGTCTATTCAAAATGGCGCCCAAAACACCACAGATGATATTTATGATAGAAAAACTAGGAGTTTTTGCTGCTGCGAATTTTGGCTGAAAAAAGTGCGGCTTATACACGAGAAATTACGGTAACCAGAAACAAGCCTTTATTCTTTTAAGCCTGACTAAAAATCTGTGAGAATGTTTGGTTATTGTCTGACACAAATTCTTGTTGTACTTTACAGCATCATAATGCACTTTTCAGGTCGTACAAAATAAGATCTTCATAGTTCATAAAGAGGTTTTTGTTTGTTGACTGCTTTGGGATTCTTTATTGTGGCAGTCATAGTGGTGTTTCTCTTTTATAATTCGTCATCTAGTAGTTCTTGAAATGTGTATACGATATTGCATACAGATGTCACATAGTAGTTAGTGTATCCACTTTAGTAGGAATTATTTTTGGTGGTTTCGTGGACTATGATATTGTGCTGCTCTTTCTCGGACTGCAGCTGTAAAGTTGAATGCACGAGAGTTAAATTTGCTGTGTGTCGCCCAAACTGAGGTTTATTGAAAGGGATGTTTGCATAGTAGACATTTTTAGCTCAACGTTTACAAAAAAAAGTAGAGCAAATGTCGATGCCCTGTGGTCTGTGTCAAAGGTTTTAGCTCAACTATTCATAGAATAGTTCGAGCTATACTACTCACCCGTTCGTCTGCGTCGGCAAAATGCTTATGTTAAGGGATGCGTGCAAGATGTCCATATCTTTGTAATTACTACAGATATTCAACTGAAACTTCACACATGCCTTCAGGGTCATTGTATCAGGTCACTAGCCAAGATCCATAACTGTGACCAGCATTTTAGCAGAATTATGCCCCTTTTTGTACTTCAAAATGTCAGGTTAAGGTTTGCATGAAAGAGAAATTTCAGGTTACGGTTTGCGTGCAACAAGTACACCTCTCTGTAACTACTACAGATATTCAATTGAAACTTCACACATGTGTTCGAGGTCATTATGCGAGGTCATTGACCAAGGCCCATAACTCTGTCCTGCAATTGAGCAGAATTATGCCCCTTTTTGTGCTTTGCAAATCAGGTTAAAGTTTGCGTGCAACAACTCCATATCTCTATATCTACTACAATATATTCAATTGAAACTTCACACATGCCTAAAGGGTCATTATATAAGGTAACTGGCCAAGACCTATAACATGTGACCAGCGTTTGAGCAGAATTATGCCCCTTTTTTGTACTTATAAATTCAGGTTCAAGTTTGCGTGCAACAACTCCATATCTCTAGAACTCGAGAACGAATTCAGCTATTGTAATGAAACTTCATACATAGATACCTTATAGCGAGGCCTCACTTGGGATTGCATATGGGGTGGGTGGGGTCAAGGTCCCAGTTACTAAAAATAGAAAAACGGTTTCCGCTCAATAACTTCAGAACACATTGAGATATTTTAATGAAACTTTATACACAGATACCTTATATTCAGACCTCCCTTTGGATTGCATATGGGGTGGGTGGGGTCAAGGTCACTGTTACTAAAAATTTAAAAACTATTTCCACTCAATAAATTGAGAACGCATTGAGATATTTTAATAAAAGTTAATAACATTAACATCTTATGCTAGGTTCCCACTATCGTGTGATCCATCACGAATGCCACGAACTCCAATCGCATCTGATCGTGGTATTTCCATGAGATATCAGGCTTGGATACGATGTGATGCGAGAACATCGCTCGGTGGCGATCTTGCCATGATCTGTTAATTACAGGTGTCACGATCTGTCAAGGTCTGACCTCCAGTTTAGATGCAATTACATACGTTCCGTTGGGATAGTTTCAATCGAGTCCACGATTGGGTCTCGATCTGACACATTAATAACGATCATGTTCCCCGTATTAGGAAGTTCAAGTACTTGCAGAAAAGTACCAATACGCTTATCACGAATCAATGCGCTCCGTAACGATTGGATACAATTGTGGTCGAGATGTCTCGCACAATCATGATCGATTAAGATCACGATTTGAGATACAACTGGACCCAAATAATATGAATACAGCCCGACTGACTATTGACTTCATTGTTTCTTAAGATCGCAACACATCTTGACAGAGCGTGGTGCTTTTCTTGTCAAAGATTTATCTGATCACCACGATTTGGATGCTCGATTAGATACCATTTGTCGCGCTTTGTTACTGTGCAATAAGATCTGATACGATGATCCCGATGGACAATTGATCGCAGTTGATCGTGTTAATAGTAGAGAATTTTTGAACCGTTCAAAATCTTTCTTCGCTTAACATGATTGCCACGACTGACCTATAGATCAGTGAGTGATAAGATCTGATAGGATCACCACGATTGGTCCACGATTAAGACCAGGATTTCAATTGTGACGCGAATCGTGATAGTGGGAACCTAGCATTATATCGAGACCTTGCTTGGAATTGCATTCGGGGTGGATGGGGTCAAGGTCACTGTTACTAAAACTAGAAAAACGGTTTCCGCACAATAACTTGAAAACGCATTGAAATACTTTAAAGATACTTCATACAGGGACTTCACTTTGGATTACATATGGGGTGGGTGGGGTCAAGGTCACTGTTACTGATAATAGAAAAATCAGTAACTTGAGAACGCATTGAGATATTTTAATGAAACTTGATACATAGATACCTTATATCGAAACCTCGCTTGGGATTGCATATGGGTGGGGCCAAGGTCAGTTATTAAAAATAGAAAAAGGTTTCCGCTCATTAATTTGAGAAAGCATTGAGATATTTTCAGGAAACTTCATACATAGCTACCTTACATTGAGACCTCGCTTTGGATTGCAAATGGGGTGGGTGGGGTCAAGGCCACTGTTACTAAAAATAGAAAAACTGTTTCCGCTCAATATTTTCTTGTTTGTGGTGGTAAAATCCCATAACTCTAAAAAAGCAGTTGAATAGTCGAGCGCGCTGTCCTGAGACAGCTCTTGTTTGGTTAAGTTTTTTGTCAGAGTCTATTTCTAAAAAACTATCTAAGGTATCCATTTGAAGCTTTCAATACTTGTTCACTACCAAAAGGGGACGATGAACTAAAAAAACACAACTGCTAGAGCGGTGAAATTTTACAAACATACTAATTAGCATATGAACTTGTGCACCTGGGTAGTTTGGTGTAGTTTTTTTCGACATGGCGGAGTTGTGGCCCTTTTTTTAGCAAAAAATGACATTTTTGGATTTGCGTTGCATGTTACTCAAATAGTATTATTGCTAGAGTGATGAAACTTTGTAAACATATTAATCAGGATGAGAACTTGTGCACCTGGGTATTTTGGTGGAGGTTTTTTTTAGACATCAGCGGAGGTATGGCCCTTTTTAAACAAAAAAATGACATGTTTGGACTTGTGTCGCACGTAACTCAAAAAGTATTACTGCTAGAGTGATGAAACGTTATAAACATATTAATCAACATGTGAACTTGTGCACCAGCATATTTTGGTGCATTTTTTTTGCCATCATTGGAGTTATGGCCCTTTTTAGCAAAAAAATGACATTTTTGAATTTGTGTCGTGTGCAACTCAAACTATAACTGCTAGACTGATAAAATTTTATAAACATGTTCATCAGCATGTGAACATGTGCACCTGGGTATTTTGGTGCAGTTTTCCGACATCAGCAGAGTTTTGTGACATCCAGTGGCGGTGGGGGCATTCATGTCCTACAGACACATGTCTAGTTCAACTTAGAATGTTTGCTTTAGGTAAAATTTCACAATATCTATAGTGGGTATTGACTTGAAACTCAAAGTACTTGATCACACTGATGAACTTATTCTGTAGACAAGAGGAGATAACTATTAACGATTTTTCTTGAGTTATTGCCCTTTTTCAACTTAGAATTTTTGCTTTAGGTCAAATTTCTCAATATCTATAACAGGTATGTACTTTAAATTCAACATACTTCATGACAGTGATGAACCTTATAATTCTTTAAACAAAGGCCCAGACTACTATCATTAAGAGAAAGTCGAGCGTCCAGCACCGGTAGGCGGTGCTCTTGTTTAAGCAAAGAATTATATTCATAGGGGACTTGTTTAGCATTTTTTCCAACCATACATCCCTCCATTATTTACACCATAGCCATCTCCCAAGTTCCTAAAACTTATTTCCCATTTTAAGAGAAGTAGTTTAGGTGAGATATTCAATGCAAAGATTATCATGCATACTATATTGTAGATGCATTATGTAATTTTGTCCAGAATTTTTTTCGGTACTAAAATTACCCTCTAGTTCAGCTTAGAAAAGAACTGTAAATAATTATAATTTTCTACATGTTTTTGCGATCATTAAAATGTAAAAAAAAAATTATAAGTTAAAATGTTTGCTTAAAGTATTTGGCTATTTAATGTATTTATTTATTGGTTTTTGGGGGCACACTTGAAATGAATCTTAAACTTATTGTATGTTTGATATTTTAAAGGGGCATATAGATGGTATTTTGCATGCGTATAAACATTTATTAAAACTGAAGACAATTTCCTGTTTTTCCTGGATCTATTTTTAATCCCCCACCGCAAAGCGGGAGGGGGCTTATAGGAATGCCCTTTGTCCGTCCGTCCGTCCGTCTGACCGTCTGTCCGTAACATTTGCGTGTCCGCTCCACATCTCCTTTGAAGGATTTTCATGAAATGTTGCTCAAATGTTTAGGTCATTGAGACGATGTGCAGAAGGCATGAGTCAGTCACGCTGGCTCAAGGTCAAGGTCACACTTGAAGGTCAAATATTCGAGCCTCCATTTCATGTCCGCTCAATATCTCATATGCCTTTTGAAGGATTATTGTATGAAACCTGGCTCAAATGTTAAGGTCATTGAGACTATTTGCAGAAGGCATGAGTCAGTCATGCCGGCTCAAGGTCAAGGTCACATTTGAAGGTCAAATATTCAAGCCTCCATTTCGTGTCTCCATATCTACTATGCCTTTTGAAGGATTTTCGTGAAACTTGGCTCAAATGTTTAGGTCATTGAGACGATGTGCAGAAGGCATGAGTCAGTCACACCGGCTCAAGGTCAATGTCACATTTAAAGGTCAAATATTCGAGCCTCCATTTCTTGTCCGCTCCATATCTCCTATGCCTTCTGAAGGATTTTCATGAAACTTGGCTCAAATGCTTAGGTCATTAAGACGATGTGCAGAAGGCATGGGCCTTTCACGCCAGCTCAAGGTCAAGGTCACACTTGAAGGTGAAATATTTGAGCCTCCATTTTTGTGTCCGTATTTCGTGTCTGCTCCATATCCCCTTTACTCTTTAAAGGATTTGCATGAAACTTAGCTCAAATGTTTTGATCATTTAGACCATGTGCAGAAGGCATAAGCCAGTCCTGTCAACTCAAGGTCAAGGTTACACTTGAAGGTTGAATGTTTGAGCTTGTATTTTCATGTCCGTTCTATATTTTTCCTGTGCTCTTAAAGGATTTTCACTTGCCTCAAATGTTTATCACATTGAGGCAATTTGCAGAGGGCATGAGGCAGTCACGCCACCTCATGGTCAAGGTCACACTTGAAGGTCAAATGGTTGAGCCTCCATTTTTGTGTCTGCTCCATATCTCCTATGCCCTTTGAAGGATTTTCATAAAACTTGGCTCAAATGTTTATCACATTGAGGCAATGTGCAGAAGGCATGCATAAAACTTGGCTCAAATGTTTATCACATTGAGGTGATGTGCAGAAGTCATGGAGCAGTTTTGCCACCTCAAGGTCAAGGTCACACTTAAAGGTCAAATGTTTGAGCCTCCATTTTCGCGTCATCTCCAGTTTTAAATTTCTGAAACTGTACTTTCATATCTGGTCCAACTGTGCCAGATTAAGGTCAGTGTGATACTTCAAAGTCACCTTTAAAATCTAATGAAGGATCACGGCGGCAGGTATAGCTGTCCTTTCGACTGCCTTGTTTAATTATTGACAAAATATTGATGGAATCATTGAAAAAACAAAGACAAAAAATAATTTTAGGGGACATTGTTCCAATTATTCAATGAAAATTTTATCAGAGGTGTGTATGCCGTAACGGTACCGCATGTACATTTCATTCATGCTGATTTAACTATTTCTACAAAGATTCCCACGCCTGTGAAAGTGTCACCGGTGAGCACTGTTTATTTGCTTAAATAATATGTTTGCTAAATGTTTACAGAAACAAAACCATTCAATTTAACATTAACTGGGTATAACGTGACACCGGATATTGGCCAATTATCGAGCCAAAATAGGGCAGGTTCACTACACAAATGGTAAGTTTTATGCCGATTTAAATTAATTCGTTGATAATATGCTATAAACAGGTGCTTATGTAGACTGTTAAATAAATGTGGAAGACATTCATTTAATTGCTATGACCATGTTGTAGATGAACAGTACATAATAATAGTTTAAAAAACAAATGCTCGCTGAAAAATTTCCGGTCCTCACTCATTTCAGTCAATTATTTATTATTTTAAACATGTATAGAAAAATGTGAATCGAGCGATTGTTTACCTATGCTATAACTAACACATGTTCCAAGTTCCAGTTATTTTGATGAATATATGTCTGAGATATGGACTGCAATATTATTGTGACAGGTGTACTGGGGATTAAGTCAGTTGCTCGTGTACGGGGTGTTGCAGGCTACTGTACCGAGTATTGTTTACTAATATACTGTGGTGTCTCATCGGTGTAGGTCAGCCGGTGTATGGTGTGCGTCTTTTTTGGTTGTTATTACACCATAGTTTGACAGAGTTGGCGTTTGGTGTACGAGTACGGCATTTGTCGTTTGAATTCCTTTAAATATAATTGTGTATAATTATGGCTAATTGTGTAACTTTCGCCTGTCTTAAATTCATGGGTATGTTGCTTTAACAGTTTGCATAAGCCAATATATGCTATGACATTTTAATGTTCATGTACTTGGTAAAGGGTTTATCAACAAAACATTTCATTGCTCGCTAAAACCCGAAATATGATTAAGCTTGAACGATAAGTACTCCGTTTATGCTAGGTTCCCACTGTCGTGCAATCCGCCACGATTGGCCATTCGTAGCTGATCCCGGTATCTGGCCGAGATTTTAGGCTTTGATGCGATTTCAAACGTTTTGATACGATGTTTTACGCTCGGTTGCGATCTGGTCATGATTCGTCAAATACAGGTGTCACGATCATTCACGGTCTTATCTTCAGTTTAAATATGATTCCATACGTTCCGTTTGGATTGTTTCGATAGAGTCCACGATTGGGTCTCGAACTGACACAATCATCACGATCGGGTTGCCAGAATTAGGACCTTCTAGTACGTGCAGGTAAGCTCTTCAAGAATCAATGCGCTCAGTTAGAATAAGTTACGATTGTGGTAGGAATATCTTTCACGATCATTTTAAAGTTCATGATTTGAGCTACGACTGGACCTGAATGATATAAATACAGCCCGACTGACTATTGAGTGCATTGTTTCTTGGTATCGCAAGACAGCTTAAGAGAGTGTGGTGTTTTACTTGTTTACGATCAATCCCAATCACCACTATTTGGAAGCATGATTATATATGATTTGTCGCGATGCAATAAAATCTGATACGATGATCCCGATGGAGAAATGATCGAAGTTAATCCTGTTAATCGTAGAGAATTTTTGAACCATTCAAGAATTTTCAACGATTCTACGACTGATATACAGATCTGATATTATTATGTCTTTTTTATTTGTTTTTGATTAAATGCAGAGATAATCGACAACACTGAATGTTATTCTCATTTGCCTTTTCTTTAGAGATGGTGAATTTGAATAATAAAAGGTGATTGTGATAAAACAGTTCTGAAACGTGAAACTTGAAACTTGTTTATTTGCTTAAACGCCTATTTCTACATATAAAATACATATTCAACGGCGTTGTACAATAATCAATAAATGTAAAAATAAAACATCATCTACACTGATACATCAATAAAGTGACAATCATGAATAATCAGTTATCATAACTCATCAGAATACAAATACCTTATTTACAGAGAGATATAGAAGTGAAAATTATACAATAAATATTCACTAATAACACCAACATACATCAAATCACAAGCAGAAGGATTCTTTTTAATGTTATGTGACTACACATTTCAAAACAATGTAAAATAATCTCTAAAGAAATTACTTTTCAAATGTTTCTTGAAAGTGTTCACTGACTCGCTTTGTCTTAAGTTCAAAGGCAGTTCATTCCAAACCCTAGGTCCAACAGTACTGAAAGTCTTCATCTTATTGAAAGGAACAACATAACAACCAAATGATGATTCTGAGGATCTAAGTGTGCGTTTTGAGACTTTACTGGACAAAAGTTCAATTAGATATTGTGGGGCGTTCCCAACAGAACAGTTGTACATGTAAGTAAGAATTTTAAAATTAATTCTCGCCTTAATGGGTAACCAGTGCAGATCATACAGTGCCTGTTTGGAACTGTCATACATATTTCTGTTCAAAACAAGTTTAGCACACATATTTTGAATACGTTGCAATTTACCAATTTCTGCCTGAGTGATACCATAGAGAATGACATTGCAATAATCTAAGTGAGAAATCACTAATGATAGAACTAAGATCTCAGTCGCTTCTTTGGTTATGAATTTACGGATACTCTTGATTTTAAAATAGTTCAGCATTGCAGTTTTACACTTTCGTTTAACATGCTCTTTGAAATTTAGAGTGTCGTCGATAAAAGCGCCCAGATATTTGATACTATTCTGTAATTTAATGTTATCACCACAGACGTCAATTTCTTTGGTTTTACACTTATTTAATTGATGGCGACTGCCAAACATTATGAACTCTGTCTTAGACGCATTCATTTTTAGTTTATTACTGTTCATCCAGTCATTGATAACAAGAGCACAATCTTTAA
Source organism: Congeria kusceri (assembly GCA_027627225.1). NCBI lineage: Eukaryota > Metazoa > Mollusca > Bivalvia > Myida > Dreissenidae > Congeria > Congeria kusceri. The sequence continues at coordinate 49,950,774 of CM051033.1, forward strand.
GTTCCTGAATTGCTGTCTCCTCTGCATTTGTTGTTGGCTGGAAGCGTGTATTCGCCGTATGGTCGTCCGCAAATCCAAAAACGGAAATGGATGGGGGTTCAATATCAAAAATAGTTTCCGCATAGGTCAGGTAGAGCCAGTGTCCCTGCAGAACACTACATCTGAGATCGCATTGAGCTGACAATGTTTCATTCACCCTCACACAACAGCTGCGTGGTCGCAGGTATGAGTCTACCCATTCCAGCGCTGAACCACAGACACCATACTGCTTCTTCAGAACTTGGATGAGGATGTCGTGGTCGACCGTATCGAATGCGGCACTAAGGTCTATAGCTATAAGTGCTGTAACCTCTTGATGTTCCATCCCATCAAGTATATCATTCACTAGCCGAAGTAGAGCCGACTCGCACGAGTGGAACTGTCTTTAAGCGGATTGGTTCTTAGGGAGTAGGTTGTGATCATTTACATGTTTATTCAGTCTATAAAGTGCCGATTTTTCTATCAATTTCGATAGAAATGACAAATTGCTGACAGGACGATAATTGGCTAATTTCAGTTCAAGTCCAGACTTTTTCAAAAGTGGTTTGACAATTGCCTGTTTCCATTTTTTCGGAAAAACTCCTTGAGTTAGGGACAGATTCACTAGCCTGGTAATTGAAGGCAGTAGCTCGTTAAGGAATGACTTTAACACTTTTGTTGGCAAAATATCCAGTTCTGAGGACTTTGTTTGTAATTTACAAGTAAGTTTTATGATTTCATCCTCTGAAAGTTCTTCAAAAGTTTCTAAATATGGCACCACTTTCACAGATGGGCTAAAGTTATCAAAATCTTTCAGAGACTCTCGTATTTGTTCAATCTTATCCATGAAATAGTCCGCAAAAGTATCAGCAAGACTACTTCCGTCTTCCAAAGTTGGCATTGGCTTTTCAGACGCACTTCCTGTTAAATCCTTCACAAACTTGTATAGCTTTTTGGTATCTCCTTTGGACTCGAGTACTTTCTGACTAAGAGTTAATTCGTTCTCACTCTTAAGAGCATAGTGATATTTATTTAGTGAGGTTTTAAAAAAAATGTCGTAGTCCCTGGGTTGGCGATATTTCCTCCACAATTTCTCAGATCTTCGTGCAAGTCGTTTCATGATATGAATATCTTCACTGAACCAGGCTTTTGGAGCTCTATAAATTTGCATTGTTTCTTTCATGGGTGCGTGTGTATCAAGTAGGTTTAGGATTTCATCTTCAAATTGTTCAACACATTGATCAACAGATTCACTACTTAATGATATCTCGGCAAGATCGCTAGCAAACTCAGTATCGTCCATATCTTTAAAGTTCCGGAATACAACAGAATTGCTGACAATATTTTCCTTTCTTATTTTTGTGACAACCGTAACCGCACAGTGGTCTGACAAGAAAGGACCTGGTTCACATGAAAGTATGTCAATGCCATTTGCGACTTCGGAGATCACTAGGTCAAGACTATGGCCATGGATGTGGGTCGGAAAATTCACGTGCTGCACCAAACCAAGGGCATCTAAAGAATTATTGAACTCTGTTATATCGTTACAGTCATCGTGAATATGTAAGTTTAAGTCACCCATTAACATAAGATTAGAGAACTTTGGAACTATTTATTCTAAGAACTGGAAAAAATCCGACACAAACTGGTTAGCAGTCGCCAATGATGGGGGTCTATAAATGCCTACACAGTGTAAAGTAATGTTTTTAAAAATGAGTTGCCATACTCCGTACTCAAAGCTTCGTGTCACGCCATATTAAATCCCGACGCATGGTTATACCGCTTCGACAAGTCAGAGCAACACCACCGCCAACCTTGTTTTTACGGTTCGAAACGCTGATTTTGTAGTCATTTTGGTTGAGATCAGAGCTTTCAAATTGGTGCTGTTTATCATCTGAAAACCAAGTCTCTGTTAATATTGCAGTCTATATTATCGTCTCGGAGCAATTGCCCTACAAGCACATCCTTCCTTACTAAGGAACGGCAATTTTAAGTCAAACAGGTGACATTCTCTTTAAAACTGCCAAGGGTGTTACAGTGTTTTGGATACACTAGATTATTTAGATTCACTCCAGTTGGTTTACTTGTCCTGGGGCGACCTGATCTTTTCCTTCTGAAATTCAATATCCCAAGATTTTTTAATCTAGTCAATACCTCCTGATCAGGCATGATCCATTGTCTAGGCACTGAACGACATCTCACCAGTTCATCCACACTATACGTTCTAACTGTAAATGTTTTATTTGGATTATCCATTGTGATTACTGAGATGGAGTTCACCAAATTTGGGTCACCATAAAATCCTTTGTTCAATCAGTTCTGCACTGGTGCCTCTGAGAAGAAACATAAACGTGAGTTAAGATAAGCATTTAATTTACTTGATTGACTTGTCTTTTTGTTTTAATATAATTATTGAAACATAAAATTGTGTTTTAGTAACAATTTCACCATCTGTCGTTTATTTTATAAGTCATATCATACAACAAGTATGGACTTTTTAGCTGTGCAATATCATGTATGTCGCCTCATTCAATATGGATTTTACTGTGCATCATCACACGATATTGGAGTCCATATTTGTACAATATTAATCGATTCTACTATTATTATTGTATAATATTTTGTATGTATCGATAAAGTTTTGGATAAATAATTACTATTTTATTTAATGAAAGTTTGGTATTTATGGTAAAAATCATCAAAAATTGGTAATGGCTCTTTACGCAATACCCAGTACGAATACGGGGGGTGGGTGGGGTCATGCCCAACAGCTCAATTATAAATTAAGGTATTGTAATGTTACTTCAAATGTAGATATCTTATGTTGAAACCTCACTTGGGATTGCGCAATTCATGTTTGGACTCTGCCCGTCTGATTGCTTTCCCATTACTTGGCAAAGAGCATTGGGGAGCATCCATCAGTTCACTGATATCGTTGTTTCACTAAATGTTATTGTCAACCTACCGTCAGTACGCCCCTTTAGAAAAACTGTGTTGGCTACTATTTATTTTTTGACTCAAGAAACCCTTATGTGTGTTATGGTAATGTATTTCCAGAAATGTACTAAAGTAACATTATAATTTTACTTGTAATATCTCTGAACATTTATATAGACATAATTGTCACAATTTTTCAGTATGCATCTGATGATGACGATAAGACTTCATAAATAACTGGGCACTGTGTGAACATGTGTTTCTTTGGTGGTTTATTGCATGTGTATGAATGAGGAGTTTGTGCAGATTTGTATACCATGTTTTTTTATGGAACAGTTTTGTTTTGGCATGTTGTTGAAAAGCGGTGAATGTAAAAAGTGACCTTTATTTACACCAATTTAGTAAATGTAGGATGAACATGCGACCTTCCAACAATGGTGAATAACAATTTGACAGATCCTACATTTAGTTTACAAAGAAATGTTTAAAAGACACATTTCCAATATCATTTTGGTCCTCAAAAAAATTGAGAAAAACAAACTGCGAGAACAATTCGTGATAGGCATGTGGCATTGTTGTTGTACACAAAGTTTCTCCCAGAATTTTTTTCAATACTTATTTTAAGTGTAAACTTTTATGCTTCTTAGTTTGAGTACCATGTTCGCCATTAGAAGTGTATCAGGGGCAATAGTTGTTTGAAATTTGTATGGTTCGACTGAACCATGGTTGCTGAAAAATGGCTTAAAAGTTGGTAAATAATAAAAGCTAAATAATCTAATAATGAAAATATTTTCATCATTTAAATAGGCATTTCTGTGACTTGAAAATCTTGCTTTGCAAAGGATAACTTGTAAAAGCATGTTTATTTTTTCATTTTAACAGTATTCATTTTAAAAATCATAATACTTCTAGCAAATTTTCAGGGTAAGGGTTAGTAATTTTTCTAGTAGTAAATCTTGCTCTAGCCTTTCTTCATACTGTTTTGTTGAGAAAATACTTGATTTTTACTGTTATAAAGTTTCATTTGCGTTTTATATAATGCCTGAGTAAGGTATTTTGCAGAAAATAATCAGCAAGTAACTTGTATTGAAGCAGTATTTAGCAATATTTGCTGATATTAAAACAGATTTGAGTAATAATTTGGTAATAATTGTATGTGAAATTCACTGCATTTATCAATGTTTAAAATGTCATCAGAATTAAACAAACATACTACTGCTACTTCTGACCTCAAAATATTTTATAAATGTATTTGGTAATAGAAATTTACTAATCAGTTTGAGATCAGTTTCAAATTATAAATGAACAATTCAGAAAAAAAAATGTGTAGAACAAACATTGGCAGAATTGAATTAATTGAGAACTAATGGAGAAACAAAGTTAATAGAATAGTGTATGTCAAAAGAAAACCATTGAAAAGGAAAAACTAAATATACACAGAATTACAAGAAATATTAGCAGACATTCTGCTTCTGTTAGCAGACACAATATTTCCCCATTTCCAGCTAATGGACCTGGGAGTTGCACTTCTTGTGAAGGTTGTCTCCCTTGGTCATCTTAGGCTGCACCGCAGTAGTTGGATAAATGTCGGTGGAACTTTGAAGGGAGTCCCAAGAATGTTGTCCCTATAACTACTGTTAAGTTGATACTGGGATAGTCTGCTGTGTAATATGAAACAATAAAACATTTTTAAAAAATGATAGTACTTTTGTATTCTGGTATGTGATAAAACACTTAGAAAATGATAAAAAAACTGGTCAGGAATTGTACAAAATGTAACAAGTGAAGACAAACTGGAACTTGTTTGATACAAAGAGGTCAATTGTAGGAGATTACTCTTTAGATGTACAATGTTTTATTGCCAATTACAAAAAAGGCATTGATTTTCACTACCATAATTATTACCCTGCTGTAGAGCCTATTCCTTCGATTCTAGGAATTTCAGATCGTTTGTGTCCTGTTGAGTAAACGCTAAATATTCCTGAATATTCTTTTATTTACTTTTTGTGTACATGTGCTAAAAACTTGCTTGCAAAGAGTATGTAATTTGCAATTTGATGCTCTTCCATATTATTTTCAATGTTCACATTAATAATTTGAACATCATTTGCATTATTTGAGCAACATTTACTGTAGTTTACTTCTGAGCTTTAGAATACCAACATTATATGTACAATAGAATGAATAAACGTGCTTTTGACCGCTGTAAACTAAAAAATATGTATTGGGGATGTGGATATTTTTTGCAATGCAGCAATGGAATTTTTATTGAAAGTGTAATTATACCAAGATAATAAATTTCAGTGGGACAATAAATACAAGGAGCATAAAAGAATTATTGTTTGCCGATGCATTGATTAATAGTTTGAATGAATTGTTTTTTTTTTACAATCAAATATTTTACAAAATATCCCAAGTCGGAAAATAGTGCTGATGCTGTGTGCTACAAAATCCTTGCCACATTGATTAAAACAACCAATTATGTATTGGACCATGTTTTGTAAGGGCCAAAATAATACTGGCGATGTGTCTTTAAAAATCATAGCTTTATGAACTGAAAGTAGATGATCTGTGAAATAGTATTTGCTGTTGTTTGAAATTAAATGCTTATTCTGTATTTACTAATTTGTTGTAAATTTCACTATATATTCATTTCTTTTCTAACACACTCAAAGCAGAATAATTCTATTATTACCTTGTGGTGTATGAATTTGCATTTATTTCTCATTCATTCACTTTGCGGTAAACTGTTGATTAAACATGATGTCTACGTAAAGCTTGGGAATTTAATGAAATGTTGTTGTTGTTGTCAAATGGATACCAGTACAGTTAAAGAAATTTGTTTGATAATTTGGAGTCATTTTTCATAAGATGTTATTACAATTAATTGTATTAATAATTAGAATGAATGTTCTCATATCACTGGAAACAAATCTTTACAGTAAATAGAGATTATTTATGGGTAAATGTGTTTATAATTATTATGAAGTACATGAAATTTTAATAATGTACTGCTAATATGTAGTTTATGAAATGATGTTGCTGTTGACATAACTTTTTCATAAATCGTTGATATATTTTAATTAAATATGATTATTTTGTTTAATATTATTTGAAACATTTTGTAAGAATTGTGGTAAATTGGTATTTATTTTAAGATTACTTGTTTCCTATTATATTTAAGTCTGTCTCTTTATTTTCTAATGAACTTTTTCTGCAAGGTGTGCTGCATACGAACTTGCAAAATACTAAGTTTTCATGTGTTCTCCAAAAATTAGTAAATAAGACTTCAATCTTGGGGGTTTTGCATGGAGCTATGACAAAGACTTTAAAATGCCACATTTTACAACGAAGTGTATTCTGGGCTGTTTGTGGTGAAAGTTCTGGACCATTTGTGATAAATAAAAAAAAATCAAATTTTTAAAAATATACGAAAGATTGCCTCAACTTCATGCAAAGAGATTGTCCAGAGGACCTTCACTGGTTGCATTTTATTGTCCATCAAATAAAGGTGGACTGCTCAATGAGAACTGGAAATGATACTTGTACGAAAAATATATTTATACACATCTGATTGAATAATGAACAACACTTGACAGCATTGTTTGGCTAAATGTTTGAAGTATAATTCTAAAAATTCCCTTTTGATTGTGCCAGTCCTCATATCTAATGGCTGTTGATACTGTCCCTCAATGTTCACATTCAGGGTCTGACCCCACATCCAGGTGGAAATGTATTGGTACAATTATTGTTTAAATCATCGCGTTTGATTGTTTGCCACTTGTGCTCTGTTATTTTGGGTGCATTATGGTACCGTCAGCAAATAAAGATTGTTGCATTGTACACTTATTTGTCTAATCCTAATGGCGACATGTCTGTTCGTTTTGTTACCCCAGCAAAAGATGTTCTTTTTGTCGGCGTTCGTGTGTCTTGTTAGTTATGTAGCGACTTGGCACAAAAATGGTTGTGATTAGATTTGCATGTCATTTTCTGGGAAATTGGAAATAGTCCAAATAACAATGATTTTGGTGGACTACACTCTTCTTTAACTGCTGGGTGGATTTTGCTCATTCTTTTACAGCTGAAGAACCTTAATGTTTAGGTGAATGATCTGTAGCAAAACATAAGTGTGCTGCTTAATAGAAACAGGGTGCATTAATAATTGATTAAAACAGCAACATTTTAATTCAAATATTTGTTCTTGTTTATTGTATATAAACAAATGCGAAAATGTGCATGTCTACTAGGTATTGAAGGAAAGGTTATGACAGAATGGGCATTTCACAATCAGGTTTGTCAATGTATTTCAGTTAAAGCTCGGACATGTTAACCTGACACTTGTGAATATAATTATGCACTGGAATTATTTCCTGTTATTATGCCCCCCTTCGAAGAAGTGGGGATATATTGCTTTGCACCTGTCCGTCCGTCGGACGGTCAGTCGGACGGATGGTCGGTCTGTCCGTAGACCATTTCGTTTCCGCACGATATCTAGAGAACACTTTGACCTACGATCATGAAAGTTGGTATGCTGGTTACTTGGGAGGAAAGGAAGATGCCTATAAATTTTGAGGTCAACAGGTCAAAGGTCAATGTCACCGTTGCTAAAAATATAAAAACGGTTTCCGCTCAATAACTTAATTTTAATGATACTTGGGATTGCATATCAAAAAAAATTCTTAACAATTGCACATATTCACAACTTGGCTGCAAGTCGGGGGGCATACATGTTTTACCAACACCTCTTGTCTTATACTCTGTTTTGCTTGTGAGCATGTTTCATGTGTTTATTGATATCACTACTGTACTTCAGTGGCATACTGATACATGGATTACATTTTCCTTCATAATGGTTTTTTTAAATATATTCATGCATAAAGGTCAGTGTCTGGTTAATGTGTCTAAGCAAAAAATGTTTTGAAGGGACTATATTTATAATAAGTGATAGTCTACATAAGTATTAATGTTGATAAATTGCAAAATTAAAATTATATATATTTTACTGTCATGCATATATACATGCATACATATATACACATACATACATACTTGTACATACATTGGAGTATGTATGTATGTGTGCATATATGTATGTCTATATATTACAGACATACAAACATGCATATATATATACATACTCATACATACATTAGAGTATATATTACTTTTAACATACATACATACATACTGGTACATACATTTAGTGATAACATACTGATAACACATACATACATACTCGTACGTACATACATCACACACTCTTATATACACTTATACAGACATACATATATGTGTACATACCATCGTACACTCGCAAGGGCATACATATGTACGTACATTCACACAGACATACATACATATGTACATATCCTAGTACACTCATACATATGTACATACTCTCGTAAACGCATACAGACATACATACATATGTACATCCCTTGTACACTCGTACCGAAATACATGCATACACTTGTACATACATGTGTACATACCCTCTTTAACTCGTAGAGGCATCCATATATACATACCCTCGTACACTTATACAGAAACTCATACATGTGTACATATCCTCATTCAATCATACAGACATACATACATATGTACATACCTTTAAACATTTATACAGGCATAGATATATGTACATGCATGCATAATTCTGTACACAGTGATTATTTTCCTTATTTAACAGGGTCGTGTAATAGGGCCCATTCCCAATGCCAAATATGCTTTATTTTTGTGTCACCTGAAAAGCCATAGGGGTTACTTTTGGCAGCGGTGCTGTCCCCTTCAGTTTGCGCAGACAATAACTTGAAGTTTTTGTGCTATTATTATGAAACTTTATGGAAGTGTTAGTGGGCATAAATGGAAGGTTAAGCTCAATTTTCCACAATATAGCTCTTGTCATACTTGAATTATGCTGCTTTAAAAAAAAACTAGTATTTCAAATGTGATTTGTGCAGACAATGACTGAAAACGTTTTGTTCATATCATAAATATAGTTTATTAAATTTGGGTACGTCGTTGGGCGGGCGTTGTTCAGGCGTCAACTTTTTATTTTTGCTCTCTAACTTGAGAACAGATTGAGCTATTGCAATGAAACTTCATTCATACATACCTTATAGCAAGATCTCACTTGCGATTGCATATGGGGTGGGTGTGGTCAAGGTCACTGTTACTAAAATTAGAAAAATGGTTTCTGCTCAATAATTTGAGAACACATTGAGCTATTTTAATCAAACTTAATACATAGATACCTTATATTGAGACCTCGCTTAGGATTGCATATGGGGTAGGGTGGGGTCATGGTCAAGGTCACTGTTACTAAAAACAGAAAAACAGTTTCCGCTCAATAATTTGAACGCATGGAGATATTGTAATAAAACTTAAAACATTGATACCTTATATAGAGACCTCGCTTGGGATTGCATATGGGGTGAGTGGTGGTCAAGGTCACTATTACTAAAAATTGAAAAATGGTTTCTGCTTGATAACTTGTGACACATTGAGATATTTTAATGAAACTTGATACATAGATACCTTATATCAAGACCTTGCTTGGGATTGTATATGGCATTGGGTGGGTTCAAGGTCAAGGTCACTGTTACTAAATATAGAGAAATGTTTTCCGCTCAATAACTTGAACACATTGAGATGTTTTAATGAAACTTAATACATAGATACCTTATATCAAGACCTCGCTTGGGATTGCATATGGGGTGGGTGGGGGTCACGGTCACTGCTACAAAGAATAGAAACACTGTTTCCGCTCAATAACTCAAACAGATTGAGCTATTGGAATGAATCTTCATACATAGATACCTTATAGCAAGACCTCGCTTGGAAATGCATATGGGGTAGGTGGGGTCGAGGTCACTTTTGCTAAAAATAAAATCAATAGTTTCCGCATAATAGCTTGAGAACACATTGAGATATTTTGATGAAACTTCATACTTGAGATTGCATATAGGATGGGTGGGGTCAAGGTCACCATAACTAAAAATTTACAAACAGTTTCTGCTCAATAGCTTGAGGAGAAATTGAGATTTTTTAATGAAACTTCATATGTAGATATTTTATTTCTAGACCTTGACTGGGATTGCATATGGGGTTGGTGGTATTAAGGTCAAGGTCACCATTACTAAAAATTGTATTTTTGTGCTTTATGCATTTCGACCGAAAAAATTGGTTTGCGTTGAATTTCCATGCTTCTTGTTTCAATTGTATTTGTAATCATAAAAGCAAGGTCAAGTTTGGTTTTCAGCATAGCTGATACTGTATTTCAGTTATGCCCTTTGTATGCTCCTCAAATGGGGGTAGCATATACTCGCCGCTTTGTCAGTCCGTCCTATTTCTAATTCAACTGCCATTCATTTGTCTGGGTGTCAAAAGCATTTTCCCAAGAATTTCATTTATCATAATCCATGTCCGTCCTTCTGTCCGGTACTTCATTTCCAAGCAAGATCTCTTGAACTTATGAATCGATTTCAGTGAAACTTTATATGCAGCATCCTTTTAGGGCGGACATGCGCATATTGTCAGGTCGTAACGGTCTGATGTTTTTTTCAGCTAGTTCTTGCCCTTTGATTATAAACAGTACTTTTTCATAGGAAATACTTTGTTTCTGCGCGAGATCTCAGAAACAAAAAAACTATTTCAATGAAACTTCATATGCAGTATCCTTATAGCGCGGACATGCGCATATTGTCAGGTTGTTCCGGTCTGATGATTTTTCTGCGAGTTATTGCCCTTTGATTATAAACAGTACATTTTCATAGGAAATACTTCGTTTCTGTGCGAGATCACTCTAACTAATGACTCAATTTCAATAAAACTTTATATGCATCATCCTGATAGGGCGGACATGCGAATATTGTCTTGTCTTTCTGATGATTTTTAGCTAGACCTTTCGAAGAAAAGGCAAGCTATTCTACTTGCCCCGGAATCTGGTGTAGGTTAAAGTTTTTTGGTAATCTAGTTTCTCAGGTAACAATTCAAGTTTGGCCATAATAGTATCGCTTATGATCATGAGATCGGACGCCGATTCTGAATCTCCAATCTACATCTATTTTGGATATTGGATATCGGACATTCGAATTTCCAATTCCGAATCTCCAATCTACATTTTGTTTTGGAGATTGGAGATTGGACATTCGAATTTCCAGTTCTGAAACTCCAATTTTCATGTCTGGGGGATATTGGATATTGGACATTCGAATATACTATTGGCATTTACTCGAACACTTGGGCCCGTATCTCCGCCGCGCGGGCTACGATCGGGCTGAATGAGGTGCCGTTTGAAAGGTCAGCGCCAGTGTGGTTAGGTGTCAGTCCCGCTGAAGAGATGCACTACAATGCATAAAAACAGCAGTGTTACTGGTAGAAAATCGCAACCACTGTCCATCGTTCGCGCTAGTCCTCTCGCAACAAGCGGAGCTCTCGGGGACGGGGCTGCGGGAGGACACTGGCGGGTGTCAGTCCCGCTGTGGAGATAGATACACTAACGTCATGAATGGGATCGGACATTCGATATTGGATATTGGAAATTCGAATTTCCAGTTCTGAATCTCTGCTTTTGTTTTGGATATTTGATATTGGAATTTACTTTTCTGAATCTCTAATCTACATTGTTTTGGATATTGGAGATTGGACATTCAAATTTTCATTTCTGCATAGTCAAATCTATATTTTTGGGGGATATTGGATATTGGAGATTTCAATATACCATTAGCGTTCACTCGAACAGTGCCAAGCAAAGTGTTGGCCAGAATCACCATGCATTTTGTGCAAGCCATTAGTTTGCTCGCGTCCAGGCCCGGGGAAGAACTTCTCGGTCCCGTATCTTCGTCCCCCGGGCTATGATCGGGCTGAACGAGTAGTCGTTTAAAAGGGTCAGCGCAAGTCCAATCCCCAATGTTCACTTGGTAACCTCAGATACGTCTAACGATTGCAGGGTTACGGTCGTGGATCAGACATTGAATATGCTAACCTAAATATACGATTTCGAATAAACAATTATTAAACTTCAATATCCATTTTGGGGACAACTGAAGACTGGATATTCTAATATAACTGTCTTAATGTCCAATCTGCCTGCGGGTCGGGGAATTGTGACATTTGTCGGCTTGGCGAAATGAAAATTCTTGAGAAAAAGCAAGGCAAGACTCACTGAGCAAGTTAGTTCACACACTGGTCAGTAGGCATCGACGGCCGCGGGCATAACCGGGCGAGACATTTGCGATGAACATATTGTCAGTAATTACAGCTCTCTGTTTTGCCATAGGTACACTAGTTTTGTCTGTTAGTGGTCAATTCAAATGTAATAATTTGAATATCCAATATACCTTTCTACCTGTACATTGGAGATTCGAATGTCCAATATACATTTTTCAGGTACATTGGAGAATCGATTGCACGTCAATATTTTTTTCTAGCGACTATGCTGTCTCTGGTTTGCATTATCGTCTTGACTTCCTCTACTAATGAGTATTTTGTATGTTATAATTCGAATATCCAATCTACCTCTGTGCATGTATATTGGATATTCGAATCTCCAATATACTGTTCTACATGTATATTGGAGATTCGAATATCCAATCTCCAATCTCCAATATTTTTCTAACTTTATGACGCTTCATACATAGTGGGTTCTGTGTTGGAAAGGTTCTGCTGCTGAGAAAAATTTCCAATTTTTCACAAGTTAGTAATGTGTCTAGAAATTGAATGTTTAATATTTCATATGTCACTGACATCAACAGTGAATGTTCCTTCTATGGCTATATTGAAAATCTTCTTGTCTGAAACTACTGGATTGATTTCAAAATAATTTCACAGAAATGTTCCTTGGGTGACCAAGTACCAAATTCCTTAAAATCATGTTCTTTCGTTAAAAAACATGGCCGTCAGGGTTGGGCCAGTTTTCCTTCTATGGCTATATTGAAAACTTTTAAAATGTTCTTGTCTGAAACCACTGGCTGGGTGACCCTCTACCAAATTCTTTCTAATTACCGTATATTAATTTTAATATGGCCACTAGTAGGTGTGCAAGTTTGAAAGTGTATTCATATCTGGACAATTTTGACAATCTTGCCAGAAACCATTAACCTGATTTCAAAATAATTACACAGAAAGGTTCCTTGTGTGACCCTCTACCAAATTCCTTCTAATAAATTTAATTTGTTAAAAAACATAATTCAAAATAAACAAAAGAATAGCACTGAATAACAGATAAACATCAAATGACGTCACAAAAATAAACAAAATGACGTCAATATAATGCTTGTGTTTGCTGTATTCAACAAGGTGGAAATGCTGCTAAGTTTATCCCACGGGATGTTATTTCGTCAACGCAGGCGTAATAATGGGATAAAAATATTTGTGATCTGTTTCAAAACAAGGTTGCCAGGGGGACTTGTTAGTAGGTTAGGGTGTAGCGGGGGCTCGAACCTGTGACCCCTGGGTTGTGAGAGTTTTGAGTGAGCTCCTGTTAGACGATTGAAATTATAGTGCTGCAGTAGATTGAGTTGGGGATTTTAAGCGTTGCGGTGACAAGGATTTGGAAATTAAGGCACAGCCGTACGGCTGTTCTTAAAGCACCTGGGGAAAGAAAGGCCTGTCAATATGGAACAGATCAGACAAGAAAGATCAGAGTTATGACCCCTTGTTTGTGAACAAAATCCATAATTTGTCAAAAATGTGCATAACATTTTAATATAATCTTGATAATACGTGCACAGCTTGTGTATGACCATAAGATCTCATAATAAACCAAGGTTTTGCGCTGATTATAGGCAGCTTTTTTATGACCATAAGATCTCATAATAAACCAAGGTTTTGCGCTGATTAGAGTATAAAGAACAAAGTTATTTGCCCATTTGTTTGTGAAAAAGAAGCAAAAAAGGACTATGTTCAGGACAGAGACTTCATTTTTCATTTGGGATGGCAGCAGATAGTAGTATTTCAGCAACCAGTTAATTAGTTTTGGTATTTGAGCTGTTAACCAGTGAGCTAAATATCATTTACAAGACCTGAAACACAATTAAAATGGAAATACATCAAGTACAATGGTCTGTTTGATTGAATAGTCCTAATCGATGATATACATTATGCTGACAGTTGTTTTAAAGCTGTCTTTTGTGACTGTTTTAATTATTGTTCTGTTGAAATAAGAATAAAGCACAGTACATGGAATTCAGCTGGATATTTGAACCTAAAAAATGTGGATGTCAACCTCTGTGTAATGAAAGTGTGATTGTGCATGGTAAACATATCATCGTTTGCTTGTGGTTCATCTTGGTCCCAACAGTTTCGACCACAAATGCATCTGTATTGCGCCATTTAATTGCCATGTAAATAATCAGAGCTCCAGATAACGTGCGTAAGGGCGAAAATACGCATTTAAATAAATAAGAAACGATTTAGATTTAAAATATGTGCGTAAAGTTACGCATTGAAAAAATGAAAACAAGAATTTGAAATTCGTGAACACGCGTAATATGGAAGTAAACCAGTTTCGGCGGTGTCGAAAACTCACGAGGACTGAATCGTCTAGGCGCTCAATACAAGATATATAGCAAAATTCACTGTGATTCATGACGTCACTTAAGCGCTTTCTATTTGGAATGAGAGCCTAAATTCAAAACGGGCGATATTGCAGACTAATCACTTCTTCGTTGTTCGCTGACTGTTATGCGTGTTAATATCATAGTAGTATAATACTTTTAATACATTTATCATACAATGGGAACGATAGGAAGTTTAATAAAATGAACGTTTTATTAGGTTGATAAATTATACTTCGGCCACGATCGTGTGAACATCTTGTCCTGAGCTGAAATGAAGTGGACCGTTCTGTGCAATTGGTAAACACAAATCAAAATGGAGGAGAACACCAGTTCATCAAAGCACGAAAGGCTTCAAAAGCCAGTTAGTGGCCAGAAAACAAGGCTAATGCTTTCTTTTTTTAAAAATAATAAGCACAAGTAATAAGTAATCAAAACAAAGTTGTACCCAATATAAAAGATATGGTGAATCAAAAGCTGCCATAAAGCATTGTGGTACTGTCAGCAGAACATTTGAAACATGAATACACTTTTTAACAGCAAAAAAGCAGTTGTCTAAATGTTTGAAGTCTCAGATTAAAATAATATAAAATGTTGGTGTCACTGCAGATGATGAGCAATCGTTTATAACCATTTTAGATGACCTGAGCAAAGAGTACCCAACGGTTAGCTGTTGTGGTCAGTCAAAATATGGCGTCCGTTTACCTGCATAGGTAGGGCACATAGTGTTATCTGCACACTGAAAACCAGTTTGAAATCTTCACATGTCATGGCAATAAACATGGTGGTTAAGAGTCCTATTTAGAACTAAGTATTGATGTGTCATATTCAATTGTAAAAAATAATTTAATCAATCATTTTTAAGAATTCAGTTTAAAATTAGGGGAGTAAATAAAGAATTGCCCTAGAAAGTTATCTGGAGCTCTGCGGGCCAGGTAAATAACAGAAGTAGGCCGGGCAGGCATGAGACTGTATATCGCCTGTAGATTGCCATGTTAGCTACAGAAGAAGGCCGTACAAGCATCTGTATTAATTTCACCTGTCGAATTACCAGGTTGTCTGATTTGGGTCATTTTGTAGGTGATGATATTTAGCTGATCTCTGTCATTGCCAGTACTCAGGTGAGTGCTTTGGGCCATCATGGCCCTCTTGTTTAGGGAGTTATTGCCCTTTGATTATAAATTGGCTGTTGTGCTTGTCCACACTATAACTTGGCTATTGCTGCTTTAAGTTGGTGTGTACCCCAAATGAATCAGTCTCTAGGTTAAAGGTCAAGGTCACACCTAGAGGTCATAGGTCAAAATTGGCACTTTGCTTGTCTGTACTTTAACTTGCCATGGATTGTAAAACTTGCTGGCACAAATATTAACCTCAACGAGGGACAGCATGAAGTGAACATGAACCTGGACTGTAGGTCAAAGGTTATGGTAACATTTTAGAGGTCAACTATGACTTTGCTATGGATTGGGGGATTTTCAAATCACTTGGCACAAATGTTTGCCTAAAAGAGACTGCATGTTATGCACATGAACCAGAACTGTAGGTAAAAGGTCAATGTCAAATGTAACGGTCAAAAGTCAAAATTGGCATTTCGCCTGTCTGGACTTGTTGAATGGATTATAAATCACGTGAAATAATTTTTGCCTCAACATGACAGCATTTCTCTACAAGAATCAGGTTAGGTTTATGGTTAAGACCACATTTATAGGTCAAAGCGGCAATATTCTTGTTTTCAATGAGATGATGTGTCATGCACATAAACAAAGTTGGTAGGTCAGAGGTCAAGGTCACACTTAGAGGTCAAAGATAAAAAAATTGCTACCATTCTGCTTGTCCAGGCTATAAATTAGTCATGGATGAAGGGATTTTAAAATTGTTAGTTAGTTAAAAACACTGCTAGAGTGATGAAGCTTTGTAACCATATTCATCAGCATTTGAACTCGTGCACCGGAGTATTTCGGTGCCTTTTATTCAAACATGAGCGGCGTTTTGCCCCCCAGCATTTTGATATTGTCAGGACTAAAACTATTGATTGGATATTTGTGATACCTCAACTTACATCATGGAATTAGGAAATACATTAGCAGAAAGTACATTAATAAAAAGGACAATTCTCTTTTTGCAAAATAATTTGTATACATA
Organism: Congeria kusceri; assembly: GCA_027627225.1. Taxonomy (NCBI): domain Eukaryota; kingdom Metazoa; phylum Mollusca; class Bivalvia; order Myida; family Dreissenidae; genus Congeria; species Congeria kusceri. Next base: position 49,967,429 of record CM051033.1, read on the forward strand.
TGATCAAGGCGGCGCAATGTAGATAAGGCTGCATAGGTGGGGGCATCACTGTCTGTGGACACATTTCCTAGTATCATGATAGAATAAACTGGCGTTTCCGCTCAATAACGCGATAACAGTTTGATAGATTTTAATGAAATTCATACATTAATACCTTATTGCGACACCTTGCTTGGGATTACATATGGGATGGTGTGGTGAGGTTAAGGTCACTGTTACTAAAATTAGAAGAAAAAAAAGGTTTTCGCTCAATAACTGGGGAAGGAATTGAAATATTATCATGAACCTTCATACATAGATACCTTGGGATTGCATATAGGGTTGGTGGGGTCAAGGTCAGTGTGACTAAAAATATAAAATAAAGGTTTTTAGTCAATAACATTAGTTTGGCTTAACATAATTATTTTCATAAATGTTGGTGTGCATGTAGCTTATATCAAGCCAAAGGCTGGGATTGTTTATGGAGTTACTGGGGCCAAGATCAAGGTCATTTTAACTTGTTCTTTCATTAATATAAAACCATACTCATTCAGGTCGATATTCTGATCAGATCAGATTGAAAACCTGGTTCCGTGGCTTTGCTAATGTTGGTATGTTGATCAGTCTGTCTGTCGGTCGTTAGACCTCTTTCGTTTCCGCTCTCTAAAGCTAACAGTTTTCATCCGATCTTCACCAAACTTCATGAATATGTATGTGGGCATAATATCTCAGCTAAGTTCAATAACAAGCCAAATCGCCCCAGGAGTTGTTGAGTAATCACCCTTGAATTATCTGAAGTGGCCTTTTTAGCCCTTACCGCTCTAAAAGTCCAACAGTTTTCATCTGATCTTTCCAAATTTTATGTAAATCTTTGTATTAATAATATCTTGGCCACGTTTGATAACCAGCCATATCGCCACAGGAATTGTGCAGTTATGGCCATTGATTAATTTGGAACTTGCCTTATTAGCCATTTCCGCTCTCTAAGTTCAACAATTTTCTTCCAATCGTCGCCAGACTTCTTGGAAATGTTTGTGGACATAATATATCAGCTAAGTTTGATAATCAGCCAAATTGCCCCCGGAATTGTGTAGTTATGAGCCTTGAATTATTTCATGTTAGCCATTTTAGCCGTTTCCGTTCTCCTTCTCCAACAGTTTGTATCAGATCTTCACCAAATCTTTGTGGGCTTAATATGTGAATCAAATTTAGTAATGCAACAAATCGTCGGAGTAACTGTGGAGGTATGGCCCTTGAATTATTTTAAGTTGGCCGTTTAAGCTGTTTCCACTCTTTTAGCCCAATAGTTTTCAACTAATCTTTTCCCAACTTTATGAAAATGTTTGAGGTTATAATATCTTAGTTAAATGCTATGATCGACGAGATTGCCCAAGGAAGTGCAGAGTTATGGCCCTTGATTTATCTAAAATCGGCCTTTTTAGCAGTTTTGGCTCCCTAGGTCCAACAGTTTTTATCCAGTCCTCAACAAATTTGTTGTAATTATATTAATTATCATTTTGTGTACATGAGGCTTTAAACATACTGCTTTAGATCTATATGTTTCTGCAAGTTTTATAAACACACGTGTTGTATTTATTCTCAACTTGTTAAATCTGCCATAATTTCTAATTGTATGTGAAATATATAATAAAATATATTGTATAATGTAATTTCCCTGTGAATAAAATTGTATTACGGTAATATCTGTGCAAATGTGTTTGTATTTCTCATGTTCCCATATTAATTTCTATTTGATCCACAACAAAAGCCATTTCCAGGTATCTACAAGTAAGGACCGAGCACATGAAAAATGGCCTGCTTAAAATGGTTGAATTGTTGTTGTCGATTGTTGTCGGAAATGGTTGGAATTATGTTGGATAATGGTTGGATCTTATATGGACGTTGGACCGACATCGGATTCTGATGTCGCACCGATGTGCAAAATCAATCAAAATCCAACGTTGATCCAACGTCGAGGTCCAACATCGACACACTACACTTTGCGTGTTGTTTCCCTCAATCTACTGTATGTGTCGCTGCGATTCACTCCTGAGAGAAATTTCATACCTGTCACCATGGAATTGCGCTATTGTTGACATCGTTGTGGACAATGACGATTGTATCATTTTGATTTAATACCGATAACAAATCACCCTGGATCGCCGTGATTATCAGGGGTCAATTACAAAAAAATAGATGTACATTTACAAGACAAAGCAAGACAATGTACAAAGAATTTAATGTACTGTACATGTGTAATATATGCTGTAGTAAGTGCAGAAAACATTTCCTAGAGCATCAGTTATATTTAAAAAAATCAGTAAAATGACAACTAATTAATAGTAGATTCAAGTAAGTGTGTATGTACTATGTTTCGTATCAATTATGTTCAAAAAAGCAGATATAAGTGACAATAAAACTTGAAAGCAAACAGAAAAAAATACAAATGACAAAGGAAACAATTCAATATGGAATAAATTATGAAGTAATCGTGTCGAACTTTTGCATCTTTTATTGGTGTTGTGTAACCTAAACCAACTGTCAAGTCAACGTACATGTATATACATGTATTTGAGTTTCCGTATGTATACATATATGTACAAACGAAAACCTTTCCATGATTAAAATCTGGCTTATAGTGCGTTTAAAAGCAATGTTTCTTATGCGGGAGCCATATAGTGATTGTCCTGTCCGTCCGTCCGTGACACGGTTAAGTAGAATTTACCGTTTTGTCTAGGAATCAGGGTCAACTCGGCCCGAATATTAACTCGGTCCGGTCTTACTCGGCCCACTAATTCGACCAGGTCGTATATACTCGGCCTAATTTTATTCAATTAGTGTTAAATACTTAAAATATCGTAATGTTTGTGGTAAAACATGGTAAAATGAATAAATTATATTTTAGATCATTATACGTTTATTTAAATCAAATGATATGTGTATATACATTTTAAACTATGATCTAAGTATATATTTAAATTTTGCCAACATAAAAGTGATCTTAAACATAGACATAGTCTTTATATACAAACACCACCAAAAAGTACACCAATACATATTTAAACAGTATATACAGTTGACTTGTTCAACATATACAGTAATATATTTATGTAACAGCAATACAAAATGAAGTACACAATCTTCATGTAATATATTTATAGACATAAATATATACATATATATAAGTCATTTCACATATAAGTACGGAGCCCGTACACACGTCAGACTGTTCCCATGAACGCGGATGTTGACATCCTCCCGTCCACGTAATGCTGCCAACAGGTATGCAAGGCCATTTCTTTCCTGGAGCAGACCGCTGGACGCACAGTCTCACCAGTTCAGCCTCGCGCCTCAGGAGCGGGACGATCCGATAGAAAGACATTCCTGCAACACCAGCCTGGCCGTTGACACGATGGTGCCAGCCTGAAAATATTGAGCATACATAACATACAATATAATGCTAAAATAAATATGATAAAAATAATAAAATAATGCGATATATAAAAATTATACATATTTGTATCTTATTATTTTATTATTTATATCATATTTATTTTAGCATTATATTTATATTATATGCATTTTAGCATTATACATCCGTCTATAGAATACATGTACATGTATATATAGATATATATTGCATTACTTCCCAGCCAGGAAGCCTAGTTTGGTCCGATATCTATCCGATATGTTGTGAATTGGTCCGATAGCTATTAGATATGTTTTCAACAATATCGGATAAAAATTGTGAGCGATATCTATCCGATCAACGTTTTGCCCATCGGCATTTGATCGGATAGATATCGAAGCATTGTTTATCGGACGTATATCGGATAGACCTCGGGCCAATATCGTTCCAGCTAGCAAGCCTACATTGGTCCGATATCTACTAGATATGTTTTCAACAATATCGGATAGATCGTGAGCGATATCTATCCGATCAACGTTTTGCCCATCGGCATTTGATCGGATAGATATCGGAGCATTGTTTATCGTACGTATACGGTTAGACATCGGGCCAATATCGTTCCAACTAGCAAGCCTACTTTGGTCTGATATCTATTAGATTTGTTTTCAACAATATCGGATAGATGTCGTGAGCGATATCTATCCGATCAACGTTTTGCCCATCGGCATTTGATCGGATAGATATCGGAGCATTGGTTATCGGACGTATATCGGATTGACATCGCGCAAATATCATTCCAGCTAGCAAGCCTACATTGGTCCGATATCTATTCGACGATGTTGTCAATATCTTTGGAATTGATAACCACACTTGTTTAGTTTAATGCTTAATTTCAAAATGATGTGCAGTTTGCAACAACACTCAAGAAAGTGTACATATCTTCATTTTTAATAACTACATCTAATTCTATCTTCTCAAAACATTTACTACGTTTGAGAACCAAATTATAATAAAACAATCCCAAAAAGCTGCGATAAATATAACAGAAGAAAATCATCAAGGGAATGTATACACTATTTCTTTAAACAAAGGTACCGTTTATATGATCTTTCATTGTCTTCATTTTTAATTAATATTTAAATCAGTTACGAGTTTATAGCTTAAAACCTTAAAGGACAAGTTACATTGAAATCTGATAGGTTTGCATAAAAAGTCACAACATGTCAGTGATGTGACAGTAACCAAGGAAAAGCTAAGAAATGCTATCATTTATTAAAAGTTGAATTGCCACTGAAAACAATTACAAATGCTTTCACTGAAAACAATTACAAATGCTTTCACTGAAAACAATTACAAATGCTTTCACTGAAAGCAATTACAAATGCTTTCTATCAGTGTGTAAGTTATTTATGAATATTAGCATCATCCACTATCAAACATGCTATAAAACCCGTGCAACAAAATTGAAAAAGTTAATCATTCAGCAATACTTAACCGACAATTAATTGTATTAGACATTTAGTATCAAATTGAATTTTCCACATTTCAATGACCTTGATATGATAAAACTAAATATTTAAAAATCATATAAACAAATGAAAATCTAATTCAAATCCAAACTTGAAATGAAAACAAAATCTATGACAATTCCAGTAAAAAATGAAAACACACTGAAATACAAAAACAACAACACATATTTGACAATATTATGCTTCCAAAAGCATCCTAGATGAAGTTTGTTTTAATAAACCACATAGTACACATGTTATTAAGAATTGTGATTATAGTAATTAAAAATAACTTCATGAATTGGAACTTTCCAGCCCCTATCACACATTTAAGAGTGTTTACTTTAAGTCTTCATAATATTAATGATGAGTAGTTGGCCAGTGTTTGATGCAGCACTCCACCCGATAATGATAATGGTGTTGTTCAAAGCAGGCACTGTATGGCACTGGCAGCTGGATTGTAAATTAAACTTGCTCTTATTTTGTGTGTGAGCCATTCCAGAATTATAGTACATTCTGTAGTATACAGTTAACTCAATTCCAATACACAAATATTGGTTGTCCAATATGTTTATTAGTTAGAAACGTTATTGTAGACTTACATAAAGGACATTCACTTTATTGTTGTACTAAGCCTCTATTTGAGATTTTTTATGTGTTACAGCACAAAAATATCAACTCCGTTACAGAACAAAAATCTATTAAACAATTAAGTGTTTCCGATTTTTTATGCAAACAAATAACATCTATTATCAATATTAGTGCCATTTTACTGAATATTCGTGTAAAAAGATATATTATAACATGTTTGCCCCCTAAAAAGTAGACAGTTTATATAAACTCAGAAATTGTACAGAAACAATAGCGGTTAATTTAGCATTAAAAATATATTTCTCCACATGCCAGCTCATTTCTTGAGTAAATATGGTGAAATTAATTGCCACTGTATGACAATAATGTTTATCTTATTGATGTATAAATACTTACTCATATTTTAACGTCGCGTAACAGAGTTGACATGAAGCGTAACGGTGTGACACTATGTAACGGAGTTGACATTAGTAATTGTATTAAATCGTAAAGTTTTGTTTTTATAATTAAACACACATCCAATATTAATGGGAAATAGCTATTTACTTCAATTTGAACCACTCTGCAATAGAAAATAAGCAGAACAGCAATCTTATTATATATATGTGTACCTATCATAAATACTTAATGAATACACTGTCAAAAATGGTTTATCATCCGTATTGCATAATACATGTATAAATAATAATGGATTGAATTGTAGTTATGTCATGTAGCTATATGTCATCAACACCATTGTATGAATCTATCGTTTCGCAAAATAATGCTAAATAAACAATATAGTTTGAGAAGGGAACAAAAATAGCTTTAACGGAACATATGTTGCAAACAAAGAAAGAAAACTTATGCAGGCATATATATTGACACTGTAAGCAGATCCGTCCGGATTGCCGCATTCGGCTCTCATGGAACAGTGTTGAACTCCGCTTAAACCCCAAGCAATCTCGTCACCAAAATGTGCACTTGAGCCAAATACGGCATTGTGGATCTTCAGAACCAAAAAAAAAACAGTAATGTGTCACAGATTTATACACTGTAAAGCTCAAACCTGACAATACAAAATGCATGTAATTGCAATAATGACAAGTGGTATGAAATTCGATTCATTAGCACCATATTTTACAACAAGGGTGGTAATTGATGCGCGCGCATCAAAATTTGCATGCTGTGATCTATCGATTAAGTATGATTTGCATGGATAATCTAGAAATAGAAGACTAATATGTAAATCTTTAATAGCATACAAAGGCCTTAAATTTGACCCCCCCCCCTCCCCCCTATGTTCTGTGATCATTGCACCACTGCAAAATCACCGTTATTTGTGCCTGAAAACGTGTCAATCACGTTTAAGTTGATATTCAGCGAAGCCTAAGACTTCAGAACAAAAACAGCAGCAGCATATCCCTTGTTATAACGATCTTTGAACCGATGAGAGAAACGTTCATACTTCGTGCTATAAAAGTAGCACATACCTGTATCCTATTTCAAAGTATGACATGCAAAATCATAGTTTACCGACAGTTGGCAGTCTAAATGTCAACGTGGGAATCGCAGTATGTTAACTTGGAATGCGTGTCCATCGATTGGTTCTTGAAACAACTGTACAAGTCTCATCTTTCCGCAACTGCTAAGACATAACTTTAGCAAACAGAGTAGAGTCTCATGTACTAAGCTGAGCTACAGTGCAAATAAGTCTACTCACAGCTTACATTTTATTTGTTGCATTCAATTTGTGATTGACAATGATGTAAAGGCATTTTCGTATAATCACACGCCTTAATTACCTCAATGCATTAGAACCGTTGACTTAATATTTAAGTACTCTGATAATTTTATATGCTTTAATTATGATATAATTACCTGTAGGTGGTTTTCGTACCTGATAAAGTTTCATTGTATCAGAAAAAGCTTGCGTTTTGCCAGACGATCAGTGTGTCCCATTGAATACCGTAGAGTTTTATTTGTTTTATTCCAATAGTATGCGGAATTACTTTATTAAGGTAAAATCAATACATATTGAAAACAATGTTTTGTTATTGTCAACTCTTTACCAATATGTCAACTCCGTTACGATTTTTGTAACGGAGTTGACCGTAACGGAGTTGACATTCTAAAACTTGTTTCCACATAGCCATTTAGTTTTTGAGCGTTTTGTAAACAAACAGAAATTAGTGTGTTTGGAACGTCAATCTGCTAATAAACTTGTGCTTTTTATCAACAATAAATTCAACAGTTTTATAAAAACACATGAACGGAGTTGACCAAGGTTTTTTATACGCATGCAACTGCTGACAAACGGGCATATTTTTGTCATTCTTCCGTATACCAACCGCATCAACATCTTAATTTAAATTTTCGCGCTTAAAACGTTTGTGTAAATGACATCATCGCTTGTTGTGTAAGAAGGGACAATATCATTACTTTCATGATTTAAGGAGTCGTAACGGAGTTGACAGATGAACAGCGGGACAGACCATTCAAGCATTATAAATTCTTGCAGGCGCATCCGAAACGAGTTTTGATAGCCTGTTTGAAATTATATATGTATTAAGCTATCATAAACAGAAAAACTTTATCAATGGTACTTAATTGGAAGAAAATTACACCTATTGTTTTCCGTAAATCTGTGATCGGGACATCGCAAAAATGCCAATGTGCGGTATCGCCATCCATCATTTTTTGATAACTGAAGATAGTTTTGGCACACAAATCTATCTGAGCTTGAGATTATAAGAAAGACAATAAGTAAACATAGGAATATTAAACATATCTTGATTTATTTTGTAAGATAAATTACCGAGACAAGGGTATGTACGTTAATTCTGGAATGACTGGTGTGAGAAGTTTAGATCACAGAAAGTAGTTCAATTAATAATTGTAGTCATATAAAGAAATGCAATATTTTTACTATACACTCCAATTTTACATAACTTTAACAATAGTACACAGAAAATGTTGAGTCATAATAATATTTATTAAATCAGAGTTGGAGAAATTGTACTTGATCTCTGTAATGGTGTTGTAATGCAGAAACTGCTTAAACAATGTGTTACTAACTTTCTCACATTAATAGAAGTAAACTGCATGTTCTGACGAAGTATTACTACATCCACTAGAATATGTGATTACCTTTATCTGTCCAAATGACAAATTCAAATTGGATGAATCTGTCCAATAATAATATGCAGCCGGTCTGTCAGTGATGAACGTTATTAAGTCCAAGACCTTAGTGTCATCAAAGAGGCCCAAGAGCCAAAATTGTTTTCAGTATAATTTGTTTTAATTGTAGGCTCATTAGTTATGAGTATTCATTTGTTTAAAGGGACCAGTTCACAGATTGGCTAACTGACAATTTTCAACTTTTTGTCACAGATTCCCACAATGAAAGAATAGCGTATATTAAGGAGCAAAATAACACAAAGGACATAGAAATAGAAATACCGTTTGGTTAATGAGTAATCGTCAGTGAAAATTTAGAAAATCATAAAGCGTTTGTAACGCTAAACGATGGAATAATTTGGAGTGTTTCTGTTGTTCTGACAACACGCCACGCGGATCGCTTACATAAAGTATACAATTATATAATAAAATATATAATGCATCCACATAATTAAAAGTTGGAATGGCCGAGTGGTTAAGGCGGTAGCCTTTTCATCTAGATGTCTGAGGTTCGAACCCCGGTGACAGCAACTTTTTTTCTTTTCTTGTTTTCTTGTTTTTTCTTTTCATTATACTTGAGCTTTTACTGTTATCATTAAAATAAATTTAAACTGTAAGCCTTTAAAATGCAAAAATTGAACCTGTAACATGTAAAAAATAACTTATCTATATGTTGTATGTAAAAAATAACTTATCTATCTGTAAATACTTACATTCGTATATATGACAAAACAGAAGGGGAGATCCGTGTAAGTACGGACGTTTTTACATGGAATCCGCTTGTCATTTAATGTCGCTTAGCTCTGTAGGATATCCCCATTTTATGATGACTTAATTGGAAAATCCCTGTCTTCCTCGGATTTTATCGTTGATTCCATATAGCCAAATGTAGTCTAAATAACTTCAACTACGTCTGAAACGAGGCCACCCACAACCGGGTAAATTAGGACAGAGTAGGAAAACTACGGACAATACTGGTTTTGATAGTGCAAATTACATTGAGAAACTACGGACACTATTTTACACTTAAAGTTTAGTAGAACTCCGACAAAATCAATAGGTTTCTCCCTTGATGCACCACTTACAATAACCAATGCATCACATCACATGCTATTTTTAGACATTTATTGCCCCAAACAATACGCAAAATCACAACAAGTAACATGAAAACATGTAGGAAAATCAACCTACTAATGCATTTGTCCGTAGTAACCCGCTGTTCGTACATACCCGGATCTCCCCTATCGTAATAAATAACAATAAACAATAGTCGCGAAAATACGTTACATTTCAATAACCTAGATTTTTTTCTACGCCTACAAGACGATGTCTACAAATAAGTACTTACTTCTTGTTGTTTTTTTCTGCGTTGAAGAGGAAACTGAACATTTTAATATCACTTTTACTTTCTGGCGATCAACGGTTCAAGTTTTAACGAACAAGAATTTTGCGCCAACCAAAAACGATTTTGTTCCACGAAAATAATTTCGAAGTTATTTCAAATAAGATTTGTGGAGTCATAGAACGCACATTCATTTTAGTTAAATACTCTTTAGTATTGCCGGATTGATACACATAAATAATTTTATGAAAATAAAGAGAAATTACTGCTTGCCATGAACGATATCGGCCCTACATCGATCCGACATCGTTACTTAACATGACGACAAAGTAACACATATTGAAGAACTGCCACTCATATTTGTTTAACATATATCACATACACATTCCTCCCCCTAGTTATTTCGCCCCCAAGTTGTTTCGCCCCTGGTCGTTTCGCTCCCAATTATGCTTATTAACAAAAAAGGCAAATTTTTGTTGTTGTTTTAATTTATTTTATTCAATAATGTAACAGTATATATGTTATAGAAGTTGATGATTTACTACAATCACATTCAGAACACTTTTGTCCACAGGAACATCTAAAAAAGGACAAAAAATGCAAGAACATCTAAGAAGGAGACATACCCTGAAAGAATTGCCAACATATAATAATTAAAAGCGAATGCAGTAACGTTTTACGTCAGAATCACCTGGAATGAAATACAAATACAACAAGACACAAAAAATACATAACAGCACAATCACACAATCGACCCAACTGTCTCTTTTTTGCTACATAACGGGAGGATATGGTTAGAACTCTTCATCGGGTGGGCCGTAGATCTTCGCACATCCTCGAAGAAGATGGCTGGTCTTGATTTTTCCAGGAGTACCTTTCCCACAATTCCCGGATCTTTTCGTCTGCAGCTCTGTATTGAGGACGTCGTTGTCTGTCAGCCTCCCCCGCAGACACACTCTGCGGGAGATGCTAGGTGTTGGTTTATCTTTAACCCCTGGACCAATGTTTTTCACACAACCATTGAGCATATCCACTCTTTGTAAGAATTTCAGCAACACATGTTTGCTAACAAATTAAGATTATAATTAATTAAGATGAGAATAAATTAAAAATATTTATAATTTATACGTATAAAAACATTACAGAACAGAATTTTTATTAGCGACTTGTACAAAGTACATCGTTGAAGCAAATATCATGAGATAGATGTGAAAGTCATATAAAGGATAAATTATAATTAAAAATATAATGTATAGCATTATTATGGCAGTTACTGTATGCTGACACAATAGTTATACTCATAAACCTTTTAACACTTTGCAAACGTATTTCAGAAAGTAGCTTTAACAAAGTGCGGTCTGTTTCGAATAATTTACAGTCAAACACATAATGGTATTAATCGTCTAACTTGTTATAATTAATTTGTACAAAGTCTTTCATTTAAAGGCGTTTTGTTCCAGTTATAGATAGAAACGTATGGTACATACCGGTATCACTAGTCCTGTGTTGCCTTTGTTCGCAAATGTCACACAAAACGGCATGCTGTCTTGGTCGAAAAATTTTATTACATTTAGTGCACGGAAATAAATCCATTTTTAATGTCAACACAATCACAAAGGGGAAAAATTAGAGAAAAAAAGGACAATGACATACACACATTCAAAAATCACATAAATATTTGAATATCCGCAAGAACCACGCTACCACAAGAAAGAAATTAACAATAGAGTACACTTAGTATAACACCAATATTATCTAATCAAACGTACTAAAATGTGTTCATATAAATGAATTTACTGCTATAAGTACCATTCGAAACAGCTTTGTTATTTACACTACTCATTAGTTTTTTACAGTTTGAAATAAGTGTAAACTTTTAAAGCAAAATTGTAATTGCAATTAATGGTATACGTCTTATCAAAGAGGTAACCGCTACTTTGATGACGCTAATTATTAAAATCAATCGTAATCCGAAAGAGGTCACCGCTACTTTGATGACGCTAATTATTAACATCAATCGTAATCCGAAATATTTAAGGTTTTTTAATGATCCAAATAAACCGCCGTTAATTTTACTCTACATAACGTTTAGGAGGCGAAACTACCAGGTGCGAAACTACCAGGTGCGAAACTACCAAGGGCGAAACAGGTTGGGAGCGAAACGACCCGTAACCATCTATCCGATATGTACAGTAGGCTACATGCTTGCTAACGATAACGGTTAGATATCGGGCCGGTCTGTTAATGCGATATCGATATACCCATATCTATCCGATATATGCTTGCTGACTGGGCTACTACATATTGATACATATGTTGATTTAGCATAATATACATACCTTCAACAGCGTTATTTGTCCGGACAGACTGCCGGAACACCGACTACGACTAATCAGGAAAAACCGTGTTGTTCAGCCACTGTCGGATGATGTATGCTACCAGCCGTCGAGTCAGCTATGTTGGGGCACGTAATATTGTATTCTTGTTAAAATGAAACGTTAGCACCAACACTGCTTACTACAACACTTAGATACTTACACAGTTGTTGCTTATGACCATTCTCTATCCACCTGTATCACCCAACCTCACTTTGACCTGGACCTTGACCTAATTTGCACTTAGAAAAATTCAAACGGGCTGGTTATTGGTTATCTAAATTTTACCGTTTCATAGGTACCTTATATCGAGACCTCGCTTGGGATTGCGTATGGGGTGGGTGAGGTCAAGGTAAAAAGTTTCTGTTATTAACAAGAAATGTCTTTAAAAAAAGACATTCGGCGTTGAAATTAATATTGAGATGTCATTTAAAATTACCCAAACAGACGGCCAAGATGATCGGTTACGTGACTTCTCAGACCCCAAATTTTTTGGTCCCCACCAGTATTAGGAGACTTATTGGACCCCAGATTTTTCGGACACTATATGAAAACTTCTCGGACCCAAAAGTTAATTTGAGATAAATTAATTAATTTAAAAATTAAATAAAATTATCATTAATATCTATGCTGTCAATAAACCAATCATACAGCTCCAAGTTTCCACCAGTGATATATGAATAACCAAAATAATGTAGGTTAACATAATTGTTATCTGAATTTGTCAAGCCAATTTAACAAATTAACAATGTAAGAAAATAATTTAGGAAATGAATTAAAATTATTATGTATCAGACGAGTCTATATAGTTATTTATAGTACCGGTAATACACCATTCATGTTAGTTATATAATATTATAACGAGATGAAGCCAAATAAGCATTTATACTGTGTATCCCAATAAAAAGCAATAGTCAGGGAACATTCAGCGATTTTTAAAATGTTAAGACTTTATTTTTGATAAAATAAAAATTCATTAGACTATGACGATTTTTAATTCGACGTATTCCGATTCGTCTTTCATAACATTTTATCTATAGAAAATGTAGCATCTTTTTATAGATTAAATAACATCTACTGCAGAAGTTGCTAGAAAGATGCAATTATTCAATTATAAATAATCTTTAATAAATCGTAACCACATTTTTATTTCATATTAACAGTAAGTTTATAAATATAAATTCTCCATTTTTGAAATTTTTAGGTTTATGATTCTCTGAAAGCTATTATTGATGCATGTACGAAAATATTAACACAGCTATACAACGGTTGCTAGCTACGCGCGCTATTTTTAGTATGACACTAGTGTTTCTGGAATGTGATGAACTCGCTAGAATCAAATGGCTACATGGAACGGCAACACTGTGAATGAGATTTATAGAGCGAACCGCTTACAAAAACGTAGGCTAAACAAAATAGTTATTTCGTTACGTGAATGAATATAGCATTCTGTTTATGGCATACAATGAGAAAATACGTTCATAATTAGCCTCAGTTCTAGAGTATATCTTGAGAATATGTTTATAACTTCATTTTAACCGCTTATGTAAACAATTATGTAAATTTTTAATCCCCAAAAGTATGCAATAGTTATTGGTATACGTTAAACCATTGTTTGAAATTTGCATTCCCTAGAATTAGAAAATGTGCCCAATTCTATTGGCATTCAATTTTCCCCCTGCATAAAAATTATCGCAAGAAAATCTGGGTCAAAAGTGATCTTAGACAGCTACGCCGAACTATAACTTGAGAACAAAAATGAAAATTTTTAATGAAACTTCATACATAGATACTTGCTTGGGATTGCATATGGGATGTGTGCGGTCAAGGTTAATGTCACCGTTTCTATAAATAGAAAAACAGTTTCCGCTCAATAGCTTGACAGCAGACTGAGATATTTTAATGAAACTTTATACATAGATACCCTATATCGAGACCTTGCTTGGGCTTGCATACGGTGTTGGTGGGGTCAAGGTCACTATTACTTGAAATTTTATTTGTGTGCTGACTTTCATGCATTTCGTTTGAAAATTTGGTTTTCGTGAAATTTCCACGTTTCTTGTTCTTTTTTGGATTGGGTGTTTAGAGGCAACCGAATCAACAAAATTTGTAAGCACAATTTTAAAACATACAAAGTTGCAAACAATACACGTACACAGTGCACACATGTATATACATGTATGTAAAATAAATTTCATGTATTCAAACGCCATTTACCTGTATTTCATGGCGAATAGCCGCGATCACGTGGACCACCATGTAATCAATATTGATCAGGTCCACGGTGGTACTTCGTAATCATCCCAGCTAACGCAATAACGTTGTATGAACGTTGTATAAACGTTACGGCTAACGTTGTAATAACGTTAAATTACAATATTCATATAACGTGAAAAGGTAGACACCAAAACACGTTGTGACAACGTTATGAAATAACGGCATAAAGTCACACAAAATAAAAATTTATACAACAAAATTACAATTGTTATGAATAATTAAAATACAACATTATTTTTCGTATTATTTTATTATGACATAAAACATATACATTTACATACCTAATATGCTGTATTTTCAATATATTCAACTTTTCTTTCTTTGTTATTCCCTTCCTTTGTGTACGCGCGCGAAAATGAAGTAGCCACAAATTCGTTTTCAGGAAATAATCAAATTTGATTTGTTTGCGTGTCTATTTTAGCACATTTTAGCATAATTTCGTGTTTTCATTTATTACACGGCTGTTTGATGCTGTGAAAATTGAAACTTAAAACTAGCTTTGTATCTTTATCATTCTTTATCAAAACAAAAAAGAATAAACCCATTGATCTTTGAAAAAAATACTGTTACATATATATTATTTATAACATTCCAAAACGATTCTTTTTTTTGTTAACATTAGTTTTCCAACTTTTTAAATTAAACATTAGCATTAATAAAACGATAACATATAAATCCAAAGTACAACGTTGCTATAACTTTGTGTGAACGTTGTAAAAATAACGTTGTCAAGTAACGTACATATAACGTAAATATAACGTCCGGTACACGTAATCATATTTAAAATTCAAAATGGTATACCATTTATTTATATGCAACAATATAATTTAAATACAGTATTTTTCACATGCTAGCATTTCACATGACGATCACAAAGTTTTACAAAGTTGTGATCATAACGTTGCAGCAACTTCCGTCTAAGGTTATTTCACAACCTAACAAGAATA